>OZ024729.1:24412493-25612493 GCA_964016875.1 Fallopia convolvulus
TATACTGTGGAGACAGAAAAAATGAGATACTTTAACTCCCCCCAGATCAATGGCTACATAAGTACTCAATGACCAACCAATCAGTAGCAGATAGCTATTTTGTACATGTACGATGAGCTGATCAAGTATCAACTCATAAAAAATTCTGTTTCAAAGGCACAACTATGGAGCCACACCAACCTCAACACGAGATTTCAACTTGATTCTTCATTACTGGAGCCAGAAAACTTAACCTAATTGTAAAGTAAGAGTTCCTCTCTTTTGACTCTATTGGCTTCAGTATTCAAATCAAACATATCCCGATCGAAGAAATCACAACGAACAAACAGAATCTACTCCTCAAATAGGCAAAGAAAAAAAGAAGGAAACAAAGCATGCAAGAAAGAGAAGTTCACCTAATACTCGATGAACGGAAGAAGTGTGGTAGAGGAAAAGCTCTGGTGACCGTAATAGCAGAGAACTGCCGGCGACGGCGAGCGACAATCTTTGAATGGTAGAGAAGACGTCGTTCGGCAGCTTCGCCCCTACTGAGAATCGGAGGACGTAGGCCCGAAGATGACGTGTATGCAATGACTGCTACCGATGACATTCCCGACGGCTTCAAGCTCTGATGATGGTGGTGAACTGGTGATGGAGAGAGGAATTGGGCTGGTAACAACTTCTCCAAAGTATGAGGTGATAAAATCTAAATCATGGGACACATTCCTTCTTGCTATGATATTTTGGATAATAATAAAAGAAATCTCAATTGGATATATTTATAATATTTATATTTATCATAAAAATTAGAAACAAGTAAGTATCTTGAATTTGAAAAATAAATGACTAAGATTAAAAGAGATAGAGATAAAATAGTAATTTTTTTAATTTTTTCACTTAGTTTTTTGCCAAAAACACGACATTTTACATTCTGTTCACATATTTTATAAACATGTTCACATTATTACAAGAGCGGTTCACATATAACCACCTTTTAACTTCAGAAAATTTAGTATACATTCACATATAATATAAGTACATTTACATATTAGTATTGCATGTTCACGTTTTATGATGATCTTATGTTCATACTCGATTTATATCATTCTACATACGTAAAAGTGTTGGGATTATGGAGCCTGATTCGGGATTAGGCAGAATAGAGATAAAGGCGGAAAAGAAGAAGCGAAGACGGAACGAAAGAGCTCGAGAGAAGACCGCCGACGCGGGCTTGGAGCAAGGCGGCGCGACCGCGGCACCGCGCTGGTGCCCGCGCTGGAGCAACAGAAGCCGAGCGCGGTCGGAGTGGCGGGAGTGCGACCGCGCCTCAGTGGAGCGCGCCCGCACTGCCTGGGGGCGCCCGCGCCGCGTTTGGGCGTTGTTTCCGCATCGGATTCCGAGGATTTCGTGTCTTAGGCTTTGAGTTATTTTTGGTAGATAAGATTTTCTATCATTAATGGGTAAAAGATATGGGATATTAGGAGAAAATAATATCTAGGGGATATGGGAATATTCTACCCTTGCATATATCTTGTAATATCTTATTTCTATCTTTTAGGCCTTATTTTCTCTATTTAAACCCAACTAGATTACTGTAATTGGTGTGCTGAAAACCAGAGAGCAGAGAGAGAGAAAAATCAAGAGTGCTAGATGTTAGTTTTAGTGTATGTTGTTAGTTGAAGGTTAGATTCGGCTCTTGTAGACCCCGAAGGGTAGTCAAGACAGTTTGAGTAGACCCCGAAGGGTAATCTCGTGAGTAGACCCGAAGGCAATCTCGTTGGGTGTAGACCACAAGGGTAATCATCGCCGAATAGTTAGTTTATGTTAGAACACAAGTAAAACTTTAAGTATAAACAAAACGTGACTTGATAAAGGCAACGAGTCACGGGATGAGATCCCGCTTTCCTTCAACGTTTATTGCCCCTATTAATGCCAAGGGTTCAACCACAATAACGTTGTGAGATAAAACGTTCCTATACAATGAACATGTGACAAGCATGTATCATCATTGCATATATACGCACCTCGTTCTTTTGATAAGTGTTTGTAATTTGATGTTGAACTCACGAAATCTCTCTTGCGAACAACCCGACAAAAGAGGCGTCCACCCTCTATTTATAGGCCAAGAGGAGTGGCGGTTATTGAAAGAGAAAGTTAGTTATTTTAGTTGAGAAAAACAAGGAGGAAAACAAGGAGGAAAAGTAGGGAGTTTGTTATAACAACTTTTGTAACTTCCCTTAACAACTTTTCAAAATTTTAATCCATCCTTATCCAAAACTCAAGACAAGGCCCAAAAAGCCCATTAGGCGCGCGCGACCCAACACCATGGGTGAGCTAGCTTCGAGCTAGCTTGCCAAGCCATCACTCCCGAAACGAAAATTGTGGAGAACATTTCTACGAAGCTTAGTGATGCTTCCGCGAAGCCAAAAGGTCAAAGCCTTAGCTCAAACCGAGCTAAAACCCAAAACTAGCTCATAACTTGAGCTAGCTTAAAATCGGTGTTCCAAGCTTTGGTTAGCTCTCAAATTTTGTCACATAGTCCTTGAGCTTTATTTCTCAATCTAGGAATCATAACATAACTAATTACTCACATGAATTTGGCTAAATACGCAAGTCAATGCAAAACAGCGCCATAGGCGCGCCCACGACTTGTCGCACAAGACGCGCGCTTGCGTCGCTGCAACGGCGCACCAACGCCAGTGCCTTGGCACTCGGTGCGCGCTCGCTGGAGCGTCCCGACATGCCATGCCGATGCGCGGTGCTCGACGCATTCGAGGTTCAACTCACCCTCGTACCATGGCCAGCCCTAGGCCGAAAACCTCAAAACCGGTTCAACCGATCAAGGCGCGCCTCTAGCGCCCTTTCATCGATGCCAACGCCGATCCACCCATGACTCCTCTAACTCTTTCAAACCCTTAGAAATACTATTGGGCCGATCACTAGGCCGTGCCTCCCACACGCCCCAAGCCTAAGCGATACCCTTAGTAATTCCCACACTTATCCATTCATGACTCACACCAAATGGATTGATGACTTTCACAAATCACCAACACTAGAGAGATTAGGTTAGACTGTGGTCTTGTAATCCTTGTAAGTCTTAGATCTAGTGAATATCCCTGGCTTGGTAGTGCCTCCAGACGTAGTCATTCTGACGAATTTGGTCAACAAATCTCTTGTGCTCTTGCTTATCGTTTGTTTCTAATTTCTCTTGTGGATCTGTGTTGACGTTATTATTGCTAGTAGGTGATCGAATTTCCCAACAACAAGGACTTTAAAGAATAAAGTGATTTTTTTTTATCGGATGGCCTAGATTCATTTCTAGTATTTTAATCAGATAATCCAGATTCGAGTTCCATTTTCATTTGAATCAAATCCCATATATATAACCAATTTTGCCAACATAGAACTTTGCAAAAAGTAATTTTACGGATATCCGAACCCACCCGAGAACGGAGAACCAAGCCCAAATTTAAAGATGATCCCAAATTTAACTGGTGTATATAGTTCGCTTTTTTTCTTTTTTTTGCGTGTGTGTGGATTGGTGTAACATTACGACGCACATGACAACAGTTGAACAGTTGATGTAGAAGAACACGCTAATGATACTGCACTGGTGTATACACTAGATACCATATTCACAAAAAAGAGATTTATATAACCCCCTACCCTAATCAAATCTACTACTCGAGGAAAAAAGAGAGAATACAAACAATAGACTACTGGGGCGCAATGAAATAAGACCCCAAGCCAAATACAAGCCCTTGTACAAATACCTCTATATATTTATCTCTATCTTATTCTTAGCAACGCTATAATTCTACCAAAAAAAGCAAGGCTACAAGACATAATGTACATGATTACCCAAATGGAATCCTGCCCAACAAGGTCAAGTTTGTAAGTTTTAGCCTCCTCGTATGCATCATCACTTCATAACTTTTACCCATTGTGCCCTTGCAAAGATGACCAGCTTCATCTGAAGTAAACCAACACACCAAATTGTCTTATGTCTTTGAAATGGAGAACAAAGGTTCAACTGGCTTTGTGAAGGTCAAGGTACACATGAATGGCTCAAGGACAAAATGAAAGAAAGCAAAAATGCAAAAACATATATTCATGTTCAGAAGTCACATCAGTCAGCTATATATAGACTAGAAAAAAAAGACCATGCCAATCTACCAACTAAGAATTACTTGTATTTCCTGTAGTTAAATTTACTTCTCCTGTATCCTGTTCCCCACTTTATATACACAATTTAAATTGGAGCAACCTTTATCTGCAAGTGTCTTTCTAACACAGCCAGGAGAGAGAAAAAGAATGACATAACAAGGTTTCAGTTTATAATAATAGGTCAGACATTTGGTGCAACAAGTTTCTCTTCATCCTGGTTTATCTTCTGTAACCTTGACATTTATTTCTTTCACCATGGTCCATTTATTTCAACTTCAAAGGACTTCACAAGGAAAATAATTCAGGTGGCCACTCATTTCAGAAGGTTGAAGTCGAATGATCTATGTTCAAGTACACATGAAAACACAAGTCTATATGTTTAGATACCAGCACCAAAGGTAACGGTTCTACATATCCTTAGTTTCAATGTAATAATGCACAAATAAAATGCTACAATTGAGAGAGCTTACCTGTACAATGGCTTCAGAAAGGGCATGCCAATTTAATCATAGGACGGACCTTCTCTCCAATGAAGGCAAGAAGTAGAACTGCTCAATCATTGGGCATGTCATTCCAACCTTTGATTAGGAATTCTTGTGAGAAAGCATTTCTCTGTGCAGTCCGAACATCAAGAGGAAAATGTTTTTGTAGCGGTGGCTGCCTCAGGATCCCTGTATTAATAATCCTTCTACTGAGACTGATGTATGGTTGTGACCACACTTGATTAGGTGGGTTGTTGTTTATAGCTTTGTTAATAGTTACATCTGATTCCACTATGTGCCAAAACTACCATGTGAAGCCAAGCTATTAGAGAGCAGCTGTGTACCTAGACATTGACTACCTGGAGATACTGGTTCATTATTTGATGTATTTGACTTAGAAGGGGTATCAATAGAACCCAACTGAGAATTAGGAACTACCGAATCACCTAAAGGTTCTGAAGTCTTCCGCTGTGCCGACCCAGCAGAAGATGCAAGTGGGATAGCATTTGCAGACTTATTACATATTGGTGAAATCACAGAGATTGTGCTCATAGAATAAGTATTATTTTCCAATTTCTGCTCGGCTTCTCTCTGATCATTTTGTGGTTTGGACAATTGGTCTGAATTTGCAACACAAATTTGTGAAACTTCCCTGTGAGCGGTAGGTTGAATATCATCAACCAGCTTTGACAGACGAGGTTGTACATTCACCTTCAATTGCTGAAAACTAGGAGATGGTAATATTGGTGGTGAGATATGCTGATTTGAACTTGAAATTGTAGAGGTAGATGTTACGACTGCAACCTGACTCGGGTTACTACTATCAGCATGTGATTGCATTTGTTGGACTTGCTTTGGCGATGCAGGTACTGAGTTTGAGTATAGTTTTTGTGGGACATGGGATTGAATTGCGTGAGGCACTATAGTTTTTGTCTGTTCTTTCTCTAATTGGCTTCCTGGATTATGAGAAACACCATTTCGATGAGATGAATCTAATGAATGAATCTGAAGCATTGGCAAGTTGCCTCTTCCAATTCCCTTCAAAGGTTTAGTCTGCTGAGACTGGGGAGGTGGGCGCTGTGGAGGATGATTCCTGCCAGATTTCTGCAATTGCTGAGCTTGGCGTTGTTTTGGCTTCCCCCCTTGGTTTACCATTGCGCTTGTACCACTCTGATGCTTCTGTTGCTGCTGAGAAGTTGGAGTAAATGGGGAAGACGGCGTCGTTAACGGTGGCAATGATACAGGCTGAGAAGTAGCAGCTGGGGATTGTATCTGAGAACTATTCTGTAGAGCAGTCGATATTAATGCGCCAGATGCTGGAAATTGTTGATTTTGCTGTTGCTGTTGCCTTTGCAACATACGCTGTCTAGCAAGGCGCATTGCAAAGGCTTGCTGTTCTGAACTGCCAAGATGAGCAGAGCCTTGCAAATGTGGATGTTGAGAATTGCTCAGAACATTAGAGTGCTGGCGGGGAATTTGATGCTGCTGCTGGTGGCGGACTGGATAAACTGAACCAGGAGAGGCTGATTGACTAGGAAATGTTGAGCTCAACCCACCAAAAGCAGGGACTCCTTGGTTGTTTATGTGTGATCCCTGCATTTGCATCTCTGAGGACATCTGCCTATGATGCTCAGGATTCTGTCCAGGCTATGAGTGCAAATAAAGAACAAGAAATATGTTAGAACCTTAAAACTGAATAAAAGATAGGAAATCTGACAGAAAGTATCTTGCCATTCGGCCTTTTTCTGAGGAAACCTTGCAATTATAATTCTTTCACAAAACATGTCTCCCCAATTACAAGATGTGCTCCTTTTAAAATAGATAAATCATTATTCTATAACAGAAAACAACATGGAAGAAGTGGAGAAAAAGGGGAAGGTGCTTCAATGCTAGGAAGTTGGAACATTGTAAATTTAATAGACTAGCTAGAAAATGGAAACAGGAAGATACTAATTATTAATAATAAAATTTTGGGTTTGTATCAAAGTATTTTTCAAGAAAAAAATCATTGGCAAACTGAAGACAATCAATTACTAAAAATAAAGGGAAAAGAACACTTACTCGCGCCATATGTAAACCATCACGAGGTCTTAGCACTGAGTTTCCTTGACCAGCAGCCATACTTGCTGAGCTTGGAATAGGTGATGAAGAAACCCCATGGAGCCCTGGTCTTGGCATTGACATGCTTCTATTGATTCCAGACACGACCATGCCATTTCCACATGGTAGAACGGGTCCACCTCGATCATTTGCTGAAAATGTTCCAGGAATAGGTGTATTTGGTTGCTGAGTATTTCTGCCTGATAACGTGTGATTGTGTTGCTGAATTCTTTGCTGCTCATCAAGTGTCCTCGGAACACCATATCTCCCATCCCTAAGAAAAAAAAGGCACGTATCCAGATTGACAATATCATAATTACACATCTATCTAAAACAAATGATAGACTTGATGGATCATAATTGCACAATACCTGAGAGTGCCATTGGGTTGAGCAGCTGCTGAACCTTGATGAGAGGAATTAGTGCTAGAAGGAAGCATTGACTGGACAGCACCCTGATTTGGCAAGGGTAAACCTCCAGTATGGGGACTAAGGGCAAATATATCAGGGCTTGACACATCCATGTCACAGAGATCAAGTGGCCTTCAATGAAACATTCAAAAAGCTAAAAAAAATTACTTAACTGTCTTTAGCAACAGGCCATAGTGAAAAAACAATAAGCATAAATTTTGAAAGCAGAACTTACGTTAAAACACCTCCATTTAGGTTATTTGTGATCACTTGAGAAAGTGCAGCTTGATGTGAACTGTGGGCAGGCACCAATTGTTTTGGCTCCTGCAAATGAATCAAACTCTTTTAGAAGGAAACCAAAAAAGAGGGAGTATACATAAATAATATCATAAGAAAAAAGATAGCAGCGCCAGATAAGAAGATAGTTCAATATTCCTATCCAGTCCAACATTGATAACATGGTGCCAAAGAAGTTCTTGATTGGATAAATTTTGCACGTATTGATAATATCACATAATGGATTATCCTATTCAGTCCCCACCATGATACAGAACAGCATATATCAACCTTTGACCGATAAAAAGATAGGTCACATCTATTCCTCCCTACCAAATATCCAGTATAAGACGTTACAGGTAAAATGTACAAGTTTTTACTACATTGACTAAGAAACCTTGTTAACTATTCCAACCGAAAAGAAACTCATTTCATGCTAAGTGCGCAGAACCAGATGCACTTTAACCAATAGGTTTATATATTTGATTCTTTCTCAGCACATCAGTATGCTTAAACAAAACAAGAAATAAATCCTCCTCAGATAAAAGAATATATCAATTGAGAAGACGTAAAAGAGATCGATATAAATTAAAAGTGAAGAATAATATTTGGAGATCTATAATACCAGACCCAGATATTATGTTTTGCTTGAAAAGTATATGAAAAAAAACACTTCCCTATGGCAACCTTCAAAAATTATGGAAGCGCAAGAATAGGAAAAGACATCCATATATGATGCCTGTGGTAATTAATTAAAATGATACCTTCTTTCGGCAATGCAGCTCCTGGCCAATTAAGATGATCTTCTCAAAATGGGACTTGATAGTATCTTCTTCGATTGGTCCACGCAACTGTTGGAACAACTGCCTGGCTCCACCCTGCACCAGGAAAGCATCTACTTAAGTAAATAGATGGAAACAACATCATATTTTATCTTAGTCATAATTAACTGCTTCTTAGATCAGGTTGGCAGAAATATTCGAACTTAGAAGCTTATCACAAACAGGAAAGTCAGTACTTGCCTTTGGGATGCCTGGTAATGTAGATGGATAAGGCTGAGAAGATCCTGAATCCTCTGTATCAGCCCCATCTCCACAACTCTTCTCCAACAGAATTCGATGACGCTCCCTGCATTCTTTAGGCTTTCGGTAAATACACTGAAATTTACAGAGAAACAACTCAATTAAAACTTGTATTTAATAATAAACATGTTAAAAGTACAAGCACGGCAACAATATACATAAAAATAGAAGCCAAAGCTCAGAGATCATCAGTAAATATCACAAGAGTATCTCCCCAAAACATCTAATTAATTTAATTAAGACTGGCTTTATTTGGCATATGTTGACAAGTTTACAGGCCTTATAGAGCAACTCCCAGAATCTTTTGCTACATTAGATTTTAAGGGTTATTTCTTATTGATATAGCTTTACAAAAGAAAGACCTTTGTCTCCATACCTTTCCAATCTTGCTAGAATTCTGATTAGGATAGATGAAATAGAAGTTAGGAGCACAGCAAACCTTTCAAATTCTACCCAAAAGACAATGTTGCCACACTGTGCCACTTGGAGTTTGTTGATGATCTAATCATCTTATTCTTCAAGTACAATTGATTTATCTAATATAGACAGAGTTAGCCCGTTTGCATAAAAGTGCTTCTATTAATTTTTGAGACAGATGGCCCCTTACATAAAGCCTCGCTTCTATTGAATTTTCAGACGGCTTTTCAGCACCCGAAAAAGAGGGAAAACCTAAACCCAAAAATAACAAATTACCCTGCCACAGCAGATCGAACAGCTGCTGAATCATACAATATTTCCAAAGTCACCATGACCAGCTACAAAACATGAATAGAAACTGTACCGGGGGCCAAGGCAAGGATTTAAGCATACCTTGAAATGCAAGGTACTATTGATAGCATCACTTACTAGCTCCCAGTTAGGGCCCATATCGTGTACAAGGACAACAAGCGCCTAAAAGACAGCAGAAGGTTAGGAATTATCTCAGGCCTAACCCATCAATGGCAGCAATTATTGTGAAGGAGAAACAAGGAACAATACCTGGTCTTCAAATAAAGACCATGGACTACCTGGCCCAGTCTGTCGAGATGGCATCTACATGGAAGATTTTATACAAAGTCACAACATATATCATACTATATAAGATATACAAATACAAGCAAAGGAATGTGTCCACTTGTATTCTCAACTAGTACCTTGAGTGATTTTGTTTTTCTCCCACGATCCCTGCCACCAATCAATTTAATAAGCTTGTTTGGGTTTGACATATTACTCATTTGAGAAACCACAGGAGAGGCAACAGATCCACCCATCAGGGTTGTATTTTCATCTAGTGACTGCTTCACTGTCTTAGGTTTCTTGGCCTGAGGACCAAATACACCTAGAGAGGAGAATATAAGCAATTATGAACTTAAAATTACTTCCTGATAAAATTGAAAGAGAGCAATGAAATAATAAAGGAAAAAAATGAACTTGAAGAGTTACCATTATTGCAATTAGAATTAAATTGATGACTTTGCAACCGCTTTTTGAAGTGGTCCCTCTGCATAACAAGAAAACAAAGAGATTTTCAAAACCTAATTAATGTGTAAGTGATCCATGCATCTAGATATGCAAATCATTGGACATAAGAGATCAACATTGAAGATTAGAGAACAAATTAGTCATTCAGATAAACAAAAACTCTCCAAAAGGTCTTACAGCACATGGCATAATTTGTTGAGTCGTGCCAGTTTAAGTTTTCCTTGGTGTGCACAGTAGAGTAACTGAAAAATGTTACCTTCAATGAAACAAGATTCTTAAAGGCTACTGACCTGTTCAATTTGCATGCTGCAGTCAACCTGCCATCTTGGAGCCTGATACCACGTGAATTCAAATCGATAAATGAGTACAAAGAACAAGGGAGAAGCTTGACAGCACAAATTGCTATTTTTTTTAAGTCAAGGCAATACTGATTGCTTCTAGGCAAGAATATACAGTACAGGCAAGTTGTCCCAGCAAAATGAATTTGGCTGGACCATTCCACCCATAAAACAGAAAATTAATTTGCCTTCACCAAGAGAATAGATTTCTTCCCAAGCATATTAGTTATCATACCTGATGTTTACTTTTCTTCTTCTTTTTAGGTTTGACTGCAATTTCAGTGGAATCAAATGCTGCCTGCTTATTATAGTCCATTCCAGACTCGACCTCCAAACCCTTGGGGATGAGAGATCTATCACACTCAGTACTCTGATCATCTTGGAAGGAATTTGTATCCCCACTGGAGGCATCTGTTCTACTAGGAACAGACATAAACCCAGCAGGTCCACTTCTGAAGGGACCAACAACTCTCTGTCTAGATGCAGTACGTACACGCTTGGTTGGAATGGGACAAACATTAAGTCCATCAGCAGGCCTTTTGACAGGAGACTGGGGACAACTAGTTCTGTTTTCCATACAGGGAACATATGAGAAGTCACCTCCCACATCATATAACCTAGGACTGTATAGCTTGGGATTGCTCCATTTCTTCTGAGCAAGCTTTGAGGCCATGCTACCTTCAAAAGCCCCAGGCAAGTAATACATGTTTTCTCCTTCATTCTCTTCATATTCATTCCCTTCAGAATCAAACTCTGAACGTTAGACATATGGTTCTTCAATAGATACAAGTATAGTGGTCTAATTGTCAGCAAAATAATGAGGATACTCTATAATTACCTGCCACTGCCTCATATGTCGATGTAATAACTTCTTGCATATTTTTACTAGCTCTCTGCAGGAGGATAAAACCATTTAACCCTTAACCAAATAGAAAAGACCGTGACGGAAGCATGATGTGTTATAATTGTAGCACCATCGAAGAAAAATTCAATATACTTGCCAAGCTATAACCAGATTGTTTCAAAGTTCCTTCATTTTGTAAGAAAATAACCAGATCAAAATAGGTTATTTTGCAAAAACCACCTTATTTTTTGTCGTGTGATCAGAATGACCGCCTTTTTAAACTCTCAAATAACAACAAATGTGAATTTTGTAACTTTTGATCTTAAGAGGTGGTTTTTAAAATAAATGTCAAAGTAAGGTAAGGTGTGTCTTGTCTAGCATTTGTTAACAACAGGTGGCTTTTTGCATAATTAATTTTAAGAGGGGTTTTTTCTAAAAAGTACCTGAAATAAGAGGTTTTTTTTTTTTTTGCGAAACAGCCCAATCAAAAATTGAGGGGGAAAATGAAGGTTGAGGTGTTACCTCACACTGCATCAAATATCTTTCAACAAAATTTCTATATGCTTCCATTGCACGAAGTGGTACTACATAGAAAAGATTTTCCTGCAAGTAGAGCACAAATAAGACAAACCTAGAACATCATTACTTCCCAACAAATTTACCATTTCTATTCACATGGGACCAAGTACAAAAAGCATAAACTTACCAGCACAGAAATGATATGAACAATGATATATGTAAACAAAAAAGAATAAACCTAATGTTTTAAAGCATTTAAAAATCAATTCTACCCCCAAACTCAGCACTTAGGTGCAAACAATTTTAATTTGCTACGGCAAAAGCTAAGTGTTTCATGGTAAGAGTACACACAAGATAACATCTAGACAAGCTCTTCAAAACCACTCATCATTCAAACACCAATAAGAACACTCACATCCTCATAAAGATTCACATGGAGGGGAGAAAGAGATGAGGAGGATCAATCACTATGAGATCGAAAAGAAGGAGCAAAAACTTAAAGAGTCTATCATACTTCTGTGTGCTGATTTTGATATGCCAGTTCAGGCATGCCAACAGTGGATACTCTCTCTGGAGTTGCTGAAGATGTGTCTTTGACTATTGGCAGAATAGAGCTATTGTGCTGCAAAAATCTGACAGCGTACCCCTGAACAGCAAGTTTTACATTCTTTCCCGGATACTCCTGATAATTCATTAGAATCTTGTGAGTAACTGATGCAAACATAAAACTGTACAATGATAATATATCTTCACAGCCCTTTGATCCACTACTAGCTCTCGCATCCAACTTCCAGAAACAAAAGCAGCAATTCACATAGCTTTCTCATCAAAAAAGGAAAACTGAATATCGAATAAATGACACAAATACAACCATACCAAACATGAATGTAATCTTGAGTCTTTGGTATTAAAGCAACAATAGCATGTTTGGCATAGCTTAAGTTAATAGCGTGTACACAGTTACCTCATTATGTCTTCCATTCCTATTCCTATCACCATCGGTATTTTCAGAGGTAGCCGTATCATGTTCACAAGTTTCAAAGCGAGACTTGTTGTCATTTTCCCCTACAAGGAATGCAGCAGAATGCCAGAAGTCCGCCACAGCCTTTGCCAAGGTTTGAGCCACAACTTTGTCTCTCCCATATCTATTTTGTTCCTCCAACTTCAACCGCGAAGCAAATGCAGCCCGGTAGCATAGTTGAGTTGCTGCTGTTCTCTTCCATACCCGTTCCTAAACAAAAATTGGTTGCTTGCAAGTCAAATATAGAAAATAACAGACATATAACAGGACAATTATAAGGTTGCATCATATTATATAAACCTTGTAACTAAGTGAGCAGCACAATCAACAGACGCAAACAAAGGTAAGGATAAAATCTCAAACCTGAGCGAAGTCATTAGCCATCCAAGCCATTTCCTCAAGGACAAAATCCCAATGAGACTTACGGCGGTACTCCTTGGGGATTGAGTCAAGGGATAAATCTTTGATTATTTTATGTTTAGCCTGCATAGAATCAATAACCTAATGTCAGATCTTCCAACTCACCTTCAACTTTTAATTAAAAAAAAGCTTTAAGAAAAGTTACATTGATATTCCGTGCCTCTTCCAAAATCCACTCTGCGTGTTCTTTATCAACCACTTTTGTTTGGTTCTCATCACATAGTTGAAGCTCGTGAGTGGAAGCTGAGCAGGAAATATCAGTCTTGGTAAGTTCATCTGAGGCATGTGGTTGTTGTGTTTTCTCTGAACAGCAGCCCTCCACTTTATGGATGGTTTCATCTAATAAAACTTGCTTCACAGATGATATTGCGCTGGTATGATTATTAGATTGTAGTGGCTTAGCAGAAGGCATGTCTTGTGCTTCATATTGAGCAGAAAGCTGGATTTTACTTGAACCTCCCTCATCTTTCTCAGAAAAAATACTGGGTTGGCAGTTCTGAGAGATGTGATTATCATTCATGCAAGAATCACTTTCTGCAACATCAGCTGCTTTCCTGTCACTTAAGTGCATCTCGCTATTAATATTATCTGTCAGTTCAAGAGGTAACATTTGTTCCACCTGCTCCTCAATCCTATCTACATTCTTCAGGCTAGTAGATAATCCACTGTCAAGATTTACATTTCTGTCTGCACTAACACTAGTCTGGGTGCAAGATGACTCAGAGTCTAATCCCTTCAATGTGACTGCTATGCTACTAACAACGCCTTCAGTTTGACTGCACTGTTCATGACCTTTTAACTGATCTGTTTCTCTCAGCTGCTTAGCAACACCGTTACTCTCAGGCTTCTCAATACCTGAATAAGTAGGGAATTCACTAATTGCACAAGCCGTCTGCTCTACTCCAATGAAAGGATCAGGTTCCACAGAAGCCATAGTAGTTGAAGCACCTCCAACATCTTCAACATTCTGCTTATGCAAATCATCATGTATGTGCTTGGAGCTAGACAAGACTAACTTATCTCCATCCAACCCCCCATTAGTTGGATCAGGAGCAGCCATCTTAATATCTGACGCAGACTCGTGAACAACTTTGCTCCCTACCCCATGGCAATCAGATAGAGAAGAATTGTGACCTCCAT
This sequence comes from Fallopia convolvulus, assembly GCA_964016875.1. Taxonomy (NCBI): domain Eukaryota; kingdom Viridiplantae; phylum Streptophyta; class Magnoliopsida; order Caryophyllales; family Polygonaceae; genus Fallopia; species Fallopia convolvulus. The sequence goes on from OZ024729.1 coordinate 24,426,733, forward strand.
GAGGCACAATGCCAATGGAGCTTGATCTAGCACTATCACGATTTGTCTTTGACCTATTCCTTCTCCTATACGCCTTTTTAGGCTGAAAAATTGGTGAATCCTCTGACGCTCTGACATTTTGACTCCCATCAAGCTGGGAAGAATTTTCAGATGGGGTAACGTTACTCCTGGTAGCATATGTAGACTTCCCCTCACTTGCAATTAATTCATTCTCTCCATCAAAATTATCAGCACTATTTGGCTCACAGGCTACAGTAGCTCCCTGTCTACCACTACTTCCAATGGAATCTCCATGAGGTGAGGCAGCCAGAGAAAAACTACCTTTTGCTTCACTAAAAAAATAAACAAAAGCCCATTCCATTAAAAAAAGAGAATAATAGAGAAGATGAAAAAGTAGCTTGCACGATAGTGTGTATTCTGCAAAATAAAATACAATGATCTCATGGTTAAGAAAAGCAGGAAAATAGACATTACCAGGTCCTAAACTGACAATGTAATTGATCTGCAAGTGAGGAAGATTGCACACTCACAGGAGCCACGACCTCAAATTTAAAGTCCAGTGGATTGCCACCCTGCATTGAAGTAATACAGTACCTTAGATTAATATAAGCAGTGAAGCACAATAAAGTGACCCAAGAGAGAAACAGTTCAATGCTGTCATACTTTCTCCAGAAACTCAAGCTCTCTTCTCCTTTCCTCACGAACATCATACTCCAATCTGTTGTCAATAAAATGTAAATTGTTGTCACCAAAAATAAAATCTTCACAAATGTAAATTGTATGGCGACTTTACCTTAATTCAACTTGAGTTTTCACAATTGCAGCTTGATGTGGAGAGGCTTCAGTACTGATACCAACTCCACTATCGACAATTCCACCCATGGAATCAACCTCAGCATTTACAAGGAGAGAAGATGCTGAGCTAAACCCATGCATTCCTAACTTAAGATCTACAGCTGTTCCACATGAAATCCAAATAACAAGTTTCTGAAGAACAGAGGATGAGCAGACAAACAGAAATAAGAACAAGGAATTAGAGACAATAACTATAAGAACCTCGTGTGTTCAAGATAACTGTAATATAAATCAGTCAAAAGCCCCAAAATATGAATCATAAACACATGGCTTAAAAATGCCTCAGCAGTTACCTAATAAAGTAATTAGGTGCCCAGTTACAAGAGTATCGCACAACTCCAGGAGAAAGAACACAGCATTTCCAAGAGCAATTTGCTACTATTGCAAGAAATGAAACATGCAGTCAAGCCTCCCGCTACTAAACGCAGTTCTGCTTCATAAAATAGTTATAGTGGCATGAGATACACATTTTCCTCAAAATCTAATTAGAAAATTAAGCAATATTTGCACTATTTATGTAGGTTTTGAGTAATAAAAGACAGTACAAGCAGGTCTGTTAATTGAACATAATCGCAGAAATAAAAAATCAAACATGCAAAATAAACAATGCGGCATTCATTGACAAAAGAAATATAAACAAATGGCAGTATTTTTCACCTAGACAGCTTCTTTTTTTTGAAGGAACATGCATTAGTTACTAGTCAGCTAAAGGGAGCATTTAAGGAGTACTGTGGGTGAGATGGTGATCTGTTGAATATATATATATATTACTATCAAGAATTTGTTGACAGATCATCGTAACAATGACAGCCAACACTACAAGGATATCCAAAGATGTATGAAAATACTAAAAAGGCATGTGGACCAAAAAAAAATCTCTTGAGGAAAATACTCAATGTTCAAGAGAAACAGAAATATCAATTGTGTTGCAACACTACAAGAGCTTATTGAGCTAGTAACACATCAAAAAATGGCTGATTCCTTGTTATGAGGCTGTACAGAATCAACTGAACATTCCACAACTAACGTTAGTTAGCAATCTCTTGAGTAACTAAAGGCTAAGGCAAATTGAGAAAGAAAAAGGAACTTGTGTAAGCAAGCAGAACACACTAAAAAAATGTAAAACCACAGACTAACTTAATTACGTTACGTGAAATGCATGCCCCTCATACGTGACAGTGGTAAAATTTAGTTCAGAAAAACAATGAAATATCACTACTGGCTTGTGCATGATGCAGATAATATAGCAATATGCGCTGCATCAAAAGACAATGTTCGATGTTTTAATAGGTGCAAATGAGCAAGGCCTTAAAAGAACATATTCCCAATTTGAAACAAATGTGCCTTACACAGATATAATTTGTTTAAAGGGAACGAATGCAGAATACTCTAACAGGAATGAATGTCCAATGTGCTACCGGAAACAAATGTATGCTTCAACAGAAACAAATACCCAACGCATTAAAAGGAACAAATGCATAATGCAACAAATGTCCAATGTGTTAAGATAAACAAAAATCCATTGCATTAATGGAATAGATTTGCTTGCATAATTTGTAAGCTCCTAGTGAGAGAAAATGATCCTAGTAAAAGATGCCCTGTTTGTGAACTGCAGGAACTGTGTTCTATAAGGGGAAAGATATTAATCCTTCTAGCTAGCCCCTCGGTAATGTCAATAGCCAATACCATAAGTAGAAAGCATGTACTTGGGAGCTTTACTCCAGCTGTAATTAACATTTTGCACCCCTGCCACCTCTAATCAGCTATCCCAGGAAAGCATGTTTTCGTTAGTCCATTTCAAATTGAATATAACTAACCATAATCAAGACAGCTGTCTGAAGCAGTAGCAAAATTCACATCTAAACGAACTAAAAGTGCAGCAGAAGAGAAGTGGAGATGGAAGGAAATTATGTTATAAAGAGCTGCCCTAATCAAACCAGCCGAGCCATAATTCACGAATTCAGACCAACATTACACCAGCATGAACGATTCCTACACACTACAAAACCCCAATCAGGATTTCAATCGAACAATACAAAGCCCTAAAATTGGGTTGCAACAAAATTCACCAAAATTAGGGTTTTGGGTATGATTAGGACAGAAAAAAATTTGGAGAAAGGGAGGCCCGTACGGGTCTGATTAGTGTTGGACTCACCGGGGCAAGGCCGTTCAGGGGAAGAATTTTCGACCGAGGAGGGCAATTTGGCAAATGAAACAGTTAAGGTTGTGCTTCTGACTTGCTATATGAAATTCGTCCCTTTCAATGGGGGAAAATGTACACGGGGGTTGCAATGGCCATGGCAGGATACAACACATGCAATTGTTTGGCTATACGGACAAATTGCAGTTGGAATTGAGGAGATGGGCAGATGAATTTGGAGGGATTGAGCTCGAAGAGAGAGAAAGGATGGAGAATGAAGAGAGAGAAAATGAGCGCAGAGTTTTGGGCTGGGTGGTGGTGGTGGTGGGTTTGGGTCGAGCTTGCCGGGTGAGGGAAGGACCCGAAATGGGTACAATACTACAATTACAAATTTTACCAATGTATAATATTACGAATGTAATATTTTTTGATTTGCCTTCCGACATTTGGTTCCGCGGTTAAGACTTTGGAGTTGTATCCGAGGTCACCATTTCGAATCCAACGAAATTTCATCCCTAGTGAATGTTCTTACTTGTGGCGAGTGGCGACCTAATCCTTACCCTATCAATATATATCTATATAATTTTAATAAAAAAATATAAAATTTTTAATTTATATAATTTTATTCATAAGAATAATTATCCTTTCTATTTTAATATGAGGAAATAGTTCAGATATTACACAAAGTTGGATGGGAGCCTACCAACTAACTGGGCTTCGACACCCTTATTCAAGACAAACACATTGTGTTTTGTCGTGTTTGATCGGTTGTTTTTTTCGTGAAATTCTGCTGGTTGCTTGTGTTTTACGTCGGGGGTGCTGGAAAATGGCTTGTGTGGGTTTTTTCCAGGGTCCCTTCCGAGGTCTTGATAAATGCATGAATGGGGGAGGTCGTGGGTTGAAAGCTAGTTCTCTTGTCCAACATTTCAAGCTTGTGCATTTGATCGATGATTCTGCTATTAATAGGTACAAGTTGCTTATAGGCAGTGACTGTAGTATTTTTTTTGCCTTGGAACGTACTTTGCAAGGGCTTAATATGTGGATGTGTTGAACTTGTCTTTGCACTCATGCTTTATCTAAGAGCTGCAAACATGTTGATGGTTTTAATGTTTCTGGGCCTCAGTGTAAAGGGGTTGTCAGTGATCCCTTTTTTTATATCCAAGGTATCCCACGACCTTCTCTCTATAAGGATCTTGGGTTTGAAAGTGATGGTTTGGTGGTGTCTAGTGGTGCCTCCTCTTCTTTTTCGGTTGTTAGGCCTCTTCGAAATCTGGCCCAAAAGGACATTGCCAGTCCGAGACGAACAACCCAAGTTGATCGTTAGGGAGAAGAGTCAAAGAAGCAATCAAGGCATGGCGAGAATCTCGAATTCCACAATCAACCTCTTCAACGGCTACCTCATTCACGCCGGTAGCGAGATTTCCGGGATACGCCAGGCGTTTCACCAACGGTTCAAATGGAGAAGACTATAAAATAGAGACGAGGCAGGGGAAGAGGGATCATCGACACTCGTATTCAAATTCACTTGCTAAAGTTCAATTCACTTCTGCCCAACCATTCCATTCAAGTGTTTGTTTGTGTTAACAAAAGATTCATCTACAGTCACGATCATAATACAAATATTACTGTTTCCTTGCTCTTATTTTCCCGTCTTCTATTTCACTTTACTTCTTACTTGTAGTTTATAACGTGTTGCGATCTCTCTTTGGTTAGGATTCCCACATCTTAGCAGGTAACGCGTTTATGTGATTATCCTGCCCAAAACAATTGGCGCCCACCGTGAGGCCCTAGCCAAAAAGAAGTCACGCTAAAAGGAGCTACAAGTTCTATCAACATGATGGATGGAATTCAGACTACCTACAGTCACGTGGGAGATCTCGAGAACCATGAGATCAATCAGGAAGGTGACAACCAACGAACTGGGAATGCTGATGGAGCCGGGAATGTAGAAGGAGTTGATCAAGACTCCGGGGATGCAAATGGCAACCCTGCCACCTCCGCGGAACGAGGAGGAGGAGGTGGTGATTCTGACGTCATCATGGAGCTCCGCGCAACGATGATCGCCCTCCAAAAAGACTTGGAAAACCAAAAGGAGGCTCATGCTAAATTCACCGAAGCATATGAAAAGCAAATCGAAACTTTGACTAATGAACGTAATTTGCTCCGATCTCAGGTACAATCAGCTCCCACCCGACCGCGCGGAACGGACGCGGTAGAAGGAGTCGCTAGACGATTAGACATGGATGATCCAAGTCTCGTAACGCCTGACGTTGTCAGACCGATAACTAGGTATCAGGTAAATGGTAATTCACTAAGGGCAGTACGGGAAGATGCTGAGGTTTCCCAATTACAGGAACGCCTCAAAGCTCTAGAGGACTGAATCACTCAGGTCCCGGGAGCACCTCAACCGATAGCAATGGAAATAAGGGATGGCTACACGGACTCCCCCTTCGTACCCGCTATCGCGAGAGTTGACATCTCCCAAAAATATCACGTTCCCGATGTACCTAAGTACGAGGGGGTTACAGATCCTGATCAACACATAGCTGCATTCAAGCAGGCTATGAACATTAGCACAGTCCCTTTTGACATGAAGGAGATTGTTATGTGTCGCTGGTTCGGAAACACGTTATCCGGGCCCACACTCAATTGGCATTCTCATTTACCTCTTAGAAGTATTTCATCTTTTGCCGAGTTGATTGACAAGTTCAGGGTAAGGTTTGCAAGCAGTCGACACGCTAAAAAACGATCAAGCGATTTATACCGCATGGTTCAAAAACCCGGTGAATCCTTGAAAGCCTTCCTTAACCGTTACAACGAGGAGTTGGTCACTATAGAAGGATGCGACGCCGCTACAGCCGTGGAAGCATTCCGAAGGGGCATATCGGTTTGTAATCCTGAGTTATATCGTGAACTAACTAAGTATCCTTGTTCAAATTTCGATGAGGTACATGTGAGGGCGTTAGCACATGTGCGATTGGAGGAAGATGGTCTCTTCGATGAAAAAGCAATTAGCCCTCATCGGCCAGAACGAAGACAAGGAAGGCGAGAACCTAGATATGTTCCATACTCCACTTCATCCCCTGCTAAAACAACCGTTAATACGACATTTGCTAGGCAAGGCGAGAGATACGAAAACCCTAGGTTGCCTCCTAGACTTTCCCATTACAATTTCTGTGTAGATGCAACGGAGGTAGTTCGGACTCTCAACAACATGGGGGATACTGTCAAATGGCGCCGAAAGAGTAATGTACCTTCGCATCAGAAAGACAAGTCCAGATGGTGTGATTTCCACTTCGATCATGGTCACCGAACGGACGAGTGTATCGCGCTGCGAAAGGAGGTAAGCGAACTATTACGCAGGGGGTACCTCTGTAACACCCCTATTTTACAACATTGGGTATTACCGCCAGTGACCTCGGACTTTCCCGTCCAAAGTCACCCAAGGCTTTTAGAATGATATTGAGGTCATACAAATGCGGAAAATTAACATAAACATTACATAAATAAACGGATGCTCACGAATGAGACTTGATTCTTTAATTGAAGATGAAATTGACCAAAGCGGAATTTTATTTATTGATAAGAACATTCGTTCATTACATTGAGGGTCGTTTTACAAAAGATGTAGCAGTGGAAAGTAAAGCCATTAAAAAAAAGGGTTTAAAATGCGTAATCTAAAATCACAAGAATGTTTTCCCAAGACAACTCATGTGATGATGATTTGCTTGGTTTTTAAAAAAGGAAGAGCTAGTGCACTATCTTCGGAATGCCTTGTTCTTATGAGAATTCCTTCCTTCCTTCAATGTCGTCTTGCCTTGACCTTCAATCCTCGCCTAATGTTTCCTGAACCTTTTTGACTTTGTCTTCAAAACTTCGGTGTACATTCCTACAGTCTGGCATTTGTCGCGAAGGGCGAGAAATACCAGGCAAAAATGCAGAAGTGGGGAATTAGTCTAAGGAGACTAAGCAAGGGGGAACGGAACTTCCTAAGGGTATTTCGGTAGTTTAACAATATCGAGAGAGATATTATCGGGTTGTGTTTAAGATATGGCTTGTTTATGTGGGTTTTAATGGTAACGAAGAAGAGCGTATCTCAAGCGGAGATAGCTCGATAATTGAGAGAAGAACTACTAGGTTGTAGACTTCTTTTAGAATAGATTATATGTTGGGAATGTTATTACTTCAAGCAAGTTTAAAAACCTCTCGCGCCCTGTGCGGACCAAGAGTCGGATCAGTCATTTGAGATCGGTCCGGTTTTGATGTCTTTTAAATGTGCATTGGGCACTTATCTTATAAATGATTTTTTAGGGGGCTGGGGGCTTGAATGGCCCGGTCCACCAAGGGAAAACTCAGTTTCTGACACTTAGCTAGAGTGTTGCTCATCCCTCCTTGCAATCGGAGCGGACTGGATCATGATCCTGAAAGTCGTACTTTAAGCGCAAAGGCATACGACTTAGTAAATTTATATAGAGGCGTCGGCTAGACCGCGCCCGCCCCTCACTAGTTCGTTCAACACTGTTCTCTTAACGAGACCGTAAACAATCAAGGCCACAACAAAGCTAGCATAATAACCCTAGCAAGTATTAGATAGCAAAATAACGATAACAGTGTGGTCATTATATCTAACAATCGATATTCCTAGGTTCGTTTATTACTTAGCAAACAAGTTGTTCCCAACATCGATAAATTTCACGGAATGAATATATCTATAAGGCTACAAGGGGGAAATTCCACTTGCCTTGTTCTCACGAGTAGGATAGCGTTAAGACGGAAAGTGTGGTTCGCGACTCCGAACAAAGATCTCGACCTATCGACACAGAAATTTACGAACGATCTTTATATACGAATTTCTTTTAAGGTTTGGAATTCTCTTATATATTTAGTATAAGAGAATGGAATTCTAAATTATTATAATAATAATTTAGGTGGTTAATTAAAATAATAATATTTCTTTATTATTATTTTAATTTTGTAATATCCTTTTATTCCTTAGAAAATCCTTATTCACTTTGTTAAAATAATTCTTTTAATTTCACTTGCTAACTTCTTAAAATAATTAAGCAAGTATTAAATCATAAAAACATATGATAATATAATTTACCTAAAAAGGTGTTTTAAAATATATATCCTTCTTAAGATTATAAAAAATCTATTATAACCTTATTACAATACTTCACTTAATTACAATATCACTTTTATTTTCAATAATATTCATAAAGGTACTTAAAGTATTATTTTCCCACCAAGAATATTTTATTAATAATATTCTCTTAATAAAACCTTATTTAATTATATAAACCATATTAAATAAAGATAGAATAATTATAGACCATTTTCTTAGTAATTTCCATAAATAGAACTTTCTATTTACTTTATAAAGTAAGCTTCCCAAAACTTAACATTATATTAAATTAATCTTATTTATTTTATTCCCACATATCTTTCCATATCTTATATCTTATATAAATATATGATCAAAGCTTAAAATATCTTACTTTATACTTATAGTATATTATTATGATATCTTAGGTCACAAAAATAATATCTTTTCTATATCTTATAGTATCTTTTCTTGCAAGACATCTTTTATAACTTAGCAATATAATAACATATTATATATTAATTTATTGCCACATCTATCATATTTATAATAAAAGCTTATATCTTGTAGGAAACTCTACACCTAGAGATATGTTAACTTAATATTTTATTAACTAATAACTTTATTTAACATATCCATCATTATTATAATTAAATTCATATATCTTGATATTCTCTACACTTAGAGATAAGCAACATAATATTTTGTATAAATAACATTATTCCTTTATAAAAAAATAATATTTAATATAAAAAGCTAAAGTCTTTATGGTAATAACTTTATATAAATACTTTTATAGGAGCTCTTAAAATTATTTAAAATAATAATCATGTCTTGTAACTATATTATAATATGACACAAGAAATTGTCACTACTTTATCTATTTGATCTAATAATATTCTCAACTAACAAGATCTCCCCAATTATTTTTATTATTATATTAAAACTTGCACTTTAACCCATATTTAACTTGTTTACTTATACTAACAACTTATTTTAATAAAACATAAATTATTTAAATTAATAAAATTAAATAGGGATTAGATTTTATACTCTATGGTTGTCCTGTATTACAGAATACAAAGAAGGAGAAGGCAGGGGGCGTGCAACGGCTCAGGGCGGCGACACCAGGCGGACGACGGGGCAAGGCGGCGCGCGAGAGACTCGGCGACGGTGGCTCGGCGGTCCGGCAGGCAGAGGGAGACGGTCGGCGGTGCACAAGGGAAAAACAAGAGGCTTTTTGGTGGAGTTTTGAATGGACAACTAGAACTTTGAGGGGCTGATTTTGAACTAGAACTTGAGAGAATTTGCTAAGAAGAAGGAGAGAGTGATGAATTTGTGAGTTTGAAGGGAGTTGGAGCTCCTTTAAATAGGCAAAGGAGACAAGTTTCTCAATCCATGGCAATGGTGATGGACCAATGGAGGAGAAGGAGATGATCATCAATTGGTCATATGTGTCTTTGTTGAAGATGAGGTAAGGAAGGATGTCATTAGGCCATTCTTGCAAGCAGAGGGAGAAGAAGGTGAACATGCATTGCTCCCATGTCAAATCAATCAAACTCACTTTGACTTTGAAAGAAGAAGAAGAAAGGATTTGTTTAAAATTAAAAGAATTGTAATATGGTTAGTAAAAATGAGTTAGCCTAGCGGTTTGGAGTGGGTGTTATTATAGAAGAGGTGCAAGAGGTCTCGGGTTCGAGTCCCGGCTCTTGACACCTTTTTTATTTGCATCTCTTTTATTTTTGTTAGCTTTGTATTGATGCATTAATTATAAAATCCGAAATTATTATAATCATATATGTTTGACATTTTATTTGTCACTTTAGTAATCCTTTATAATATTTTTATAATTCATTAAGAAAATCATAAAACTATTTAAACTCTCTATTAAGAGAAAAATATTTAATTGCACACCAAGTTTGCTTAATATATTTAAATGAATTCTTAATTGTCATTTGTAATAAACTTTTACAACCTCTTTATAATTTAATATGAAATTATAAAGATTATTAGTTCCCTCTACTGTAGAGAAAAAAAATTATTGGGATAAATATCCGTTTTTATTATTTTTGAAATTTAGCGGATATTACAACCTCAAGGATTTAATATCAGAAAAAGCAAAGGAGCAGCTAGAGCGCAACAAAGGGAAAGCCAGCCCTCCTCCACCTCTGAAGCATGCTGGAGTAATCAACGTCATCACCGGGGGATCCGAAATCTGTGGTATAGTTACACCGTATAACGTAATTCGCAGCAAAGAGAATCGCAAGGGATACCAAGAGAGAGTGTCCCAGAGTTCCTCCACGAACGGGTCAGCATGCAGGAAATATCACATGGAGGAATGAGAATCCACTCACCGGAATTCTAGAAGTAGAGCTTTTTGATGTATGGGGAATTGATTTCATGGGACCCTTCCCCTCTTCGGGTCCCTACAAGTACATCCTCGTAGCGGTTGACTACGTCTCTAAGTGGGTCGAGGCCATTGCCACAAGAACTAATGATGCACGAGTGGTGGCCAAGTTTATGAAGTCCAACATCTTTCCCCGCTTTGGTGTTCCCCGAGCCCTTATTAGTGATGGCGGTTCTCACTTCATTGAGCGGAGTTTTGAGGCACTTTTGACTAAGTATGGGGTCCTACACAGGGTGGCAACTCCTTACCATCCCCAAACTAGTGGTCAAGTGGAGATCTCCAACCGGCAAATTAAAAACATCTTGGAGAAGACGGTTTCCCGCTCAAGGAAAGATTGGGCTTCCAAGCTAGATGATGCACTTTGGGCGTACCGTACCGCCTACAAGACGCCACTACGTACTACTCCTTACAATCTTGTGTATGGCAAGTCATGCCATTTTCCCGTCGAGCTCGAACACAAGGCTCTATGGGCTCTCAAGGAGCTCAACATGGATCTTGACGCAGCCGGAGCAAAGAGATTTATGGACTTGCAAGAATTGGAGGAATTAAGGCTCAAGGCGTATGAAAATGCCAAGATTTACAAAGAAAGAACCAAGAAATGGCATGATAAGAAGCTCATCCCGAAGACCTTCAACAACGGTGATCAAGAACTCCTTTTCAACTCTAGACTTCGACTTTTCCCCGGAAAATTACGATCTCGATGGAGTGGACCATTCATAGTTCACCACATCTACCCACATGGAGCGGTCGATCTCATAGATGAAAATGGAGGGATTTTTAAGGTCAACGGGCATCGATTGAAGAAATACTATGCAAGGGCCGAACCCGATGAGGAAATCCGAGCCTCATGGGCTCTCACATCTTCTGACTAAGCTGAGGTACTCCACGTCTAGCTAAAGACGTTAAATTAAGCGCTTACGGGAGGCAACCCGCTTTTTCTTTTTCTTTTCCCTTTTTTTTAGAATTTTTAGCTTAATTTCTTTTGATTTTCTTAGTTTAGAATAGGTAGGATTTTTGTTTTGGTTCTCCACTAAAGTTTTGTAGGGATACGAGAACGGCGGAGGTGGACAGAGAGGGCCGAAATGCTCGAACAATAGGAGAAGGAAGGGCATTGAGGGTCGTCTCCGACCTATTTTGGGTCGTCACCGACCCCTTCCAAGCAAATATGGTAAAACTTTTCAGAAAATTGGGAATTGCAGGTAAGTCCCTAAACTTCTACCTCTTTTAACCCTACCCCTCCCCTCTCTTTCTCCCCCACACCGCCAACCTCCTCCCTCCCCAAAACTCCATAGCTCCCATCCCACTCTCTTTGCCTCTCAATCCTCACAAATCCTCCATCCCCTTCCCAAATCTACCAACATCTTTCCTTGTGCTACACAAACTCTCCAATTCCTCCACCCAAAAAAAACCCGGAAAATCCGCCCTTTCCCACAATTTTTCAATTTTTGGAACCGCTCCAGTGCTCGTCTACGACCCCCTTCTACTTTCATTCCTCTATTTTTGCTCATCTTTGGTATGTTTCTCTACTCCTTTGATCTTATATTCAAGTTTACTTGATTTATGTTTGAGGGATTAGTTGAAAACCTAGGTTTTGGGTGTTCTTGAGTTTGAATATGGAAGTTTGGGTTGTTTGCATGCTTAAGTGGTTAGATCTATATGATACCATGATTAATTGAGGGTTGTATGTGGAATTTTTGATGCATACTTGGTTGTTTGGTTGATTGTGAGAGTATTAGATTTTTTCGGAATTTTTGGTACTCATTCCAAGGACATAGGGCTGAAATCATGGGCTTACTCTTGCCCGAAGTGGTCGGTGTCGACCCACTAGGGGTCGGTGACGACCCACCAGCATCCTTTTTCGGGTATTTGCTCGGTACCGAGCCTCCAAGGGTCGGTTCCGACCCAGGTTGACTCACATTCCTCATTCAATGCATGCTTATGGAGCTACTCTCACCATGATTTAAGTACTTTTAGCATGATATTTCCCTCTACTTACCTACTCTTCATGAATAAACATGTTAGGTTGAGATTTTTTTTCTTCTAAATTTAAGCATGTTTCTTTGAGTAAGTATGGGGTACTTCTTCGGGAGGTGACATGTGTGTTCTTTGATTTGGCATGGTTCTTTAAAACTATGGAAATTATCTTGGAAGCTTGAATGTGTTGTAGGACAATGGCTTCTTCTTCTCGTCACCCCGCCAAGAAGCACAAGAAAGGCAAGCAAAAGGTGGATAGTGTGGTCTTTGACGATGAGGAACAACAAGCACGGTTTCTTGAAATGTGGAATGGGGACGTTAACTTGCATCCAATTGAGGAACACTACATCGCGCTCACATGCGAGTTCATGTCCAACTTCCGCTTATACCGGCATGAAACCGATTTCAACAAGTCAACGGTCACCTTTCAACTCGGCAATAGAGACCACGAGATGAGCATTAAAAGATTCAACCACCATCTTGGCTTCCGCGCACCATCCGGCGCGTACCAAACCTCAAGCTTTCCCGTCAAGGATTTGTGGCATTACCTCACTGGCCAGGTTGAATACCCCACCAACCACCTTCCCGGTCGATTCATTGCTAGCCCGGTTTTCCGGCTTATCCTACACATCCTTGGCTCCACCATTTGGCCACGATATGAGCTCTCCCGCCCACACAAGCACGAGATTGCATGCCTCTCCACCATGCTCTTCGAGCCAACTATTCACATGAATTTGGGGTTTGAGTTTGCTAATGCCGTTGTGAGCCACCAAGCCCTCAAGACCCACACCACCACTTACTTTGGTTGGCTTGTGGCTATCCTTGCCAAGTCCTTGAAAGTCAATCTTTCCGCCTACTCTTCAAGAAAAGTCATTGCTATGGATGTGAAGTACTTCTTGAATGCTAAAGTGCTTGCTCAATCTTCTGCTGGTTTCATCAACAAGTTCTATATTAGCCCGAATGAGACTCATGATGTGGTCCTTACCCCTGAAAATCTTGAGCTTTTCTACCGCCCTAATTGGTATGATGTGTGGGCACCCGCTCCTTATCCTTTGGTGCCAAATGTCCGGCTTGATCAAAGAATTAGACACCAGCCCAGCAGGTTTCCAAGTGCCGAAATTGACCCACTAAGAGAAGCATCCTCCAAGCCGGAATCACCACGGGCACATGCTGGGGCGGTCGGTGACGACCATCAGGAGGTCGGTGTCGACCCACCAGTGGGCTGCAACTACCACAACCAGCCCGGTGTCGACCCGATGGACTTCACAATGGGGCCTCAGTCTGACATGGTTCCTTACTACTCCCACCCCTATGGCTTTGATGCGTCTGGTGGCTCTCATTTCCAAGGACAAGGCACATATCATACCGGTTCAAGTTCGGGTGGCAATCCCGATATCTCCCGTCTCTCGGCTAAGATGGATGCCCTTATGCTCCACCAACACCAACTTTATGGGACACTTAATCATCACCATAACCAGTTTGTTGAACATCACAAGGAGCTTAGGGATTTCCGCATTGAGTATTATGAAGATCACAAGCAAGATGTTGAGAGATGGAATGCTCAAGCGGATTTCAACCATTGGTTGGGGCAACACCTCTTCCAAGCTCCACCACCTCCTCACCCTCCTCAAGAATGATTCTCCTCCTTTGCCAACGCTTCAAAATGTGTCCAAGTTAGTTTCTCTTTCCTTTCTCTTTACTTTCTTAATCAATGGGGACATTGATGTTTAAGTATGGGGTGGTTTGGGAGATTACTTGTTTGAGTCATGTGTTGTTTTGTGTTTTGATTGATGTGTGTGTTTAGTTTTTGTTTTGAGTCTTTTTCTTTTTGATTTTAGATGGATAAATGCCCTATTGCTTAGATGTTCTAGGATGGAAATTGCTTGCATCATCATGCAAAACCTATGACATGTTTTAAGAATTGCCTAAATCATGATCTTGCTTTTTGAATTTTGAGCTTGTAATGGACATTGAGCATGCATATTTCTAAGTAAAATCAATCCAACAAAAATTGAACCTAAGTGAGATATATTTTGGCCTATAAAGGATGTGCATTTTTACTCCTTTCTCTTTCATGTGTGAATTACTCTTCCAAATGTAATATACCAATTGACAATGGCATGGTTATTTTAAACTTGAAACCAATGGATATATGCTCATTACTTGATTGAATCAAATGATTTTGAACTTATTTTTATAAGCCTATCATATTCCTTATCCTACCTATACATGATCCCTCTGTTTGTAGCCCTTATTTTGAGCTTAAAGCCTATTTCTAGCTCCACAAAATAATTCCCTAGCCATGAAAAGCTTGACCATTTGATCCGGAAATTAGGACTTAGAAGAAGTTGGTGAAGATTGTTATAAAGTAATTGGGTTAAAACAAAGTGATTATGGAAGGTGGATAAAGTGTTTTGTCTTTGGAAAATCAAAAATATGAAGTTTTGGGCTCAAAGTACCCGGATCTGGCTCGGTGACGACCCAAAGAAGGTCGGTGCCGACCCCCCCTCCCTGAAAAAAAAAACAAGGGAAAATCAAATAAAAAGTACAAGAGTCCAAAGCCTTCAAGGAATAGAGGAAAGACAATGATAATAGGTGAAAGGGGTAGTGCATTATAAAGTTTTAAGTGTTTGGTGATTGAAGAAGAGGAAAGAATGTTGGTTAAGTGATGTGTAGTTTAGGAGTTTTGATTCCCGGATTAGTTAGCACCACAAGGCCAAAATATTTCCACTCCCTTTGAATTACCAAGCCCCATTACAACCCGGCCGGATGAAGCTTCTTTGAAGTTTTCATTGAGCCACCCGAGTTCATTTGATGATTTGACTTGTTTTGACTTCTTCGGTGGAGAGTTTGCTTATATAAGTTCCATTGACTATGCGGTTTTGTGTTTGGAATTTGAGTCGAGTGATCATTGCTATACCCTAAACACTTTGAGAGTTGAGTGAAATACATTCCTTGGTGAGGTTGGATTGTGATTGCTTGGAATGTTCATGTGTGCAAGGATGTGGAAATTGTTTGCTCATTATTCTACTTGTGCTTCTTTTTCTATAAAGGTGATTCTTGAGTTTTGTTGATTGGTATTGATGCATGTTAAGTGATTGCTTGAGGACAAGCAAGTTTAAGTATGGGGTATTTTGATGTCGCACTTTTTAGTTGGTTTTTATGGGTAGTTTTCTGGCTAGGATTGAGTCTTTTTCTAAGTTTATTGTGTTGTCTTGAGTCATTTGTGTAGGTTTTCATATTATCTTGAGATATGGAGTCTGCATAAGTTTGTTTGATGTTTTGTAGGTATTTGGAGCGTTGAGGAGGAGATGTCTCGGTCTTTCAAAGTTTTCTAGGAGGTGGTGTTAAAGCAGTCTTGAGAAGATGTTGATAGAAGAGTGAGAGTCGGTGCAATTGAGGATTCCAAGGTGAAGATTTCAAAGATCAAGGTGCTTTAGAAGGAGATAAAGGAAGTCTTAGAAGTCCAAGAGCGATTAAAGAAGAAACATTGAAGAAGAACCAAGCTTTAGAGCAAGTTTCGGGCAAAGAAATGAAGAAACCAAGTGCTGCCTATGGTCGGAGACGACCCACACTAGGTCGGTGACGACCACTTCCGAGTGTGGCGAGAAACAAACTTGCGCCTTAAGTTAGGTTTAGTAAATGTTTTATTTATGGGTCTTTTTAAGATAGAATTTAGTTTCCTTATAGAGATTATTTCTACCACTATATAAGGATCTCTAGGGTTTTATTTTAAGGGGGGACACGCCTGATATTTTGGGGGGACGTTTTTGGAGGCTTTGAAGAAGACGTTATTTGTGGAGAACAGAACAAGTTGCAAGTTTGTTTTCTAGGTTATCTTTATTCCAAGCTCTTGGACAATTTTTAGAGAGACTTGGAGGTTTGCTTGAGATTTGTAAGTTTTCTTTTAAGTTGAAGTTTGTTTGGATTTAAATTATGTCTTCTCTTTTGTCTATGATTGTTGATTGTCCCATGGATCGTGAGTAGTCTACTTTTCTAGGGTTGGGGTGAAACCCGACAAGTTGTGCATGATTAAAGCATGAATCTTTGATTAAACAATCTCTTTTGAATCTCTATCCTTTATCCACTTGTTTGCTATCAATTCCTTGATGAAAATTGAGGCATGTTCAAGTTTACGATTGAATTGAAAGATTAAATTGTGAATTTGGATAATACTTGGTTGAAAACGAAAGTTGAAACTTTTAGGAAACAAGTAGGGTTGCAAGTTTAGATCTTTATGAAAGTTGGGATTTTTACTTGATTATTCATGACGAAAGTCATTCATGAGATTTTTATGGGATGATTTTGATTCATGTTTGCATACATAGCTTGTTGTGGTGAATCCTTTGCTCTAGATCTCTTTTAATTTGATTTTTTCGAAGTCTATTCGTTACCTGGATAGGTCGGTTATGACCACCTTCAGGTCGGGGCCGAGCTCCTAGTTTCCTTGGTTTTATTTTCTGTGTGTTTAAGTTGCATAGTTGGTCGGTTACGACCTGTTGTGGGTCGGTGCCGAGCGCCTGCTTGTGTGTTTTGCTTTGCTTTGTTTTCTTTTATTAGGATTAGTAGCTAGACGTAGATTCTTCTAATTCCCGTGGATGAACCTGACCTCCCTGTACTCAGCGGAGTCTTGATTATAAATTTATTTGTTGTCAAGAAACCCTTTCAACAATTACTCACTTGGAGGACGCGTTCCAAATCCTACGAAGCTACAAAATGAAACTGAATCCAACCAAATGCTCTTTCGGAGTTAAATTAGAGAAATTCCTCGGATACATAGTAATGCAAAGAGGAATCGAGGCGAGTCCAGACGAGATCAAGGCCATAATGGAGTTACAGTCGCCAAAATGCGTCAAAGACGTCCAGAAATTGACAGGGCGAGTAGCAGCATTGAATCGATTCATATCTCGATCCTCGGAAAGAAACAAGTTGTTCTATGATATCTTGAAGACGAACAAGTCATTTGAGTGGACGGAAGCACATGAAGAAGCTTTCAAAGAATTGAAAAATTATTTATCTAACTCGCAGGTACTTTCCAAGCCCAAACCAGATTAGAAGTTATATGTATACTTGGCCATAACCGAGGTAGCTGTAAGTGCCGTTTTGATCCGAGAGGAGAATGAAGACCAGTTGCCCATTTACTACGTTAGTAAAACCTTGCTTGATGCGGAAACTATGTATTCACCCGTGGAGAAACTTGTATTATCTTGGTAATGGCTTCAATAAAGTTACATCTTTATTTTGAAAGTCATTCTATTATCGTGAGGACTAACTATCCAATGAAGAGTATCATGTCGAAACCAGAATTGTCAGGTCGGTTAATGAGGTGGCTGATCCACCTTAATGGTTACGACATTGCTTACGAGCCACGAACAACAATGAAATCTCAAGCCTTGGCGGATTTTGTGGTCGACTTCACTCCTACCACTTTGGAAGAAGAGAATCAAGACGTGTTACATGTAACAGGATCATGTGGCGGCAAATGATTAATGCATACGGATGGAGCATCAAATCAGGTAGGCGTAGGACTGGGAGTAGTCCTGAAGTCACCACAGGGGGATAGGATAGCCCAGGCTGTTCGATGTACATTCAAAGCCACCAACAATGAAGCAGAGTATGAGGCGCTTATAGCAGGGTTACTTATTGCCAAAGATTTGAACGTACAAGAAATTGAGGTAATTTGTGATTCGTTACTTATTGTAAATCAAGTTACGAACTCATATGTTGCCAGGGATTCAAAGATGAAGGCGTACTTAGAAAAAGTCCAAGAAATTATTAAACACTTCAAGCATTTTGAGATAAAGCAAGTTCCTCGAGATGCTAACACGCAAGCAGACGCCTTAGCTAACCTCGGATCCGCAATCAACCCAAGAGAGTACGACAAGATACCTTTCGTGTACCTTGATGCGCCTTCCATAATCAAAGAAGCAGATATGTTCGAGATCCGAGATCCTGATGAAGATGCTTCATGGGTAACTCCTTACTTAAGATGGTTACGAGATGGAATCCTACCAGATGACAAGGAAGAAGCCCGACAACTTAAGGTAAAAGCTTCCACTTTCGCTATTAAGAATAACATTCTATTCAAGTGGATGTCATCAAGGATATACGCGCGATGCGTAAGGGAGGAAGAGGTACATAAAGTGTTACAAGACATACACGATGGAGAATGCGGAAATCATACAAGGGGTCGCAACTTGGCGAGGAAGGCAAACAGGATGAGTTATTACTGGCCCACCATGAACAAAGACGCAGTGGAGTTTGCTCGCAAGTGTGACGCGTGCCAGCGTCATGGACCTATACCACATCAACCATTGGAGTTACTACATCCCATAACCTCCCCTTGGCCATTCATGAAATAGGGAATGGATATTTTAGGAAATCTTCCTCCAGCTTCAGGACAACGTGTCTACATCCTAGCAATGACTGACTACTTCTCTAAATGGATTGAAGCCGAAGCTTTCAAAGAAGTCAAAGACACCCAAGTGATTTCCTTCATTAAAAGGAATATCCTGAGTAGATTTGGAATACCATCCACCATAGTGTGCGACAACGGATCTCAATTCATCAGTGACAAAACAAGATCATTTTGCCAACAGTACAACATTCAATTGGTGATGTCAACACCACGTTATCCTCAAGCCAACGGTCAGGCAGAAGCAAGCAATAAAGTTATCATCAACAACTTGAAGAAACATCTCAAGGAGGCTAAGGGAAGATGGGCAGACGATTTACCCCTTATCTTGTGGTCAGATCGAACAACTCCCAAGACAGCTACAAGGCATACACCTTTCTCCTTAGTATATGGGTGCGAGGCCGTGTTACCAGTAGAAGTAACTTTGCCCATAGTTCGATACGGATTTACAACCGAGGAGTCTAATTTACCTAACTTGTTACGTCATCTGGACACGGTTGACGAGTTACGAGATGAAGCATCAGTTCGTATGGCGGCATATAGACAAGGGGTAGCTCGGAGTTACAACAAACGTGTCAATGCAAAGGTGTTCCAAGTAGGAGATTGGGTGTTGAGGAAAGTCTTTCAAAACACGCAAGAGTTGAATGCTGGCAAGCTAGGAGCCAATTGGGAAGGACCTTACCAAATTACGAAGATCGTAGGACAGGGGGCCTACGAGGTGGTATCACACGATGGGAAGACGGTCCCGAGAAGCTGGAACACGATGAATTTGAAGTTGTATCACTTTTAAACAAGCAGGTCGCAATAAGGTATATGTCACATACTTCATTCTTTTCACATTACATTATTACATCGTTTTACACACATAAAACAACAACGGTCTTACAAAAACTAACAAGGGACGCCTTGTGACGTTACAGGCCAAAACATAGGCCCTCGCCTTACAATCAGGCAACGCTGTGCACTTCATTACTTTATAAGTCACAAGTATTTTACATTCTGTCAAATACATTAATTTCTCTCTCTCAGCATCCTATACAAAAGCGCTATTACTACGAGATCCAATCAAAACTACTAACAATCTTCTTGAAACGCGTTTATCTTCATTCTGTAGCGGTAAACATGTATCACCTGCAAAAAAGACAAAAACAGATCCAAAACCACACAAGTACTAAAACGGCATTCATAGTGTAACCCCTACAAAACCAGCAAAAGCGAGGGGTAAAAGTTGTCCAAAAGAGGCCCTAAAAACAAGCGGCCATACAAAATAAAGTGTTAAACCCCGACACACCGGGGGTAGTAAGACATTCAGAGTTTAAGATAATGAAAGAAACATGAAAAATCATTCCTTGGAAACACCTTCGGCAGACTTTTGGTTCTCTATCTCCACTTGAGCCACTTCCTTGGCGACAAAAGCAATGTCGTCAACAACCGAGGACTTCTTGGTTGCGATTACTTCATCAGAAAACAAACTCTCAAATAGTTCTCTTTCCTTCACTGCATCCCAAGAGGCGTGTTTCCCAGCTGAAAATTCCTCCATCATCTCCACTCGAGCTCTGCAAGACCAATAGTCCGCGGTGTCTTCGATCTCCTTAGCAAGAGCAGCCTCTTTGCTTGAAGAAACCACGAACTTCTCCTTCCACTCTTTGGATTCCTTTGATGCCTTTTCAAGGTCGTCCGACAGCTCGCACACTTTCTTCTCTAGAGTACTCTTCTCATGCCCTAGTATGGTACTTCTATCTTTTTCAAGCTGAAGGCTGATTTTACTCTGAGACAGTGTTGTAAGGGTTTTACCTTGATCCTAACAAGCAAATAAATTTATAGATCAAGACCCAGCTGAGCACAGGGGTCTAGTACAGGGAGGTCAGGTTCGTCCACGGGAATTAGAAGAATCTAAGCCTAGCAATCAATCCTAACAAGAGTAAAATAAAACAAAACGCACACAAGGGTGGCTCGGCACCGACCCCGACTGGGTCGTCTCCGACCTACATCACGACACAAAGCGTAGGAAAAACTGGGAAAAACTGGGAGCACGGTACCGACCTAAAGGGGGTCGGTCACGACCTATCCGGGTAACGATAAAACTTCGAAAAACCAAAAAGAGATCTAGGATAAAGGATCCACCACAACAAAGCTATGCATGTAAACATGAATCAAAGATCAACCAACAATAATCTCATGAATGACTTTCGCCATAAATAATCAAGCAAATATCTCAACTTTCGTAAAGATTTAAACTTGCAATCCTACTTGTTATCTAAAGGTTTTAACTTTTCGAATATTATTCAAATTCACAATTCAATCTTTCAACTTAACCATGAATATGAACATGCCTCAACTTTCGTCAAGGAATCAAGATCAAACAAGAGGATAAAAGATAGAGATTAAAAGGAATGGTTTTAATTAAAGATTCATGCTTTAATCATGCACAACTTGTCGGGCTTCACCCCAACCCTAGAAAAATAGACTACTCACGATTCATCATGCAATGAACAATCATAGATAAAAGAGAAGACATGATTCAAAACAAAGCAAACTTTAATTGAAATAACAACTTACAAATCTCAAGCAAACTCCCAAGGCTCTTTCAAAATTGTCCAAGAGCTTGGAATAAGAGTCAACCCTAAAAAACCAACTTGCAAACTCGTCCATTTCTATCTCGTGCTTTAAAAAAACGTCCCTCTTAGAATTAACCCTAAAAAGACCTTATATAGTAGTAGGAATGTTCTTAGAAGAAAACTAAATCCTATCTTAAAAAAGCCTATAAATAAAACATTTACTAAAACCTAACTTAAGGCGCAAGCTTATTTCCGCTAGGCACGGAGGCGCTCGGTACCGACCTAGAGTGGGTCGTCACTGAGCTCAGCCAGCTCTTGATTTCTTCATTTCTTTGCTCGAAACTTGCTCCAAAGCTTGGTTCTTCTTCAATGTTTCTTCTTTAATCGTCCTTGGTCTTCTTAGACTTCTTTAGGCTCCTTCTATGACATCTTCATCTTGCAAACTTCATCTTGAAACTCATCAAATCTCCAAAGACAACGACTCTCGCCCTTCTAGCCAATACCGCCACAAGACAACTCTAACGCCACCTCCTAGAAAGCTTGAAAAACCGGGATATCTCCTCCTCAACGCTTCAAATACCTACAAAAACGACAAACAAGCACAAACGACTCCAAATCTCTAGAGAGGGTCGGAATTATATGCAAAACAACACAATAGAACTAGAAAAAACTCGACCTAGCTAGAAAACTACCCATAAAAACCAACTAAAAAGTGCGACATCAAACAGTTGATCCGGCAAGTCTTTAAAGGCTTCAAAAGCAGAAAGCGAAAGTTGCAAACCCTAAATGAAAAGTAGAACATCATGTATAAGAAGAAGAGGTGAATTATAAAGCACCAACAGGTCAGAAAAAATAAAACTTGCCACTGAGCCGCAAGGATTTCGCCAAAGAACTCCGGAAGAGAAGATCGGTTTTCCAAACCTCGAGAGCAATCCATATTGAAGATCAAGTCAGATTTGTCTTGAAAGGTTTTTAGAGTCAAACGGCCAGGGCCACCTTTGGAAAGGCGATAATTGTGGAAAAAGTCGGCAACTTTGAAGGGAAGGCCATGAGAGGTCGACAGACAGCAATAACCTCCAAACTTGAGGAAGTATTTGCCCGGGAGATACATTGAGGGTGTTAAGGAAGTCGATAACTAGTGGGGAAAAGGGGAAATGGTGGTCGATGCGAAAGGGGTACTCGTACAAGCATACCCAGTCGTCGGCGTAGAAATCAGCCCAGATCCCAGAAGGAGGAGAAAAAAATTCTGCGGACGTGGGAAAGCCAACAGAGAAAGCGAAGATATGAGGATCTTCCGAGGTGCTATCCCTCTGATGGTATGGGGTGAGGATTCTGGAAGAAGTTAGAGAAGGAGGAATGGCGGGTTCGAGACAGTAAAGAGAAGGTTTCGGGGAAGAGCTAGAGGTCGCCATAACTAAGAAAAGGGAGAAGATGAAAGATGAAGAGGAGGGAGACGTACCTGGACACCGGTAAGCGCAATTGAAGTCTCAAGAGATCATCATGACCGCTATAAATAGGGATTGATGGGACATGTCTTTACTCGCTACAACATCCAAGGTGAAAAATCAAAAACCCTAGAAAAGCGATGGAGGGAACTTTCCCGGGTTTTTGAGGGGGTATTGTTGGGCCTCTTCGAAATCTGGCCCAAAAGGACATTGCCAGTCCGAGACGAATAGCCCAAGTTGATCGTTAGGGAGAAGAGTCAAAGAAGCAATCAAGGCATGGCGAGAATCTAGGATTCCACGATCAACCTCTTCAACGGTTACCTCATTCACGCCGGTAGCGAGATTTCCGGGATACGCCAGGCGTTTCACCAACGGTTCAAAAGGAGAAGACTATAAAATAGAGACGAGGCAGGGGAAGAGGGATCATCGACACTCGTATTCAAATTCACTTGCTAAAGTTCAATTCACTTTTGCCCAACCATTCCATTCAAGTGTTTGTTTGTGTTAACAAAAGATTCATCTGCAGTCACGATCATAATACAAATATTACTGTTTCCTTGCTCTTATTTTCCCGTCTTCTATTTCACTTTACTTCTTACTTGTAGTTTATAACGTGTTGCGATCTCTCTTTGGTTAGGATTCCCACATCTTAGCAGGTAACGCGTTTGTGTGATTATCCTACCCAAAACATCGGTTAGCCTGGAGTTATTGCATGAAGTTTTGGCAGGTAAATGTCGTACTGTTAAGAGTATCCCCAAACTCAATCGGCTTGGCTTTTCTCGGTGTCTCAAAGCTGCTCTTGACAAAGTCGTTGCTTCCCCTCAAGACCTTGCCTCTTGGATCCTTTTGCTCCTTCTCCCTTTGTGCACTCTTAGAGTTAATCGGTCTCGCCCTGATAGCAGATCGGGGAGGAAAGGTTGTTGCCAAGTTGAAGGTATTGCGCGGGCTCTTCGGGTTTGGAGAGAACCTGGTGGACCTGAAGTCTTGGTCAAGGAGGTTCTCAAAGAGGGTGTTGGGTTCTCAAAGAGCCTAGGGAAGGAGAAGGCTAGTTTGGAAGAGCAGAACCAAAGGCAATGTATGAGGAAGGTTAGTGATGGGCACTTCTCTGCTGCTATTAGGGTCTTGACATCGTCTGGGATTGCGCCCAAGGATGCGGAGACTCTGAAGGAGTTGGAGAAGAAGCACCCTCGAGCTCCTTGTCCTAACCTACCTCCCTTTTGTGCTGATGTAGTGGCGATTTCTGTCACTAAGGAAGTTGTGTTAAGCAGGATTAGAAGTTTCCCTAAAGGAACGTCTTGTGGACGTGATGGTTTTCGGGCTCAACATTTTGTTGACGTGCTTGGGAAGGATGTCATTGCGGTTGTTGACGATTTAGCCACCTCTATTACTATTGTGGTCAATCTTTTACTTGCTGGTAAATGTCCTGCTGCTTTGGGTGAGTTTATAGCTAGTGCCCCGCTTATGCCTTTGCTCAAGCCTGGGGGTGGGGTTCAGCCCATTGTTGTTAGTACGGTGTGGAGGAGACTTGTCTCTAAGGTTGCGGCTGTTACGGCTAGTAAGGAGGTTGGTAAGTATTTGGAGGATTTTCAGTTCGGTGTAGGTGTGCCTAATGGCAGTGAGGCTATCCTTCACGCGGTCAACACGTTGGTTGAGGCCAAGGGAGATGCAAACAACATGCCTATGCTTTTGGTTGATTTTAGGACCGAAGTACAATGCTTAGAGAGGTCCGACGTTGTTGTCCTTCACTTTCCCCTTGGGTTGAATTCTGTTATGCGCGTCCGGCGATGCTATATTATGAGGACTCTATTTTGCTATCTTCTCAAGGGGTTCAACAAGGTGATCCTCTAGGGCCTTTGCCTTTTGCACTTACATTACATCCTCTTCTCCATCTGATCAACGATAAATGCAACTTGGATTTCATGGCTTGGTACCTAGATGACGACACCATTATTGGAGACACTGCTGTCGTGTCGGACGCCTTGCATTTGATCACTACTGAGGGACCGACATTGGGGTTGCATCTGAATGTTGAGAAATCTGAAATCTTTTGGCTGAACCCAGATCTGAGGAGCTACGATCATGAGCTTTTTCCTCCTAGTATATCTCACCCGTTGGATGGAGTCAAGCTTCTTGGTGGACCTGTCAGCTTAGACATTGACTTTTACAGTCGCTTGATCGGAGACAGGGTTTCCAAAACTATTAGTTTGATGGAGGCTGTTGCTGGACTAAATGACCCCCATTCAGGGCTTCTTCTTCTCTGTAGTTGTGTGGGTGTAGGGCAATTGTACTTTTCTCTTCGGACTTCTCCCCCACAGATGCTCGGGTCTGCTCCTCTTACCTTCGACAATTCCTTAAGGAAGGTTCTTGAGGAGATCATTGTGGCTAGCGGGGCTGGTTTTGGTGATTGGCAATGGCGTTGTGCCACCCTACCCTTTCGACTTGGTGGTTTCGGGGTGTATACCGCTCATGATGCTTCCATCTATGCTTTCGTTGCTTCGCGACTGCAGTCTCTTGAGCTCCAAAACAGATTGCTTCGTCATTGTAATACCTTGGATATAGGGCCTGCTTGTGCTTTAGCCTTGAACAGCTTTCGGGATTTGTGCAAATTCGATCCTCTTGTTCTCTGTCATGATGTACCAGCCCCCCCCCTTTATGAAAAAATTGGCTACAGTGTACTTTGATATGGTAGAGCAGAATTTGGTGAGTCTGTACAACCCGAGTGATAGGGAAAAGGCTATCCTCATTAGCAACAAGTCAACACACTCTTTGGACTTCTTGAGAACCCTCCTAATTGATGGGTTAGGTCAAACGATGCATCCTAAACAATTCAGGTGTGTTTTGTGCTATCGACTTGCTATTCCTATGTATCCGACTAGTTTTACGTGCCATTGTTGCTCTTCTAAAATCATGAATTGTTTTGGCGATCATGTTGTCCACTGTGGGAATGACATTGGTCTTAAGTTTCGCCATAACCTAGTCCGGGACGTGTTGGGCGATATTTGTACTCAGGCTGGTGTAGTTGTGCAAAAGGAGGTACCTCTTGGATTTTTGTCCGAGGAAGGTAGAGATCTTCGACCTGCAGATCTTCTGGTATACTCATGGGGACAGAGGGAGGAACGTTTTCTTAGATGTCACATGTGTCTCTCCTTTCGCGGGGCTGGTGTTGAGGCTTTTGTTCATGGAGCTGTTGTTTCCAATGTTGTTGTCCGGAAGAAGAGGAAGTATGAATTGAAGTGCACAGACAATGGATATGGTTTTATTGCTTTTGCCTTCTCTACTTTTGGAGAGCTAGGGAGCGATGCCCTTGAGTTTTTATCTCGGGTCACACGAGCTGCTCATAGTAACACGACTAACGCCAATATTCATTCCTTTATTTTTCAACGCTTGTGTTTTGTCTTGAATAAATTTTATGATATTAATATAAAATATAAAATACATGTATAATACATCGTCTCTAAAACTATGTAATCTATAAAAATTACTTTTTAGGGCGTATCCCATATTCCAATTGAATATATTTGAATATTTTTTCATTATTTGTTGAGATCTTCCTACAAATTTAAAATAAAACTATTAAAATAGTAATTTTACTTGAATTGAATATTTTAAATAGTTTTTCATTCTTTTTTAACAATGCATAAAATACTTGATTTTATAAGAATAAAAATAATTAGGATAGGCTATCTCAAAAGCATAATATAATTTATTAAAATTATTTTTTAAAGTTAATTTATTAATATTATGTATTAAGATAACATTTGTAAATATAGAAAATATTAATATAAAGATTGGTACATAAGATAAGATAGAATAAAAAATATGTACAATATAATACTATAAATTAAAGATAATAAAGGTAGACTTTCTAGTAAGTATAATATAATTTATTAAACCATTTATTAAATTATTTTTTAAAGTTAGTTTATTAAAGTTATGTCACGTGACACAATTTTTTCAAAAAAATTGATTTCTGCTTTATAATATACTAGCCTAAGTTCCCGTGCCCTGCACGGTTTTATAAAATTATTGTAATATTTATTTGTAAATTTAATTAAATTGATATTAAAAAACTATATATATCTTATTAAAAAATATATTTTCTAAAAATAATTATTGATATAAGTAATGATTTTTTAAGAAACGATATGTATCTTATCGTATAAACTACCCTATCCAAAAATAAAACTAATATATTAAAAATAATCCAATTAATTTTCAAAAAATAAAATTGATTTAAAAAGATGGGCGATGTAATTCAATGTGGAACAGTTTTAAATATTATTTTAACATCCGCTTTAGTATATACTATATAGTAATGAAATAATTATATATGATTTAAAATTATAAATTAAATATTAATAATCATTTAAAAATAATTCAAATATAATAATTATGTTCCTAATATTTTAAAAAATATTAATATTATTTTCTTAATTTTAAAAAATATTTTATAATAAAGATTAGGTTTATATCACTTACCAAATTTTAAGATCTCTAAATATAGTTGTATATTAGTAATATTATTATATTAAAATTTTTATTTCATAATAAAGATTATGTTTCTATCACTTGCCAAATTTCAAGATCTATAAATATAATTGTATATTCGTAATATTCGTAACATTATTATATTTAATAAAAACTATCCATAATGGATTAAACTCCCAAATCAACTTGCCAAAATTTAAGATATCTAAATATAATTGTATATTAGTAATATAAGAAATATTAATATTATTATTATTATTATTATTATTATTATTATTATTATTATTATTATATAAAGATTGTAAATACTTAAATTAACAAAGAGCAAAGAGGTAAATGGAAAAATTAAAACGTCTATGTGGCATATATATTTAATAAAAACTATCCATAATGGATTAAACTCCCAAATCAACTTGCCAAAATTTAAGATATCTAAATATATTTGTATATTAGTAATATAAGAAATATTATTATTATTATTATTATATAAGGATTGTAAATACTTAAATTAACAAAGAGCAAAGAGGTAAATGGAAAAATTAAAACGCCTATGTGGCATAGTTAAGACGATGACACATAGGATAGAGGGATTCAACTTTAGTTATACTATATTGATGACTAGGGTAGATTTATCAAAGTACTCCCCTACAATTTATAATTATGAGGACAAGTTTGCAAAACTCCTCTACTACTCTTTAGCGCTCTTTAGTAGGGATGCACATGGGGCGGAGCGGGGCAAGAAATGCATTCCTCGGCCCCATCCCAGACAACTATTATGCCTTCTACTCCTACCCCATCCCCGTCTAATCCCCGCGGGGAACGGGATGGGGAATCTCTATCGGATATCGTGTTGTTAACGGGACCCGTTTATTATAAAAAATATTTTAAGTTTTAAAAAAGTTTACAAATATCAAATTTAATAACATAAAATTTTAATTTCGTATATAATTTGTAGATATATATATATAAGCTTTTAAATTAAAAACTACAATTATAATTAAAATCTATTTTTATTCTATGTTTTATAAATAAATAAAAAATTAAAAAACATATCGAGTACCTCCTCGTTTTAAATCAGGGATACGAAATTGATCCTCGTCCCCGCCCGTCCCTAACAAGTCAGGGAATCCCCACCCCATTAAGGACGGGTCCTCGCCGATCGCCATCTCCACGGATTTTTTGTGCATCCATACTCTTTAGGGTGTTTCGTCTAGCGAATGACCAGGAACGTCACCGGAATGACAATTTCTCCGGTGTATAAGCAGTTTCCGCCATCTTTTGTTTGTTTCTGGCCACTTTCACAATGGTTATCCCTTTTTCTGTCTATTTCTTTCTCTGAATTGGTTTTTCTCCTTTTCTTTCTCAATTTCATGGTGGTTCTGGCAATTCCACAGTCATGCTCTCCCAATTTGATCTCTATTCCGAGATTGATTCAGATCTCGTGTTCAATTTCGAAGACATACTTCAAATTTTGGATGGTTGTTCGTTGGTTTTTTTTTTCTATATCCAAATTCGGGAATTGGTACTCGGATTCAGAAGTGTTTCCGCTACAATGGCAATTGCTGATCAATTTGCGCGGGCAGCACCAGAAAAGCGCGAGCACGCTTTTCGATGCCCAGCTCGTTGCCTTTGACCCTTTGTCGGAATTACGCGAGAACCACTACAAAAGTGCGGCCACACTTTTGCACCCCAGCCTGCGCTTTCGAGCCGCGATCGCGGCCCTCTTGGCTATGGTCGCGGTTTTGCTCCTTCGCTCGCCTCCTTCTCCTTTTTCCGCCTAATTCCGAATTAGCTCCAAAATCCCAACACTCGTGGCGCATCTGAAAGAGAGAGGAAAAGAAATAAAAGAGAGGGGAGAGAGAGAGAGAGAAGAAGGAGGAGGAGGAAGCTGGCGGTGGAGCAACTTCGACGGCGACGGTGGTGTTATGCTTTGCTTGAGGAGATCCGTTAGCGACGACATCAAGGCTTCATTTCAGAGCCTTGGCAGCCATTATTTATAGGGGACCGGAATCCTATTATCTTCTTCTTCTTCTACAAAGATCTACTTGTTGCCTTTTGTTCTGCAGAGTAGACGCAAGCCGAATTGCGTAAACAATCCTTTGTTTCCACTTGCTTTCGATTTCATTACGTTTTTGTTGTGTTCACGTTATTGTTTGGACAAATCTCGTTTCCAGATTTCACTTCCAATCAAAATCCGTCCTTGATCAACATTTTATCCACAATAGTATTTCAACACTATTTCCTTAACATTTATTGTAAAACAAGTCGTTTCATTTGTTAAAAATAGCCTATTCTAAGCCATTTGTTCCTCTGATCAACAACATACGCACAATGGTATACGAATATTGGACTACACACACTTGTTCCTCTTTTTGTCCTTTTCTTTTGGTAAGTTTTCTGTGGCATATGTAGCAGAATATTTTATTAATTGGCCTGTAGTTCAAACTTGGCTTCGTACGTGTTGGTAAGTGTGAATCCATCTAATGGAATCCCATGCTCGTGCATGTTACAAAATGCCTCACACTTTCTCCGAAGCTTCATCATGATCAGCTTAGTGTACTCTATATTAATTATACTTGTTCTAGCTATAGATCTAGCACGCCTAGTTTAAATTAACTTGCACTTAATCAACTGCTAACTTCAAAGGAAAGAAGAAGCTCCAATAACAAAAGTTGAAAAGATTGAATTTTTAGATGAAGACCCATTTGTTATATCGGTTTTTCAAGGGCATAGGTTAATCAATCATACTAATGAAGGAAACTAAAATCGTATTAGTAAATTAATAAACCCTTTTAAGAAAATTAAATAATCCAAAATAAGTCAAACTTATAAAAAATTGTCATTTTTAAGACCTTAACCTCTGCCCTTCAAGAAAAACCGTTGTTATATTCGGCACTATTGCTTCCCATTCTCTACCTCTGTAAAAACTCCTTAAAATAACACTTTTGACTCTTTTTTTTTTTTTGGGTATGAAATTCATGGCCTTTTACTTTGAACAGAGGGAATAGATGAAGAATGCATCAGTTTCATCCCCGGGATTCCATCCATTGGTTTGGGAGATCTTCCGGACGTCTTCCAACTTGACAGGAGACGAACCTTGAACGTAGTCATAGAAGCTATGTCCGTTGTCTCAAAGGCAAAACTCATCCTTTTCAGATCCATCAACGATCTCGAAAAATCAGCCATGGAAGCTATTCAAAATAATGTCTCCCTCCCTATTTACTCAATCGGCCCTGCAATTCCTTACTTCAACTCAAAACCCAACTCGATTGGCCAAACAGAGCCAAACTACATGAAATGGCTTAGCTGCCAACAAAAGAGATCAGTACTCTACGTCTCACTGGGAAGCTTCCTTTCAACCTCAAATACTCAAATAGATGAGCTAGCAACCGGTTTAAAGGAAAGTGGGGTTCCGTTCTTATGGGTGGCGCGAGATCAGGCTTCATCGTTGAGCGACGTTGCTGGAGACAAAGGGATGGTGATTCCTTGGTGTGATCAACTGAGGGTCTTACAGCATTCTTCGGTTGGCGGTTTTCTTACTCATTGTGGATGGAACTCGGCTCTTGAGTCCGCGTTTTCTGGTGTGCCTGCTCTTACGTTTCCTTTGAGTGCTGATCAACCTTTGGTTAGTAAGATGATTGTGGAAGATTGGAAAGTTGGGTGGAGAGTGAAGAGAAATTGTCGGGAGCTTGTAAGATGGGATGGGATTTCGAGGATATTGAAAAGGTTCATGGATTTGGAAAGCTATGAGAGGAAAGAGTTGGATGAGAAATGCAAATGCCTAAGAGAATGTCTCCTGCAATCTGTAGCGGAAGATGGATCCACAAGCAGCCTTGATTTGTTTTTTTCAAACATTTTTGTTCAAGTATAATAAATAATCCAACTAGCTAGCTTAAGTGAAAGTGTGTGATAGCTAGACTGTTATATATGTGCGTGTGTATGTTGCCTTTTATGTGAGCTTTACGCTTTATGTTATAAGTCAAGACTTTTATCTCCTTCCTTGACTTGTTTCTCAAGACAAGCAAGAGATTATGACGGAATGTCACTAAATACAGCATTGTTGCTCCAATCTCTAGCTCTCTCGTTTTCAATGTCCTCTTTCCATTCACCCCTTTCACTCTTAATTCTCAACTTTTGATCACTAAATTCATTCATTATGGTATCAGAGCAGTGTTGGATCAATCTCATCTTCTCAGTTGAAATTCTGAATTCAAGCAATTGAAGAAGAATCTAGTTCATCGCAAGTTTCTGTGAATCCAGTTGATCGAAGCTCTTGAAATCTATTCTCCTGAGTGGAAACATTAGTTTTTTTTTTTTTTTTCTATTTACACATTATCTCTAGTTATTTAATCAACTATTTTGATGGGGTGGTTGAATGTGTTCTGGAGAAGAGCAGAGTACTTGCGACTTACCAGAATATCTAATTAATTTGCTCACATGATTCCTCTTACATTGCATTGTACTGTAGTATTAAGAAAAAGAAAAGAGATAACAAGCCATGATTTAAAATCTACCAAACTGGCCAACCAATCCCAGGCAACTACCTCTTGTTGATTACTATAAAATTAGCTTTGACTCATTGGTATTAAATCTACCAAACTGCTATATTAAGTTCTTAATTAGGAAACACTTCTAAGTTCTAACTCAAACATCTCAATCAAAATGTCTCCTCAGAGCTCCAATCCAGCAGCCTCCCATCTCATATCAGTGATTCCTTATCCGGGCAGAGGCCACATCAATCCAATGATGAGCTTCTGCAGATTGATTGCTTCTAGAAGGCATGACGTCAGCATACTCGTGGTCGTCACCGAGGAGTGGCTTGGCCACCTCAGTGCCGAGGAAAATCCTGATAGCATAAGCTTCATAACCATACCAAACTTTCTTCCCTCTGAGCAAGCCCGAGTCTTGGACCACGCTTCCTTCATGGAAGCTGTTGTTCTTAGAGACATGAAGGACCCAGTTGAGCAAGTCTTTGGTAGTCTTGAAAGGCGGCCTGATTTGATCATTGCTGATACTTTCCTTCCATGGGCGATTCAGATTGGTAGCCCCAAAAATATACCGGTTGCTTCCTTTTGGCCTGCATCTGCTTCCTTGCTCTCAATTTTCTGTAATCTTGATTTGGTGATGAGCAGCAAATTCTACCCAGTTCACCCATCAGGTACCTACCTAACTATAATTCATTCATTTGTACGTGTTCCATTTTTTATGTACCTTTTGAAATTAACGTACTCTTGTAGATGATGAAGAGCATATCGACTTCATCCCCGGGATTCCTCCCATCCTTTTGGCGGATCTTCCTGATCTCTTCCAACTTCACAGGGTAAGAATCTTGAACGTGATCAAAGAAGCCATGTCCTTTGTATCGCAGGCACAACACATCCTCGTCAACTCCGTCGATATTCTAGAACAAGTGGCAATAGAAGCTATTCAGACCAAACTCTGCCTCCCCATTTACCCAATTGGCCCTGCAATTCCTTACTTCAACTCCAAACCAGCAACATCGACGACGTCCAATGAACCAAACTACATAAAATGGCTGGACTCGCAAGAAGCAAGATCCGTTCTTTATATCTCACTGGGAAGCTTCCTAGCAACCGAAAACGCTCAGTTAGATGAACTAGCAACCGGTTTAAAGGAAAGTGGCGTCCGGTTCTTATGGGTGGCTCGGGATCAGGCTTCTTTGTTGAGGGACATTGTCGGAGACAAAGGGATGGTGATTTCTTGGTGTGATCAGATGAGGGTCTTACGACATAATTCCATCGGCGGCTTTATTACAAATTGTGGATGGAACACGGCATTGGAAACTGCGTTTGCTGGGGTGCCTGCTTTGACGTTTCCTCTGGTTGCTGATCAGCCACTTAGCAGTAAGATTGTTGTGGAAGACTGGAAAACTGGGTGGAGGGTGAGGAAGAATTGTCATGAGCTGGTTCCAAGGGATGAGATTGCGAGGATTCTGAAGAGGTTCATGGATTTGGAAAGTTGTGGGAGGAAGGAATTGGGTGACAAGTGCAAGAACTTAAGAGAGAGTCTCCTAAAATCCGTTGAAGAAGATGGATCCTCAAGTAGCCTTGATTTGTTTCTTTCCAATGTTTTGAAACAGTAGAGTTAAATTATAATGCCTTGGCTGGGGGACCAGCTCCGGCCATCCCGAGACGGCCTAGATCTTGGAGACTCTCTTGCATTAGGACTTAGTCTCATTTATGTATTATTTCTATTTCTCTTGGATTAGGACTTAGTCTCATTTATGTATTATTTCTATTTCTCTTATGCTTAAGAAACCGGCCCAATAAGATATCATAAGACCCATTAGGCCATTAGGGTTAGATTGCACCTTTCCATTTATAAAAGTTTCTATTATTAGTATTATGATCCTAATAAGGATCATATATTAATTAATGATTGTAATAAAGCCATTTTTCATGTGAAAAGACATAAATTCACATGAACCATGTTAAAATTGAGATTTTGGATTGATAATGAACCAAGGATCATTGAACCATTAACAATCAAAGAAGCATTTAAATGAGAAAACATTAGAATGATAGAGAATCCGCCTTGGTGGTTGGATCTCTAGGACATTATTCTTTAGAGAGAGGTCAAACACTAAACAGAGCTTGAAACCAGCTAAAACCTCTAATAATCGTAATAACAACTAAGGGCATTTAGGGAGACCCTCCTTTGTCTTCCAATTGTTGTAGCATGAGCATTCTTCCTTGTGTCCAAAAGTCCCCGACGGTACGCACAAACATGTTGCACAGCACTTGTTACAATAGAACAAGCATGGCTTCTGATGATGAGTCTCCGAGCATCTACTCGCGCATGCAGCCGGACATTCTGCAACAAACCAAAAAATAGAGCTCAGTTAGAATGAGAATTTCAACTTTCAAGGGAGATGAAGCACAAGTACAAAGACAGATAAACAGGTGAGCAACTAACCGTTTATAGTCAATGATCCTTCCTTCCCAGCCTAGCACACATACATGCAATACATACAAAACACAAATTAATCAGATCTTACAGGATCTAGTGTTTACTCATGATTTGTTCACTTGAAGATTCATTTATCAAATCGCAAAAATGTATTAAATAGAAAATCAGACCAAACACGTTGAGCCTCGATATATTGTTTTTTTAATTGTTAGAGTGACCCTTAAATAGATTAACAGAAACGAAGAAAGTAATGCACAATGAAAAACGGAAGAGTAATAAAGTAGGTGTACCATTGAAACTTCAACAAGGGCCATGGAAACAATGAGGAAGAGGAACAAAGTAGATTTAGAGAACGAGTTGTGAGCCATGATAGCACCAAACGCACAAATACTTTAAAAACTCTTGATTTTGATCTTCCTCTGTGTGCATCTACTCCAATCCCATTTCTCTCCACTCTATATATATTGATGGCATGGCAGTGATGATCTTTGGTACTGTATTTTGCTAAGAATTCTTAATTACTACATTTGTAGTAATAATAAACTTAAAATAATACTCCGTATGAATTATTATTACTATTACTATTATTTAAATCTAGTCAGGAAAGAAATCACAAAACTGAAATTTGAGCAATTAATTATTTACATCAATTCAGTTCAGGGAAGAAATCACAATTCACAAGTGGAGGTGCGTGCATGAAAGAGAAAGGGTCATATTCAATGATTTGAAATCATAAATGAGATCATCATTATTATTGTTATTTTATAGAAAGTCTGTTTTATTGGGGAGGTTGAAAAGCAAAACAGAAAGTGTATCTCTCACTCCATACGTTGGTCACTGTTAATGGAAAATAAACCAATCCACAAACCAGTACTTACAATTCAAATATTCCACACATACGCAGAGATCACAAGTGATAATCCAAGGCTGATAATGATGGTTTGTTTCACCCATACCTAGCTAACGTGTAGTACAACATTTAACCAAGCCGGCGTTCATTATATCAAATCACCACGATCTAGCATATCAACCAAAGTCATCCTTCTTGGGAACCTTGCAGGCAACCTCAAATACAAGGGGTCTTCAATCTTAATAGGCATATGAGTCGCCACGATCGCAATTCCACCTTTCTTCCTATGCTCGGCAATTATATACTCAAGTAATTTCAGCCCATCATCATCCAGAGCAACAGAGGGTTCATCAAGTAACCAAATTGGCCTATCAATTGCCAAAAGCCTAGCCAACTGCAGTCTTTTTCTCTGACCCATTGACAACATTCTTGCCTTTTCTTTTGCCAATCTTCCTAGTCCCATTAATTCCACAGCGGGGCCTGATCTGCCGTATTTCCCTTCAAGAAGTTCAAACCACTGACAATTTTCAAGTACAGTGTACTTCTCTTTAATGGCGTCTTTTAGAGAAACCCAACCCAGCTGAAGCTTGTACTGATGGAAGATTCCTGATTGTGTTATGTCATGTCCATTCCAAAGGACCTCGCCAGCAGAAGGCTTGTTAAAGCCTGCTAACATACGTAGTAAGGTTGTTTTGCCTGAGCCATTGGCACCAGTGAGAACAAGAGCGCTGCCATCATGAAGTGACACATTTACATGACGTAAGATTTGCTGTGCATTTCGCATGCAAGAGACGTTGTTAAGAAGCAACCGCGGAATTGGAGGCATTTAGTTGCACTCTGGATATATAGAGCAGTTGGATTTTAAATTGCAAATTCAGCAAGCAACTGCCTAGAAACCAATAAAATATGATCAGCTACAGGAATAGAATGTTATATAGCTATGGCAGTTTTAAGCAATTGTCAAATTTTCACTTGATATGCTTACAAGGAAACAGCCAATTTCTCATAACATAGGTGAAATATAGAAAATCAAATCAAAAGTCAACAAATGAATCTATTCCAAGCATATTGTTCAAGGTACTTTAACATTCAAGAATATCCAACCAGTGTGCAAAAGTATGAACCTGCTAATCAATCACTTGATGTCTCATAAAAATGTCTGAAATTCTTCTCAAGACAAGTAAATCATACTTCTTAAACTAAACTTCAGGGACTCCATTATAACTAGCAGAATCAAAACACACAATCCACATTCCAGAATCCTGGTTGCACAGGTATTCCAGCAGATGAGTTAAGACTAGCACCTTTTTTGCAGTTTGTATCTTTCAAGCAACTAACTAGTAAAACTACTTATAAGAGCGAGAAAATTCAATTATTTAATAACTTCACTTGATAACAGATTGCTAATTTCCGGTTCAAAATAAAGTGGAGAGAACAAGTTATGGGTTTTTATCAACAACGGCGATGAGAGATAATGTAGCAAGGGCCAAGGGGTATTCATTCTTGAGTATCCAATCCTACCTGGCCTACCGGATATCAACCACCCTCCATTTCTACTTTCTGTAGTTGCCAATAATATAATCCAGACTGAGATTACTGAGATTACTGAGATATCAGAACCAAATAACCCGGATCAGATTTGTCTTGGACATCCAATTGAACCAATAACTACACTACACTCACCTAGAAAACATGTTCCTAAAGCATTATAATGTGAGATTTGGCTTCCAATTCAAGAGGGCCAGCACCAGTAGCACTGCTCTATCTCAGGTGGTTGGGAGACTCGTAACACTCTTCGATCAGAGCCACACCATTGCGGAATGCTTAACTAGAGCATCCCTGTTGTCGATTAAAGCACTGCCTTTTTTTGTATGTGAATATATGATCAATTCAAGTGAAACTAGCATCAAACCATATATATTTACATTTTAGCTAGTCATTTTGTTCTTCTTCATAACATTTTGCTTATATTCACTCAAGAAATTAATCTTATATCAAGTTACTTTCAAAAGGCTCATTAAACTTTTTAATTTTGAGTAATCTTCCTATCTGATTAGCACTGTTCATTATTACACTGCAATTTCAGAAAACTGCTGCATTATTCTATAAGTACTCTAATTGCACGTCATTTCTATTGCTTCAGATGTCCATTTTGCTCAACATATGCTTAAAAGGAATCAATTAAACTTTAAACATGCTGAAATTGATGATACAAGAAAAGAAACCTAATTAACGATAAAAGCAAACCAATTCACGATAAGAATCTAATTTGAAATTCAGATGAAGCTGAAATCGCCTTAACATTCTCAACAGATTGTGGGTTGAAATTTCCCTCACATTCTCAACAGACTGTGGGTTGAAATGATCCACGGCCAAAGCAGTAGAGTAACCAAAAACCAATAAACAATGAAGTAACAAAACATTACCAACAAAAGAAGAACGAGAGAAGACAGCAACTCACCGAAAGCCCTAATTCGTGAATCGAGGCGAACGAGGCTCCGGACGACGCCGGAGAAGCGATAGAGCAGGGTCAGGAAGATGAAGAAGGGGAGAAGATGGTGAGGTGGGAGACGACAGGGAAGGAGAAGCGGCGGCGATCGGGTGGCCGCAGGGGGAGAGGATGGAGAGGCAAATGAGTACGAGTGGGGTTAAGGACTTAAGTCCATATTCAAAGTTTCAAACTCAACCAGAAGACCCGAGAGGCGAGAGGCGAGAGGTGAATGTTTTCTGCAATAATTTTCATTTAAATAAATATTTTTTTTTTTATTTATTTTTTCTTATCAAAACTAACCTTTTAAAATTATTTTTTTTAAAAAATAATTTTAAAATACCATTTATAATATAAAAATTCCATCCAACCACCTTAAATTATTTGTGGGTAATATTTTATTCTAGTTGGACCTAAATACTCTTTCACATTTATTTTTATTTAATATTTTTATATTTATTTATACATTTTTTTGGTTGAAGTATTTATTTATATATAATAGTGAAATAGTTTAACCTAAACTTTTGAGGTAAATTTCTTTTGGTGCCCTCCAATTTTCGACTTTTCTTTTTAGTGTGCATAAAAAATTTGTATTCCTTTTAATACCCCTTTACTTTGCATAGATTTTGTCTTTTAACCTAAAGTTATTCAAAACTCATTTCTCATCCATTCTTTTCTTATTTTCATTAAAAAAAATTTAAAAAAATAAAGTGCAACTGTAGGGATTCAATCAAATAGGGCCAAACTATAGGGGCTAAGTGACTAATGGATATAAGTTCAGGAGACCGTTTATGTATTTTACATTTATTTAAACTAGTTAAAATTTAATTCAACCTCAACTCTTATAAACTATTATTTTTCCAAACACTATGTAGCTTATATAAAATATAAACATCTCATTTCAATTACTAACTTCATCATCAATTACATCAGGCTGAACTACATCAACATCAACTCATATAAGTACATCGTTGCCGAACGGACCTACTGGGGTTATTGAGTTGAAATGCGTTTATCTAAACTAGTTGCAATTTAATTCAACCTTTCTACACTCTTTTTCAAAGATCATAAACTACTATTTTCACGAATACTATATAGCTTATATAAAAAATAAACATCTCATTTGAACTAGTAATTTCAACACATAATTTTAGCATCAACTACATTAGCATCAACTCATATAAGTACATCGTTGTCGAAAGTACCCTTAACCTTTATTATTTTTTGAGGATAACTTTATATATCTCACAATATGTAAGTAGTATCTTTTGAACACAATTTTTCATATAGTGTTGCTTTATAAATTTTGTTTCTGAAATGAATTAAGGAGTTGACAAATTAAGGATTGGATAACTCATGTCATGAAATATCAAATCATAGAGTTTGGTAGATTATAGTAATTTAGGGCCCTTTTGGTAAAATAGTGAGAATGGAGTTAGGACGAAAATAAAAATTGTTCATACCCACCTCTAAAATAAGTTATGAAAACCCGATCAAAAAAAAAAAAAAAGTCAAGTGAGCAAAATCTCGAATGTGAAATTGTTGATTCCCAACCCAATTGCTCTACCAAACACTACTTTTAAGTGATTCCTAACCCAATTCCTCATCTCCCATGTATAGTATCAAACGGGGTGCTTACTAATTCTCATATTTTCCCCTGTTTCCACTAACTTGCATAACAAAAGGGACAAACTAATCAGTAAAGCACCGTTTAATCGTTTATGGTCAATTTTACAACGCTAACATTACAAGAAGGAACAAGATTCAGGTAGTTGTTCTACCTATCTTTCTTGCATATTTACATGAAATCAAAATTGCATTCACCGCGTTCTCTTATAACCAGCACCAACCAACACTTGCTCTTCTCTTTCCCTTTTCACTGTTTGACTCCGGTAACTGCAGAACTTCTGAGCACCACCTACACCTACAGGGGATTTATGCCAAAAATCAATTTGCAGCAAAAATCAAGCATGTCAAGATTGTGCCATGAAAAAACTGCAATGTGAGGATTCAGCATTTACGAGTCTTACTCTTTGAGAACGAATTCGAGTAGGATCCATCTGTTTTACTTCTCTTCAAAGGACTAATTGCTTCCGGCCGGAGCTTTCTCTTAATCCCTAAACCTTCTTGATTAGACAATGTCGCATCCTCTTGATTTTGACTCCCTGCAAATACTTTAATGTGAGTTGATTCTGCAAATACCCTAATCTCAATTCAGTATCAGACATTCCAGAAGCATCAAGAAAACAGTACACGAAACGAAACTCACCAGAGCTCGTCTCCTTCAATTTCATCTTCTTCGGCAGCAGCTTACTTTGAGAATTCGCGGTAGCCGCAACTCCGCCATGAAAACTACCATCGGCGTTCTCTAATTCAACAGGAACATGTGCTCCTGCCAATTAATCAGAGAAATCATTCAATACAGTTTCTCGGTCCGTCATCTAGACCTATCCCTAACGAATTCCAATTCGGCTCAATTCGAACAGTAA
This sequence comes from Fallopia convolvulus, assembly GCA_964016875.1. Taxonomy (NCBI): domain Eukaryota; kingdom Viridiplantae; phylum Streptophyta; class Magnoliopsida; order Caryophyllales; family Polygonaceae; genus Fallopia; species Fallopia convolvulus. Next base: position 24,466,876 of record OZ024729.1, read on the forward strand.
AATCAAGAGAGAGGGAGAGAGAGAGAGTACTCTTTGCGCCGGATTTACAGAGTTTGCCGTCGACGAGGAGGGCGGGGGAGCCGGAAGCGCCGGTGGAGAGGCCGCGAGCAGATAAGAAAGAGAGAAGGGACTTCCAAGTAACAGAGGAGGCGACGAGGTCGACGCCGCGGCTGATGAAGTGGCCGTTGAGCTTCAAAGTCGCCGGTTCGATGCCGAAGGTGCGAGCGATGGAGCCGAGATCTAGCCGCTGGTCGTCCCAGGCGACTATGGTGGCTAGCTTCGATAACGACGGGCAGAAGAGATTGATCCTCTGCGCTCTGGTCTTCTCCCCCATCAATTCTTCTAGGTTTTGCTTGATCAGCTGGTGTCTGTTTTTGGGACTTCGGGAGGTTTTGCTGCTGTGCGACTGGATCAGGAGGAACAGACCGGAAGATTCGAGTTTCGACAGACCTTTCTCTCTTTCAACCTCTTCTTCAAATGTGTAGCTGATGAGAGAGTGAGAGCTGCCGCTCTTTTGTGCTCTTAACGGTTCTCTCGAATCCTCCAGAGAGAGAGTCCTTTTTCTTTTTATAATACTGTAGTTTCTGACCTAAAAATTCGCATGAACAAAACTTTGTACTCCCTCCATCCCATAATGTTCGTTAAAAGGACGGTTTTCACATAAATTAAGAAATTAAAGTTGAGAAAAAGTAGCCAATAGAAATGGGAGAGAGAGTGTGATGTTGATGGATAAAGATGGGAAGAAAGAGAAGGAAAAAAGGAAATGACTAAAAGGAGTTTTGAAGTAGATTTTTGATTGAATAGTATAGATAAATGTGATATTGAATGAGGGTAATATTGTAAGAAAAATATAGATATAATAGGAAAGTGGACAAACATTTTGGGACGACGGAAAAGGAAATTGGACAAACATTATGGGACGGAGGGAGTAGTTTTTATATTTGGGTAAATTCTATTTCACCATCGGAATATAAATTATTAATTAAAAATACTTTTTCCATAAAAATATTTAAAAAAAAACTCTTAAGTGTTGTGATATTTTGGGAGAAAAATTGTGAAATCTGAACTGATTTCTTTGATCATATTACATTGATTTACACATGTTATTTATAGGCTAAAAGTTTGACTTAATTTTGCCGCAGGAAGCTAAGGAAAATAGAAGGTTGTAAGGGCCGCCAAGCCATATGGCTATCATAGCCGTATGGGCCAAAGATCACCAAGAACAAAACATAAATAATACAAAGTGATGAATAATTCACCCGTGATTATCTCTTAACACTCCCCCTTGAATATTCATTTTTTCATTTGGGGTTATGTATATGTTGTCTCGTTAAAAACCCGGCTAGGAAAAATCCAGTGAGATAAAAATCATAGCATAGGAAAAAAGAGTACAACTTATCTTATACGCTTTTTATAGTATTGCCTCATTAAAAACCTTGTCCAGTAAAACCCAGTGGCAAAAAACCCGAACGAAGGAAAAAAGAGTGCAATGCATATAACCCCCCTTGAAATCAACATACTTCTCGAAATCTATGCATTCCGATCTTTTACATAAATTCTTCAAACTTCTTGGGTTGTAAGGATTTTGTGAACAAATCTGCAACATTTTCACTTGATCGGATTTGTTGGATTTCGATCTTGCCCTCTTTCTCTAGATCATAGATTGAGAACAATTTTGGTGAAATGTGCTTCGTCCGATCTCCTTTGATGTAACCCCCGTTGACTTGTGTGACACACGCAGAATTGTATTCCTATATCATGATTGGATTTTCTACTATTGATCTTATTTAGCATTCTTTTCGTATGTAACCAATCATTGATCCTAACCAGACACATTACCTTTTTGCTTCATAAAAAGCGATTAATTCTACATGGTTTGATGAAGCATTTTCTTTGTTGACTTCCATGAGATCGTCGTATCTCCATACGTGAATATATAACCATTTTGAGATTTTGCTTTGTGCGGATTTGATAAATATCATACATCTGCATATTCTACAAGAGTAGCATTTGCATTTCTATGATAATATAACACAAGGTCAAGAGTACCTCGTAGGTATCGAAACACATGTTTAACTCTGTTCAAATGGCGTCTTGTTGACAACGAGATATATCTTGATAACAAGATTACATCAAAAGTAATATCTTGTCTTGTATTATTTGCGAGATACATTAATGCACCAATTGCGCTTAGTTAGGGGACTTCAGGACCAAGAATCTCTTCATCATCTTCTCGAGGTGTGAATTGATCATCCTGTATATTAAGAGAACGAACTATCATGGGTGAACTCAATGGATGTGCTTTGTCCATGTAAAACCTTTTCAAATTTTTCTTGATCTAATTTGTTTGATGAATGAAAATTCCATCCTTCAAATGTTCAACTTGCAAACCGAGACAAAGTTTGGTTCTTCCAAGATCTTTCATTTCAAATTCTTTCATCAAATATTTTGCAGCATTTTCAAGTTCATCGGATGTCCCGATAATATTTAAATCATCAACATATAATACAATAATAACAAATCCAATTTTGGATCATTTAATGAAAACACATGGACAAACGATATCATTTTAATATCATTCTTTAGGAAGATACTCACTAAACTGATTGTACCACATCCTTCCAGATTGCTTTAGACCATATAATGATCTTTGTAATTTTATAGAAAATATTTCCCGAGATTTTACTTTATATACCTCAGGTAGTTTTAATCCTATAGGAACTTTCATGTAAATATCATTATCAAGTGATCCATATAAATATGCGGTTACGAAATCCATAGGTCGCATTTGTAGTTCCTCTGAAACAATTAGGCTAATTAAAAATCTTAATGCAGTTGCATCAACTGCAAGGGAATATGTTTGTTCATGATCTATTTTGGGTATTTGAGAAAAATTTTGAGCTACAAGTCTTTCCTTATATCTCACAATTTCATTTTTCTCATAATGCTTTCGTACAAATACCCATTGATGTCTCTCTATTTGGTGGTGTTTTCATATGTGATTTCCTTTGTAAATATGTTTCTTTTTCCCCTTTTCTTGTGCGTTTTGTTCCTTTTTAGCTTAGTTCCCGTATTTCTATGAGATTCGGAGACTACGCGCATTTTATGTGTTTTGTAGGTAATTTGGCATGAATCGAGGATCGATTTGAAGGAGGGTCGAGACATGGAGCAAAGGCCGAGCTAAAGCGGGAAAGAGAGGAGCAAGCCATGAAGAAGAACAAGAGAAGCCAACAAAGAAGAAGGTGGAACGAGGTCAGGACCGAGTTGCAACCAACCTCGGGCCCGACTTGAAGTTTAAACCTCGGACCGACTTGCACAGTAACTCGGGCCCGAGGTCCTCCGTGTCGGTCCAAGTCGGTCACCGAACTACTTGGGCTCCAAGGCACGAATTTGTGGACTTCCACTTTTGCCCCTCATCTAATCAATAAAAGGCCCTCTTGTCTTCTAAGAATGGTTCCTCCCCCCCACTCTCTCACAAAAAAAGGGGGATTCCAAGGGAGCCAAGGGGATTCTTGGAGAGCAAGGAGGAAGGAGAGGAGAAGGAAGAGAGAGAGAATCGGCCAAGGAGAGGGAGATTTGGTAGGTTTTGTTGATAGATTAGCTTTGCTTTGTTTTGATCTTGTGGATTTGGAAACCCTTGATTGGAATTTGTGGATTGCATTTGGATTTGAATGAAACTTTGCTTTGTTTTGAGATTGATGATGTTGATTGCTTTCCCTTTTGATTTGTTTGCTTTCTTTGTTTGCCACATGGAGTAGATCTCCTTGATCTTGGGTTATGGGGGAAAACCCTAGCTAGGTTTGGGCTAGAAACCCCAATTCCATAGCCTTGAGTGTTTGATCTAAGGAACCCACTCTACATAGAGCTACAATTCCTTGCGAAAGTCGGGAATCAAGGCTTGAGATTGGCAAAGTAGCGAAAGTGAACATGTGTCAATCTCAAGACCTTGCTTCGAAGGGGATTTCCCCAATGATCGATGTGTAGAAGTGGTTGGAACGAGGGCGAAAGCACCCGATCCTAGTCCGATCATCACTCATTGCTTGAATTGGGGTGGAAAAGCCTTAAATCTACTAGAGAAGGAACCCAAAAGCCCAAGATCTACTTTTAAAATCTTTGAGTTTGACATCCCCAGCTACCTCGGGCCCGACTTACCCAGTGTCGGTCCCGACTGTCTTCTTTGTTTTCCTTTATTTTATGCTCTCCTTTCTAGCTCCCTAGCATCTAGGCACATCGATCGAGTAGACTTCCCGAGTGTTTGACACCCACCACGTACTACAACGGGGTCGGGTTATAAATTGTATCTCTTGACCCTCGCACCACCATGAGAGGTGATCAAAAGAATGGCGCCGTTGCCGGGGAAGTCTAAGTGCATTGAGTGCCAATTTGGTGAGTTTCTTGTGTTTTGGTAGTGATTTGGGTGAGGGAATAGCCCAAACCCTTTGTTTGTTTTTGATTTGTTTTGGTTTGTGTTTTTGTTTCATAGGTGTATGCTAGCTCGTTCCTCCCGAGGAACACTTGAGCTTGAGTTTGTGAGTGATCCGGAAAGTATTCTCAAAGAAGCCCGAAGAAGGAAAAGGATGGAGAATCAAGCTCTCCATGTTGATGAGGAGTTGGCTCGACTTAGGGCCGAAATGGCTAGATTGCAACTTGAGAGGGACAATCAAGAGGAGGTGGCAAGAAGAGAACGGGAGCAACGGATGAGAGCCGAGGCTCAACTCAACGCTCTACCCCGGAATGCACGCCAATACATGCATCCGGAGTTGAGGGTACCCGAGCCGGCTATTGTGCTTCCCGAGGTTGCCAAGAATTTTGAGATCAAGACGCAATTCATCTCCCTCATCAAGCGTGATCAATTCGAGGGCCGTCCACATGAGTGTCCCATAGAGCATGTTAAACGATTTGTGGATATGTGTGAGACGATCTCCACCGACGAGGAGACATTGGAGTATGTGCTTCTAAAAGCGTTCAAATGGTCACTTGGGGGCAAGGCCACACATTGGCTCGAGAGCCAAGCTCCTAGGTCAATCACAACTTGGAAGACACTCTATGACGCTTTCTTGATGAAGTTCTTCCCGCCCTCAAAGACAACCGAGTTAAGAAGGAAGATTGCAAGCTTTCAACAAGGTCCGAATGAGCCCCTCTTCGAAGCATGGGACCGTTTCAAGGAGATGTTGCGCCAATGTCCTACTCATGGCCAACAACCATATGTGCTTCAAGACATCTTTTTCCAAGGCATCAATCCGGTAACGAAGGACAAGCTCAATCTCCACACCGATTGTGGGTTCATAGACTTGACACCGGATCAAGCTTGGGAGCTACTTGACAAGCTATCCGATTATGAGGCCATGTATGGGGTGAGTCAAGCTAGCAAAGAGGTGAAAGTTCAAGGTGAAGGTGCAAGGAAGTTATATGATCCTAAGGGAGAAGACATTGATAGGGATGTGAAGCTCCAATTCCTTGAGGGTGAAGTGAGCAAGCTTAAGAGGCAAGTCCACTACTACAAGCAAAATGCTAGAGCTTGTGAGGAGTGTGGATCCTTTACACATGCTACACAAGTTTGCCCGAATGAGAGCCAAGTACGCTTGGCCGAGCGAATTGAGGAGGCAAACTATGTTCGAGGAAATTTCGGTGGAAGAGGCAATTTCAACAATGGTGGAAATGGCCGGTGGAACAACGGTCAAGCTCAAGGCTACAACAACAACTTCAACCAAAACGAGCCAAGGGCGCCACCACCACCATATAGACCACCGGGATTCAATGAGTTACAAACATTTGCTCAAGAGATGAGAGATTGGTTCAAGGAGATGAAGACCCAATTCAATGAGTTTGGTGCATGGAGGAGGCAAGTCGACAATCAATTTGCTCAAATTGCGACTCAAGCCCCGAGAGAGAATGGGAGACTTCCGGGCCGACCCGAGGAGAATCCTCGAGCTCAAAACAATCAAAATGAAGTCCGGGCAATTGGATTGAGAAGTGGCCGAAACCTACCCGAGCCACACGTGCCTAAGAAGAATGAAGAGAGTCGGACCAATTTACCCAGCAAGTCGGGTCCGACGTTCCCCGAAGTCGACCCAGCAAGAAGATCGACTCCTTACCACGGACCGAGGTCGAGAGCAACTCGGGACCGACGTACACAGACCTCGATCCAACTCCTCTGCCTCGGACCGAGATTCACAACATCGGGCCCGATATGGTGCCCAAGTCGGTCCAACCAGGAAGTGTTGCAAGTGAAGTAGGGAAGTCCAAGGAGGTTGATCCAAGCAAGATTCAAGGTGCAACGATTCTTCCATATCCCTCAAAGAAGCCGAAAGATGTTGTTGAGAACAAGTTCAAGAGGTTTCTCAAACTCTTGCAAGGCTTGAACATCTCTATCCCGTTCACCGATGCATTGAGTGAGATGCCATCTTATGCCAAGTTTTTAAAGGAGATTTTGAGCAAGAAGAGGTCCATAGTTGAAATGCAAGATGAGGTCAAGACCTTGGAGTTACCACAAAAGCTAGGAGATCCCGGTCGCTTTGCTATAACCATTGGTGTGGGGTCTCAAAACTTCCAAGCCTTATGTGACCTTGGGGCAAGTGTTTCGGTGATGCCCGCTAGCATTTGGAGAAGTGCAAATTTGGGTGAAATGGAGCCGGCCGATATGTCCCTAACTATGGCCGACGGTTCCATCATCAAGGCTAAGGGAATATTGGATGACGTTCCGGTGCGAGTTGGAAAGTATTTTATCCCCGATGATTTCGTGATCTTGGACATGCATGAGGATCCCTTGGTCCCAATAATCTTAGGAAGACCATTCTTAGCTACGGCGGGGGCAAGGTTTGATGTCAAAAACGGCAAGGTTTCCTTTGAGATTGGTGAAGAAAAGGTCGATTTTCACTTCAACAAGGCCTTGAATGAGCCGGACGCCTTGGCTATCCTCAAACTTGAAGAGAGTGCTAAGAGAAAAGGAGAAGAAGTGGAAGTTGCTAGAGAGGTCATTGTGTTGAGAAGTGATGAAGGGTTGAATAAACAAATACAAGCAAGGGAGTTGTTGGAGCAAATTGAGGATCAAGATGAGTCAAGGATCAATGCTAGCCCAAGGAGAAATGAAGAGTATCCTGTGGATTCTACATTGATCGATGTGTAGAAGTGGTTGGAACGAGGGCGAAAGCACCCGATCCTAGTCCGATCATCACTCATTGCTTGAATTGGGGTGGAAAAGCCTTAAATCTACTAGAGAAGGAACCCAAAAGCCCAAGATCAACTTTTAAAATCTTTGAGTTCGATATCCCCAGCTACCTCGGGCCCGACTTACCCAGTGTCGGTCCCGACTTCCTCTTGTCGCCAACCTCGGGCCCGACTTACCCAGTGTCGGTCCCGACTGTCTTCTTTGTTTTCCTTTATTTTATGCTCTCCTTTCTAGCTCCCTAGCATCTAGGCACATCGATCGAGTAGACTTCCCGAGTGTTCGACACCCACCACGTACTACAACGGGGTCGGGTTATAAATTGTATCTCTTGACCCTCGCACCACCACGTACTACAAGGGAGTTGTTGGTGATGACCACAATTCTTCCCAATCTTTTGATTCCTACATTTGTTTAAGTGATTTGAAAGATGACTTAGGAGACTCCTACATTTGCCTTAGTGACTTGAAAGATGAATTGGTAGAATCTCCTAGGAATTCTTTGGATAACTTTGGTGTAGGAAAAGAGGAACATGATGGAGCAAGTAAGGAGAAGAAATCTCATCCGTTGGAGGAGTATGATGAGAGAGGCCCGAGACCGGAGAACCATGCCTATGTAGACCATCGTTGGTGGTTTTATGGGTATGAAGGCAATGGGAATGGGCATAACAATGGCGAGCAATTCACCGTGTTTCACCCGCCATAAGGTTGAGGTTAGGAAGTCAAGCTAGTGACTCTAAACGAGCGCTTCTCGGGAGGCAACCCGAGCTAGTAGCTTTCTTTTCATAATTTTAGTTTGATTTTTCTTAGTTTAGCCTAGCTTTTCCCTAACCAATCTCTATCTAGTGTTTTGTGGATTTATGGTGTCGTGCATTCTTCAAAGTTGTGTAGGATTTGAGGTGAAATATTTAAATGGAAATATGGGAAAGAAGTTGCAAGAGGATGGAGTAAGATTGGTGACCCGAATACTCCCACATCGAGCCCAGGTAAGTCGGGCCCGACATAGGGACGTCGGTCCATGAAGTCGGTCCAACTCGATTTGACTAGTTGGAATGCCAATTTTGCCCTTGACCTAATTTGTCCTTTTCCCCCATTAAATACTATCCCCCACCTACCTATCATCTTCATATCAACCACCATTCCCAAAATACAACCCCTCTCCCTCAAGAACTCTCAAAGTCGGCCGCCCCTACCCTCACCATACTCGATCCACACATCTTCCTTTCTTCATCTCGATCCAACCATAAAAAGACCTCCCAAACCCGAATCCAAGTAGAAATCTCGAGTTCAATATAGTTCTTCATCCCCCATCTCGATCTAGATTGAGAAAATTTGAGTTCTAAGTTGCTTATTTGTTTAAAAGTTCAATACTCTTCAAATCCGGTATGTGTTACTCGATCTCTACTTATTTCTTTGAAAATTTTGTGCTTTCATTGCGTAGATTGAGTAATGCCATGTTTGATTGAGAGCTTGAGCTTGAGCATCAACGGTGGATTTGCATGATTTGTGAAATTGAGCTTTAAAGATTGTTTATGCATGCTTAGATCCATTTAGAACTTCAATTAGGGATGTTTGATGGTTGAATTTGAAATTTAAGTGCATGATAGAGTGATTTGGGTTGATTTAAGGCTAGAAGTCGAAGCATGAACTAGGTCGAGATCGACGTGCCCAGGAGAGTCGGGCCCGAGGTGTGAAAGTCGGTCCAACATGTCGGACCGAGGTTGAGTAAGTCGGGCCCGACATAGGTTGGAAGTCGATTCATGTTGTTTTTGCCCTCTTCTTGTGATATCATGTGGATTCATGTGTTTCATTGTTGGCTATAGCCTAATCATGATGTAGTATGATCATTTGCTTAGCCATTGTTAGAAGATATCCATGATGATTCATGTTGGATTGTGATGCATGTGAGTCTAGAGACTAAGTACGGGGTTCCCTTTGTGTTGAAATGTTGTTGTGTGTTGATGAGTGCTTTTGTTGAGTTGTATGGAGTTTATCTTGGATCCTTTTGTTGGGTTGGATGTGTGTAGGTACCATGGAGACAAGAGCTTCATCCTCTCATGTGGAAAGGCCAAGGAAGAAGTCCAAGAAGACGAGGAAAGAGCCGAAGTTGGATGATGTCTATTTGGAGGATGATGAGCAAGTGGAGAATTATGAAAGATATATGGCGCTTGAGCACCACACGAGGTGGCTTGATTGGGAAGCCGTGAGGAAGATGGACATGGATCAAGCCCTTCCAAGATGCTACTCCCACATCGGTCTTAATGGAATGCTAAGGTGGGACAACACTCACTACCCCGCCCTCACCTCGGAATTCATGGCCACATTCGAGTGCACTTATGATAATGTGGAGGATGAGGAAGGGGCGCTCACTTTCCGATTGGGCAACGAGGACCACAATCTCACTCTTAGGGATTTGGCTACCTACTTCGGGTTTCCATGTCCAAGAGAAGAGACCGGCGTCGACAATGAGAAGGTGAACCAAGTGTGGCGTCATGTGGCCGGGAAGAGCGAGATGAGAAAGGGCGCCCCCACAACCGAGATTGCTAGCCCTCTTTTTCGGGTCATGGTGCGAGTTTTGGGGTGTGCAATCTATGCTCGTCATGAGTTGAGCAAGCCAATGAAGGAAGAGATCATGTTGCTCCATGAGATGCTCTTCAACACCGAGAAGCCCATGAACCTTGCATGGGAGTGGGTCAAGATGGTGCGAGACTTCCAAAGCTCCTCTTGGATCTACTTCGGTGGGATGATAGCAAGGCTCGCCATGCGTCTAGGAGTTGATCTTGACAAGTATTCTCCGGCTCCGAATGGTGTGGACTACATGAACATGAAGTATTTCAAGAAGGCCAACATCATCAAGGAGAAGCTCTACATGATTTCCTTGGCCCCTCACTCAAACTATGAAGGTGTGTCGATCCGGTTAGTGCACAACCTCTATGACCTTTCTCGGTATCAAAATTGGTACCAAGTGTGGGCCGGCAAGCCACACTCATTTGGTGACCCCGAAGGTGCAAGAGAGGGGCGGCGACAACAATCTCAACACATTCGGTTTACCTCTCCTCCATCTACACCGGATTCCGACCAAGACAACTTCGTGTTTGCACCTCGTGGGGAAGACATGGAAGTCGATCAAGAGCAAAATGAAGAAGATGAGCGCTTCCAAGGTTTGATGGCCGACCTCCGAGCCACGCACCATGCTCCAACACTGGCGGACCGAGGTACACACCAAGTCGGGCCCGACTTCCCTCAACGTCGGTCCACTTTATTCCATGGTGGTGAGGTCCCGAGGCATTATGAACGAGGAGAAGGGAGCGGTGCAAGGCGAGAGCAAGCTCAAGGTGGTGGTTATGAAGGCTATGCCCAATGGTACGGTCCGGGAATGGTGTTTCCCGAGCAACAACAAACCGTGGACATGTCCTTCTTAGCCAACCAAATGGCTCATCTCCAACTTCAACAAGAAAATGTTCTCCAAGAGGTCCATCAAGTGAATCTCCAACAACAACAAATGTACCAACAACAACAACAAATGTACCAACAACAACAACAAATGCTTCAACAACAAAGTTCTTTCCAAGCTAGCCAACAAGAGATGAACCGGGCCCTCGGCTACACTAGACGAGAGGTAGAGGAGCTTAGGGAGGTGGAAGACCAAAGGTGGCGGGTCCAAGATAGCTACAACACATGGATGAGCGGGAACTTCCCTTCCCGTGAGGACCAATGGACACGCCCGGAGCCTCAACTTCAACCACCACCACAAGACTTCTACCAAGAACAAGTGTACGAGAGGGAGCGGCAAGCAAGGCTCCAAAGAGGACGTAGACGTGACAACCCCTTCGATTGATCCTATACATGCCATTGAAGAATAAGAAATTGTGAGCTTTTCATACTCTTCTCGCTTGCTTTTAAGTTTTGATTTCCTTGTTTGATGGGGACATCAAAATTTTAAGTATGGGGTGGGGGTAAGTGTGTTCATGATTTCACTTGTTTATGTTTGTTTATTATTTTGAGGATATTTAGTTTGTGTTTTTAGTTTGTGTTTGGGATGTTTGCTTCTTGGTTTGTGGTTTGATGAAAAAAACATGAATGATTAATTTGGTCTTGAATGGATGAGTTTTTGGTTTTAGAGAAATTTTTGCAAAAATCCATAAAAATTGAAAAAAAGATTTTGTGTTTTGTAGGTTTTGGACTAGAAATTCCCATCTTAGATTGCCAAAATAAAAGCTAATGATGATATGAGCATGTAAATTCCTTTGCATATTTTTGGATAGTTTAGCCTCTTAAATGATGTTGCTTTTGATGTGATCATGATATCTTGCTTGTTTTATTGAACATGTGAGTTCTAGGATGAGTTCTTATGCAACTAAGTATGAGTGACCCTTGTGAGATTGATTTTTGGCCATTTTAGGGATGCTTGTTCATATTTGCATATCCCTCATTTTTCTTGTGTGATTAGCTCATTCATGCTTAGTAAAACTTGCTATTGCGGTGTTTATCTATTTTCCAAGACCGTCATGAGACTTGTCCTAGCATTGTCACATTGATTTTGAACTTTGTTCTTTTAGTCACATAAATGTTCCATATCCTACCATGAAGATAATCCTTTGTTTGTAGCCCCGTTCTAGCCTAAGCCTTTGTTTGAAACTCCTCAAAAATATTATTCCTAGCCTTATATGACTTGACCCTTATGGGATTGGACTTTAGAAGAGAGGTTTGGATTGTATTTGAAGAGTTGAGATTCTCTTGGGTTTAAGGGCAAAAGAATGGTGTTATGAATCATGTGGGTAGTGCATCTTTGTTGTACAAAAATGAAAAAAAAAAAAGAAAGAAAAGGAAGAAAGAAAATGTTGGAAATGTAAAGTGGAATGAAAGCAAAGAGCTTAAGTGAAGAAAATGGTCCGACCGAGTTACAAGCAACATCGGGCCCGATGTCATAAGAAAGTCGGTCCAAATGTAGAAAGTGTTGAAAATCCAACAAAAAGCATAAGAGCAAAGATGAAGTGGAATGTTAAGTGAAATTTTGGGATGAAAGGAAAAATGTTAAGTCTTTTGGGTGAGTGTGAAAGTAATTGTGGAATTTGGTGAAGTTGGTGAGAGTTTAGGTTGTTCAATCCCCATTGTAAGCACCATAAGACCAAATAATTCCCACCTTGAGAAATACCAAAAGCCCCATTACAACCCGGCCGAATGGAACCTCTTTGAGGACCTCCATTGAGCCAAGTTCGAAATTCTTTGTGTACTTTGCATTAGGCATCTCTAGGTGGAGGAATTGGTGATATTAGCTTCAATAGTAAAGTCCTTACTTGCATGATTTTTGAGCTTGAGTGTTCATTGCTAAACCCAAACACATGATGAGTGATACACATTCACATATCCCTAAAGTGAGGCTTAGTTGCATTGACTCTATTCCTTGGAACACTTAATCATGTGTGATGATGTAATCTTGCTTGAATATCGATCACTTGTGCTTAAAATGTGTTTTCATATGAGGCTTTACTTGAAGATTATGTTTCGGTCTTGCTCACATTGTTATTGCTTGAGGACAAGCAAGTTTAAGTATGGGGTATTTTGATGTCTCTCTATTTGGTGGTGTTTTCATATGTGATTTCCTTTGTAAATATGTTTCTTTTTCCCCTTTTCTTGTGCCTTTTGTTCCTTTTTAGCTTAGTTCCCGTATTTCTATGAGATTCGGAGACTATGCACATTTTATGTGTTTTTTAGGTAATTTGGCATGAATCGAGGATCGATTTGAAGGAGGGTCGAGACATGGAGCAAAGGCCGAGCTAAAGCGGGAAAGAGAGGAGCAAGCCATGAAGAAGAACAAGAGAAGCCAACAAAGAAGAAGGTGGAACGAGGTCAGGACCGAGTTGCAACCAACCTCGGGCCCGACTTGAAGTTTCAACCTCGGACCGACTTGCACAGTAACTCGGGTCCGAGGTCCTCCGTGTCGGTCCAAGTCGGTCACCGAACTACTTGGGCTCCAAGGCACGAATTTGTGGACTACCACTTTTGCCCCTCATCTAATCCATAAAAGGCCCTCTTGTCTTCTAAGAAAGGTTCCTCCCACCCACTCTCTCACACAAAAAGGGGATTCCAAGGGAGCCAAGGGGATTCTTGGAGAGCAAGGAGGAAGGAGAGGAGAAGGAAGAGAGAGAGAATCGGCCAAGGAGAGGGAGATTTGGTAGGTTTTGTTGATAGATTAGCTTTGCTTTGTTTTGATCTTGTGGATTTGGAAACCCTTGATTGGAATTTGTGGATTGCATTTGGATTTGAATGAAACTTTGCTTTGTTTTGATATTGATGATGTTGATTGCTTTCCCTTTTGATTTGTTTGCTTTCTTTGTTTGCCACATGGAGTAGATCTCCTTGATCTTGGGTTATGGGGGAAAACCCTAGCTAGGTTTGGGCTAGAAACCCCAATTCCATAGCCTTGAGTGTTTGATCTAAGGAACCCACTCTACATAGAGCTACAATTCCTTGCGAAAGTCGGGAATCAAGGCTTGAGATTGGCAAAGTAGCGAAAGTGAACATGTGTCAATCTCAAGATCTTGCTTCGAAGGGGATTTCCCCATTGATCGATGTGTAGAAGTGGTTGGAACGAGGGCGAAAGCACCCGATCCTAGTCCGATCATCACTCATTGCTTGAATTGGGGTGGAAAAGCCTTAAATCTACTAGAGAAGGAACCCAAAAGCCCAAGATCAACTTTTAAAATCTTTGAGTTCGATATCCCCAGCTACCTCGGGCCCGACTTACCCAGTGTCGGTCCCGACTTCCTCTTGTCGCCAACCTCGGGCCCGACGTGACCTCAGTGTCGGTCCCGACTGTCTTCTTTGTTTTCCTTTGTTTTATGCTCTCCTTTCTAGCTCCCTAGCATCTAGGCACATCGATCGAGTAGACTTCCCGAGTGTTCGACACCCACCACGTACTACAACGGGGTCGGGTTATAAATTGTATCTCTTGACCCTCGCACCACCATGAGAGGCGATCAAAAGAATGGCGCCGTTGCCGGGGAAGTCTAAGTGCATTGAGTGCCAATTTGGTGAGTTTCTTGTGTTTTGGTAGTGATTTGGGTGAGGGAATAGCCCAAACCCTTTGTTTGTTTTTGATTTGTTTTGGTTTGTGTTTTTGTTTCATAGGTGTATGCTAGCTCGTTCCTCCCGAGGAACACTTAAGCTTGAGTTTGTGAGTGATCCGGAAAGTATTCTCAAAGAAGCCCGAAGAAGGAAAAGGATGGAGAATCAAGCTCTCCATGTTGGTGAAGAGTTGGCTCAACTTAGGGCCGAAATGGCTAGATTGCAACTTGAGAGGGACAATCAAGAGGAGGTGGCAAGAAGAGAACGGGAGCAACGGATGAGAGCCGAGGCTCAACTCAACGCTCTACCCCGGAATGCACGCCAATACATGCATCCGGAGTTGAGGGTACCCGAGCCGGCTATTGTGCTTCCCGAGGTTGCCAAGAATTTTGAGATCAAGACGCAATTCATCTCCCTCATCAAGCGTGATCAATTCGAGGGCCGTCCACATGAGTGTCCCATAGAGCATGTTAAACGATTTGTGGATATGTGTGAGACGATCTCCACCGACGAGGAGACATTGGAGTATGTGCTTCTAAAAGCGTTCAAATGGTCACTTGGGGGCAAGGCCACACATTGGCTCGAGAGCCAAGCTCCAAGGTCAATCACAACTTGGAAGACACTCTATGACGCTTTCTTGATGAAGTTCTTCCCGCCCTCAAAGACAACCGAGTTAAGAAGGAAGATTGCAAGCTTTCAACAAGGTCCGAATGAGCCCCTCTTCGAAGCATGGGACCGTTTCAAGGAGATGTTGCGCCAATGTCCTACTCATGGCCAACAACCATATGTGCTTCAAGACATCTTTTTCCAAGGCATCAATCCGGTAACGAAGGACAAGCTCAATCTCCACACCGATTGTGGGTTCATAGACTTGACACCGGATCAAGCTTGGGAGCTACTTGACAAGCTATCCGATTATGAGGCCATGTATGGGGTGAGTCAAGCTAGCAAGGAGGTGAAAGTTCAAGGTGAAGGTGCAAGGAAGTTATATGATCCAAGGGGAGAAGACATTGATAGGGATGTGAAGCTCCAATTCCTTGAGGGTGAAGTGAGCAAGCTTAAGAGGCAAGTCCACTACTACAAGCAAAATGCTAGAGCTTGTGAGGAGTGTGGATCCTTTGCACCTGCTACACAAGTTTGTCCGAATGAGAGCCAAGTGCGCTTGGCCGAGCGAATTGAGGAGGCAAACTATGTTCGAGGAAATTTCGGTGGAAGAGGCAATTTCAACAATGGTGGCAATGGCCGGTGGAACAACGGTCAAGCTCAAGGCTACAACAACAACTTCAACCAAAACGAGCCAAGGGCGCCACCACCACCATATAGACCACCGGGATTCAATGAGTTACAAACATTTGCTCAAGAGATGAGAGATGGGTTCAAGGAGATGAGGACCCAATTCAATGAGTTTGGTGCATGGAGGAGGCAAGTCGACAATCAATTTGCTCAAATTGCGACTCAAGCCCCGAGAGAGAATGGGAGACTTCCGGGCCGACCCGAGGAGAATCCTCGAGCTCAAAACAATCAAAATGAAGTCCGGGCAATTGGATTGAGAAGTGGCCGAAACCTACCCGAGCCACACGTGCCTAAGAAGAATGAAGAGAGTCGGACCAACTTACCTAGCAAGTCGGATCCGACGTTCCCCGAAGTCGACCCAGCAAGAAGATCGACTCCTTTACCCCGGACCGAGGTCGAGAGCAACTCGGGACCGACGTACACAGACCTCGATCCAACTCCTCTGCCTCGGACCGAGATTCACAACATCGGGCCCGATATGGTGCCCAAGTCGGTCCAACCAGGAAGTGTTGCAAGTGAAGTAGGGAAGTCCAAGGAGGTTGATCCAAGCAAGATTCAAGGTGCAACGATTCTTCCATATCCCTGAAAGAAGCCGAAAGATGTTGTTGAGAACAAGTTCAAGAGGTTTCTCAAACTCTTGCAAGGCTTGAACATCTCTATCCCGTTCACCGATGCATTGAGTGAGATGCCATCTTATGCCAAGTTTTTAAAGGAGATTTTGAGCAACAAGAGGTCCATAGTTGAAATGCTAGATGAAGTCAAGACCTTGGAGTTACCACAAAAGTTAGGAGATCCCGGTCGCTTTGCTATAACCATTGGTGTGGGGTCTCAAAACTTCCAAGCCTTATGTGACCTTGGGGCAAGTGTTTCGGTGATGCCCGCTAGCATTTGGAGAAGAGCAAATTTGGGTGAAATGGAGCCGGCCGATATGTCCCTAACTATGGCCGACGGTTCCATCATCAAGGCTAAGGGAATATTGGATGACGTTCCGGTGCGAGTTGGAAAGTACTTTGTCCCCGATGATTTCGTGATCTTGGACATGCATGAGGATCTCTTGGTCCCAATAATCTTAGGAAGACCATTCTTAGCTACGACGGGGGCAAGGTTTGATGTCAAAAACGGCAAGGTTTCCTTTGAGATTGGGGAAGAAAAGGTCGATTTTCACTTCAACAAAGCCTTGAATGAGCCGGACGCCTTGGCCATCCTTAAACTTGAAGAGAGTGCCAAGAGAGAAAGTGAAGAAATGGAAGTTGCTAGGGAGGTTGTTGCATTAAGGGGTGATGAAAGCTTCAATGAACAAATACAAGCAAGGGAGTTGTTGGAGCAAATTGAGGATCAAGATGAGTCAAGGATCAATGCTAGCCCAAGGAGAAATGAAGAGTATCCTTACTTATATCCTTTTGATGTTGGTGATGACCACAATTCTTCCCAAACTTTTGATTCCTACATTTGTTTAAGTGATTTGAAAGATGACTTAGGAGCTTCCTACATTTGCCTTAGTGACTTGAAAGATGAATTGGTAGAATCTCCTAGGAATTCTTTGGATAACTTTGGTGTAGGAAAAGAGGAACATGATGGAGCAAGTAAGAAGAAGAATTCTCATCCGTTGGAGGAGTATGATGAGATAGGCCCGAGATCGGAGAGCCATGCCTATATAGACCATCGTTGGTGGTTTTATGGGTATGAAGGCAATGGGCATAACAATGGCGAGCAATTCACCGTGTTTCACCCGCCATAAGGTTGAGGTTAGGAAGTCAAGCTAGTGACTCTAAACGAGCGCTTCTCGGGAGGCAACCCGAGCTAGTAGCTTTCTTTTCGTAATTTTAGTTTGATTTTTCTTAGTTTAGCCTAGCTTTTCCCTAACCAATCTCTATCTAGTGTTTTGTGGATTTATGGTGTCGTGCATTCTTCAAAGTTGTGTAGGATTTGAGGTGAAATATTTAAATGGAAATATGGGAAAGAAGTTGCAAGAGGATGGAGTAAGATTGGTGACCCGAATACTCCCACATCGAGCCCAGGTAAGTCGGGCCCGACATAGGGACGTCGGTCCATGAAGTCGGTCCAACTTGATTCGACTAGTTGGAATGCCAATTTTGCCCTTGACCTAATTTGTCCCTTTCCCCCATTAAATACCACCCCCCACCTACCTACCATCTTCATATCAACCACCATTCCCAAATACAACTCACCTTCCCCACACTCTCAAAGTCGGCCATCCTCTCACTCACCATACTCGATCCACACACTTCCTTTCTTCATCTCGATCCAATCACGAAAAGGCCTCCCTAACCCGATTCCAAATAGAAATTTCGAGTTCAATCTCGTTCTTCATCCCCCATCTCGATCTAGCCAACAACAACAAATGCTTCAACAACAAAGCTCTTTCCAAGCTAGCCAACAAGAGATGAACCGGGCCCTCGGCTACACTAGACGAGAGGTAGAGGAGCTTAGGGAGGTGGAAGACCAAAGGTGGCGGGTCCAAGATAGCTTTAACACATGGATGAGCGGGAACTTCCCTTCCCGTGAGGACCAATAGACACGCCCGGAGCCTCTACATCAACCACCACCACAAGACTTCTACCAAGAACAAGTGTACGAGAGGGAGCGGCAAGCAAGGCTCCAAAGAGGACGTAGACGTGACAACCCCTTCGATTGATCCTATACATGCCATTGAAGAATAAGAAATTGTGAGCTTTTCATACTCTTCTCTCTTGCTTTTAAGTTTTGGTTTCCTTGTTTGATGGGGACATCAAAATTTTAAGTATGGGGTGGGGGTAAGTGTGTTCATGATTTCACTTGTTTATGTTTGTTTATTAGTTTGAGGATATTTAGTTTGTGTTTTTAGTTTGTGTTTGGGATGTTTGCTTCTTGGTTTGTGGTTTGATGAAAAAAAACATGAATGATTAATTTGGTCTTGAATGGATGAGTTTTTGGTTTTAGAGAAATTTTTGCAAAAATCCATAAAAATTGAAAAAAAGATTTTGTGTTTTGTAGGTTTTGGACTAGAAATTCCCATCTTAGATTGCCAAAATAAAAGCTAATGATGATATGAGCATGTAAATTCCTTTGCATATTTTTGGATAGTTTAGCCTCTTAAATGATGTTGCTTTTGATGTGATCATGATATCTTGCTTGTTTTATTGAACATGTGAGTTCTAGGATGAGTTCTTATGCAACTAAGTATGAGTGACCCTTGTGAGATTGATTTTTGGCCATTTTAGGGATGCTTGTTCATATTTGCATATCCCTCATTTTTCTTGTGTGATTAGCTCATTCATGCTTAGTAAAACTTGCTATTGCGGTGTTTATCTATTTTCCAAGACCGTCATGAGACTTGTCCTAGCATTGTCACATTGATTTTGAACTTTGTTCTTTTAGTCACATAAATGTTCCATATCCTACCATGAAGATAATCCTTTGTTTGTAGCCCCGTTCTAGCCTAAGCCTTTGTTTGAAACTCCTCAAAAATATTATTCCTAGCCTTATATGACTTGACCCTTATGGGATTGGACATTAGAAGAAAGGTTGAGATTGTATTTGAAGAGTTGAGATTCTCTTGTGTTTAAGGGCAAAAGAATGGTGTTATGAATCATGTGGGTAGTGCATCTTTGTTGTACAAAAATGAAAAAAAAAAAGAAAGAAAAGGAAGAAAGAAAATGTTGGAAATGTAAAGTGGAATGAAAGCAAAGAGCTTAAGTGAAGAAAATGGTCCGACCGAGTTACAAGCAACATCGGGCCCGATGTCATAAGAAAGTCGGTCCAATGTAGAAAGTGTTGAAAATCCAACAAAAAGCATGAGAGCAAAGATGAAGTGGAATGTTAAGTGAAATTTTGGGTTGAAAGGAAAATGTTAAGTCTTTTGGGTGAGTGTGAAAGTAAGTGTGGAATTTGGTGAAGTTGGTGAGAGTTTAGGTTGTTCAATCCCCATTGTAAGCACCACAAGACCAAATAATTCCCACCTTGAAAAAAATACCAAAAGCCCCATTACAACCCGGCCGAATGGAACCTCTTTGAGGACCTCGATTGAGCCAAGTTCGAAATTCTTTGTGTACTTTGCATTAGGCATCTCTAGGTGGAGGAATTGGTGATATTAGCTTCAATAGTAAAGTCCTTACTTGCATGATTTTTGAGCTTGAGTGTTCATTGCTAAACCCAAACACATGATGAGTGATACACATTCACATATCCCTAAAGTGAGGCTTAGTTGCATTGACTTTATTCCTTGGAACACTTAATCATGTGTGATGATGTAATCTTGCTTGAATATCGATCACTTGTGCTTAAAATGTGTTTTCATATGAGGCTTTACTTGAAGATTATGTTTCGGTCTTGCTCACATTGTTATTGCTTGAGGACAAGCAAGTTTAAGTATGGGGTATTTTGATGTCTCTCTATTTGGTGGTGTTTTCATATGTGATTTCCTTTGTAAATATGTTTCTTTTTCCCCTTTTCTTGTGCGTTTTGTTCCTTTTTAGCTTTGTTCCCGTATTTCTATGAGATTCGGAGACTACGCGCATTTTATGTGTTTTGTAGGTAATTTGGCATGAATCGAGGATCGATTTGAAGGAGGGTCGAGACATGGAGCAAAGGCCGAGCTAAAGCGGGAAAGAGCGGAGCAAGCCATGAAGAAGAACAAGAGAAGCCAACAAAGAAGAAGGTGGAACGAGGTCAGGACCGAGTTGCAACCAACCTCGGGCCCGACTTGAAGTTTCAACCTCGGACCGACTTGCACAGTAACTCGGGCCCGAGGTCCTCCGTGTCGGTCCAAGTCGGTCACTGAACTACTTGGGCTCCAAGGCACGAATTTGTGGACTTCCACTTTTGCCCCTCATCTAATCCATAAAAGGCCCTCTTGTCTTCTATTTTGGGGGTTCCAAAAGGTTGGTTCCAAAGGGGTTCCCACACTTAGCAAGGAACCCAACCCTCAAAAACTCTCAAGAGGATTCTTGGAGAGCAAGGAGGAAGGAGAGGAGAAGGAGAAGAGAGAGAATCGGCTAAGGATAGGAAGATTGATAGGTTTGGTTGATAGATTAGCTTTGCTTTGTTTTGATCTTGTGGATTTGGAAACCCTTGATTGGAATTTGTGGATTGCTTTTGATTTGAATGAAACTTTGCTTTGTCTTGAGATTGATGATGTTGATTGCTTTCCCTTTTGATTTGTTTGCTTTCTTTGTTTGCCATATGGAGTAGATCTCCTTGATCTTGGGTTATGGGGGAAAACCCTAGCTAGGTTTGGGCTAGAAACCCCAATTCCATAGCCTTGAGTGTTTGATCTAAGGAACCCACTCTACATAGAGCTACAATTCCTTGCGAAAGTCGGGAATCAAGGCTTGAGATTGGCAAAGTAGCGAAAGTGAACATGTGTCAATCTCAAGACCTTGCTTCGAAGGGGATTTCCCCAATGATCGATGTGTAGAAGTGGTTGGAACGAGGGTGAAAGCACCCGATCCTAGTCCGATCATCACTCATTGCTTGAATTGGGGTGGAAAAGCCTTAAATCTACTAGAGAAGGAACCCAAAAGCCCAAGATCTACTTTTAAAATCTTTGAGTTCGACATCCCCAGCTACCTCGGGCCCGACTTACCCAGTGTCGGTCCCGACTTCCTCTTGTCGCCAACCTCGGGCCCGACGTGACCTCAGTGTCGGTCCCGACTGTTTTCTTTGTTTTCCTTTGTTTTATGCTCTCCTTTCTAGCTCCCTAGCATCTAGGCACATCGATCGAGTAGACTTCCCGAGTGTTCGACACCCACCACGTACTACAACGGGGTCGGGTTATAAATTGTATCTCTAGACCCTCGCACACCGTGAGAGGAGCGATCAAGAGAATGGCGCCGAAGATTGATAGGTTTGGTTGATAGATTAGCTTTGCTTTGTTTTGATCTTGTGGATTTGGAAACCCTTGATTGGAATTTGTGGATTGCTTTTGATTTGAATGAAACTTTGCTTTGTCCATTTATAGCCTACTGTTTTCAAGCCCATTGGTGTGGGCTTTATTGGACCAAAAATATTACGCTTTTCAAGCTATTTTAATTCTGTCTGCATAGCATCTTTCCATTTTGCCCTATCGTATCTAATACAACACTCATCAATAGTTTGTTGTTCAATGTCATTGTCATCAACCATTATTTCGGTGGCAACAGGGTATGCGAACAACCCATCAAGGAAAATGCCTCTCCTGTTCCACTGTATTCCAAAATAGACATAATTTACTGAAATTTCATAATTATCAATGTTTTTGTCATTATCTGGAACAATTTCCATTTTGTTTTTATCCGAAATAGTTTTTATTTCTAACACATCTCCTAGATTTTCGGAGGTATTTTGTCATGTTCTCTCCTTGCATAGAAAATTGGTACAGTTACATTTTGATTATTATGTCGCTTATTCTTTCTTTGTTTTAGATCTTTTGATCTAGGCGGTCGACCGCGTTTCAGTGCGCTATAATTTCTTTTTTCAGGAATCTTATCTAGCTGTCTAACATGAATTTCAATTCTCTCAAGGACATTTACATCTTGCACATGTGACTTTGTCACTTTTCTTTGTGTCTGTAAATGAGTCAGGTAATTGATATGCTATACTCTGTAAATGTACAATCTTTTGCACTTCTTGTTCACACGTTTTTATATGTGAATCTAAATAAGATAATGATGAAGCGTTCCAAGTAATTTCTTTATTCCCTTTTCCACCAAGATTTGGAAATTCATTTTCATTAAAATCGCAATCATAAAATCTTGACTTGAATAGGTCATCGGTGGTTGATTCAAGATATTTAATAATTGATCGGGATTCAAAACCAACATATATTCCCAAGCTTCGTTGGGGAGCCATTTTTCTGCGTTGCGGTGAAGCAATATAAATTGCTTAACCAAATATCTTTAAAAGTGATATATCTGGTTCTTTACCAGTCACTAATTGTAACAGGGAATACTTATGATATGTAGTAGGTTTTAATCAAACCAGAGATATGACATGTAATATAGCATGTCCCCAACAAATGTTGGCAGATTTAACTTCATCATTAAAGGTCTAGCTATTAATTGTAATCGTTTAATCAGAGATTCAGCAAGACCATTTTGTGTATGAATATGATCCACCGTGAGTCCACTTCTGATAGCTCCGTAGGATTGATCGATCTTTCAAGTCCTCTTCGAGATCCAAGACAAGAGAGGTCAAGTGAGTGGTGCCAGTGTTAGAGAGAGAGATCCGAGAACAAGTATGTTGGAAGTTTGTGTAGAATGTAGAATGAGAGGGAAGAGAGCAAATGAGAGTAAAGGCCAAATGAAAAGAGTAATCTCTATTTCCAAATGGACAAAAACTAGGTTTAACAAGCGAGTAAGGGGCTTTATATAGAGAAGCTGCTTACCAGAAAAACAAAGACTAGTTCCGATGTGCAAACCGAGACACACGTTCTCTAATAAAATTAAACATAACAATAATAAATAATGTCAAGTTATGCAATAAAATAAATAAATACATAGGCACCGATTAAAGCTCGGCTAGGCCAATAATGAACCGTTACATAAAGTCGCTACCGAGCATATGTCAATGTCTGGCTCGACATGTTGAGTGAACTGTAGTTGGGCTCTCAAAATGAACGACGTAGTAGCCCTAGCAATGGCCTTAGCCCGAGAACAGGTGATAGGCCCATTTGAGCGAACACTCATAGCCTCCTCCTCTTGCTCAGCTGACATAGATGTCGGTGTGGTGTCATCACCCCCTCCCCTTGAGTGTGAAGTGTCCCCGCTTCACCCTCATCGAACTCAGGGGCGGTGTATGGAGTGAGATCGGCGACATTAAATGTCGTATGAACACTGTACTCAGCAGGATGGTCAATTTGATAGGCGTTATCGCCCATAGCACGAACAACACGGAAAGGACCATCACCCCGTGGAGATAGATTGGTCTTGCGTTGAGCAGGAAAGCGCTCCTTGCGCAAATGCAGCCAAACTAAGTCTCCCGTAGCGAACATAACCCGGCGCCGACCGTGGTTGTGCTGAGACGCGTATTGCGAAGCGCGTGTCTCCAGTTGTGCCTGAGTCCTCCTATGAAGCTCTCTAATCTGCTCTGCACGATTGGCCGCAGTAATCTGCTCTCCATCAACAAGAGGTCTCGGGATGAAATCGAGGGGCGTCAAAGGATTGAGTCCATAAACGACCTCAAAAGGAGTCAACTGTGTCACTGAGTGTCGGGACCTGTGATAGGAGAACTCAATAATAGAAAGTAAGTCCTCCCAACGTCGAGGGTTCACCTTCAACATAGTGCGAATGAGAGCCCCAAGAGTGTAGTTGGTCACCTCAATTTGACCATCTGTTTGGGGGTGATAACTCGTAGAGTATAGAAGCTTAGTACCAAGCTTCCCCCAAAAGATTGCGCCAAAAGTGACCAACAAAATTGAAGAATGGAGTATAGATTCAAGGCACATTAAGAGTGTGCATGGAGTTGGGTGGAATGGAGTGACTCCACCTTTTTCAAATGCACCCTTATATTTGAAGAATGATTACAAGGCAAGATCGGGACTTTTGTGGGTTCACTACGAGATTTCTAAGGAGGATTCCGAGGCAGACACGTATCAAGTGGTATCATAATCCAACGTCTCGCCAAGTATATTTTTCTTTCCTTAATTTGCTTTCTAGTCAATTTTAATTCAGTTTTTGATCCTAAAGTTCGAACCTTTACCCAAAGCTAGAATTTTTAGACCATAATCTGAATTTTATAACCCACCTCCACCACATCTCCGCCACCCCACCACCATGCACCACCACCTAACCACCACGACCTGGTGTCGCTAACCCTAGCCGCACCCTCCACCACCACTCCACGATCACCCCACCACTAACCCCACCCCATTCGTACAACCCTAAACCCTAATCGCCCACCCCCACCCTTACGCAAACCCTAACCCTAACCCTAGTTCTCATACGAGAATTCCCAAACCCTAACCCTAAATTTCAGTAACCCTAATCCGAAACCTTAACCCTTCACCAAACCCTAGAGCCAAACCGATCCATACCCTATCCAAATCCTAATCCCAGCCAAACCATTCTCAAACCCTAATCTCTTGTTGTTCCTTGCCCTCCAAGCAATTAACCATCTAGGAGATTTTTAAGGGATTTGTGTATGTTTATTGGCTGAATTGGTTGAGTTGTGTTGCAATATAGATTAGCAATTGTCTTCCTACAATTTTTATGAGTTTTTATTGCATGTTGCATGATCAATAGAGATTCATATTGCTTGTTGATATTTGCTGATTTTTGCTATTGCATCCATCAATTTCGAACTAGCCCTATCTTCTTTTGTTAATTTGGCTTCTAGTTGGTTTCATTGGTAGTTAAAGTCACTTAGATAAAAAAAATCAATCTAGTTTCGTTTCTGCCCTATTGCATTTCTTATTGCATTGCTTTCTTGTTACTTCATTCTAGCACAAGAGTAGTTTGTGCATAAAGTCAAAAAAAAAATCAGAAAAGAAAAGTGATCCACCCCAGCTAGTTTTAAGCCACTTTCAACCCTAGTGACTGCTTGCTTAAAAATAGCCAAGTAGAAATCACTTTGAAGAAAAAAGGGTGACGAAATAAAATTCACTTTAGCCTACCATATTTCTGTCCTTGCATGCTTAAATTTGGCTTTATTAATTTGCATAGAGTCAAGTGAGATATTGCAGGTGTTTTAAAGCTCATAGAGGGATTATTTGCATTGCTTGTCTTATTGCATACTTGTCATTTGCTTAAGCTGCATATTTCCTTTATTTATCATTAGTATACCATATCTACACCATATCTACCCATTTACTCCCTCAATTCAACCCAAAAACTGAATTAAGTTGATTGGATTGCTTTGAGGCAAGTTTGGCTTGATTAAGGTGTGGTATTGCTTGTTGTGATTTGCTTTAGAACACACTACTCTCTCTACTTTCTTGCTTGTTTCAGGAACAATGGTGATCCCAACTGAGCCTAACCCAGCTGAATTGAGTCTTACTAAGGAGGCAATCGATTTCATTAGGTTGTCCATTAGTGATAGTGTACGAGATGGCCAGGCTCGAGCTGTAGAGTTGGCCACGGCTGCATTGACTCCACAATTGCGGCGTCTAGAGGAGCAACTTGCCACATTAATTGAATCATCTCAAGCAAGTCATAAGAGTGCCCCTCCAATAGAGCTTACAAGTGATCCAAATCAAGCCTCAGCTAGCGACAAAGGCAAGCAACAAGCAGTTGAAGAAGAGCATGATGTGCTTGCTAGCTACACCAAAGAACATGATCTCTCGGCTCACTATTCCCCCACAGCAGGCCGAGGTAGAGGAAGAGGCTTTGGAACGAGGACTACACCGGTTACTCATCAACAATTCTATAATCAGCAAGCTAACCGGTATCCTCAAGCCACTCATCAACAACAACAACAATACAACAATCCTTTTGATGATGTGACTTATGGCTATCCCGAGGAAGAAAGACGCCCATGACATCCTCCCCTTGATGATTTATATAACCAAGCTGAGGTTGTAGAAGATATTCCACCAGCTTATGGAGTACAGAGGCCGAACAACAACAACACCGCTAACCAAACCGTCAATCAGATTGGTAAGCGTGATATTAAGATCAAGATAGAGCCATTCAGTGGAGAGCTCAATCCAGAGAAATATCTAGAGTGGGAACAAGCTACAAACTTCATTCTAGATCACATGGGCTATGAAGAATGGGAGAAAGTTGTTGTTGTTGTTATCCACTTTGTTGGGACCGCTAGAAATTGGTGGTTCAGAATGAAGGAGGATAGGATTAGAAAGGCCTTACCACCAATTGAAACTTGGGGCCAGTTGAAGTTTGTAATGAGAAAGAAATATGTGCCTGAAGAGCATACTAAGCACATGAGGCTGAAAGTGGTTACATGCAAACAAGGCACCAAGTCTCCAACTGAGTACTTCAATGAGCTAGAGGATTTGAGCTTCAAAGCGGGAATTCATCATTCCCAACGGTCTCTAAGGACCCAATTCATGGCTGGACTGAATCAAAGCATCAGAGATACATGGGAGATTCAACAAATCAAGGATCTCAATGCATTAGTACATTCAGCCCAACTACTTTATGAGCAGCAACAAAGGAAGAAGAATGAAGCTTGGAATGCTCCAAAAAGGTATGTTCCTAATTCTAGTGCTAATTCCAATTCTTATTCTTCTAACCCTTCTTTGCAGCAAAAGGGAGCTTCTAGCTCACCTAAACCCACAGGTTTTCAAGGCCAAAGACGTCCAAACAATGCACCTCCAAACCAGCCAAGGGCACGAGATTTAGTGTGCTAAAAATGTCAAGGAAGAGGTCATTATGCTAAGGATTGTCCAAATCAGAAACAAGTGCTACTCACCACCAATGGAGGATATGTGAGTGATGAAGATATACCTCCAAATCAAGTGGAGGAGGAAAGCAATGGACAAGAAGAGGAGGACGTGGAGGCCATTGAACCAGATTGCACCGAACAGCCTCTAACTTTGGTAACAATGCGTACCCTTACTTTACAAGAAACACCTAGGCTAGATAAAGGGAAAATATTTTTCATACTAGGTGTATTGTGAAGAATCAAGTGTTATGCATGATAATTGATAGTGGTAGCTGCTGCAACATTATTAATACTAAGGTAGTTGATCACTTACAATTGAAAACTCAACCTAGGGCTACTAGTTATGGTCTTAATGGCATTAATGATTCAGTTGGTCCTAATCTTGTTACTCATCAGTATTTAGTCCGTGTTTCCATAGGCAATTATGTTGATGATATTATGTGTGATGTGGTAAACATGGAATGCACTCATATCTTGTTAGGTAGACCATGGTTATTCGATAGGAGAGTTATATATGATGGCATGCTTAATACCTATTCGTTTAACTATGACGAGAGGAGAGTTTCTCTTCTACCATTGTCGCCCCAACAAGTTTTACAGGACCAGGTACGCAGAGACCAAGCTAGGGCACTTAGGCGTGCCAAGGAAGAGAAAGAAGAGGCTGAATCGGCGGCCAAAGTAGCGGCACAGCGCCCGACGCACCTACAAAGACAAGCGGCGTTTCCCAGTCTCCACCCGGGTGTTCTATCTCAAATTTTAGGACAACATCAAGCACATGTGGAGCTACTGTTTGGGACGAAAAACGCCGAGAGAAGTGCCCAAATTCCTCCAACGTGCCGAGCAACACTTCCAGCAGTGCACCGGAGACGAAAACAGGGCTATCTCCCAAACCACTCGAGCGTTTTGGCTCAAATTTTGGGAGCAATTCAGAGACTCAAAGAGCTACAAATCTGGAAAAAGAACGCCTACAGAAAGAGCCAAAAATCGGCTTAAAAGGCAGTGTAGAAAAGCGCTCTCTAGTTACTCAGTCTAGTGTTTCTTTCCCTAACTCTTTTTGCTTACTTCTTATGAGGAAAGAGATACTTATTATTAGTCAAGATATTTCATATCTTCCAAAGTGTATTCAGGATCTATTACAGGAATTTGAAGATGTGATGCTCGAAGAGTTGCCACAAGGCCTTCCACCAATTAGAGGCATTGAGCATCAAATTGATTTGGTGCCCAGCGCTTCTTTACCAAACCGTGCAGCCTATAGAGCAAGTCCAGAGGAGACCGCTGAGCTTCAAAGACAAGTGCAAGATCTCATGGACAAAGGCTATGTGCGTGAATCCCTCAGCCCATGCGCGGTTCCGGTGATTTTGGTGCCGAAGAAGGATGACACTTGGAGAATGTGTGTTGATTGCAGGGCGATCAACCAAATAACAGTTAAGTACCGTCATCCCATTCCTAGATTAGATGATATGCTTGATGAATTGCATGGTGCTAATTTCTTTTCAAAGATTGATTTAAGAAGTGGGTACCATCAAATTAGGATGAGGGAAGGGGATGAATGGAAAACTGCCTTTAAAACTAAGTATGGTTTATATGAATGGTTAGTAATGCCTTTTGGATTAAGTAATGCACCTAGTACTTTCATGAGGCTTATGAACCATGTTCTAAGAAGATACTTTGGTAAATTTGTTGTAGTCTACTTTGATGATATCTTAGTCTATAGCAAAACCTTGCATGAACATGTAGACCATTTTAGGGCTGTTTTGGACACTTTAAGGTTAGAAAAGCTTTATGTTAATTTGAAAAAGTGTTCTTTTTGCTCGGAGTCTACCATTTTTCTTGGTTTTGTTGTGTCTAAAGGTGGATTGAAGGTAGATGAAGACAAGATCAAGGCAATCAAGGAGTGGCCTCAGCCGACTACATCAACCATGGTGCGCTCTTTTCTCGGCTTGGCTGGCTTCTACTGAAGATTTGTGCGTAATTTTAGCACAATTGCAGCCCCTCTCCATGAGCTAACAAAGAAGGATACATCATTCAAATGGAGAGAGCAACAAGAGAACGCCTTCAACACTTTGAAGGACAGGTTATGCAACGCCCCGGTGCTCCAACTCCCTGACTTCTCCAAAGCCTTTGAGATAGAGGTGGACGCATCTGGCCATGGCATAGGAGGCGTGCTCTTGCATGACAAGAAACCCATAGCTTATTTTAGTGAAAAGCTTAGTGGGGCTGAGTTGAATTACCCTACTTATGATAAAGAGTTGTATGCTTTAATTAGGGTTTTGAAAACTTGGTCTCATTATTTGTGGCCTAAGGAGTTTGTAATCCATTCTGATCATGAGGCCTTGAAGTATTTGAAAGGCCAATCCAGACTCAGCAGGCGACATGCAAGATGGGTTGAATTTATGGAGACCTTTCCTTATGTTGTAAAGCATAAGAAAGGCAAAGAGAATGTGGTAGCTGATGCCCTTTCTCGCAGGTACGTTCTCTTGAACCAATGTGATGTTAAGATCCTTGGATTTGCAATGATTAAGGAATTGTATGCTAGTGATCCTCACTTTGCTGAAATTTATAAGAATTGCATGTCTAGGGGAGAAATAGATTCCTACTTTATTGATGATGGATACTTGTTTAAAGCTGGTAAATTGTGCATTCCTTCATCTAGTATACGTAGGCTTCTAACTAAAGAGGTTCATGAATCAAGAGGACATAGGGGTTTAGAAAAGACTTTAGAAGGTTTAAAAGAACACTACTATTGGCCTAAGATGAGTAATTATGTGCTTAGATTTGTCAAGAGTTGTGTTGTTTGTGCTAAAGTTAAGTCTAAACTTAACCCCCATGGTTTGTACCAGCCCTTACCTATTCCTAGTTCACCTTGGGAGGACATTTCTATGGACTACATTGTTGGATTGCCTAGAACTAGGAAAGGTAGAGATTCTATCTTTGTAGTAGTAGACCGTTTTTCCAAGATGGCTCATTTTATTCCATGTCACACCACTGATGATGCTGTGCATGTTGCTGATTTGTTCTTTAGGGAAGTTGTTAGATTGTATGACATTCCTTGTTCTATTGTTTCAGATCGTGATGCTAAATTTTTGAGTTATTTTTGGAAAAGTATGTGGTCTAAGTTGGGAACTAAATTGTTGTTTTCTACCTCATGTCACCCACAAACTGATGGGCAAACTGAAGTTACTAATAGAACGTTAGGGGTTTTACTTATAACTATGCTTAAAGCTAACCTCAAACGTTGGGAAGATGTTTTGCCTTTTGTGGAGTTTTCTTATAACAGGTCAATCCATTCAGCTACAAAAATGACCCCTTTTGAGGTCGTTTATGGGCTGAATCCGAGGACTCCGGTGGATTTGACGCCTCAGCCATACAAGGGAAAAGAGAGCTTTGAAGCTGACAAGCGGGCTGAGTTTGTGAAGAAGCTACATGAGAGGACAAAGATGCACTTGGAGAGGAAATCCATGAAGTACAAGGCCCATGCTGATAAGGGTCGTAAACAAGTTATCTTTAAAGAAGGAGATCTTGTTTGTGTGCATCTAAGGAAGGAGAGGTTCCCAAATCAAAGGAAGAATAAGCTAGATCAGAGAGGAGATGGACCATTTCGTATCATCAGGAGAATCGGCCCTAATGCATATCATGTTGACATGCTTGGTGAGTATGGTGTCCATCCGACTTTTAATGTGGCTGATCTATCTCTTTATGTGCCAGATTTTGATTCCGACGTCGAATCAGAGACGATTTGAGCTCAAGTGGAGGAGAATGATGCAGTGAAGCCTTCCATGTCTCCAACCGACGTCGATGAGTTGATTCGAGTGCCTTCTGACGGACCAATCACAAGAAGTCGAGCTAAGAAGATTGCTCAAGGCACAACAGCAATCTTGGTTCGATTGGCAGCTGTTCTTGAAGAGCCTAGCAAGGCGAAGTGGGTCTCGTGCATTCGACATCAATTGAGCCCGGATTCCATGGATTGATATATGAGGGCCGAAATTCACCTATTTCTTTATTTAGAAACATGTATTAGCTTGTCTCACTTTAGGGCTGAATTTAGTAAGTGACCGGGTGAGATAAGTTGGTATATGGGTCAAAGTCAACTCTTTGACTTGACCATTCTAATTAGAGAAAATATCTTTTATTATTTTATTAATAGGCCGGCGTGTTTGCTTAATTTAAATAATGTAGAGAAATCAGCCAATAGGCTTATGTTAGTTGGTTGATCTTCTCTCTCCTGGTTGTTAGAGATATTTTTAGTTTGTTTTGGATATTTTATAGTTGTTAGGATATTTTCCTTAAATAATAAATCAACCATGATTTATTTTATTTAAGGGGGATCTAGATAGATATTATTTTAGATATTTTATTATATCTTGGGAAGCAAGCTAAGGAGACCAAAATACCCTCTCTAGGGCCGGCCACTCCCTCTCCTTGCTCCCCAAGTCATAGCTTTGTATTCTACTATAAATACTCTTGTCTTTCATTAATAAAAAGCAGCTTGAGAGAGATTAAACCCAAATTGGTTTAATCTATCTCTTGGGCCAAAAAAAATATACACGTGTGTTATTGTTTTTCTGCATTGAAGCGTTCGATCATCACCATCACACGAGATCATCATCATCACCGATCCATCCATCTCTTCTCTTGTGTTTTTGTTTGTTTGATTCATTGAATTGATCAATCAAGTTTAGTTCTAGTCGATTCATATCAACTAGTTTATCAATTTGGATTAGCGTTCGAGCCATCCAAGTTGAACTATCTTATTTGATTCAATTAGTGTTTCGAAATCAGTTTTGTTATTATTCAAGTTCGAGTTCTTCAAATTCCTTGTGAGACAAGTTTCTAACTTTGAAAGTGTTGTAGGGAAGAATTCAATATTACAAGGCAAGATCGGGACTTTTGTGGGTTCACTACGAGATTTCTAAGGAGGATTCCGAGGCAGTCACGTATCAGTTCTTGTGCTAATTAAAGGGGCAAACCCAAACGTTAGATAGAAAAGATATTCATTCTGTTATTAGATATACATTCAACAGCCAGGTATAGCCTTCTCGGCTTTATCTTCTTAGTTGTCTTCTCGACTTTGATGTCTTAGTATTGGATAAGAGATAAGATTTAGTTTTGGAAGTGTAGGTGAACACATGAGTCTGTGGTTCGGAGTTTCTCTCTCACTCTAGAAAACCAGAGCTTCTCGCTCTTAAAATGTGAGTATACCTGAAATGTGATTCAATTGATCTGTTTTGATTCGAAACGTCTTTTGCACTCTTTTATGCATTAATCATGTAAAAAAAATAACAGTTGTATTTGGAAGCTGCATTCATAATGCAATCAATCAAACATTCATCTACAACTAGACACGGATCAGTATCATCATCGTTGGCAACGAATAAGAGAGCTTGCTTTTATTCTCGCTTTAGTTTTTTCGCCACTCTCGCCAGGTCAACCAGCACCCAAATGCGCGTACGTCTTCAGAAATATTCTGCTGTCGTTCTCTATTGAATTTCCTATCGTCACATTTGATATTAAAAAAATAATTCACGTCACATAACATATTTTGTGCCAATTCCAACACGGTGAACTGGACTGAATTTTTAATATGGTTAAAGGGTGGCGGAAAGAGACTAGAAACAGCAGAGCTTTCTGAACAAAAGAATGGTCAACCTTTGATTGTTTGGATCTGGTCAATGTTTCTAATACAAAGCCTGTGCTTTCTTTGTAGCCTCATCCTGATCCTCCTCTTTATATTTCTCTCGCATGCAACATTGCCAGCATTTTCATTCGCTGGAGGAATTTTCTGTGGTTTTGATTCATTTGTCTCCTCATTTTCCCTATTTGATCGTTGCTCAAGGCCTTTTTCTGCTGTCTCTCGGATCGAGTTGTATTTGCAAACTGCTGGTCTTCTTATGGCTGTAAGTTTAATCAACAACTTCTCTTTTTTGTTACGTACTGATGTCAAATTGGCATTTCAACTGCTTTTGTTTGTTTGTTTTTCTGTTTATATAATAATAATAATAATAATAATAATAATAATAATAATAATAATAATTGTATGTTTGCTAATTATGGCTGATTCTTCATCTTTACAAAAGCTTTCTTAAAATGGGTATTTAGTTCTCCATAGTTCCATAGTTTTATTTGTTTGTACATTGGCCATAAACACCATAGTTTCTTGTGGATCTTATTCTGGGTTGTCATAGTCATTCATAAAAAAGACTGGTTGTGAGTCTTGTTCTGATATTTTTTTCATCATGATTGTAAATTGACCAAGTTAGAGGCCTTTTCCTTGTACTAATTTCCATCAAATTCTCAAGTGATTGTCAAATTTTGACTTTTATTAATTATCTTTTAGATATAGAGCTACCCTTGCAAAACAACCACCTTTTCTATAAATACTTCATAACATGATAATTGAGTTCAGTACTTGAGTACTCCATCAGTCTGGGTTTAAAAAATGGAATTCTAGATAAATCTTATTATGTAGATTATAGATAGACTTAATGTTATATTTCTTTGGATGCTCCCCAGAGAAAGGGATTGTATAGTTTCTAGCTAATCCTCTCAACTGCTTAGAATTGAGTGGCTATGTAATCAATTAATTAGTGTAATTTCCTTGGATACAATACATTGTTCGCTAGTCCCACGTCTTCTTACATAATGTTAGCCTATAAAGTGAAACGATCATACATTTGTGCATTGGCTACTTGTCTCTATATCATTGATTGTAATGAAGTTGTGACAGAGCATGCGAACTAGAACGTCTATATAGTGCTCAATTCCAAAGAGTTAGTATTTTAGAATATGATCGATTAGACTGTACATTGGATTGAGAATAACGTTGTGGTTCTTTCTGTGGTTCAACAGTCTAAGGTACCAAAATTTGGCTCATGGGAAAATGGAGACGTTGGCTACACCGCTTGCTTTGAGGTAGCTCGAAAGGGTAACCCTGGAGGTCCTATTATAAACCCAAATGACATCCAAATGAACCGAGACGTGTCACACTCTACAGCTCCTCCTAACCACAATAAACCTAAGCCAAAGCAGCAGCAGCAACAACAACAACAACAACAACCGAAATTTGGCGCTTGGAACAGTGAAGACGAGGTCCCTTACACTCAATACTTTGAAAATAAAGGCAAGGTTAATCCAAAGGAGCCCCAAATGAACCGGGATGTGGGTCCCACCCGACCATCCAGACCTCCTCCAAAGCAGCATCAACATCAACAACCCAAGTTTGGTGCTTGGGATGGCGGTGACGAGGTCCCTTACACTCAATTCTTTGAAAACAAAGGCAAGACAAATCCAAATGCTCAGCCCAAGATACACCGGGATGTGGGTCCCACCCGGCAACCCGAAAAAGCTCCTCCTAAGGCGAATAATGTTCCTCAGCCTAAACCACAAGGGGTTAGATTTGTTGGAGGTGCATCTGAGAAGCCTCAACAAACACCACCTGCCCCTAGAGCTCCAAATGTAAGTCCTTTTTCTTGATTTCTCCATTCTGTTATTAAATAGCAGATTGTTAATCAGTTTGATTTAGACAAATTCAATTTCTAATTGTTTTTTTTTTTAAATTGTAGCAGGTTAGAGGTACAAGTGTTCCTGTGTTTGGTGGATGGAATGATAACCCTGCACAAGCTGGAGGCTATACAGTTGTTTTTGATAAACTTCATGAAGATAAGAATAAGGTAAATGTGCCAAATATAGACAATCCTCCAAGACGTAATACTACGAACCAGCCTAATTACCCAATCAACCAACCCAAGGTAAGAATATACTGATCAACTGTTGTTAAATGATACGTACGAATCTGTTTGCTTTTGTCGGTTTTTTTCCATTTTATATAATTGATTTGTGAACTCCGCGTCATTTTGGTTGTTCTTTGTTCTTCAGCAGCAACGTGGGTGTTTTTCATGGCTCTTCAGGTGATGAGTACTTCTTACTGGACATTTTAGACAATCCAGATGACTTGAATATGTGGTGTGCTGAAATTAGATGGAAAATGTGCGGAAGAAAATCTTGCAAATTTTCCTTCTCATTCCTCACCTTTTGTGTTTATTGTCAATGTAAATTGCTACAGTATTTAGTTTTTTTTCATGTTTCCCTGCCTAGAGATTGATATGGTGTAAAATTCATATTCTTTATTGTGTTTGACAACGCTTCTTGTGAGAGATGTTTATTATATGTAAAATAAATATAACCGGGTTACTAGACATGATTTTTACACAAGTTGACCAAATCAAAAAAAAAAAAAAAAAAGTTGGAGAACCACATGTTCCACATCTCCACCACTCACTTTCCCTTTCAAGTTTCAACTGATTCAAGTAATTCAACCCCAAAAAATCCTCACCATATTATTATTCCCCTTCACCATCCACAAAAAACCTCAACCTTGTCTCTGCCATGGCCGAATGCCCATCGCACCGCCGAAACCAGCACCATGTCCCTCCCCTTTCCCCCACCCCCTCCGCCCCCTCCGCCGTCGCAGAAACCTTCTAACTCCCACTTCCCCTCCAATTCCACCGCCCTCCCTGATTTCCTCCTCACCGCTCTCTCCCTCTTCGTCCTCTTTACCTCCCCCAAACACCACCACCATCCCCTCAAGTGCATATCGACCTGTAACCGCCGCTTCCTCATCCGCCCCCCCACCACCAAATTCACCATGTCTCAAAACCCTAACCCTAATTTCACCTCTCCTCACCCCTTCCCAACGCCCCAATCTCTCTCCGATTGGCTCAGGCCACGGCTCCAGCCGGACGCCTTCGCCGCCTGGGGCACAAAGCCCGGCACCAAGAACGTCCACAACCTCTGGCTCGAGGTCGCCGAGGGCGAAACCTCCCTAATCGACACCACCCCTCCCCTTCGCAATCTCGAGGTTATCTCCGTCCGAATCGTCGGCCCAGGCGATCGGATCCTCGTCGAATCGCATCAGGAGCTCTCGGACGGCTCCGTTCGCCAGCGGAACCGGCCGTTGTCGGAGAAATTGAAGTCCGGAGAGGACATCGACTCCGGTGTAAAGCGCGCTGTTATGGAAGAACTCGGCTCGATCCTCGGCGATGCTGTTGATTATGGTGAGACGGTGAAAATCATGCCGGGCTCTTATGAGAAGAAAGTTGAGCAGAGGGATTCGTTCTCGTATCCCGGACTTCCGGGGTGTTATGTGATGCACACGGTGGAGGCGCTGGTGGAAGGATTGCCGGAGGATGAGTTCGTCACCGAGGAACAGAACGAGTACGGGGAAGCCAAGAGCCTAGCTATGGAGGCTGTTTCAGTGAGGAGGCATTTCTGGAGATGGGTTTCTAGGGATTCACTCTCACTCTGAAGACTTGTTTCAATTGGAATACCACAGAAACTGTTAGCATTACACTTTGATTGAATAAATATTATAAGGGATCTCGTTCTTCATTCTTGTTGCTTGACAGAGCGATTTGCAAGGATCCCTCGAGATGGGTTTGTGGCAAGTGGTTATTTTGTGGGTTTATTTTCTTGCGATTTGTGGTTCGTAAGTTCGTTTGCGAGAGTGTTCGTAATTCTGAAATTGCCTTATCTGAGTTACTAATATTCAGGTTGATTAAATGGAGGAATCATGCATAATCTAGTACTCAGTAGTAAAAATTTAAGAGAATGAACAAAATGTATAGGCCCAAATTATAAATGGATGGACATTTATTCAAACAATTAAAACTTTATGATAGTATCTAGAGGTTTTTGTGTTTCGACTTCATATGGGCAATGCCCAAAATAAACAAAAAGATAAACAATACAAATGCCAACTTTAGAAATACTCCTTATATAACATTATTTTTTTTATTTTTTATTTTAATTAAAAATATCCTTGAAATTGGTTAAACAGGATTTAGTTAATAGAAACGTTTGAAATTTTTTTTATTTTTTTTATTTTTAACAATACTTACGTGTTAACGGGTTGACCCGTAAAATCCGTAACCGGTAAATCGGGTTGTGAGTCGTGTCACGGGTCAAGTTTATTTTTTTATGGGTCAGCAAGTGAACCCATAACCAGTAATCGAGTTACGAAATGGGTCGGAATGTCGGATTGACCCGTTGGACAACCATGATTTTAAAGATCGATGATGTCCCTTCAATATAGCAAATCAAATACTATGATCATTGGCTTATATAAGAACATAAATTAATGTAATAGATATAAAACTCATAAGCCATAAATTACCCGGTTGAAAGGCTTTCGCTAACATTTTTTTGCAAGTGGTAAAATTTTATAGAAAGGGAAGGAAGGGAGGTACAACCAAAACATATATAAAAAAGATATATGTCCAAGATACAAACAAATAAAAATATGTTTTCTTTTCAGGGCTTCTCTGACAAGTAGGGGATGGTCGAACAATCTGTTTTTGGAGAGACAATTGGTATGGGTGAGGATTTTACAACGTAAGGTAGCTACACAACAAGCAATAAATAAAGAGGAACATGTTTCTGAATACCTCAAAATTGGAACCTACACAAACTACAAGTAGTTCTTAACCCTGAAGGCGTTCATATTGTAACACGGATTGTCACACCCCTCAAAAAATCCCTAACAAACTCAACTGAAAACCAAGCAAAAATGGATAGTATTCAACACACTCTACAATGCAATGAATCCATGAAAACAAAGGCGAGGTGTGTATTAATCTTGACTAGATTTAGAAACTACACATCCCACCAAAATGAAAAATTTCCTATGGGAAACTATCCTAATAAGACTAACGAGATTGATTTTGGTTGAATGAGTTGCCTTGCTTTCATTAGAACGAGTGTTTATATAATACATGAGATAATTAACTAAGACTAGAATCTACAGAATATCAATAGAAAAGATATACAAAATGTTACATAATATTATCTATCCAATACTCCCCCTCAAGTTGGAGCATGAAGATCTCGAATGCCCAACTTGCCCAATAACGTCTGAAACTGTTGAGAACCAAGAGCTTTAGTAAAAATATCAGCTGGTTGTAAATGTGTGCGAATGTGTCTCGTGCAAACAGAACCAGCTAAGATGAGATCCCAAATAAAATGACAGTCAACCTCAATGTGCTTAGTCCGGTCATGAAAAACAGGATTAGCAGCAATGTGTAGAGCGGCCTGACTATCACAAAATAACTGCATAGGTCCAGAATGACTAACTCCAAGAGACCGAAGTAAAGACTTCATCCAAATCAGCTCACAACAGGCAGTTGCCATGGCCTTTTATTCTGCTTCAGCAGAAGAACGAGAGACGGTTTTCTGCTTCTTAGTCCGCCACGAAATAGGTGAAGAACCAAGCTGAACAAAATACCCTATAATGGATCGGCGAGTAAGCGGACATGTAGCATAGTCAGAATCACAGAATGTCGTAAGCTCCAGATTACACTCACTAGGAAGGCAAACGCCCTGACCAGGATGTCCCTTTAGATACCGAAGAACTCTGATGGCAGTGTCCCAATGATCAACAGTAGGGTCCTACATGAACTGAGCCAGAGTATGAATAGCATAACAGATCTCTGGACGAGTAATAGTCAAATAAATCAGGCGACCAATCAAGCGTCGAAATCGATCAGGGGACTCAAATTTCGGCGCAATGGAAAGAGCAAGTCGATGGTTCTGTTCCATCGGAAAATCACAAGGCTTGCTAGCCAACAAACTAGCCTCACTCAATATATCCATGGTGTACTTTCGTTGGCACAAATACAGACCACCAGCAGAGCGAGCTATCTTAATGCCCAAAAAATACTTCAAAGGTCCCAAGTCCTTCATGTGAAAACAAGAACTCAGCTGACCTTTGAACTTAGCAATCGCAGTGGAATCATTACCAGCAACAATAAGATCATCAACATAGACTAGAACATGAAGAACAATACCAGAGCAGTTATAAGAAAACAAGGAGTAATCAGCAAGGGACTGAACAAATCCGAAACCACGTAGAGCCGTGGCCAACTTAGCAAACCAATTCCTTGGAGCCTGTCGGAGACCATACAAGGATTTGTTCAAACGACAGAACTGACCAGCCATATGCTGAGAAAAACCAAGATGAGGGCGCATATACACCTCTTCGTGCAAATCTCCATGTAAGAATGCATTGTGCACATCCATCTGATGTAACTCCCAATTCTTAGCAGCGGCAACTGCTAGAAAAGTACGAACTGAAACCATTTTCGCCACTAGGGCAAAAGTCTCCTTATAATCAATGCCTTCCTTCTGATTGTTCCCAAGAACAACCAAACGTGCCTTAAAGCGCTCAATAGAACCATCAGATTTCCTCTTGATTTTGTACACCCATTTACAACTAATTGGCTTTTTCCCTGCCGGAAGAGAAGTCATAGTCCAGGTACCATAACGCTCAAGAGCGTCAATTTCGGCCTCCATGGCCTTTTGCCACCGAGGATCCCGAGCGGCAACATAGAAAGAATGTGGCTCTGTAACAGACGCATCAACAGTAGTGTGTCCAGCAGAAAATCGATCAAAAGAGACATAATTAGCTATGGGATAGGATGTACCTGACGAGCCTGACAATTGAGGTGAAGAGGACCGTGATGTTTCTTGTTTCCGCACAGTGTTGCAAATAAAGCCACGTAGCTTCACAGATGGGATGCGATCACGGGTAGAACAACGGGTAGGGGCTTGAGCAGTGACAGGAGAGGATTGAACCCCACCACTCCCATCAACTGCCTGCGATGGGGCATTTGAGGTGCTTGGTATTAAGTTAGCTTGGACGGCGTCAAGGGAAGATTGAACCCCACTCCCCTTGACATCCGTTTGCGTTGGTGAATCTGTGGAGCTAGGTAATGGTTCTTGAATGGTGACAAGAGGAGATTGAACCCCACTCCCCCTGTCATCCATCTGCGTTGGGGCTACAGGGTCTTGGGTAATATCATAAACAGATGGGTGAACATCAATAGTAGAAGAATGGTCAACAACAGGCATGGAATCAGCAGGTTGATATGGAAATTTAGTCTCATAAAAAATGACATCACGGGAAACGAACCGTTCTTTAGTGTCTAGGTCAAGAACTTTCCAACTTTTTTGTCCATTCGGATAGCCAATAAAAACACATTTTCTAGCTCTAGGAGCAAATTTGTTTGTTGATTTTGGTATGATAGACGCATAACAAAGACAACCAAAGCTACGAAGGTGATCATAACTAGGTGGTCGACCATAAAGCAATTCAAAAGGCGTCCGGTTTTGTAAAATTGTAGTGGGCGTTTTGTTTATTAAATAGCAAGCAGCGAGGACACAGTCTCTCCAAAAATGTAGAGGCAAATTAGCATGAAATCGCAAAGCACGGGCAACATTCAAAATATGACGGTGTTTTCGTTCATCCCTAACATTTTGTTGAGGAGTTCCAACACATGAGGTTTCAAACAAAATACCATTTTCATCAAAGAAAGATCGTAAGCTGGTAAATTCAGTTCCATTATCGTTTCGAAGACATTTAACATTTTTATCAAATTGCCGACTTGTCATGGCACAAAACTTTTGAATGGCCTTCCAACAAAAATGAGACTAGCAAAAATCACTTATTTGTTCCACAAATTTGTATGGCCTGTGACAATCCAAATGAAGACACTTCACACTTCATGGTCAAATGTCCCCACACAAAACAAATCCTGAAATCTATCAATGGCTACATTGCTCACACCGCAGGAAGAAATGGGTCGAAAAAAATAGTTTGCAAATCCAACCGCACCAATTCATTGAGGTAAATCATGCCAAGATTACCAAATATGAACTAGAGTGACTTTCAAACTCCTGGTGGAGTATTTTGTTCTTTAGGAATATAGAACCCTTTGACACCAATAATAATAATAATCTATAAAGCAACCAAAACAATATTTGTGATTTCATCCAAAAATAAAAGAATGACTAGAAAAATGCTAGCTCTCCTAAGTAAGTAACCTTATTACACCTCCCACTCCGACAATAAATAAACGAAAATCCCGAGGAGGAGAACTAAACTCAATTGGGAAAAAATTAACCAAAACTTTTTCAAACTCGATTTTGATGTTGCCGATAGTCTGATGGAGTTTCTTCTTTCGGATTTATTCTTCATGATCATTTGGGCAAAACAACACATTTTCATGGGTGGTTTTTTGGTAGGCACTCTGTTCCGATTGTTGAAGCCATTGCTCTTCAGAGGGAGATCCTTGAGGCTATTCTGATCGAGGGCAACAACCTTTGATTGATCAAGACTATTTAAGGTGATTGGAGCTGTCCCTAAGAGTTTGAGTTGATTCGGTCGGTTGGACATCATGTCCATGCTTGCCCTTTTTCAGCGGTGGTGCTTTTCCCACAATTTTCGCGAGGTTAACACTGTTGTAGACTTCATCATCGGCTCATTTCGTCTCGTCTCTTCCGTTACTCTTACAACTGATCCAAGTCTTCGGAACTTCATTCGCAAATCTACTATATATATAAAAGCAATAAGGTTTGGAGCATCCACGTTGCGCCACGTCAACTTTTTCCACATGTCGTTCTATTATTAATCCACATAGGATTTTGCCACATGTCATTTAATCCTTGCTCTATAAAAAATTTATATTAATTATTCTTTCCACTTCATATTCCACATGACAATTTTTTTCCACTTAATTAAAATTTATTTATTTTTCAAATTTAGATAATATCTTAATTTTTAGTAGGAGATAATATCTTAACTAAAAGAATTTAACTAATGGTTGAATTTTTTCCTTATAAGCCAATAAAATATATATGCTTAATCTTTTTAACATTTAGTTGTTTCTTTCTCTCTCTTATATTAAAAGATAAATATACTCAATTACATATATTAATATTAAATTAATTATTATTTTTCAAAATCTCATCTCTTCCATATTTTCAAAATATATATTTTTTGCTTTATTTTCTTCATATTTTATCTCTTTCTTTTTAAACCTATTTATGAAATATTGTCAAGGAAAATGAGCAATGTAGATTTATTTGATTTTAAAAAATAAAATAATTTTTATACATATTACGGAAAACAAATTACCTACATTAAATTTGATATTATATTTTTATTTATTAATATCTTTTTTTATAGTATATCTAAAAAATATCGAGTCATAGTCGTACATG
This sequence comes from Fallopia convolvulus, assembly GCA_964016875.1. NCBI lineage: Eukaryota > Viridiplantae > Streptophyta > Magnoliopsida > Caryophyllales > Polygonaceae > Fallopia > Fallopia convolvulus. The sequence goes on from OZ024729.1 coordinate 24,508,771, forward strand.
GTACGACGGGGACAACTAGTATATTCTAAGAAAAATACACCTCCCGTCAATATAGACCCCTCATTTTATTAAAAATAACCATTCCTCCAGTAAAAAGGGCGTTGGAAATCTTTTTATACGGAGTATTTAATTAGCCTCACAATATCAACTTTAATTGCCTAGGAAGTATAAAGAAAGTCTTCGTTAAAAACGATAATAATGAAAGTAGCCAATAATAAGATGAGCTGATATAGAAAAAAAAATTAATATTAGTGGAGATGCACCTTGACCAACGTACCGATGTACAGTACTGTAGTATACAACACCGGCCAAAATCAAACCTCGATCAGTCTTTCTTATCATATCTCAACTTGGACAATATTTAAAGGGCTAACTGACTCCGCACTCACAATTCAAGTATTTGTACGACTCCAATTACCAATGAAATTGAGAGAAATGGTAATACGGAGTACTAAATAAAGGGCAGAATACATAAACGGTCCCCTCACCTTTGACCAATTAGTCACTTTGACACCCCACCTTTGAAAATGTTCGATTGAGTACTTAAACTATACAATTACAGCCTATTAAACACCTCTTTGCTGATGTGGCTAAATGTTTGAATTGCACGCTCTATTTGGCGAGTGAAAGGTGAAATAATGATGATGTGGCACTCAAGTAGATCATATTTGGCAAGATTTTTTCTATTTACCTTTTTTTTTCTAAATTTTCTTTTTTACTTTTTTAATTTCAATTTCCAATTTTTCTTTTTTCTTTTTCCTATTTCTTTCTTTTTCTATTTTCTTTTCTCCTATTTTCTTTTGTTTTTTCCTATTTCTTTAAGTTTTCCCATTTCTTTTTTTTCCCTTCAACAGATCTGAGATCTGCAAACCACCCCTTTCCTCTGCAATTCTCGATCATCTTCTTCTCCTTCCCATGGCCCTCCTTCTTTCACCTTTGTTCACCGGAATCAGTCCTCCCGTCGCCACTTCTTCTTCCTTGTAGATCTGACCATCGGTTGCCACCAAACACCGCCATTTTTCAACTGATAGATGGGATTAGCTTCTTCCTCGCTCCACAGACCTCCTACGCCCAAAATCTCGCTTGTCGCCGACGGATCTTCTCCGTCCAAAACCTCCCTCACAGATCCCCTCTCAAACCCTCTCAGATCTTCCCCAGCTCCCGAAGAACACGCGTAATCGTTAGATCTGCAGAGCTTGGACTCAAACCCTAGCAACAGACTTTCTAGGACGGAATTGCAATTGGGTAGGCCGATGGAGGGCCTCTTCGGCGTCAGAGGTGTGGTTGGTGGAGTCGTGGAGATTGAGGATTTGAGGTAAGGAGCTTGGAGACGATTCGATTGGATTTATTGACGGAGAATTCGGTGGAGATGGAGTGGGGGGATTTGACGGGGGAAGAAAGTGGTGGGATTATCAGCGGCGGCGGGAGGCTGAGAGGAGGAGGCATGGGACGGTGGTGAAGTTTTCTCCAAAACACCATTGTTCAGATCTGAGTTGTGAAGCTTTCCAAGAATGAAATCTAGATCTTAGATCTAGATTTAGATCTCAAATTCTCTCCCAAAATTGTTTATGTGACAAAATATTAAAAGGGAAAATTCAAAATTATTTATTAAAACATAAATGAAAAAAAGAAGAAAATATGTATTAAAAAAAATTAATGCTTAGGTGGCATTGAAATGGTAGTGATGTGGCACTCCATTTTGCCATGTAAGCGCGAGTGTAAAACACTCCAATAAATCTGAATCGCATGAGTGTTTAATGGGTCTCAATCTGATCACATAAGTATTCAATAGGTCATAATGTGCAAGTTTAGGTACTCAATCGAACATTTTCAAAGGTGGAGTGTCAAAGTGACCAATTGGTCAAAGGTGAGGGAGCCGTTTATGTATTCTGCCCTAAATAAAGAGGTTCACTATATTTTATGGAATACTAGAGATTTGGGGCGTGCGTTGCACGCCATGAGAATTCAAAAAGTACGAGAAAGCGAGAGAAATTGACATCCTGGTGAACGAACGGTCCAGATAGGACATGAGTAAAATTAACTGTCGGATTTCAATATTGTGCGTTCTTTTATAGAATAATAGACTAGGAGGCTTAACTCGTTTATAGATGATGTGGATTTTTTTTATTAACTAGTTATACCTGTCGTGTCATACACGACTATATGGATTTAATATTTAATTAATGTAACGAATATGATTTTAATTTAATATAAAAATAAAAATAAACTTATTTATTAGAAAAAATTTATATAAAATTTTACAATTGTTACAATGTGAGACGAAATCAAAATCATTAAGGTGAGTCTTGACTGATTTTGATGGCTTAATGAAAATTTATTTATGAAAAAATAAAAATAAAAAATATTTTAATTAGAATCATTAAGTTTTAAAAGTCTTTTAAAAATATATAAAAATAAAAAATATGTAAATTTTTAGAATTTTTTTTAATCAAATTCAATTCTTTAAAAATCATTTTAAGTAAAAAATAATAAGATACGAAGTAATTAATAAGAAAAGATGAAAAATATGAATTAAGATTGAATTATTAAAGATAATTTTGTTTTCTATATTTACATGAATAAGCCAAAAAAGAAATTAAGGAAAAAATAATGCAATTTTTTTTCTCAAAATTCAATTTTGGAAAGTAATTATCTACATATTGAAAATTTTTACTTTTAATTTTTTATCAAAATTTGATTTAACATAAATTTTTACCTAAATAGGTAAAAAGATAAAGATAAATTTGTTTTTTTATAATTTTTAATTACGAATTTAAATTTTTTTCTCACATAAATAGATAGAAAGGAATTTAATTGAAAAAGATAAATTAATAAAAATAAAAATAAAAATAAAAATTTTAAATATAAGGTGGGGTTAGAATCAATGTGGTGGCTCAAAAATGTATAGCTTTAATATATAGTTATAGATGTTTGTTAAATTTTTAAAATGTATATAAATTTGCAAATAAAGAGAAACTAGTTGAATCCCCTTGATACTCACGGGATAATTTTACTAAAGATTATACATTATGAGTTTGGTTCAAATGAAACCAACCCTTAACATGAAACGAAAGGAGAGTTTTCAGCCGTCGGATCACATGATCCAATGGCTCAGATTACTCATATATTTTTGAAAAAAATAAAACAAATTAGCAAGGTGGCAATTTTGTAAATAAACCAACTTCTATACCCTTAACTTAAAATATCAAAAAAAGCCCAACTTCGATTGCCCAAACCAATCGTACAGTACTAACCAGACGGGGACGCACGCGAGGATTCCAATCGCCCAAACGCCCAAATGCTCTCGACGGACGATTCCAAACTTCGATCGAAGGCTCCCAACTTCAATCGACGGACGATTTCATAGGCTCCCAACTTCGATCGCTCACCTTCTCGATCAAGGCTACCGCTGCGCTCAGTTTGTCAATCCAGGAACTTCCATAACGTTGGCGTGATTGTCTGTTTACTTCGTACCGGTGTTGATTTTTATATGTGCTACAACGCTACTGTTGATCCATATGTAACTAGAGTTCTAATGTTTGTTGAAAATAGGAGGACTTTTTCTATTCAATCAAATAAGATTTGCAAAGCTGAGGTGAAAAGTGCATTGAAAATTTTCAAAAGTGCATTATGACATAAGAAAAAAAGCATTGATAAATGTCATAATAAAAGTGCACCATCTGGTTGAAAAAGTGCATTGAAAAGTTTCAAAAGTGCATTGTGACATAGAAAAAGTGCATTGATAAATGACATTAGAAAAGTGCATCATCTGATTAAAAAAGTGCATTGAAAAGTTTCAAAAGTGCATTGAAAAGTTTCAACAGTGCATTGTGACATAGGAAAAGTGCATTGATAAATGACATATGAAAAGTGCATCATCTGATTACAAAAGTGCATAGAAAAGTTTCAAAAGTGCATTGAAATGTTTCAAAAGTGCATTGTAACATAAGAAAAGTGCATTGATAAATGGCATAAGAAAAGTGCATCATCTGATTGAAAAAGTGCATTGAAAAGTTCCAAAAGTGCAGTGAAAAGTTCCAAAAGTGCATTTTCAAAAGTGAAGAAGGAGATCACTTCGGAGAAGAGCAATCCCGATCAGAATAAGAAGAAGCTCTCGCCACCAACCTGGCTCTACAACTCCGACGATCTGGTATCCGAGTTCAGAAATCTACATACAAAGTTCTAGAAAACCTTCATCCCGAACCTCCGACGAATCTGGTCGTCATCGCAGATCTACTTCTCGAAGGCGAACAAGGAGATGACGAAGGGATTCAAGCCGTACGTCGGCAACAAATACGCTCCGTCAATCGCGACCGCCATATCATGCATCTTCATCATCATCCCGTTCATCCAAGGGCCCAGAATGCTCCTTCCGTTTCATGTTAAGGGAGTGTTTTATGGGAACCAAACTCTATACATTATTATGATATTGATATAAAATTTAAAACTTTTGTATATAATATCGTAATAAAAATATGTAATTTATAAAAAAAATCTTTAAGATTGTGTCCCATATTTTATCAACATATAGATAAAAAAATTATATACTTGAAGTCCGAGTCTTGTTAAAAGATAAAAAATTTGTTATGCATAAAATTAATATAAAAAGTATTAGATCAAGTTATTATCAACATATAGATAAAAAATTATATACTTAGATCCCAAATCTTGTTACAAGATAAAAAAAAAATACGCATAAAAATATGAACATATAGATCAAGTTGTTATGTTATAAGAAATTAGATATATAGAAAGAATGATACATGTAATTATAATATTTACTATTAAAAAATGTAACATTATTTTATTCAAAGAATGCTATGTGACACAATTTTTTCAACATACATGGAATCTGCTTTATAATGTATTAGGTAGATTATAATTACAATACAAAATATATGTGTAATACTATGATTAAGCATGATTATTTAAGGGTAATTGTAGTGGTGGAACTACATGAGGGCGGGAGCTGCCCCCCCCCCCCAATCCAAATTTTTTTTAGTACATGTATTTATTTCGCCGAGAGCTTCGATTTGATATATTACACGCCCTGATCCGATATCCGAGCAAAATATTATGAACGTTTGAAGATTAGATATATGCAAACTACTTTTACATGTCATTTACATAGTCAAAATACTTCTATGTTTTGTTAATTTTCATATCTTTGTATTGTAATTGAACTCGAGACCTTCAACATAATAGTTTATATTAATTAAAATATTTGAGTATCGTCTAATAAAGTATGAATGCATATTTTAAATAGTTATTCTAGTATCTTCTGACAACTAGTTAATAAGATAGGATGTAGTACCATTAGGTTTATGTTTCGACTCCCACAGGCAGTCTCCTTGATTTAAAAAATTCTGGTTACGCATTATAATCTTAAAGTTTTTTTTAAATATTTTTTGGTATTCCGTATTTTTTTAAAAAATAATTTTTTAGCTACATTGGAAAAATTTTGCCCCCCTCAAAATAAATTCTTGGTTCCACCCCTGGGTAATTGAACTTTATTATAACCCTTAATTAACTATTTATGAAAAATATATCAATAAAAAAAATATAAACCATTTTATCATATATGTAGGTGTCAAAAATAATTTGTTTACATTTTAGTTTAGTAGATGGAGTATTGTTTTAAATTTATTTGCTCAATCTTGAAAAATAAAGGAAAATTGACTTATAATAATACCAAGTATCCACTTTGAACCAATAATAATACGAACTTTAAAAATCGCCAACAACAATACAAACTATTACGATATTAACCCCTTTTTACTGATAACACAAACTAATATTTCATGTAATGATTTAATTATATTTTGTGTTAATTATAATCAGTCAAGGCTGTTGAGATTAGTTCTGTAAGTTGTTACAAGTTGTTGAGTTAGTGTTGTAAGTGGGTACATGTGTACGCCACATTTGTAGGAGCCGTTCAAGCTCAACTCTACTGTATTTATACTTCAGTTTCTGATTGAATAAAACTACAAGTACTTTCACAATTCTTACGTAACATTTATATGGTATCAACCATCTCCCTTCCTTGGCCTTTTACAAAACACACAACCCTTCATTCTCCATGACCGCTGAGTTTCAAGGGGTTTTACCCAATCCATTCCAAGCGGATCAGCCATTTATGGTGGTCCAATTTCCCAGCATCCTCAAACTCAATTCTACCAAGTACCAACTACATCGGCTGGAAATCACAAATATAAGTGACTCTTGAGGGTTACGACCTCTTCAAATTTCTTGATGGCACACACCCACTTCCATCGGAAACAATCCCTGGCCCAAACGACAACCAAATACCCAACCCTGCGTTCAACACTTGGAAACGTCAAGATAAACTCATACATGGCGCTCTCCTTGGAACGCTTTCTGCCTCCGTGCAAATGCTCGTCACCCAGGCCCCCACCTCAAAGGCTGTCTGGGACCTTCTTCGCCAAACCTTTGCCACCGCATCAAGGGGCACAAGCAACAAATCTGTTACAAGATCAAAAATGCGAAGAAGGGTAGACGGTCTATCTCTGAATACATGAGAGACATGAAGACTGATGCTGATTTATTAGCTTTTATTGCCGCACCCCTCTCTCAAGAGGATTTCACTGACGACATCCTTCGAGGGATGTGACGTTCCAACCTGATAGACGGGGTCAACAATCGTGATTCGCCCATCTCTTTCGAGGAGCTCCATGAAAAGCTTATTGTTCGTGAAAACTTCCTAAAGACGGACTCTTCATTGGATTCCTCGCCTGCTACTGCTCTCACTGCACAAGCTAAATCAAACAAACCCCGTCCAAAAAGCTCGCCCACCCCACCACAATGGACTCCCACCAACTCTCCTACAAACTCGCACCACTTCTGGTCCCAGTATGGTTCCCCGTCTCGTCCCCCTCCCTTTTCCCTGTCCACCGGTCCATCCTCTTCCATCTCCAAGCCCTTCAAGGGACACTGTCAGTATTGTCTCGAAAAAGGCCATGTTCTTTCCCATTGCATCGGCTTCAAAAATCGGTACCCGAATATTTCCTTGCCCAGCTCTGCTCGCTTTCCCACCGCACCACAAGTGAATTTTGCTGCTCCTCCTTTCTCGCCAACTCCTTGGATCATAGATAGCGGAGCCAATAACCACGCTACCCATGATTTATCTACACTTGCTCTCCACTCTCCCTACACCGGTCCCGACACCCTTCATATCGGGGACGGCTCAGGTTTACCCATATCTAAAAATGGTATCCTACATTTGTCTACACCGAACAAAAATTTCCATCTTTCTGATGTTCTTTTAGTTCCCAAACTAAATCAAAATATTATATCTGTTTCTAATTTTTTTTCTCAAACTGATTGTTATATTGTTTTCTCATCAACTTCTTTCTCTGTGAAGGACAAAATGGGTCACACACTTCTTAGTGGGCCTTGTGCAAATTGACTTTATGTTTGGCCTCAATTTCAACCTGCCCACTCTGCTCAAATCATGGACCCAACTACTCTACATCATAAGCTTGGTCACCCTTCCACCGCGGTTTTTCGGCTCTTGCAAACTCAATTTCCATTACGTAGCTCCACTTTTAATTTATCTGATTGTTCATCTTGTCAAATGGCCAAGAGCCATAAGCTTCCTTTTTCCACATCTACTATTGTCTCTACTTATCCATTAGAAATTATTTTTTTCGGATGTATGGACCTCTCCGGTCTTATCTTATGATGGATTCAAATATTATGTTGTTTTCATTGATCACTTTACAAAATATGTTTGGCTCTACCCGATCACACGCAAATCCGATACACAATCTGTGTTTATAAAGTACTGTTCATTGGTGAAAATTTTTTTAAAGCAAAAATAAAAATTTTATTCTCATATAACGGAGGCGATTACATTGCCTTGCGCTCCTACTTAAGCTCCCAAGGCATCACTCACCTCACATCCCCACCACACACCCCCGAACACAATGGAATTTCTGAACGCCGCCATCGGCATATTGTGGAAACGGGCCTATCCCTTTTAACGTTCTCCGGCATGCCTATTGATCACTGGCCCCTAGCCATGATCATAGCGGTGTATTTGATTAATCGTCTTCCTACTTCAAATTTACAAAATCAATCCCCATTTTCTAAACTTTTAAATCAATCTCCTAATTATACAAAATTCAAGAGTTTTGGGTGCCTTTGCTATCCTTGGTTAAAACCGTATACCAGTCACAAATTACAACCTAAATCTCTAGCTTGTGTCTTTGTCGGATATTCTACAAACCAAAGTGCCTACCAATGTATGGACCCGATAACCCGTAGGATCTATAACGTCACGTCCAATTTGTGGAATCCGAATTCCCTTATAAAAATATCTTTAAAACATCGTCCCTGCCTTTGAATATTGATGATTGGGCCTCCATTACACTTCCCATTCTTGGCCCAACTTGTACACCACAATCCACTCAAACCCAATTACCCACGTCACTTACCCATACACCCTCCACAAATCCCACAACACCCATAATTCCTTTCTCCACGACTTCCGCTTCCCATAACCATGCAACTTCCATGTCACCATCCACATCAACCCTTCCCCTACCTAGTGGCCCACAATCTCCTCCAACAATCCCTCCCTACTCTACCGCCGCCCAAAATCACGCCCAACTACAAACCAACTCAAAATCACGATCCCAACTCCCTCGTACGAATCCTTTCACTCTATCTTTACCCGATTCCTCACCCTAACAACTAACAAGATCAGAAAATCCATCTACCTCTCAATCTCGTTCTGGTATTGTAACCCGCTCCAAGAACAACATCACAAAACCGATCACAAAACTCAATCTCCTTTCTCATGTCTCCAATTCCACAAAACGCAAAAATATTACCCAAGCGTTAAAAGCTCCAATTTGGCGCCATGAAATGCAGTAAGAGTTTGATGCCTTGTCCTCCAACCAAACATGGTGTCTTGTGCCCGCTGCTCCAAACCAAAACTTGGTTGGATGTAAGTGGGTCTTCCGAACCAAATATCTTCCGGACGGCAAAATTGATCGATTCAAGGCATGCCTTGTGGCTAAGGGCTTCCATCAACGCCCTGGCCATGACTATGCCGAAACATTCAGTCCGGTCATTAAACCGGTAACCGTCCGGGTTGTTCTTACCATTGCCGTTTCTCGTGGTTGGCCTCTCCGCCAATTAGACGTTAACAACGCCTTTCTCCAAGGCACACTATATGAAGACGTCTATATGGCCCAACCACCTGGTTTCATCGATCATGACTTTCTTGACCATGTGTGCAAGCTACAAAAGGCTATCTATGGGTTGAAACAGGCCCCCCATGCATGGTATAATGAGTTAAAAACATATCTTCTCCGCCTTGGCTTTATCAACTCCGTAGCAGATGCCTCTCTCTTTGTCTATCACCGCCATCAATATGTCCTTTATCTACTTGTTTACGTAGACGACATAATCATAACATGTAACAACTCCGCTCTGGTTGATCGTCTCATTACATCTCTTGGTCACCGCTTCTCTTTGAAAGACCTTGGCACGTTATCCTACTTCTTGGGTGTCGAGGTCCTTCCTGATCGTAATGGTATTTTCCTCTCTCAAAAGAAATATATACAAGATATCCTTGAAAAGGTCGGCATGTCTCAAGCCAAGCCATCCTCCACCCCCATCTCCGCCACTCACACCCTTGTTCGGGCCTCCGGCACGCCCCTCCCTAGTCCTACGGATTATCGAGTTCTCATTGGTAGCCTCCAATATTTATGTCTCACCCGTATAGACATTTCCTTTACTGTGAACAAGTTATCTCAGTATATGCAATCTCCTACATCTGAACATTGGGCTGCCCTCAAACGCCTCCTCCGTTATCTCGCTGGTACTCTTGATACGGGTCATCATATATCTTGTTCTGACGTCCTCCATTCTCCACGCCTTTTCCGATGTCGATTGGGCTGGAGATATGGATGACTACATCTCAACCACAGGTTATATACTCTATCTTGGCAACACCCATGTCTCTTGGAGTTCCCGCAAACAGAAAACAGTTGCTCGAAGTTCGACTGGGCAAGAATACAAGGCCTTAGCCGACACATCTTCAGAACTTTTATGGGTCTTGTCTCTGCTCGCTGAGCTTGGTGTTCAGTTACCATAACAACCGATTGTTTTCTGTGATAATATGGGTGCCACCAGCCTCAGTGCCAATCCTGTGTTCCATTCTCGCATGAAACACATCGCCTTGGCTTATCACTTTGTCCGGGAACAGGTTCAAAAAGGTACATTCCGGGTTTCCTTTGTTTCTACAAACGACCAATTAGCGGATGTCTTAACGAAACCGCTTCTCAAGTCACGATTCAACTACCTGATCAACAAGCTCGGTCTTTCCCAATGGACGCCTTGCTTGAGGGGGCATGATAACACAAGCTAATCTTGTAATGATTTAATTTTGTGTTAATTAGAATCAGTCAAAGTTGTTGAGATTAGTTCTGTAAGTTGTTACAAGTTGTTGAGTTAGTGATGTAAGTGGGTACATGTGTACTTTCACAATTCTTACGTAACATTTATATTTACGAGACCATTTTTCGATAAGTTTTCCGGTGAAACTGATGATGTGGCGCCTCGATAGTTGACATGTAATTTATAACTCAAATTTTATCGTTCTAAATTACACCTCCTCAAATAAAAAGGGAAACAAAATAATAAAAAACCATTAATATACTATTCATCTTCTTCTTCCTCGTCTATCTACTTCGTACAACGTTTCAGAAGACATGAAAGGATGAGCTCGGCGTGCGTTCGCCTACCGTTCTCATCCTCGCACCCACCACTCCTGCTAGTTCTACAAAAGAATATTGAAACAGTTTTCGATTTGGGTGAAGAATCTCATGACCCACTCCATTAAAAATTAGGGCTTAAAATCTCTGCAATCCCCCATGAAATTAATTGTGGGCTAAAAATTACAACAACCCATCTATGAAATTAATTGCTAATTATTTTTCATTCTATTCAAATTGGATATTGTTTCTTCCCATACTACCCAAATTTGGGGACCAAAAATTCCGATTAGTTCCCAAGCATGAAGTTAATGTACACGGGTCGGTTCTTGGACCCAAATTCTTTTCGCAATTCAGAAAGAGTGGATTCTAGGAGTTAAAGAAAGGAATCAGGTGGAAGACTGGAACAGCAATTCCGAGTTGGGTTTGTAACAGAAAACTTTGCAGAAAAGAGAGAGAGTGATGAAGGTAGAAATTGAATGAAAGAGGAATATTCTGATTTGATTGATGACCAATTCTGGAAAGGGAATTGGCTTTTGTACAATGGCCTAGCGGCTCACAAAGTAAAGCAGTCCGGAACAAACCGGCTTAGGTTAACATAATAAGCGAACCGGATGTAATCCGGTATTTTAGGGAAAGAAAGACAGAGTTTAGGATTTCCTATTACAAAGACTGTTCGAGAAAGTTGACGCATCTGGATTGACGATGTTGGGTCGGAAACCGTTTGAGAAAGGTCGTTTTGCTGAAAATCAGTAGCCTTCTCCTCCGACCCGCTTTTGGCCCCTTGCTCTCCTCACATCCATATTCTTTTTCGGTTTACTGGTTAGGGTTCCTGAGGATCAATTGAATTGGATCTCTAGCAATATTAGTTAATTAATTTCAATATTTATAAAAAAATTGAGTTGTAAATTGGGTTGCAGTTTACGAATTGCAATTGGGCATCTAGGCAATCGCACCAAATCGATTTTTTTTGTATTTCTTTTCCTTTTAAGTTTTGTGAGGTGTGTAGTTGTAAATTAATTTATGCCTTGTCAGCTTTCCGGGCGCCACATCATCAGTTCACCAGAAAACTTATCGGAAAATGGTCTCGTATCATAATGAGTTAATATCGTAATAGTTTGTATGGTTGTTGGCGATTTTTAAAGTTCTTATTATTATTGGTTTAGAGTGGATACTTGGTATTATTATAAGTCATTTTTCTAAAAATAAAAGATTATTCATGAGAAGGAAAACTTAAATGAATAACATTTATTGAAAATAGAGAGAGAATTTTACTTGCGGTAAAGATAAAGATATTAGAAAATTTTTATGTTTGATTTTTTTTACTTGATGAAAATCTAATCACATTCTTTTTTTCATTAGGTCGAATCAATTGGCATAATAAAATATAAATACAATATGACTGAAATTCTGGTGGAGATAGGTGTTATAGTGAAAAATAAGGACATATTAGAGCCGTTGGATTGAGATGATCAAAGGCTGAGATTAAAAGATGGGCATAGATAAAAAAATGGAAAAAAGTGGCACGGTGGTAATTTTGTAATTATTCCGAACAATATGCCCCTGATCAAAATCGGGCCTCTCATCCCAGGAGCCCAACCCCGACTCGATTCATTCACGCTCGTCGCTCGCTCGAGCTCCCAAAATCCTCTCTCGCTCTCTCATCTGAATCTGAAGAGCAACGAAACCAAAATCGAAGCATTTACAAGAGTTATAGATCCAGTAGTTGGAGCACCACTTGAAAATGCCAACAACAATGAAAGAACAACCGGTTATAGGTAAGATCGAAAACCCTAGAAATTAGTTCGTATGCGATTTCGCATTTTTGGCTACATATTCGAATTAATTACTCTATTTCGAGTCTATGATGCTTCAAAACACCAGAAATTAGTTCATGTATATGCTTTATTTTGAGTTTGTTAGTGTGTTTTTGGACTTGTATAGAAAAGTGTGTGTACACTTCTAGATAGTATATAGTTTGTTTTCTTGAATGAATGATGTGAAATTGACTAGTTATTGTGCGTATACTTAGAATTGCACTTTTTCCCTTATTGTGTGTGCTTATGGATGATTTAAGTCTACGGATTTATTCTTTGGAGTTGAATCGAAGCCCTAGGTAAGGTTCGAGCTCATTAATCGCATAAAGTGCAAAATTAAGCACATAAAGTGCACTATTATGTTGTGAAAGTGCATTATACAATATTTTTTTTAGATTGAAGCCAGATTAAGTTGATAATAACAGAACCTGCCTTTTTGTACTTAAATTTTGACTTTCTTTTACTTTACAACTTGAGCAATGTCATCTTATTGTATACCCAGTATATAAGCGAAGAGACTCTTAATTGGAATATGCAACACATTAGAAAAAGTGCACTACAAAGTGTCTACGTGATTAGTAAAGTGGATTTCAAATCAATAAAAGTGCATTTCAAATCAATAAAATTGAGTGTCAAATTAAATGCATCAATGTTTAGTAAATTGTATTCAAAGTTTGTAAAAGCACATTCTCAATTGATAAAAGTGCATTCCAAATCAATAAAAGTGCATGCCAAATTAGCAAAAGTGTAACCTAGATTAAGAACCTCTATGTTTAGTAAAAGTACATTCTAAATTAGAAAAATATAGTATAACGTAACAAAATACATTCTAAAGTATTAAAAATGTATTATAAGGTAACAAAAGTGCATGCCACTTAGGTAGAAAAAATGGATCCTAAAGTAGTAAATTTGAACTCTAAAGTGCATTCAAAAGTAGTAAAAGTGCGTTATAAAGTAGAAAAAGTGCAGTTCAAAAGATATAATGCAATCATGTAGAAGATTTTCAAGAATAGTTGTTGTATGTCCTTGGATTCTAAAGTGCATGTTTAAAGACATAATTTAAGAAAAGCTTATTAGCTCAAATGGAAGAGCAATGTGCTTACGCGCAGAGATGTGGGTTCGAATCCCATATAAGCTAATTTGATCATAATCGTATTTGAAATATAGTGGTTGATTTAGTTATTTGTCGCACAATGGTAAAATATAATTTCTTTTAGTACCTAGCTAGTATGGTTGAGAATAAATGCGTTAAGAAATTAATTTGTTTAAGATATCATATCAGCCTATGTAGGAGTCGAACCTACATCTTTGTGCACAAGCACACCGCTCTCCCATTTGAGCTAATAGGCTACTTGTACTACATTTATAAAGATAAATTATGAGAAAAAAGTGTCTAGGTAAATATCATATAACTTCCATATTTAAGTTAAAAGCATTACTTCTTGATGGTGCACCGATTATAAATAAAAGTGCACACATTAGTATCAAAAGTGCAATACTAAGGATGTGTATATTAGAAGACAATGTAATTTCATAGTATTCAAACAGAGAGATAATGAGGAAAAAATGTCATGTTGTAAGCAAAAGTGCATGAGTTATAAACAAAAGTGCAAACAATAGTACCAAAAGTGCAAGCTTAAGAACTTAATATTATGAAGAAAAAATGTCATGTTGGCTCATATAAGCCTAAAGAGCAAAACGTTTAATAGTCTTTTTTTTAATTTCTCTTTGGTAAATTGACTATAGTCTTCAAGTATTCAAACAGAGAGTTAGATAATGAGGTAGATGCAAGTGGACAATAGTTGGATTAAGCTCAATAATATATGTGATTGATCTTATTAGTTTATGATTTTAGAGATAGTAGCTTCCCAGCAAAACAAGCAACAATTTTGTTGAGTCATATCAAGTCATTTAGCCAATGACCCAACAAACAAGCCAGTAAATACAACAAATACCTCATCTACACAAACCGATCGACAACTTTATTTATTAAGGAAGATCGAAAGTGCAAAAACGTTCAATGTAACTATTCTGTTTGCGAATAGAATCAAGATTATTAGGAGTCAATTTCAAATTGACCATAGAATAAACACCTCCTCTACACCATTTCTTATCCAAAACAATACAACAAACACCTCATCTACACAAATATGCCAACAATTTCGTGAAAGTGCATTACGAATATCTAAAAGTGCATTACAAAGCAGGATGCCAACCGCAAAAAGAAACAATCACAAAAGCATGCTTAAATCCATCAAAAGAAGCACGATGCCAACCTTCTACTAGTTCATACCAATTTCCCTTTCATCTTAGAAACAAATTGTCAAATCCTATCAATAGCATTGACAAAGAACATGGAACACAAACCTGTAGGCATAAATATGCTTACAAATGCAAACAAAGTCTCAAAAATCCTACCACAAAGCTCTCCAATCTTCTGAATCAAACCAACACACATCTAATAGAGGAGATCAATTCATTAATGGAAACAAAAATCCTTAGGCCAATAGACGAATTGATTCATGGAAAAAATGCAAACGAAGTCTCAAAACAAAAAATCTAATCAAGCCAAATCAATTCATGGAACAATCTGAAATTCAACGATTTATGAAAGAGGAAAGTTGAATTTCATACGATCGCGTTGAATTGTTGCCTTCAAAATCGGGTACAGAAACTCCCACCAAAGGATCCAATCTCGATCGAGAAGACAATTCTCGTCGCTCTGATTCCGATCGAGAATCTGCCATGGTAGATCCTCCTCAAGCACGGAGATCCTTCTCAAGCTCAATCAGAGATCCTCCTTGAGCTCAAAAATCAGAGAACCAGAGTCGACAACGATCCCGATCAGGAGAATGAACTTGACGACGATCCTCCTTGGGCTATCTTCACAATAGCACCATAAAAACAACAGCAAAAGTACTAAAATACCCCTATCCATTTAAAAAAAGGAGTGTGATCTTCACCGTTCATTAGCTTAATCAAATGGCTTATGTTAGTCTTTATTTTTTAGGTTAAGCATCCTCCTCATATGATCCCAACTCATACAATATTGAAAACTTAGCAGGTCACACTAATAATTTACAAGTCTTTTTTACGTAAACTAATATAAAGTTCGTCCTAAATATGCTGCCTTTTTTCAGGTCTCTGTGAAATACTATAATAACCCATCTCCGCTCGTCTGTCTTCTTCACATAAACAACCGATGGGGTGGTGGGATACACAGTTGAAAATGGCCATTGCCACCATTCTCTTACTTTCTCTGCTTGTTTCAATCTTAGGTAAATATCTTTAATTTTTCTTTTCTTTTGTATGATTTGGTGATTATGTGGTGATTTTGCTAGCACTAAATAAACAAACAAACAAGCTATAAATGAAACGAGTATTTTCCTTGTTTTCATTCACATGTTATTTGTACAGATACAGAAGTCTATATAGTGCAATCCATGAATAAGATGTCACTTGCCATATGCTATGTTAGGGAAGCTCAACAAATGACATCTATATATCTACATATTACAAAATCAGTTTTCTTAGTTTCTGTTTATTTGTTTTGGTGCCCAATCAACAGTTTTTCTATGCTACTTATCTGTTTCAGGTGCTGAATCCTCAGCTAAACTTGGTGTAAGCTATGGCACATTGGGCAACAACTTACCCACTCCATCAAGATCCATTGAGCTCATCAAGAGCATCAATGGAAGCCAACTCAAGATCTATAGCGCGGACCCCGAAATCCTCAAATCTCTCAAGGGAACTCATATTGACATCTCAGTCATGGTTCCCAACAACCTTATTGTCAACATTTCCTCCAACCAATCCTTGGCCGACGATTGGATCCGAACCTATATCCTTCCATTCTACCACGAAACCCGCATCAGGTATCTTCTTGTAGGAAATGAAATCCTAAGTGATCAATCCAATAAACAAATTTGGTTTAGTCTTGTCCCTGCTATGGAAAAGATGAAATTTGCACTCAAAACTTTCAACTTCACTAAGATCAAAGTTAGCACTCCTATGGCCATTGATGTTCTTGAGACGGTCTATCCTCCCTCCAATGGCACCTTTAGGAGCGACATTACCAACTCTGTTGTGAAACCCATGTTGCACTTTCTCAACAAAACCAACTCATTCTTCTTTGTAGATCTATACACTTATTTCGAGTGGACCAAAAATTACCCTAAAATCAACCTAGATTACGCCCTCCTTAATGGCGGTGCCAAGTACATTGACCCTGGGAGTGGACTGACATATACCAATTTGCTAGATGAAATGATTGATGCATTTGTTTTTGCTATGAAGAGATTAGGAGTTCCTGATATTAGGATATTTATAGCCGAAACCGGTTGGCCTAATGGATGTGATATAGATGAGATTGGAGGCAATGTTCACAACGCTGCAACTTACAATAGAAACTTGGTCAAAAAACTTACCACTAATCCACCTATTGGTACACCCGCTCGCCCTGGAGTTGCCTTTCCCACCTTGATATTCGCCTTGTTCAATGAAAACCAAAAGCCGGGGCCAGGAACAGAGCGACATTGGGGCCTTTTTTACCCGAATGGCGCGAATTTGTATCCAATTGACTTGTCTGGAAACACGCCGTCTTCAGTGTATCTGCCTATACCGGAAGGAACCAATAATGTACCTTTTAAGGGGAAGTTATGGTGTGTTCTGGCTAGAAGAGCTAATATGTCCCAAGTAAGAGATGCGGTTTCGAATGCTTGCTCTCAAGGTAATGGTACTTGTGACGCGATTCAGCCTGGGGAAGAATGTTACAAACCGAATCTGATGGTTTTGCACGCGAGCTATGTGTTTAGTTCGTACTGGGCCAAGTTTAGAAGCCAAGGAGTCAAGTGTTTCTTCAATGGACTTGCTGTGCAGACTACCAAGGATCCAAGTAAGTGACAAGCTTCATAACTCATTGAAATGTGTTTGTGTGCAGACTTTGATCTCATCCTTTTACTTAGTTAGAATTGAACTATACTAGTAAATTATATGAGATCATCTTGGTTTAAATATTTATATCTTGGTTTTTTCAGGTCATGGGTTGTGCAAGTACCCGAGTGTAACTCTTTCTTGAAGGTTTACCATGTAGATCAATGCTCTAGCTGCTGCCTCCGTTAAAGGCCTAAAGCCATTTGTTTTTGTAGCAATAGAAGTAGTAATGTTAAATTATGACGTGAAAACATTGGCTTGTTTGTTCTCAAATTAGATATGCCCATCAACATCTCTCTTTTTTTTGTGTGTGTTTTGTTTCTTTTGCTTTTTGGTCAGATGTGTGTATTTTGTTTCTGTGACAATAAAAGGTGACTTTTGTTTTGGCTGACCAAGATCTATGTTGAGATAGTCCTCACCACGTGTACCACATATGACAGCTGTATTACATATTTTAAGATACTTGAAAGGCTGGGTTATTTTATCCAGTTCAGGATCAATTGAAGCTTACTGGTTTCACAGATGCAGACTGGGGTGCTTGTCTTACAACCAGGAGGTCTTTAACCGGTTACTGTGTATTTTTAGGCCATTCTTTGGTTGCTTGGAAAACAAAGAAACAGGCCACAATGTCAAGATCATCAGCGGAGGCTGGATACAGGATCATGGCAGCAACTACATCTGAGTTAGTATGGGTCTATTTTTAGCTTGCATATTTACATGTTCAAGTTCCCAAGCCAATCACTCTATTTTGTGATAACAAAGCTGCCCAACGGATTGCTGCCAATCCTTATTTCCAGGAGAGAACTAAACATCTTGAAATTGATTGCCATTATACTCGAGATAAGGTGTTGGAAGGTTTCCTGGCTACTGCTTATATACCTTCTTCAATACAGCTGGCAGATCTTATGACTTAAGGGTTTTGGACAAGCTAGACATCATTTTTTGTGTAACAAGTTGGGCTTGCAAATAGCTCCAAAACTTGAGGGGGCTGTTAAAATAGTCTGTCTAGCTTAGTTAATACAAGTTGTCACAAGTAGTTAGTTGGGTACATGTTTTAGTGAGACTTCTGTCATAAGCTATAAGTGGAGGTGTACTAGTGTGTGTGCACCCTCATAGTTTCTCATGTACCTTCACTTACATATAAATACTCTTATATCTCGTTCCAAGAAGGAGATAATCTTTCTTAAAAACCACCTAAATTAGTAATTATTTATCTTTAAATAAATTAATCTGTAATTAGAGAAATCTAATCATTGTTAGTGTGTGCCCATGGAAAAACCGTTTATAAAAGTGAGTAACTCAACATAATGAATATGAAACTCAAAAACATGAATATAGTCATACAAAATTATGCATATGCAACTCAAAATCGTTTATACAAACTAGGTCGTAGAGTCTCACACTAATTGTGGTTTTACTTAAACTTAAATTATGATGCTTATGGGCATCTCTAATATAACAAAGAAAAATATAAAAAGGCCAATGGTTTTATAAATTATAAATACTAGTAATCGAGTTATAAAACCAAAACAGTATTTTGGGCCCTTTACGGAGGTAGATAGAATGCTCTATCCGATGTTCATCAATAAAGAGTTACACTTGGATACTTGCAAGAACCGTGACCTGGAAAGCATAAAAAAAAAACCAATATGATTTCCATATTGTAAAATGAATGATTCAAATTGCACAAACAAAGTTCATCACATAGCTAAAACGCAACAAAATTAAAGGTGGTTTTGAGTGAGTACTTACTTGGATCTTTAGTAGTCTGAACAGCAAGTCCATTGAAGAAACACTTTGCACCTTGGCTTCTAAACTTTGCCCAATACGAACTAAAAACATAGCTCGCGTGCAAAACCAAAAGATTCGGTCTATAACACTCGTTCCCAGGCTGAATTGCATCACAAGTAGCATTACCTTGAGAACAAGCATTCAAAATCTCATCTTCTAATCTTGACATATTAGCTCCTCTAGCAAGAACACACCACAAGTTCCCCTTAAAAGGCAAATTGTTTGCTCCTATCGGTATGGTTGGATACTCTGAAGAAGGCGTCTTTCCAGACAAGTCAATCGGATACACATTCGCACCATTCGGGTAGAAAACACCCCAATGTCGCTCTGTACCTGGCCCAGGCTTATGGTTTTCATTGTACAAGGCAAGTATAAAAGTGGGCAAAGCCTCACCGGGGCGTGCAGGAGTTCCAATAGGCGGATTAGTGGTAAGTTTTTTGACTAAGTTTCTATTGTAAGTTGCAGCATTGTGAACATTTCCTCCAATCTCATCTATACTACATCCATTGGGCCATCCGGTTTCACCGATAAAAAGGCTAACATCAGGAATACCGAGATTCTTCATAGCGAAAACAAAAGCATCAAGCATTTGATCAAGAAGATTGGTGTAGGTCAAGCCACTTCCCGGGTCAGTATACTTAATACCGTCATTGAGGAGAGCGTAATCTAGGCTGAATTTGGGGTAGTTTTTTGACCACTCAAAGTAAGTGAATACATACACAAAGAAGAATGAGTTGGTTTTTTTGAGAAATTGCAACATGGGTTTAACGACGGAGTTGGCAATGTCGGTCCTAAAGGTGGCATTAGAAGGAGGAAAGGAGTTTTTGAGAACGTCCATTGCCATGGGAGTGCTAACTTTGATCTTAGTAATATTAAAAGTTTTAAGTGAAAATTTAATCATTTTCATGGCTTGTACAAGACTAAACCAAGTTTGCTTGTTGGCTTGATCACTAAGGATATCATTTCCAACAAGAAGATACCTAATACGGGTGTCGTTGTAAAATGGAAGGATATAGGTTCGGACCCAGTCGTCAGCCAATGATTGGTTGGAGGAAATGTTGACAATGAGGTTGTTGGGAACCATGACCGAGATGTCAAGGTGAGTTCCATTGAGGGATTTGAGGATTTCAGGGTCCGCGCTATAGATCTTGACTTGGTTTCCATTGATGCTCTTGATGAGATCAATGGATTTTGATGGAGTGGGTAAATTGTTGCCTAATGTGCCATAGTTGACACCAATCTTAGCACCTGAATACCAAACAAGAAAAGAAATGGTTGATTGGAGAAACAAATTAAAGAAATTGAACGAAAAATTAATGTGGTTGATGAGCAAGCTAGCAACATATTAACATGACACTTCTCTATTGATCAGGTAAGATTTTAGGGTAGCCATATTGTAGCTTGGAAATATTGTATTCTTTAGCTTTGCTGAAATAGTAAGCATGAAGTTAGGTTGGTATAGTAATAGCACTGACTCCCTTAATTAAATGTGACCGTTTAAACCTTATGAATGGAGAACATTCAGCACTAATGTATAAAGAAGCGTTTACGTCCCTATTGAGCCATGTTTATTTACATTGGAACACAAAAATTTGTAATTGTATGGTGTTGAGAATATAATTTTCACATTACCAACAATTCCACTAATGCAATTGGATCGATGCGAATGATGAGTTAGGTGGGTTGCGGTTAGTTCGGGTGGAGCGATTGATCTAGCAAGTCATGGGATGGAAGTGGTCGACTGAAAAAAATCCGATGGACCAATACTGACAAAGAGGAATAGTTTAAGCGTACATATGTACATGAATCGAGCACGCGAATTCCATCCTAAAATCAATTGACATAAGAGGGGAATAACCCACTACTAGCAATAGCACGCTTAGATTTGATTAAAAAAAAATGAGAAAAAGAAGTTCAGAACAAGCGCTAGCAAGGGCAATCTTATATAAGGAAGAAAAGTAGTTACCAGAGATTGAAACAATGAATGGGAGAAGGAAAATGATGGGAATGACCATTTTCATTAGCCTGTCCCTCCACTTGATGGCTCCCAAAAGAAGGGTAGTCATCTCTGCACAGATTGTGTGATTGTGTGAATGTGAAAGAAGATTTCGTGAAATGGATTTTTTATACTATTGAGTTTTAGATCTACACTCGATTGGTGAGAAAATACATGAATAAATAATGTTTGAATTTTGTTGTCAGTGTGAGAATGAGGTGATCTTCATATGCTAGGAGAGCAGAGTCAATTAAATTGCGTCTATCACAAACTTCATTGGTACTTGAAACTATTATAATAATAAGCTCAATGTTATTCACATGTTCAAAATTAATGAGGTGATTTTGCTTGTCCCAAACTATGAAGTTATCTCATGATTAATATTTTAGACCGACTAAAAGGCTAGACTAATTAATTAAGACCTTCTAATATATAGGTAGAGACTAGACAAAACCTAAGAGGTATTTTTAGAACAATGCTTATAACACATTATTGCCTTAAATGAGAATTAGGATTCTCATATAAAGATAAGGGTATTTTTGGGTTCTTACATTTTTTAATGGGGCAAGTAATGGATAGGGATGCACAAAAAACCCGTGGGGACGGGATCTGCGGGGACCCGCCTCATTAATGAGGTGGGGATTCTCCGACTTAGTGGGGAACGGGGCGGGGGCGGGGATCATTTTCGTATCCCCAATTTTAACCAAGGCGAGGGCGGGGAATGTACTATCTGCCCCGAATCCCCGTTATATATACCCGATATGTTTTTTATTTTTAATTTTTAATTTATAAAAAATGGAATAAAAATAAATTTTAAATATAATTGTAGTTTTTAATTTAAAACTTATATATATCTACAAATTATATAATGAAATTTAAAATTTATATTATTAAACTTGATATTTGTAAATTTTTTTAAAATTTAAAATATTTTTTACAATAAACGGTGCCCCGTTAACAACCCAATAACCGACGGGGATTCCCCGCCCCGTTCCCCGCGGGGATTAAACGGGGACGGGGCGGGGATGGGGGGGCATAATGGTATTCGAGGATGGTTCCCCGTCCCGCCCCACGCCCATGTGCATCCCTAGTAATGGAAGGTGGTATTTAACTAACGGAGGTTGTTTTATGGGTGGTTAAAAATAAATAATCAAATTTGGGGTGATTATCTGAAAAGTGGGATATGTTACGGGTGGTTTTAGGTTGCGGACTCTATTAAATTTCCTATAAATCCTCCATCTATATTTGGACTTGGTTTTTTTGGGCTATACACAACGTATCCTACTGGACTGAAAATTTTCAATCTAGTCCAAAACCATTGAATCTACTATCACAGTCCACTAATTTAGGGGTTTATGGGTTTCGGTCAGGGCTGTATGCACACCAAACACCATCATAATTATTTCATCACTTCTTGACTATTGATTAAAGAAAATACATTATTGACTTTAAAACAAAAGTCATATAAACTTATTGAGTATGATCTTAAGTTACTTTTGTTTTTAGACTTAGGCACTGCCCATAGGAGTCGAAACGGAAATCTCATGGTACTAACATGAAATGTTAACCGTTTAACTAGATAGCCGAAAACTGATATGAAGTTACTTAAAACATGGAATACCAAGCAGATTTTTCCAAAAAAATAAATATAATACTCTTACAAAGCTACAAAATGCTCGGTCTATTTGCAAAAAATGGGCTTAATAAGATAAATTTAGGCCCAGGCCAGGCCCAATTCTACATGTAAAGAGTATATACCACATTACCACCCACGCGGTCCACGCCGCGAGTTTGTAGGCTCGGAAATCATCAGGTTTGTCTTATTTCCCAAGCTTCTCCTTTTTTGGGCAACAAGAAATGTAAATTTCTTTTTTCCCAAGCATTCTTCCTGTGTCCCCTACTCCCCTATCCTATCCTATATAAACTGATAAATCATCTGCATAAACTGCACTGTATAATTTTATCTACGGTTAATATTTAGTAGTCTCTCTATCCTTGCTCTACTTGTATTGTTTTCTTGCTCTTCCATTTGTCCAATTTCTAACTTGTTCTTTTTATATATCGATTTCATCAAGAAAAAAGCGATCAAGAAGAATGAGCGCCCCAGTTGCATCAATTCCTCCGCCAATGCCTTCGGTTGTTGTCGAGGACTCTGAAAAATTAAGGTTGATAGCGGAAGCTGGAAACGGAATCGCCGCCAAATCAACGCCTCCTCCGGTAGAGCTTTTCAACAATTATGTTGAAAAATTAACTTCCTCCTGCGCTGCCTTCTTCAAGCCTCCAACAACACCGGCTTCCAAGACTAGTCCTTCAACAAGCATCATTGACTATTTGAAGGATGAGTTTGATTTTTAGGCTTCATTCTACTAATTCTCTAAGTATCCACCTTAATTTCGGTCACATGAGCAATTGTATGTTGTTTGTTTTAACTTTTGAGTTACCTTCATGCAATTGGTAGTATATTTTTAATGTCTTGTTTTTAACCAATGGTTTGAGAATGTGTTGATCATGTACTAGCCTTGGTTCTCCTTTAGTGCCCAAAATACAGAAAATGTGACTAAGAAATATGACCAAACAAGAGAAAATTAATGATAACTGAGACAATGGTGAATAAAGCTAAACACAAAACATCTTTATTTGTTACAGCAACAGAAAACATGTAGATGGGCTGGAGAGCAATCTAAACAAGCCAATGAACTCGATCATAATTAACCATTCCTGATTCTAGGGTTACTGCTGAATCGAAACAATGCTTTTGGTTGCTCTATGATTTACGTCGATCAAGAAAGAGTTACACTCGGGTACTTGCAAGAACCGCTACCTGAAAACACCAATCAAACCAAAACACAAAAATGTTTTAACCTCAAATTGTTAATCAATATATGAGATTGAAAAATCCTTGATGCATCTATAAATTGAAACACTAGTCACTTACTCGGATCATTCGTAGTCTCCACAGCAAGTCCATTGAACAAACACGTCCCACCTTGGCTTCTAAACTTAGCCCAATACGAACTAAACGCATAGCTTGCGTGCAAAACCAACTGATTCGGTGTATAACATTCTTTTCCCGGTTGAATTGCATCACAAGTCCCACTACCTTGTGAACAAGCAAATGACATTGCAGATCCAACTTCAGTCATATTGGCACTACTAGCCACAACACACCAAACCTCCCCCTTATAAGGTACATTATTCGTCCCTTCTGGTATAGACGGGTAATTTGCAGATGGCGTCTGACCCGACAAGTCAATTGGATACACATTTGATCCATTCGGGTAGAAAAGGCCCCAATGTCGCTCTGTTCCTGGCCCCGGCTTTTGGTTTTCGTTATACAATGAAAATATAAAAGTGGGCAAGGCCTCGTTTGGACGTGCAGGGGTGCCAATTGGTGGATTAGTGGTTAGCTTTTTGACTAAGTTTCTATTGTAAGTAGCTAAATTGTGAGGATTTCCTCCAATTTGGTCAACATCACAACTGTTAGGCCAACCGGTTTCACTAATGAAAAGCTTGAGCCCGAAAACTCCTAGCTTTCTCATAGCGAAAACAACAGAATCAAGCATTTGGTCAAGCAAGTTTGTGTAGATTAAGCCGCTAGCCGGATCAGTGTAATTAGACTTGCCATTGAAAAGGGCATAATCTAGGTTGATGTTTGGGTAATCTAGTGACCAAGCAAAATAAGGGTAACAATCAATGAAGTAGAAAGACTTGGTCTTTTTGAGAAAGTGTAACATGGGTTTGACAACGGAGTTGGCAATGTCAGTCCTAAAGGTGCCATTAGAAGGAGGAAAGGAGCTTTCAAGAACATCCATCGCCATGGAGGTGCTCACTTTGATTTTTGTTATATTGAATGTTCTTAGCGCAAACTTGACCCGTTTCATGGCAGGGACAAGACTAAACCAAATTTGTTGATTGGATTGATCACTGAGAATTTCATTTCCTACAAGAAGGTACCTAATGTGGGTTTGAGGGTAGTATGGAAGGATATTGGCTCGGATCCACTCGTTAGCCGTGGATTGGTTGGAGGAAATGTTGACAATAAGATTGTTGGGAATCATTATTGAGACTTGAAGATTGGTTCCATTGAGGGCTTTGAGGATTTCAGGATTTGCGTCGTAGATCTTTACCTTGGTACCATTGATGCTCTTGATGAGATCAATTGAAGTTGATGCTGAAGGTAAATTGTTGCCTAATGTGCCATAGTTGACACCAATGTCAGCACCTGAAATTCAAGATAGAAAAGACAATGTTGAGCGTTATATACAAACCAATTCTAGATTAAATTATAAAAAGTGCAATTATCAATTATGCAGTCTAAATTAAGTTCATTTTGTAAATAGAAGCAATATTCAGTACTTAGCAAGACCATATTCAGAGATGGGTTTTGACTTTTGACTTATAAGATGATAAAGCTTGAAATCATAACAAATCTCTATGTCAAGAGAAGTGATCGCATTTACCAGAGATGGGAACAAGAAGAGAAAGTAGGAGAATGGTGGCAATAATGCCCATTTGCATTTGTGCATCTCTCCACGCCATATCCCCAAACAGAGCTTAATTCGGCACTCTACAATGGGGAAAGACAGAAGAAAATGTGTGATCAGTTTTTGTGTGTGGAAAACTAGCAGCAGCACTGCCATTTTGTACTGCTTGTGGAGTCTACAGTGAAGCTCGTTTGACAGCTACAAAACCTCTAAAAATATTCAAGTTGGAAAACAAATTCGATTTTTTTTTTAATATTACGAATCATAGAACTTTCTATTATGTTATACCCACAATACTCATTCTACGTACTTGCATACAGTATACAAGAAATTTTTACGAATACAAGATGT
The DNA here is from genome assembly GCA_964016875.1 of Fallopia convolvulus. Lineage (NCBI taxonomy): Eukaryota > Viridiplantae > Streptophyta > Magnoliopsida > Caryophyllales > Polygonaceae > Fallopia > Fallopia convolvulus. The sequence goes on from OZ024729.1 coordinate 24,534,887, forward strand.
CATTGTGAGAATTGAGAAGCATACAAATAAGACAATTTTATTTTCAATTGTACTTGAGATTTGATCGAGTGTACAATCTAATGAAATTATGGAGTACATTGCTTTAAGATAGATATATTAATTTTGGTGTATTTTAACTAACTTCAATTATTATTGTCACGTAGCTGAATATTAGTTCGTGAGATCTATCATACACATCATCTTGATATATTTAGGGTATAAGTAGCCCCATCTTAATCCCCTTGATCTTGCTAGTGTGGGATTATATTGGAGCAATGGCGATGATCGCTATGTATGTGAATTTATTCATTGATTTCATAAATAAGAATATATATAAGTTAATTAAAGGACGGTCGGTACTTACAACAATATCAGCGGACAGTTGGTCTATAAAATGTCGGTTCGGGCCCTGTGTGTATGTCTCTATGAGCAGCTCGAGATGCGACATCCGCCGACCGCATTGTTTTTGCCACAAAATAAAATAAATTGTTAGCAACTATAAGAATATAAATTAAAATAAGTACCAACACTACAAATTTAAATATACATACCAACAAAATCTGAGTCTCGCAGTGGGATCTCGAACCGTTGGTGTAGAGGGCGGAATTTACACGCTAGTTTGCCTTTTGACGCTCGAACTTCGCCTTGAACTCGGGCGTGTTCCAACACGTCGTCCAAAGGTCCCAGACGACCGACTCTATCCAACACGGCTTCTGTCCTAAGTTATGATGCTTCCCAATCTTGTCATCATATCGAGTCTTGGTATGTTTCTCCAACAAGTTGCGAACGGTCTCGAGGTCCATGTCAGGCTGAGTGGCATCCCATCGAAAGTGCGTCTGAAACGCACAAATAGATCAATAGCAATATTAGTAAATAAATTCGTAATTTGTAAAGTTAAATGGGAAAATGTACGCTTCAAGCCTCAAAAAACGAGTCTTTGATTCCAAACATGCAAAGTTGAACTCTGAAGCTCGGTGGCCTGGTTGGTTACTGCATATATGTGTCGACCACTACAACACTAAACCAAAAGGTTGTTGTAACATCTCGATAGTTTATAAGGGATTGAGGTACTCCCGATGCCAACAAGAGCTCTTCCTTTTCTAAGTTCGAGTGAGGACAAAGAATTCGGAAGTTAAGTGTGCAAGGGCGAGGGTAGTACTAGGATGGGTGACCTCCTAGGAAGTTCTCGGGTTGGCATGGGATGGTGCTTCTAAGGCTTCAGGCCTTACAATTGGTATCGGATCCGACTCTGGGTTACGAGTTAGGTTGACCCAGAGGGCGGTCACTCGACCTGGAGGGCGGTCCTTGGGCTTTGACGAGGATGTCAAATGCTTAAGTGGGGGAGATTGTAACCCCCGATAGTTTATAATGGATTGAGGTGCTCCCCATGCTAGCAAGAGCTCTTCCTTTTCTAAGTTCGAGTGAGGACAAAGAACTCATAAATTAAGCGTGCAAGGGCGAGAGTACTACTAGGATGGGTGACCTCCTAAGAAGTTCTCGGGTTGGCATGGAATTGCCCTTCTAAGGCCTCGGGCTTTATAGCTGCGACCAACAAAATCTCGGAAAACGTGTTATAGTTTATTTAACTACTGCAAATTCTAAATAATAAAAGTTGTAAAAGAAGTTGTTTTCGTACTTACTTCTCGTCCACAATGCTCAGATCAATAATCATGTGGGCTCGAATCCACCTGATCGCCGACGGGGTAAACCTTGCCCTATGGGAGGGATGGCAGACTGAGTATCATTCAGTCCCTCCATAGGACCAATGACAGTGTCGTCTCTAGTGGGGATGTCAAGCTCGTCATTTCCGGATAACGGTGTCGCCTCATCCGACGGTCCCGCCATATAGAAAATGAGTAGCTATAGGAACATTAAATTGGCGGCAATTTTCCTGCATTTTGGCGAAAATGATATTTAGAGACCAATTGGTCACTAAATCCACGCGCCTTCGCATGAGATTTTGGCCATGTACTTAGGTCGCTAAATACGGCCTCATAGTTAGGGACCAAGTGGTCACTAAATACAACGACCGCTTGGTTGCTAAATACCCCGCTAATATCTCCCGCGAACTTTTAGCGACCATCGACCATGTAGTAGCTAATGTAGCAACCATGTTGTCACATAGTTTTTTAAAATTTTGGTGTGGATTTAGCGATCACAAAAAGTATGTATTTGGATCGCGCATTATGGCACCTCCTCAATTTAATTGAGTATGGAAATAAATGGCGAGGAAAATGTATCTATTCTATATACTCCATCCGTTTCAAAATAGTTGATCTTAGACAAAATTTCACACATATTAAGGAAATATTTTTTTCCCAAATTACCCCTACAAGTACTCTTTATTTTTTTCAATTATCAATAGAAATTTTGGGATATGTGTAAAGTGGGGTATATATAAGGGTATAAATGGAAAAAAAGTTACATGAACATCTATTTTGAAACAAAAAAATGGCTTTAAGAACAACTATTTTGAAACGGAGGGAGTATAATTTATAGTTCATTGATGAATATGATAATAATTACCCTTATTTCATTATCTAACTTTATTATGAGATAACTATATCACTCATTCTTTTGCTTTTGTATTTCTCTCCGTCCTCTAGGCTAAAGAAAACAGGGGATCATTTCATATAAATTTGTTTTCTTACTTTCCTTTTGATACATTATGCCAAATGGGTCCATATAGTGTATGATCCAAACACATCATGAGTTTGAGCATTACAACTAAAATTTAGGTGATAGGAAATTCGACTCTACAGTAAGTGATAGCTCACACACAGACTCACAAGAGAAAAGAAAAAGAAACAAGAAGAGAAGAACACAAGAATTTGTTGACCCAATTCGTCAAAATGACTACGTTTTGGGGCACTACCAAGCTAGGGATTTTTTACTCTCAATATTGTGGATACAATTATAATAATCATATTTGGGTTTAAATAGAGAAAAGCCTTAAAGATAGAAAATATTATCTTCCAAAAATAAGAAGACACAATCTACTCAAAAGATTCTATCATCCTTGCCCATCAAGAAACCCGACTTTTCGCCAACTCATGTCAGAGCGCGGGCGCGTCCCCAAGGAGCGCAATCGCGCTTTGGCCACCTAGACCACACCCCAACCATTGTTGGCATCACGCGGGCCCGTCCGCCCAAGACGCAGCTGCGTCTTGGCTCCCTTGACCGCGCTTTCCTGCCGACCTTCACGATTCCGTCTTTTTTGCCTAGCTCTAAATCAAGCTCCATAATCCCAACAATCTCCCAACTGGAGATTGATTCCAATTGTAATTGTCTTCTTCTTCAACAATCCTTCAGTCTTGGTAGTGTCGGACCTTCAACTTACGTGAGCCCGTCTTAAGCCTTGCTTGGCTTCGGTTCCTCAAGCTTATTAGTAAGGTTTTCTCCCACCATACTCGACACATATCGTATGGACTTCTCCTTGCAAGCTTCCTCCTCCACCATGTCAGCCCACCTAACTTTTCTGCCCTCTGCATAGTCTTCTGGTTCAGCTAACTCATCAAACATCAGATAGAAATCAAAAGGTGGATCCCTATCCAGTTCTTCAATGATCTTCTAACCATCGGTCCATGGCTCCTCCTTCAAGGCCTCATGCCTACTAGGAACAACTATCAAGCTCCCCCTGATTTTGAGGTACTTAGAATCAACGCATGTGCAACAAACTTTGTTGTTGCATCTTTTCTGTTTCCTTTTCTGATGCCTGACACTCACTTTTGTAGTGACCAAATTCTCTTTTCCCATAGACTTTGATCTATTGCGATTAGATTTTTTCCTCGAATTAGGTCTACCCCTATGATCAACATTTAGTGTAGATCCAGATGTGGAACCTGACTCTTTTCTGCGAATCTCTTCGCTAATCATAAAATCCCTCACATCATCAAATTTCAATTTCCTCTTTCCCGCTAAAGCGCTGACAACAGTAACAATTCCACTCCAATTTTCAAATAAAGAAGAAAGAAGAATTAGGGCTTGCACCTCATCATCGAACTCAATCTTCACTGATTACAATTGTCCAACTATCATGTTGAACTCGCTCAAGTGCTTTGAAACCAAGGTGTCTTCTTTCATCTTCAGGTTGAACAACTTCCTCATCAGATGCACCTTGTTCGCCACTGATGGTTTCTCATATAATGCGGACAAGATTGCAAAGCAAACCCTTTGATGTAGTTGCCTTGATCATGTGATGTGCTACAATCATGGACAAGGACTGGCAAATTGCACTCATTGTCTTCGTATCCAATAGCTTATAGTCTTCATCCTTCATATACTTAGGCTTCTCTCGTAGAGGCAAGTGAAGCTCCTTAGCATATAGGTAATCTTCAATCTGCATCTTCTAGAAACCATAATCAATTCCATCAAACTTCTCCACATGAATATTCTTGTCTCCCATTGCAATTGTAGAAACCAAACTCTGAAACCAATTGTTAGGAAATTCGACCCTACAGTAAGGGATAACTCACACACAGACTCACAAGAGATTAGAGAAAGAAACAAGAAGAGAAGAACACAAAAATTTGTTGACCCAGTTCGTCAGAATGACTACATCTGGGGGACATTACCAAGCCAGGGATTTTTCACTCTCAACATTGTGGATACAATTACAATAATCATAGTTGGGTTTAAATAGAAAAAAGTCTTAAAGATAGAAAATATTATCTTCCAAAAATAAGAAGACACAATCTACCCAAAAGATCCTGTCATCCTTGCCCATCAAGAAACTCGACTTTTCGCCGACCCGGGAGAGAGCGCAAGCGCGTCCCCGAGAAGCGCGATCGCGTTTTGGCCGCCCAGACCGCGCCCCAACCAATGTTGGTATCACGCAGACCCATCCGCCGAAGACGTGGCCGCGTCTTGGCTTCCTTGACCGCACTTTCCCGTCGACCTTCACGATTCCATTTTTTTACCTGGCTTTGAATCAAGCTCCATAATTCCAACACTAGGAAACACTATATACCCTTTTTTTTTAATTTGGTATAGACTTGTTGTACTGATTCAAACCAAAATAAACTTATTGCAACATCAAATTACTTACAGAGGTGTCATTTGGATGTTTGATCTTAAAAAAAAAAAAAAAGACAAGCTACGTGAGTTAAAATACATCACGTAATGTAAACACAAATTGCCATTTGTATTTACATCAATTGCATATCATTTGTGTTTACATCAATTACATCACTTCAAAGAGACGCAAATCGTTCGTGTAAACATGGTCGATCAGAAAATCATACATAGTTGTAAACATACTCATAATCTAACTAAATTTATGAAAGCTAGCGCTGAAAATAGGTTTCGATAGGCAAATTGCAACCTAATCTAACTAGTTGTGTAAATTAATACATGAGTTTAAATAATTGATTATAATTGACCATGGTAGATTTGTTATGACTTTACAGAATCTTAGTTCAAATTATTTGTTTTCTCTAGCTAGGGTAAACATACTCATAGATTAATTGTCCTTTTCCTACATCAATCATTTAGATATGATCATATGAACATGCCTTTCGATCTCAACCGATTACTTTTGTGTATACGGGTAGCAATTAGTAAGGGTCAAATTTGGATTCTAGCCCCATATTTATATTCATCGTAAGGCTTATTGTCGATCTGAATATTGTTTTTAATGTATCTTTAATTACTTATATTTTATTAGTAGATGATGATGAGATGCATGTAAATGTAGTAGCATAAGATAACGGTATCATTGGTGGATGTAACATAGCAAGTAAACAAAAAACTGACAAAAAGATATAAGAAGTAGGTAAACCGATCTCGGATCGGCATTTCAAAAATAGCTTCACCGATCGGTCAGTTTTGTATTCATAAGGTCGTCTTACATGTTCTTTTTGTCACATATGATACACACACACAATTAGTGGGCCAAGACTTGTTATACACAAGCATGTATAATGCTGCAATATTTATTTATATTAACAAATCAAAAGTTAACTAAGTTAAGGAAAAATTAAGAGGTCCAATTTAATTGTTAGCACGACGGAAAACACCTTGTTAGGAGGACGGATAATACCGTCTCTCTTTTAATTAAAAAACTAGTGTATGGGCCCATACTCTGTACAGGTTTATTAAATATAAATAAAATAAATAAATAGTTAAATAATAAAAAAAATTGTATTATTGATTTTTTTCTTAGAAAAATATAGAGTCAAAACTAATATTCATTAACGTTTATAGTTTAATTGAAAAAGTTTATAACTTTTTATGGAAAAATTGATTTTAGAGAGTTATATTTTAAAAAAATTGCACATTTATTTTTACTCTAATATTTATCTTATAAAATATTTTATCTAGCTCTTATCTAATAGTTTAGAACAAAAATTATTATAATTAATTTTTTAGGAAATTTTAATTTTTTTCAAAATAATATAATATAAATTTAATATTATTTTTTATCAAAATTAAATATAGATAACTAATTGTCAATATCTTAAGAGAAAATGTAAAAGATAATTATTATTTGTCAAAATTTAATTTAATCATTTAGTTTTCAATCTTGTAAGACATAATGTAAATTTCTATCTTTTTTAATCAAAATTCTATTTTAATAATATATTTTCCATAAATATATAAATGGAAAATATAATGTAAATATTTATTTAATTCTAAGAGTAATTTAGATTCATATCATTTAAAAAAAATAGATATAAAAAATATTCTACCAAAATTTCTAAGAAATAATGTAATTTTTTATTTAAAGTTATTGTTAAAAAATCACAGCAATAACGTCGCATATAAAAAAAATTATAAAAAATTACAACAAAAAATATATTAGAGATACTGTATATTGTTTGAACATATGAATATTTTTTTAATTTGGAAGATTTATTTTCAGTAGATTACATCTAAATTCAATAAAGATTATGAAAATTATAGCCAAATTTAATATTCCATAGGTAAGGTGCATGTGTTTTCAATTTGGAAACATGATAATTGTTTGATCTATATAGTCCTATACGTAAATTGTCAAGAAAAATTAAAAGATTACACAATCAGAAATTTGTTTGATTTGTATGTAAAATATAAGAGAAAATACATAATGGGAATTTATAATTGGAAATTCATAATTGAAAGTTATAATCTTATATCAGCTTGATTTGTGATGAGGTATTTTCAGTGGTCGCTAATACCTATCAAAGAAACCTAACTTAACCAACTCAGTAGAGCGGTAAGTAAGGGTCGATCCCACAGAGACTCATGTATTGGTGTTATTACTTAAATGTCAAGTAACTAATATGGGGGGTTTTAATGATTAATCTAAACTAATATGCAAACTGAAAAGTATATATGAATGCAAGTGTGATTTAAATATATGAGAGACAAACGTGTTCAACTAGTTACATCCATCATAGATATGCTTATTGATCATTGATTATCTTGATTCTCAATTCACTTGAATAATCTATTGTGGATTATATTCCTACTAAGGATTATGACCCAAACTTCAAATCTAGTTGAAAGAACTAACAGTCTAAACAACCCTAATCATAAAACAACCTAGAACAATGTCTAGATTCAATTAAACGACAGCTTTACGAGTCAAGTTATCAATAGAAACAAACACTTAGAGCAAACAGACATCTAAGTTATTTGTGGATTTATTCCCTTCTACAATTGAATAGCACGGACGGGTCTAAACAATTATAGATGCTACTTTATCTAATCAATCCCGAACGGGACTTGATCAGATTAGTTGTAAATTATCCCAGAAATATTATTAGGTAGCTAATCTAACAAAACCCTAGAATAATTCTAATTCAATTAAGCACAGGGAATAAAACCTATTCAAGTTGATGAGAATCAATCAAACCTCACAATATTATGCAATCTATGATTTCAATAACTAGTCAAACACAATGAATTTAGCAATGCATAATTGAATTGAAATCAAACTTACAAAGGTTTCAAAGTCTGCCTCAAAAGAGAAAAACCCTAGCCTCCAAAAGTTGATCAAAAGTTATGAGAAAATAATCTAACATAAAGTATATATATGTCTTCTAAAAACATCTCTCAAACTCTATCTTAAACATGCCACTCGGAAAATATAAGCCCAGAAATCAAACTCGGCCCACATCCTTCGGCCCATTGCTCGCACGTGTGAAATCCAGATTTGCGCGGCCGCGCTTTATGCTTCCCCGCGCAATTGCTCTGCAGTTGGGATTGTGCGGCTTGCAAACTCGGCTTGCATCCCGAGCTCTCTCCTTGTTCTTGTCTTAGCTTGTCTTCTTCTTCAATCTTTATCCTAGCATCTCCTTGCTCTCTTCTAGCTTGTCCACCACCGCCATGGTCAATCTACACCTCGCCTCGCTGTTGCTCCTGAACCTAAAACCTGCAAAACCAAGCAAACCAGCGCATAATACCCGACAACACAAAAACCTAAAAACTACATAAAAACCAACCTAAAACTAGCTAAAACCTATATAGAACATGCATCTAAACTACTCCTATATGCAATCTATCAAATTCCTCCATGCTTAACCCTTGCTTGTCCTCAAGCAAGACATAAATCCAAATCACACCACAGAAAGGCAATCATGCATCCATCTCATAATCAAACAAGCATTTCACATATAATTAAAAACCCGACCAAGACTTCATAGCATGCATTATGGTAAGCAAAAAAGCAAAGACCATTCATTCATTCTAGACCTCACCAAGGTAAATGTGTTTGCACTCTCACTCAAGTGTTTAAAGGACGTGTTTCACTCAAAAATCAACCATGAAAACTAGACTACCATAAGCTTGCATCAGAGTTCTAAATCTCCACTGCTGGGGATCAAACACATAACAAAAATCAAGAGGTCTTTTTAAGGCTTGTAATGGGGCCAAGGTAAAGAAAATTTTGGAAGGGATCATATTTGACTTGTGGTGCTAAATCCGGGATAAAGAACTAATCCTAAACCCAAACTTTACACTTTTTCTTTTCTTACTTCTCCCAAACTCTTCTTTTTCAACTCCAAAACATACATTTAAACACTTTGCTTCTTTTTTTCTTTTCTTTCTTTGCCTCTTCTTCAACTCTTTTCTTTCATACTAATGAGGACTACTTACAATTGAGCTCAACTTTTCTTTGCTTTGCAACATACTTTTCATCTTCATTTTTTTTCACTTTGCAACCAAGAGTTATATTTCCTCTTTTCCACCTTTTCTTCCAACTCCCCATACTTATATCAAACTCACACAAAACACAACCAACCTAAAGTCCTAAATCCCGGATTATGGGTCAAGCTTATTAGGCTAGGAATCATTTTGTGGAGCTAATAAAAACAAGCTTAAGGCTCAAATAAGTGGGGTATCAAGAACATGGATCTTGTAAGGTAGGAAGAGAAATAATAGGCTATAAAGAAACATTGCCTCAATCATTTTAATGTCATGCATTCAATTATATAAAGAAGCCTTGAAAAAGAGTCATAACGCAAGTTCTATAGCTAGATAATCATGGTGATACACTCAAGAATGTAGAGAACAAATAATCATGAAAGGCCAAAAATATCTCACAAGACTATTTGTTTGTCTAGAACTTCAGAATGAATCAAATACTCAAGCTAAATACATGCTCAGTCCTATAATCAAGGTAATCAATCAATGATCATGCTTATATCATATCAACTTCAGCATATCATGAAAATCATGGGTTAGAATTTATCCTTAACTTAGAAAAACAAGAGGAATCAAACAATGGGGAAATAAGAACCTAAATGCAATATTTTTGTATTTTTTTTCAAATTTTCTGATTTTTTTTTCCATTTTTCAAGAATTTTAATCAATGCATGCAAAAATTTTAAATATGACCTAAACTAATGCAACTACATGCAATGCAAACAAGTAATTCCCTTCCCCCATGCTTAAAACATACTTTGTCCCCAAAGTATAGTAAAAAGGTAAGGAAAGAGAACAATTCACAAAACCTAGTTGCCTGGCGGGTAGTACGGCGGAAAATCCTGTGGTGGTGGGGGCGGATACTCTGTAGGAGGTGGCTGGTACGGCGGATACTGAGGATATGGCGGATCGGGGAAGGCATACTGAGGGTATGACTGGTGAGGTGGATAACCCGCTGAACTCCATCCATCAAGTCTAGTGTTGAGCAGTCTGAACTGCTCATCCTGGCGGGCCTGAAAAGCAGCAAGCTGCTGATCCTGATGAGTCTGGTAAGAGGAAAACCTCTGATCCACATAACCTCTCATACTCTGAAAACTCTGATTGATGTGAGACGACATATCATTGTATCGCTGCGTGTTGTCCAACTGCATCTGTCTCATCATATCCATCATTTGACTATACTGAGTATCAGAATATTGGGGACCACCCCCAGCAGGTAAAGATGGATCAAATTGTCTCTGCTGATCTTCTTCCTCAAACTCATCCTCCTCATCAGTTTTGTCATCCTCAGCAGACTCTTCTTCTTCTTCTTCAGCCATAACAAAATCTTCATCAACCCTCTCCTCTTCATCAGACTCCTCCTCAATAGCAACTGGAGCCTTCTTCTTACCCCTAACAGGGCCCTTGACATCACTCACATCTAGATCATCAGCCCGAACTTCAATAAACCATTTAGCCAGACTGTTCCCAATCTTCACTCGGATTCCATCGGGAAGCTTCATTACTTTCTTGGATTCCCCAATCACCCAGAAATAAGAGTTCTTGTACTTGTAGAGAGCACCCATCTTCTTAAGCATGGTGAAGTCTATAGCCAAGGGCGGAATGTCTACCTGTAACCTGTCAAGATCAACTCTAAAATGCTTGGCCAGATGGGTCACAATCCCACCAATGCAGATGGCTCCTCCTCCCTTGTTTCCAACATGAGCCATATGGTGCATTAGCATAGCACCCAAGTTCAGCTTCTTCTTCTTTAAACAAGCGCCCAACACAACAACATCTTTCTTAGGACAATTGTTTCCACCCTCACCCCGCCCATTCAGCGTACAAGCAATAAACCTCTGGAAGACTCTAATGGCAGGGTGAGTAATGGGAGAGGCCGTTTCTCGGGTAGGCTCATATTTGGTTCTCCCGGTGATGGACCTCCAAAAATTTATATCAGCCCATGTAGCACCAGTCTCAGTCAGTACTACATCATTACCGGGAAAGTTACAGAACCCAAACACACGGTTGACCTCTTTCAAGGTCATCTTCCTCCTTATACCTCCTAGCCAAAATTTGCACTCTCCTTCTCCTTTGAAGTCAGTGGACAAAGTGCTCAAAAACTCAAGTGTTAACCCCTTGAAAGTGGGTTCACACAGCTGTGAGAAATCCCTCATCTCAAGATATGCCCCTATCTCCTTCAAAAGATGTGCTAGACCGAGCTCATTCATCAGATTCCAATCTATAAACCTGGTTGCTTTCCACTCCCTGTCCTTCAGTGTATCAAACCGGGATATGTGGTCATGCTTTGTAAAACTAATCCCATAGTGCTCTGGAGTGGTTTCTCCCTCCACAGTAGGAGGAACCAGGTGTACACCCTGACTAGCAGTACGAGATGAAGACGCACCATCCGTTCTACTTCTTTTTGGAGCCATTATTTCAGAATATCAAAACAACCTGCAAAAACACCACAAACCACCCAAGCAAACGCAATTCTGCTGTCCCGGCAAGGACAACCATAGCAATATATATAGAATTAAGCAACTAAATCCCTCAATCACTCTCTTCCCCCACTACCTAGAGCAATTTAATCAAAATTCTAGGTCAAATTCGGATTTGTAGAGAAAGCTCAAATAAAACACGAATCTAGGCTAGAATCATGCAATAAACGAACGTTTCTGAAGGAGCTAAGCCCAAATCCAAGCCTAAAGGGGTGAATTTCGGATTTTTAGAATAAAACCTAGATCTAGATTCAATCTACAAAAAGCGAAATTTAAGAGGAATTTTGAGAAAACTTACTTGAATCCCGCTTGATTTTGAGTTCCTTGCTTCATTGTGGTTGAAAATCCGACTTCAAAGAGCTTGAATGGAGCTTTGATGGTGGAGCTTCAATGGAGGTTTGAGAGAGGAAGGAGGAGGCGTGTAAAATAAAGTGGGAGGAAGGAAATAAAACTCGGGGGTTTTAATTCAGCCTTCGCTGAAAACGGTCAATTGCGCGGCATCGACACGAATTGCGCGGCCGCGCAATTGCGAAGCCGCGTAACACCCTCTTAGTCGCTATTGCGCTGCATGGGTCCCAGGAAAGCGTGGCCGCGCTTTTATCACCCAAGTCGCGCAATCTCTTTTGAGCGTGTATTGCTCGGGATAGGTGCCAAATTACTTGGCCACGCATTTTAGTCCCCAATCCGAGTTTTTCGCTACTGTAACTCAAAGCGTCCCCGAGCTATTTGTAGGTCTGAAAATTATTTCTACAAAAACTAACTAACTAAAAACAAAAACTGTAAAACTTAAAACAAAAGTCAAAGCAAAACTAAAATAAACCTTGGGTTGCCTCCCAAGAAGCGCTTATTTAACGTCTTTAGCTTGACGCAAAAAGGATATCAAGAAGCATACGAGCTATGGAATTCGATCTCCTTTCCATCGAACCCCATCTTTAATGTGCCTTGTGGAATGTCAATCCTTGTATTAGCCGTCTTCAAGAATGGTCGTCCTAGCAGCATAGATGTTTTTCCAGCTCCCGATCCCATGTCCATTACCAGAAAATCAGCCGGAAATTTCAAGGAGTCCACCGTAACCCATACATCCTCAATTTTTCCCTTGGGTCGCACAGTGGAATGATCAGCCAACTCAACTATGGTTCGAGTTTCTTTCAATGGTCCCCTACCGAGTTTCTCATATAAGGAGGAATATAGAACATTGACAGATGCACCTAAATCAATTAAAGCCTCATTCACCTTGGTGCTTCCGATCATACAAGGAATGGTGAACATGCCAGGGTCACTGCACTTCTCAGGCAAACGCTTTTGAAACACAGTAGACATATGTTCTTTGTCTTTGACTTGCTTCTAACTTTTCTCCTTCTGACCCCTTTTTAGAGTGCACAACTCCTTCAAAAACTTGGCATATCGGGGCACGCTTTTGATTAGTTTCAATAACGGGACGTTTACTCTGCATGAACTGAAGACCTCGAACAGCTCCTTGTCACTCTTCAGTTTCCGGCTTTCTTTTAAGGCTTCAGGAAAGGGTGGAACAGGTACATAGGCCTCCAGAGGAGTTTCAGAATAAACGTTGCACTCACCCAGATTGCTCGGTTTGGCACCAGATTGTGCGGGCACGCTTTCCACTCCTGCCCCGCGCAATCTTAACTGAGATGCTATTGCGCGGTTTGCACATTGCGCGGCCGCGCTTTCGGAGCCTAACCCGCGTAATTCATTTTCGACTTGTTCCTCCGTTTCATCAACCTTGTTCAACGTGCACACCCGTCCTACCTTAAGGCCATCATAACTAGAGATAAAGCTCACATTCGCCCTCGGGTTGAGCTCTGTCTATGATGGCAATTTGCTGGATTCTCTAGCTTCTAAATTGCTTACCGCATCAGCAATCTGACTAACTTGGCTCTCCAAGTTCTTAATACTAGACTTGGTCTCTTGTTGAAGCTGAGTTAGAGAGCTATGCATTGTCGAAACAGTCTGAGTCAGATTTCTGATCATCTCTTCAGTGGACATAGAATTCTGAGTCACTCCTTGAGCTTGAGGTTGGAAAGGCGGTCTGTACTGAGCTTGGCCACCTTGATGGTTAAATTGTTGATTGCTAGAATTGCCATACCTCAAGTTAGGATGATCCCTCCACCCCGGATTGTAAGTGTTGGAGAAGGGGTCATACCTAGGCCTTTGTTGACCATAATTGCCCACCATATTAACTTCAGCTTGGGGCTCTTGGAGTGTGGGGCAGGAATCAGTAGAATGCATATTATCAGAGCAAATTCCACAGGCTTTCAATTGTTGTCTCCCACCTTGCTGTAGAAACTGTTTCATCATGGTTTTCAGCTCAGATACTTCTTCATGCAACAATGAATTGGCAACTACAGCATTGGCAGCCTTAGAACCAGATTCCTTCCTGAACTGTCTTATGCCCTCATACAGTTGTGTAAATAGTTCAAACGCAGCAGCAGGAGTTTTGTTGAGAATATTACCTTGGCAAGCTGCATTAACCATTCTTCTCTCATCATCCAAGAGGCCATTAAAAAGATATAAAATCAGATCTTGATCAGTGTAGCCATGGAAAGGACAGCTGGCTATCAACCTCTTGAATCTTTCATAGTACTCGTACAAGGACTCATTAGCTTCTTGTTCAATATTACTGATTCGTTTTTTCAGATCATTGAGCCTTGTAGCAGGGAAGTACTTCTCTAGAAAAGTTTGCTTCATCTTAGCCCATGTATCAATACTTCCCAGAGCCAAGTAATAAAACCAGTCTTTAGCCTGATCCTTGAGAGAGAAAGGAAAGTCTCTCAGCGCGATCTGGTCGTGAGTCATATCAGCAGGCTTCATGCTTGAGCACACAACATGAAATTCAGAAAGATGCTTGTTGGGGTCTTCACCACTAAGCCCATGGAATGAAGGCAAAAGGTAAATCAACCCAGATTTCAGCTCGAACTTGACTCCTTCAACAAGAGCAGGAAATTGCACCGCCAACGGTTATTGTGACAGATTTAGTGTAGTTAACTGTCTCAATGTTTGGTCACCCATCTCAGCAAATTTAGATTTAGAGTCAGATTCGTCAAGAAAGAACGGTAAAGCCTGAAAGTGATTCCGGATTTCCTTCCTTAACTTGAAGAGGGTCCTGTCAATATCTGGATCAAAAAGCAGGGGAGATGAGTTAGTAGCACGGGTATGAACCATATAACAGGTTCACACCCAAAACAACACAAAAGTAATGAACACAAATAGCGACGAGTCCTCGGCAACGGCGCACAATTTGATGAGGTATTTTAAGTGGTCGTTAATACCTATCAAAGAAGCCTAACTTAACCAGCTCAGTAGAGCGGTAAGTAAGGGTCGATCCCACAGAGACTCGTGTATTGGTGTTATTACTTAAATGCCAAGTAACTAATATGGGGGGTTTTAATGATTAATCTAAACTAATATGCAAACTGAAAAGTAAATATTAATGCAAGTGTGATTTAAATATATGAGAGACAAACGTGTTCAACTAGTTACATCCATCATAGATATGCTTATTGGTCATTGATTATCTTGATTCTCAATTCACTTGAATAATCTATTGTGGATTATATTCCTACTAAGGATTATGACCCAAACTTCAAATCTAGTTGAAAGAACTAACCGTCTAAACAACCCTAATCATAAAACAACCTAGAACAATGTCTAGATTCAATTAAACGACAGCTTTACGAGTCAAGTTATCAATAGAAACAAACACTTAGAGCAAACAGACATCTAAGTTATTTGTGGATTTATTCCCTTCTACAATTGAATAGCCCGAACGGGTCTAAACAATTATAGATGCTACTTTATCTAATCAATCCCGAACGGGACTTGAACAGATTAGTTGTAAATTATCCCAGAAATATTATTAG
Organism: Fallopia convolvulus; assembly: GCA_964016875.1. NCBI lineage: Eukaryota > Viridiplantae > Streptophyta > Magnoliopsida > Caryophyllales > Polygonaceae > Fallopia > Fallopia convolvulus. Next base: position 24,550,371 of record OZ024729.1, read on the forward strand.
GTAGCTAATCTAACAAAACCCTAGAATAATTCTAATTCAATTAATTAAGCACAAGGAATAAAACCTATTCAAGTTGATGAGAATCAATCAAACCTCACAATATTATGCAATCTATGATTTCAATAACTAGTCAAACACAATGAATTTAGCAATGCATAATTGAATTGAAATCAAACTTACAAAGGTTTCAAAGTCTGCCTCAAAAGAGAAAAACCCTAGCCTCCAAAAGTTGATCAAAAGTTATGAGAAAATAATTTAACATAAAGTATATATATGTCTTCTAAAAACAACCCTCAAACTCTATCTTAAACATGCCACTCAAAAAATATAAGCCTAGAAATCAAACTCGGCCCACATCCTTCGGCCCATTGCTCGCCCGCGTGAAATCCAGATTTGCGCGGCTTTGTCAATAATTGCGCGGCCGCGCTTTATGCTTCCCCGCGCAATTGCTCTGTCGTTGGGATTGCGCGGCTTGCAAACTCGGCTTGCATCCCGAGCTCTCTTCTTGCTCTTGTCTTAGCTTGTCTTCTTCTTCAATCTTTATCCTAGCATGTCCTTGCTCTCTTCTAGCTTGTCCACCACCGCCATGGTCAATCTACACCTCGCCCCGCTGTTGCTCCTGAACCTAAAACCTGCAAAACCGAGCAAAGCAGCGCATAATACACGACAACACAAAAACCTAAAAACTACATAAAAACCAACCTAAAACGAGCTAAAACATATATAAAACATGCATCTAAACTACTCCTATATGCAAGCTATCAATTTGTATGTAAATCGTCTAAATAATAATAATTAAAATTAGAAATCTAATGATATATCATAATCACAATTTTGAAATCAAAGATTTGGTAACATAAATTGATTCACTCTATGTGAATATTTCAATGGGAAATTATAATATGAATTAACTACAAATCCTATCAAAAATAAAAGATTGTTTAATAATGAGGTTTTCTATCTTATATTCTAAAAACATGGATAAGAATTTATCATATCCAAAAATAAAATATTACTTTTTAATAAAAGGGGTGGTGTGGACCAATCTAAAAGCGACATGTGTTGTTTAGTAATTTTTTTAACCTCCGCTTTAGGTTATAGTTATGATTTACTAAGTTAAAAAACCTATACTCAAGCACTAAAAATCCTCCGATATGATTTACTTTTTTTAATATTAATTATTTTATTTATTTATTTAATTTAAATATTTTTTTCAATTAAAAAGTTATAAATATAAAAAATTATAATATATTAAAAATCTAATTAACTAAAGTATTTACAAAATAAATCTACAAAATATTTACAAAACTACCAAAATAATTCGTTTGTTCAGGATCGTTAGAAGGTGCCACAACGGACATGAACGGTGGTGCTCGGTTGTCCCTCATCTCTTGCATAAACCGCTCCAGAGCTTGAATCTAGGCAGTCAGCATCATTGTGCTTGAGTTGGGCCACTTGAGCATGTAGGGAGACATTCTCCCGTTGCATCTCTTCTATTCGGGGGTCTGCCTCCGAGTCGCTCTTAGTTGATCATCATATAGGCGTCGCACTCGTCTTGAAAAGACAATAGGGTGTCGGATTGGGAGGACCTTTGGATGAGGATCTCTTGGGACCAACCCTACAAAATAATGTTAGGAACTATTGAAATATAAAAATTAAAAACGAGGAAATTAAACGAAACTACTTATAGCGATATCAACTGATCGTAGGCTTACAAAATATCGGTATGAGCCTAGCGTATATTCCTCGATGTGCAACTCGAGAAACATTACGGCCAAACTAAGATGTTGTTTATACGAAATAAATACAATTTATAACTATAGAATATAAATTTAAATGTCTAACATAAAGGTTCTAATTTTCATACCACCAACAATCGAGTACTTTGATCGAGTTCTTCTTTGTCTCAACTACTCGGCCAGGGACCAAAGTATTCGGTTGAGTAGCCTAATTGAGTTCTTCCATATGGTCGAGATTGCCTCTCTTTGTCAGCTCCATTCTGCTGTTAACGCCTCATCTTCAATCCTACATCTTACGAAACCACTAAAATGACACTAACATGATTTGAAAATAAATAATTTCATCCAATTAATTTGAAAAGGTTAAACAAAAATAAATATGTTCGTGCAATCAATTTCAAAAGGTTACATGAGTGATCAATTTCATTAAAACTCTTCCTCATCGGTATTTGATTCACTCTAAAACTCCTCATTTGACGTTTCGTTAGACGTTCGGTATTCGCATCAAAATCGACGAAATAAAGAGTACCGTCAATTCATTGAGCAGACCAAACCAATCAACATCGTTTGGATCATTAATAACTCGTGGAAGTGATGAATCATGCCGAAATGTCACCTCTATGGCAACCAGACATGAACTGCTCTCGTTGGAGTTTACACCGGTACCTTCAACAAGTCACACATGTGACTTCAGTTTGCATACCATTATCCAATCAGCGTCTGTATGTCTAACCTTTAGGTATTTGAGGAAATATTTTCTTTAGAGGGAAAGATTCTCTCCATCTTGCACAATATTATGGGTATTTCATCGTGCAAATTCATAACGACTTCAAACTTAAGCTCGTAACACATGAGGTCCCAAAAGAACACACTCATTTGAGGGATGGACTCCCAAACTTTGCTCTCAATAAATGATTGGAAAGCAACAGACAACAACCTTTACATGACACTTGACAATCATGACTCTTTATCCTAAAAAGCCCTAGCTTATGAGGTCAATGCAACAACTCAAGTTGGAAACATAATTGTCTTGGAATTTTATGATTTTCAACCACTCAAGAAGCACTTGCTTTTCACCACGATTTAGCATATAGAAAGTCTTTGGGTACCTAGTCTCCTCTTCTTCAAGTTCCAACTCTGGTTGCATGTAAAAATCTTTTAGATTTTTTCTTGCCTTCAAATTGTCTTTCGAGTTGCCCAAAACATCGAGAATGGTGAAAAATACATTATCGAAGATATTTTTTAATGTGCATGACATCTAGATTATGTCTTACCCATAGCCTAGTAAAGCAGGCCCTAGAAAATGCTTTTCTTCTTTACCCAAATCTCTACTCAGTGCGACATTATGCACCATGGCTTCCACTTTAGTTATCTTTACCAGACTCATAAGATCAATTTGGTCTAATATTTGGTATCTATCACGAAGTATTGGGGAGAGCTTCTAACCCTTTTACCTTTCTTGAAATCGTTCCTATTGTGTTGAAAAAGATGTTTTCTTGTAAATCTCCTATGACAATCGAACTAGCACATCTGTGTACATGAGTTAGATAAAACACATCTATCTTCTCCAAGCAATAAGGGAAAGCATACTTCCTAGAAGTGCTCCATCCTTCATAAGCATTAATTATTTGCAATAAATTAATCAACATGATTATAATTAACACACATGTGATGTGAAATTAATAAAATTGAAGTATATCGCACTAGAACATACCTAACAGCATCGAATATGACGGAAAGCCATTAATAGTCAACAAAATATATGCACATATGATAAAAAAAAATTGATTCCTCCATGCATCATTTGTGGTAGGCCTCGTTAAACCATAAACTCTTAAGCTCGCCTATCAACGATTGCAAAAAGACATTCAATTTTTATTTCGGGATTTTCAGTCCTAACGATATTACTGTTAGAAACATAACCTCGTCTCACATACACATTGACAATGAAAGGTTGTATGGTGTTATAGTCACAGGCCATGAAGATTACAACTTCCTCGATGCTTTGAACGGATTAAAATAGTTTGTGCACAAACCTAGTCTAAAATTGCACGATTTCGCGATGAAATCTGTCCACATTGCATTGAAATGCTTCCATACCTCTACATTTGACATATGTCACATCACCCCATCTTCTTGTACGTGCTTTACATACCATCACATCTATTCGAAAATCACAACCAAAGCATATAGCTTTTGTAGCCATTGAGTTATTGACAAGTCAAACATACGAGTGTATAGTATGAGCTTCGTCTTGCCTTGCTTCCATCTACGATGATCACATATCTTGCGGGATGCGTGCATATTCAATATCTGCACCCTAGTATATCCTACAAGAATTCTTACAACAATTAATGACTTCCCACAACAAACTAAGACCCTAAACAATTTTTTTGTCTCGTAAAACTTGGATGGTAATGTTGTCTCCGGGTGAGAGATGCGTCCGCAGAAGTCTAAAATCATGTCGTACTCTCGCTCCATCAACTTTATCTTTGACTTGAGGTTAACTAGCTCAGTCCCCGCCTCCAACTTGGATACATTACATTCACGCCACAACTGCCTATTCGCGATCGCCAACATTTTATACATACATTGTGCTTTGGGATTGAACGCTTCAAGATAATATTGCTCTTTGTTTGTCCTTCCCTCCTCATTTTGCATGAGATTAGTGTCGGATTGTACATTAAATCCAGCCTAAAACATCTATTCCATATAATCCTCACACCCAAGTACTGGCATTAGATTAGTGATAGTATAACCTTCATTTTGTTTAGTTTCAGCCAACAATGCAAAAAACATTTCATTTGTCTCCCAGTGAGAACTCCATTGGTAATAGTGGGGAACAAAACCCATACAAACAAGATGATACCTTATGTCCTCTACACGAATAAGGTTCATATTTCTATGATATGAGCATGATCTTTTTTTTGGTCGGAAATATGAGCATGATCTTTGATTATAGGATTGAGTATGCATATAAGCTTGAGTTTTAGATTTATTTTCAAGTTCTAGACACAATTGCCTTGTGAGATTATTTGACCTTTTGATTGATTATATTGTTCTCTATATCTTGAGTGCATCACTTTGAATTACTAGCTCTAGAACTTGTGTTTAGACTCTTTTCCAAGACTGCTTTTCATGATTAGATGCATGACATTAAAATGATTGAGGCATGTTAAGTAGCCTATTATTTCCTTACCTACCTTTACAAGATCCATGTTTTTGGTGCCTCATTTCTTTGAACCATAAAGCGTATTTTTATTAGCTCCACAAAATGATTTCTAGCCTATAATAGCTTGACCCATCCGGGATCTAGGACTTTAGGTTGTTTTGTTTTATGTGAGTTGTGATTAAGTATGGGGTGATTTCAAAGAAGAGGTGGAATGAAGGACAACTCTAGAGTGAAAGTTGAAAAAATGAAGATGAAAAGAATATGTTGCAAAGAAAAGAAAGAAAAAGTTGAGCTTCAAAGTAGTAGTCTTCATAATATTTTGTAAAGAGTTGAAAAGAAGGAAAAGACGCAAAAGAAGTAAGTGTATGAAAGAAACAAAAAGAGCTTGAATGAATACATGGAGTTGGTGAAGGAAAGTTTGAAGATTTGTAAAGTGTGAAGTGTTGAGTTTTGGGTTTTGGGATTAGTTCTAGTCCCGGATTTAGCACCACAAGACCAAATTTGATCACCTCTAAATTTCTTTTTACCTTGACCCCATCACAACCCTTGAAAAGTCCTCATGATTTTTGTTATGTATTTGGTCCATAGCGAAGGAGAATTAGAACGTTGATGCAAGTATATGGTAGTCTAGTTTTTCATGGTTGATTTTGAGTGAAGCACATGTCCCTTAAACACTTGAGAGTGAGAGCAAGCACATTATCCTTGATGAGGTCTAGAATGGATGATTGGTCTTTTCTTTATGCTTAAATAAAATGCATGCTAGGATGTCTTGGTCAAGTTGTGATTATTTGTTGACTTGCTCTATGGATTATGAGATGAATGCATGATTGCAATGTTGTGGTGTGATTTGGATTTGTGTCTTTCTTGATGACAAGCAAGGTTTAAGCATAGAGAAATTTGATAGCTTGCATAAAGGTAGTGTTTAGGATGCATATTTATGTTTATTTTGCATGGTTTTAGTTTAGTTTAGTTTAGTTTTTAGGTTTTTAGGTTTTCTAGAAAATTTGGGTTTTGCGTTTGTTTTGTATTTTGTAGATCTTTAGGTAAACAAGCATGGACAAGTTGGATCTTAGATGATTAAGGTGGATTTTGTTGATTCTTAGAGTGGTGCAAGTGAAGATTAGAAGGACCAAGACCAAGAGGATGAATCAGAGTCAAGATGAAGCTGCAGAGAGGAAGATGCGGGCTGGGAAGGAAGACACGGCCACATCATTGTGTATCAGACCGAGTCGTGTTGTTTTTCTCGAGATACTTATGCCGATTAATGGGCTTCGTGTTGGGATCATTTTATGTATTTTTAGATGAGCTTTTGTATGACTTTGGGATATTTAAGCTTTGAGTTTTATCTTTCTTCTCATAATTTTAATTGTAATTTGAGGGTTAGGATTTTCTAGAGAGTTTTCTCAAGATATCTTTGAACCAAATTTGTAAGCTTGCTTTAATTTAATTATGCATTGCTAAATCTCTTTTGTTTGACTAGTTAATTGAAGTTGTGATTTGCATGAGTTGTGAGGTTTGATTGATTCCCAATAACCTTAACTACTTTGATTTCTCTACTCTTAATTGAATCAAAGTTGATCTACGGTTTTGTTAGATTGATCATCTAATTGAATTTCTAGGTTAAGTTACAATTAAATCATGTTAATTATCGGTTGGTGTTAATTTGATCAAGAGTAGAACTTTAATCAACTTAGGACCAGTTAGACTAATTGGTAAAAGAAGAGAAGTCAATCACAATTCATCTAGATGTCTGGTTGCTCTGGATTATTGTCTATATTGATACTTGAATCGTAAAGTTGTTGTCAAGTTGAATCTAGGAGGTCTCCTAAGTTATTTGATGATTGTAACACCCTGACTTTCGTCAGGGCGCTACTCGGTGGTAGACCCCGTCTGGGTACTACTCAGATTGGTCTGACAAACAAATTCACTAGGATCTTGCAACGCGGGCACGACGAGAAACAAATAAAACATCCAACCTTTATTTAAAAACTAAATGTATAATACATACTAGTCTGCCCGAATTAAGAAACGAAAGTAACACTTGGACTATTCTGTAATTTCAAACCATCCTAAGACAATTCTATCCAAACTAGCAACATAAATCATTCAACAAACAATAATAGTAGTAAAATTATCCACTGAACCCCAACGACCCAGACCTAGTGACACATGTGCCAACATCCGCTCTACCACTCGGCTAAGGATCCATCACGGTTCCTATCTCGTCATACATGAAACTGAAAAAGTAAGTCCCCGAAGGGTCAGCTACAATTCTAATCCAAGCTAGAAAGAGCGAGATGCATATAGAACGTTTTAACAACAAATAACATAGAATTCTAGGAAACAGCAAACGCATTCACATATAAATCAACAACTTTCAATTCATATCAAATCAATACTCAATCGTTAAATAATCACACACGCACAGACACAAACTCATAATGACAACCTTCACCTCCACCAACTCCACCATCACCATCAACGCCCATATTCAATCACATCATCGCCCATATCTATCACCATCATCGCCCATTTTCAACAACCATCATCGCCCATATTTGATCAACAACTATTATCGCCCATTTTCAACAACCATCATCGCCCATATTTGATCAACAACTATCATCGCCCATATTCGATCAACAACTATCATCGCCCATACAGTCACAGTCACAATCACAAGCAGAATCACAGTCACAATCACAATCACAATCACAAACGCACACACAGTCACACTCGCAATCACAAGTACAAGTTATCATCACAATTACTATTAAAGTCACACTTACAATTACAACTACAAATACAATCACAATTACATTAAAAAATGCAAACACTGTCACAATCGCAACAACAAATGCAATTACAATTCTGGCAAATATATAGAGAAAATTCAATTAAAAAACATTATGCAAAAAGAGGCAAATTCACAAAACCAATTCTACACACATGTCACCCAATCTAACAAGAATTGAATTAAACCGAGCAAGTCGCAGAACGACTTACCTCAGATGAAGAATCTCTAACAACCCAGAAAACTTTAAGGACCCGAACAGAAGTGATTTCCGAACTTTGTTGATACCGATCGGTGGCTTAACACGCGGAGAAGGTTGATGCCGGCAGCGGTGTGGGTCGACCGGCGAACGTGACCTCGCTTCGACTGGATTCTTTGGGCACACTATGACGGCATCGAGATGCCCGACGAACTGCGTAGCCGCGAGAAATAGATCGTGCGATGGTACCGGCCCTTCCAAACAAAGAACATGGAAATATGTGGTGCTCTCCTCCAACAGAAACGAGAAGGAGAGGAGAAGGACAGGTAGGCGGAGCTCTCCCCGGTGAACAGGAACGGCGGCTCGGGACTTGGTGGCGCGTTGTCTTCTTCTCTGGCTTTTAGTGGCACTAGAAAAATTAGGGTAAAAAAGAAAAGGGGAATGAGGGCTCTTTAATTAAGAAAGGGGTTGAGTACTCAGCTGAAGAACATAAGAGAACAAGCAGTTGGGCTTTTCTTGAAAATGTAATGGGCTACGTTTTGGGTCTCAAGAGGGCTAAGCTAGTTGGGCCGCCCAAAAACAACTAAAAAAAATGGGTTTTACACTGAATCGGAGAGTGAAGCAAAATCAGAAATTGAAACGGGATTAATATTCGATTCTTAGGATTTTCGGGCATTACAATGATTATGGTTCTTGGATCCGATCACACTATAATATCCGCTAAATTCTAAATTAATAAAATGTGTATTTATTACAATAATTTTTTTTCTAAAATAGGGAATTTAATAATCTTTATAATTTATTATAAAAGTTTACGACAATGACAATTAAGAATTTAATTAAATATATTAAGCAAATCGGGTATTTATTTAAATATTTTTTCTCTTAAAAAGAGAGTTTAAATATTGTTATAATTTTCTTAGCAAATACTAAAAAGCTTATAAAAGGTTATCAAAATGGAAAATAAAAATTCAAACAAATATAGTTCATAATAATTTTCGAAATTTCAATTAATATCATAATACAAATAAAATATGCAAAGGAAAGGCCAAAAATAAAAATAAAAATGCAAGAGGTGGGACATGAACCCACAACCTTTTACATTTTTCACAAACTAACACACACTCCTTTCCACTATGCCATAGTAACTTATCTACCCATTAAGGATTTTTAATCCTTTTATTCCCCTACCTTCCTTCTTCCTTCTAAGAAGACATGACTTAATTTGACACTTGAGCAACGCATGTCTTCCAACTTCTCCAATGACCATGGTAGCTTGCCCTTCTCACCAAAGTCACCATCACCTTATGTCATCCTCCAACAAACACACATCTACCCAATCCTCTTGAAGCTCCTCCTCCATAAGTGGTCAATCCATGGAGTAGTGGATCCTTGGAAGGGTCAAATTTTGCTATAAATAGGGCTAGAATTTCTATGGAAGACTCACACATTAATCCTCTCTTCTTCCTCTTATTATTTCACTACTCAATCAAGCAAATTTCAGCCAAGATTAATTAAGTTTAAGGGCAGATTTTTCCCCTCAAAAACACCAAAACCCTAGTGTTCATCTTCCTCCAACACACCCACCTTCTCTGGACCACCAGGGACCTCACCGTCGGCCACCACCACACCTGCCGGAGCCACCACCTGCCACCAAGCCAAGGGAGGAGTTGCTGGCTGCTTGTTGGTCGTCCATCGTCAAGGAGGAAGACAAGTTTAGCTTTTTTTAATAGGTAATGGGCCTATTTTTAAATGTATTTATGGGCTTCAGTAAAATAATTTAGGCCCAATTGTTATTAAAAAGCCCATCAGAGTAATTTTTATGAGAGTTAAAATTATCTAGCATGATAATTTCGACCCTTTCATTTTTATGCCAAACCTGGGTCCGTCTCGTATAAATATTAATTTCCGACCCAAAATTATGTTTATTCTATCTTAAAATTATTTTAACTATAAAGAGTCTGGTTCAGGTGCGAATGGGCGCCCAGGTGCGAAATAAGAAAGAACAGAAGCCGTTGGATCAAGAAAAATTAAAGGCGCTGATCATTTCACTTAAAAAGGGGAAAAAAAACGGCACGGGCGAATTATTCGCGTATTTTTGAAAAAAGAGGAAATAGGACACGCGCCCAGATTGTTCATCAGTATTGTGAATTTGTTCATCAATAATGTGGATTTGTTCATCAAAACTGTGATTTTGTTCATCAAAACTGTGATTTTGTGCATAAATAAACTATTGCTTGTGCATCAAAAATCTATTGTTTGTACATAAAAAATGAACAAATGTGTATCAAAATTACATGCAATATGTTCATCAACATTGTGATTTTGTTCATAAAAAAACGAAAATATTTGTTCATCGGTTTGTGCATATTTGTTCATCAGTTTGTGCATATTTGTTCATTAGTAATATCAATTTGTTCACTGGTTTATGCATATTTGTTCATTACCTTTTTCATATAATTGTTCATTACTAGATGCATATTTGTTCACTAGTAACCTCAATTTGTTCATTACTATATGCATATTTGTTCATTAATAACATCAATTTATTCATAGCTAAATAAGGCACAAGCACACCTAAAACATAAGGGTATAATAATGAACAAATAAGGTTATATCCATGAACAAATAAGGGTATATCCATGAACAAATAGGATATATCAATGAACAAATAATGGTATACCAATTTGTTCATAGCTAAATAAGGCACAAGCACACCTAAAACATAAGGTTATAATAATGAACAAATAAGGTTATATCCATGAACAAATAAGGGTATATCCATGAACAAATAGGGTATATCAATGAACAAATAATGGTATACCAATGAACAAAAAAGAAGTATACTAATGAACAAATAATGGTATACCATGGATATATCAATGAACAAATAGGGGTATATCAATGAACAAATACGAGTATATCAATGACAAATATGAGTATATCAAAACTAATTATATGTGCATAAAAAAACCACATAATATTGTATTCCTACACATAAATAAGGTTAAAAAATAAAAATAAAAATTAAAAAAGTTCGAAATCAATGAACAATGTTATAAAAAACTCAATGCACAATTAGTTAGTATTGATGAACAATTGGTGAATATTGATGAACAAATCGCTATTTCTGATGAACAAACTGGGCGCGTCTCATAAAAACGTATTTTTCAAAAAATTCGTGAATAATTCGGGAAAAATTCGTCCGTGTCGTATTTTATTGAAAAATACGCGAATAATACGGGAAAAATTCGCCCGTGCCGTATTTTATTTTTTTTAATGAATGTTTAATCAGGGACGTTGATTTTTTGGAATGAACGATCGAGATTTATTCTTATTTCTCACCCAGGCGGCCATTCGCACGTGACTCTTTTTCATATTTATTTAAGGATAATAAATATTATAATTAGGCTATTAATTAGGATTTTATGAAAGTGAATTAAGTTGCATGTTCATAATTTTTTTTCTACATATATAATATTTATTTAAATTAATCGAATAAATATTACAAATGAGTTATTAAAGAGGAATTTATGTAATTAAATTCATTTGCATGCCCATCTAGGAGAAATATAATTTCAATAAATCATATATGAATTTCCTAGAAGTTTAATATTCATTAGAATAATATTTTAAGCATATTTGGTTTAAATATTGGAAAAGTATTAACTTAGGCATATTTTCCTTTATTATAAAAGAATAATGTAAGATAAGGGGATTTATTAAAATAAGATTCTATTAAAAAGGAAAATAGACTTGCATGTCTTTTAATACCATTATAAGCTTTGAAATAATATTTGTGAGATATTTTGAATAAAGTATTTTAATAAGAATAATAATGGACTTAAATAATCTAGACATATAATTGTTGGAGGATTAAAAAGACTTTTCATAATCTTTTTCCACCTTGCATGTCAAATTTAAGGCTTTATTAATACCTTTGAAAATAATGTTATCAACAACTTTGGACCTAATAAAAAGCATGGGAAACAATATTGATTTAACCAAAGTATGTAAATATTAATAGTAAGTTTAAAAAGAGAATTCTTGGATTTTCAAATCTTGCATGAAACTTTATATAAATATAACTATTTTTATAAAGTATTTTTAGAATAGTACAATTTAAAATAATAATCAAGGATTATATTATATAAAACCTCCACCTAAATTATTTTTTAAATAATTTAGTTTGCTTACTTCCTCTTGTAAAAAGGAAAAATAAGAGGAAATAATAACTTAGAAGAGATAAGAATTTTAATAAAAATTCTCTCGTTATCTTTTGTGTCGTTAGGTCGAAGTCTCAATCCCGTCTAACTCATCGCATCCCGTATCGTTCGAAAGTACACACTCGCAAATTAAGACAAGTGGAATTTCTCCTTGTAGCCTCGATATTCTGTTTCCATGAAATTTCTCGATGTTGGGAACAACTTGTTTGCTTATAATAAATGAATCTAGGATTATCGATTTTTAGAAATAATGACCCGCTTGTTACCGTTATTACGATTATTAATGTTCGATAGGACTATTATGCTAGTCTTGTTTGTGTGACCTTGCTTGTTTAAGATCTCTTTTCGAGATCGGTATGGATTAAATAGTAAGGGGTGCGAGATTAACCCGACACCTCTATATAACCTACTAAGTCGCAAGGCACCATGCCTAAATTCCGCGACTTTAAGGATCATGATCTATGTCTGCTCCTGCTCGGAGGAGGGATGAGTGCACCCTAGCTAAGTGCCGGAACTTCGTTCCATTAAGTGGACCCGGGCCCTTTCATGGCCCCCCACACTCTTAAAAATCATTAACATAAGTGAAAGTTTTATCACGATATAAGATAAGTGCTAAAGCACATATAAAAGAAACTAAAACCGGGTCAGAATAGTACTACTGGGAAGACCGCCCGGCTCTTGGTTCTTGAAACGATCGTCTTTCCATTCCGAATGCTTATTCGGGCTTGTCAAAGTGGGTTTGGTACTTAAGCGCTTTCGGGCCACCTCCCCGATTTGGAGCACCGAATAAGATGAGGTTGGTTGAGGTCCGACAAGGGCGCGAGAGGTTTTCCAAAACTTGCATGAATTAATAATGTTCCCAACATACTTTGTATTTTAAGAAGTTCTACAATCTCATAGTTCTTCCTTTCGGTTTAAGAGTTATCTCATCTCGAAATTTACCCATTTCCGTCCTTAAAGCTCCACATAAAGTTTCTACATCTCAAACACATCCCGATAATCTCTCTCGAATAACGTAAAATACCATACTACCCTTGAGAATTTCCATTCTCACTTGCTTAGTCTCCTTAGACTAATTCCACTATTTCTGCATTTTTTCGTGGTATTTCTTGCCCTTTGCGACAAATGCCAGACTCTAGGAAATTCACATCGAAGTTTTGAGGACAAAGTCTAGAAGGCTCGAGAAGAGTTATGCAAGGAGAGAAGGTCAATGCAAGCCGACGTTGAAGGAATGAAGGAATTTTCAAAGAGCAAAGCATTTAGAAGCTAGTGCACCAACTCTTTTTTTTAAATCGAGCAAATCATCATCATATGAGTTGTCTTGGGAAAACATACTTGTATTTTCAGTACGTCTTTTCAACCTTGTTTATATGGGCTTTATTTTCCGCTGTTATATCTTTTGTAAAACAACTATCAATGTAATGAACGAATGTTCTTATCAATAAATAAAATTCTGTTTTTAATCATTTCTCCTTTAATTATGTCTCATTAAATTATTTAAAGCCTTCGGTGACTTTGGACGGTAAAGTCCGAGGTCACTAGCGGTAATACCCAATGTTACAAAATAGGGGTGTTACACAGACTATGAACTAAAGTTGAAGTCTACAGTAAACTCCACAATAGAATAGTTAAGGTGAAAAGGGAATCAAGAGAATCAATGATCAACAAAGTAATATCATAATGGAAGTTAATTAGTTGAACATATTTCTCCTATATATTTACAAATTAATTTTAGTTAATCTGTTTTACATTCCTTGTTTGTTTAGCTTAGAAACTAATATCAAATCCCTTATTTCTATTACTTGACACGTAATTAAAAGCACATTTACAGAGTCTCTATGGAACCTTGCTTACCATTCTACTAAGTTTGGTTAAGTCGGGATTCTTTGATAGGTATAACGACTGCGAAAATGATACCCGTATGAGAGGGAACTGTGCCCCTTTAAAAGAAAATGATATCCGTGTTTTTGGCAAGTGCTCAAGTGGGGGCTTGATTGTGGTTAGAAGGATGATATGATGTAAGGAGTGAGAGGGTTTGCCTCTGCACACGACGCGGGGTGTGAGCGCCATAGGATCGGAATGCAATGGTGGGGAAGAGTTGCATTGTCGTGTTAGTGTGTGAATGTGTGTGTGTGTGTGTGTGTGTGTGTTGAGTGTGGTTTATGTGTGTTACTGACTAAACTTAGGTATTGGCCTGTAGAGTTATGTGTGTGGTTTGTGGACTTGTCTACTGACGATAGAAAATGTTTTTAAAATGTCTTACAATTATCGCATTTTACCTAACTTGTTACAATAGTAGTTGACCCCTCGAGGATTTATTTTTCAATTCTGGGTATGAACCAAGGACATGTGTTGGAGCCTAGGCATGATGTGGAGTGGATTGTTGACACGCACGTGTCATCAGGTCAGGGATAAGGGGGTTTCGGTTGATTATTTTATTGTTACTTTTTTGTTGAATTATTTTCGTTTACTAGCCTAGTTATAGTAGTGTTAGAATTGTTTGAGGATGTTGGAATCTTAAGTTGTATTTTTTTCATTTAATTAACTTAGGCATACAAGCATGTTTTCTACATTTATGTTTTATAAATTAAAAGTTGTATGTTTTAATTGTTTTCTCATCGTGCCCGCATTGCAAGATCGAGTGAGTTTTTTTCTCAAGCTAAACTAAGTAGTACTTAGTGAGGTCTACCGCTAAGTAGCATCCAGGTATAAATACGGGGTGTTACATTTATATCTACCAATTATGAGCCTGATTAATGCTCATTGACAATAACCCCTGAATCTTTCTCCTGTTTTTTTAGTTTGATGTTAACTAGTAGATTCAAAATCAAATATGCCGAGAAGGAAAACTTGCATCGAGAAGGCATAATTCTTTGATCTAACTCTTCCTTGAACTCGTTGAGAATTCATGCCTCATTTAAGAACATGAACCCTAATTTTTAGATTTCTCCATTGATGCAATCGACTCTTAAATTGACTTGGGATTTGTTCTTCTTCTTGTGTTAGGAGACAAAGCCCCATACTTATTGTTTGAAATTTGTCTCCCGGTTTGTTTTTTATGAATTCGGTAGTGTCTCCATTCTCGTTTTTCCTCCAGTTTTTTTGTTGTTGTTTGATCTCCCTTCTATTAACCCTTTTTTGGGGCCTAGTTTGACTTATGGATTTTGACTCTTGCTAGCATGGCCGCCCATCTCCATTTTGGCCATCATCAACTTCTTGTTTTTGCGGTTTTCCGACCCTCTTTGATCCTTAATTTCTTATCGGTGTCCCACGTCTTCGTCGGGTTATGTTTTGGCCATGGCTTACTGTTTCGCCATCTACCGCCAACCATGGTTTAAGCCCCTTCCTCCGACTCTTCAATCGACCATGGGTACTTGTTTGAGGCGTGTCCATCCTCTGAGCCCCAAACTGAGTAGACCCTTAAGTTTGTTAAAGCAATTGAAAAAAGGAAATTTAAAAAACAGTAAAAAATATCGATACATAATTTTAATAAAATATAGAAATAGGAAAAAAAAAATTAGTTTGTTTGGTTGATTTTTCAAAACAAATTTTGCTTGTTTTGTTTGGATACCTCTCTAAATCAAAGATCAAATTGCATATCATGTAAAACAATTGCGTTTTACTTGTGAGGCAAGTTTGACATGCAATTTTTCTTGCAGGTTAGCTCGAGACTTATTTTATGTATTAATTTTCTGAGGAATTGGAGCTAGGTTTGGCATTAGACCGAATTGAATTGTGTGAGATCGCTTGGTTCTTTGAGGCTTCTGAAGAAGATCCTTCATCTTGGTGGAGGAAATGTCAATTGTCCCTTTCGCACGCCCAAGACCATGCTGCTTGCAGCACTGATCTTATAGTGTTTTTACTCACACCACTCTCAAACTCTTCTTAGTTCTTACTCCCTCCGTTTCACAATACATGTTCATAGAGACTTTTTTTTGTTTCATAATAGATGTCCATATAAGAATTTTATCCACTTCTTTCTATTTACCCCTAATAATTATAGGCAGAATAGATATACAGACACCTGTACTTGTGTAAAAAAGTCACTTAGACACCTTACCTTTGGTTTTGTTCTATTGAGTACTTGAACTTAGCCTTTTCTGTTCTATTGGACACCTTTATGTTGATGTGGCAATTAGCGTGTAATGCACTCTCTAATGGGAGAGTGAAGCTTAAATGATCCTAAATTTTAATCTGATGTGGAATTAATTAAAAAAACAAAGTAAATGGCTTTAAAACCCGACGACATTGCTCCATCGATTTCTTCTTGCCATTCTCTTCTTCGTCAACCTTCACGCCATTGTCTTCTTCTTGCCATTCCCTTCTTCTTGCCCAACCAATCTCTCTTGCGTCGGTGATGTCTTCTTCCTTGAGCACCTGGTCTCAATCGGACAGCCAACCCCGATTCGTTTTTCCGGCGTGCTACTGTGGAGTCGTAGCTTGCCTGAGACACTCATGGACGGGTCAAAATCCAGGGAGGCGCTTTTTTGGTTGTCCCAACTTTGGAGTAAGTCCAATTTTGCAAATTTTGAACCCTAGAAATTCCAATTTTGCTGGTTTGAATAGGGCATTATGGTTATTTTGGATTGAATGCTTAATTGAGTATTGAATTGGTTTGTTTAAAGAGGATGGGGGCATGCGGGTTCTTTAGATGGCTGGATCCACCAATGACCAGACCATGCAAAGCAAGTGATTACTGGTTTGCTCAGAAATGTAAAGGAGAAAGAAGCAGAAAGGGATAGGGTCAAGCGTCGAGCTAATGTACTGGGGTTGGTTTTAGTGGTGATTATAGGGATCCAGGGTTTCAAATTCATTATGTCAATGTGAGATGAATTGATGTCTGAATTTCAGTATTAATTGTGATACATCTATGTAATAGGTGGTTTAAGGAAGCTAATGTTCAATTGGCAAATATGCCAATGTTTGTAAGAAACATATGCTTTAACTTGAATGCAAGCTAATTTAGTAAATTTGGTTGTGTAATGTGTTGTTGCTTGAAGCTGAATGCTTGAATCACTTGGTCATGTGCTGATGTGCTTGAATCACTTGAATCACTTTGTTTCTAAACACAAAATTTTGGCAACTTAACAGATTTTGGCAAATGTGCTGATGTTTTGAACAGATTTTTGGCAACTAACAGTGAGAAAATGCTGGAACAAGAAATTTGTCTACATTTGCTGGAACCAAATGCTTCAGTAGACACAAAATAGACAGATTTTGTGTTGGTTTGACTGCTAACAAGAAATCACATATTTCTGGAACAACAAACACATAATAGACAGATTTTTGGCAAATTGGAAACCAAATGTACCAAATGTACTTAAGATCAACTTCATAGCCGAGCTGTTCTTACATTATATTCAAAATAAAGACAGCTTTGTGGTAAAGTACTACTACCACAATCCATAACCTAAAATTAATAGACAATTGTTCTTACAATATATGCAAAATCAAGACAGCTTCACTTGAAATGACTACTACCACAATCCAGAACCATCATTAATAGATGTTCTTACAATATATGCAAAAAGAAGACAACTTCACATTAACTAAGTTATTAGGTTGCCATTCCAGTTGGTTGATCAGACAGAGCATGATGGTCTATGGTCTGTTGGAGTTGGTTTGACTGCTAAATGGGACTCCAATTGGTTGGCTTGCAAAAGAACTCCTCCTTGGTAATTGCCTCCTTGTGATAGCTGGTTGTCCTTGCCATTGTAAACCTCTGGTTTGAGCTCCAATATCAACACCTTGAGTTGCATGTTTAGTGGCTTGTGGACATCTCAACACCCTACTTGAGTTTTGCCCTGGCTGTAATCACAATTTATGACACCAAGTTAAAGACAATAGGTGCAAAGATAATTATGCTTAATAAAGACAATGTATGACATAGTTCACTCACATTTAAAATGGTCAAACCATTAGTAAGGTTGATGTAGGTACCCATTCCCACCATTCTGCCCTTTTTCTTAGCTCTGGTACATGGACCATTTTCAACTTGGCTTCTTTTACCATTGTCCTATTCAAAAGAAGTTTTATGATTCAAAATTTGTATGAGTAACAAGTAAAAACACCAAATGTAACTAGCATATATACCTTGTCAGCTTTTCTTCTTTTAGTTGAGGCAAGTTGAGGTGGTGCACTTTGAGCTGGTTGAGGTGGTGCACTTGGACCTGGTTGATGTGGTACACTTTGAGCTGGTTAAGGTGGTGCACTTGGAGTTGGTTGATTTGTTTGGTTTTGGTACTTGTTAGGGAAGCCCTTTTTATTGTGCCCCTTGACCTTACAAATTGAACAAATAATCACAATACCCTTTCTTGAGTACCTCCCATACTTTTTTGGCTCATCTCTTGGCTTCCTTCTATTTACCTTTGGCCTTCCCCTTTTCTTTCTCATCTGAGGGGCCTCAATTCTTGGATTATCAGATTCTGGCCACATTTTCATGCCCAACACAGGTTCAATAGGACATGCATAAGCCCTGAGGTAGGTTTCTTTCTTATGCCAATGAAGCACATGGTCATCAGGGTTGATCTTCAAGTGGTTCATTGCACAAATGGCATAGGCACATGGAATTCCCTTTAGTTGCCAGCTTTTGCGAGTACACTCATTCTTCCTTAAATCTGCAATATGCCCATATTCACCATCTTCAATCTCAAAACCTCTATCCCCATTCCATAAGAGGTTGCACTGCATTGCTTTCTCCTTGTTCCTCTCCAGTCTATGCAATGCCATTGATGAGATATCACGGATCCAAGTCCTTGCAAAAGCATTCATTTTTGTAATCCTAGCCAAGACCTGCTTCTTAATGTCCTCAAGCATAGAGATGATAGATTTATGCCTAGCAGTGAGTATCCAACTATTGAAAGTTTCACACATGTTATTCTCACATGCATCACACTTCACATCAGTCCTAAAGTAAGGCTTGCAGAAATTCTCTTTTCCATAGTCTAAGAAATCCTCAACAAGGCCAGTACCCAACTTACCTATTTGGTCAAGGTTGTCCTTCAATTCCACTTCAAATGTAGACCAACAACAGCTCCAAAACTTTTTCCTTCTATCAGTGCCTCTCCGTTGCTTTGCCCAGTTAGAGTAGACATGTCTAGCACAAAACCTATGCTCAGCTTCTGGCAACTCAGCCTTAACAACAACTCTTAATCCCTACAATACACAAAAATTAAGGTTAAATAATTGTCATATGAAAGCTTTGAATAAAGGAAAGTAGTACACTTAATCTCACCAATTGCATGTCAAACATTACAGTTAAGCCTTCTCCATTGCCAAGATTCAAATCTGCCTTCAATGTCTTGATGAATTTGGTCCAAGTGACAGTTGATTCAGCAGAGGTGACTTCCCAGGCAATTGGAAACATTTGTCCATTGCCATCCTTACCTACTGCTACAAATAATTGCCCCTCCACAACCCCCTTTAAAAAACAACCATCAATCCCAAATATTCTTCTACAGCCTTGCTTCCATCCTTGACTCAATGCCTTGAAACACACATAAAATCTCTTAAAATACTCTTTCACAGGCTCTTTGTTCTTCTCAGTGACTACAAAGCAAGTGGATCCTGGATTAGACTTGTTGATCTCATCAACATAGTCGTGTAACTTAGCATATTCCTCTTTATAGTCACCATTGTGCTGAGTCAACACCCTAACCCTAGCTCTCCTACAAATGGATATTCCAACATAGAGCTTCAACTCCTTCCTACAAAGTGATTGAAGCTCCCACAGTTTAATGGAAGGTTGGGAAACTATTCTCTTCTCAAAATATCTTGCAAGGAATTTAGAGTTGCAAAGCCTATTGGTGTTGTACCTTCTACAATCATGTTTGGGCATGTAAATCTTAACCATGAAATTTTGACTCCATCCATCATAGCTAGCATGTAATCTCCACTTGCATCCAACATGTATACACGTAACTGTAACCCTGCGTGCTTCATTAGGCCTAAGCTTCAGTTTCACACCCTTATGAACACCATACTTAGCTACAGCCTCTCTAAACTGTTCAACATTCTCAAAAATCATGCCCAATTCCCAAACATGACACACAAACTCAGGGTCATATGCAACATGTCTACTCCTCCTCCTTCTCACCTCTCTATGTCCTTGTACTTCATCTCCAGATTGCTTACTTTCAATACTATAATCTGAATCACTAGCAAAATAAGGTTCATCACCACCCAACTTTCCAGTGTAGTCATGTGCATCATCCCCCCAGTTTTCATTCCCTTCATCAGCCCCCACCTCACCTAAAGTAGTTCCACATTTACATTCTTCTCCATGTGCACTTTTTTCTTAGTCCTTTCCAATCTAGCTGCCTCTCTTATTTATCTAAGTTCCTCATCCACTTCACTATCATCATTGATCTCCCATGTTAGGCTCTCACTCTCTTCACTTTCATCACTTTCCTCACTACTATAATCAGAAGAACCCTCACTTTCATCTCCATCTTCCCCTAAATCAACAATTTCAGGCTCAACCACTAGAGGCACATATACTACCATTTGTAGGCAGTTACCATCTTCAACTTCAACTTTAGTGTCATCCCCATGCTTAACATAAAAATGTACCTCATCCCCATCATTTAATGTGCTAGCAAGTTCAACGAGTGAGCTATCACTCATTTTCCTAAATGCACCCCCATTTATGTCCTTGTAGTACACCCCATCAAATTCCAGATACCCTAAATCTTTCACATACCAATATAACTCGAACAGACTAAAGTAATCTGTATCCACATCACTAAATTTCGGTGGAGACTCATCAATGTAAGCAGGTTGTGGGGATTCAAGGAACTTACCTCCATGGTGCCACACAATGTGCACCACACCCATCGCAATCCCTAGCAATAGACAAGCCAAAAAGACCATTTATTCCTCTGATTTGAAACCAAAACATCAAAAACCCTAAAATCTCCAAACATCAAAAACCCTAAAATCCCGATAATGAAATAGTAGAGAATCGAGTTTGCTAGAGCATACTTACCTTAGAATGTCCTCAAGATCTTCACAAATGGCATCACAAGGAGAGACGAAGTTGTTCGAGCAGTGTTCTTCGACAATCGCAGATCGTGGTTAGGGCTCCAATTTGTTCCTTCGACAATCGCAAATGGAAATTTGGAAAGGGGTAATCTGATGTGGTTTAATGAATGTTTTTATTCGGTTTTTCCTTTTATTTGTGCACTAATCTGATGTGGCCTTTTTTTATAACGTGGCGTCTTTCTTTCTATAACGTGGCAATAGTGTTTGACATGTCAATGCGCGTGTATGACAATCGAAGGATCCTTCGTGACCACATGTCCAATAGAACAGAAAAGGCTAAGTTCAAGTACTCAATAGAACAAAACCAAAGGTGAGGTGTCTAAGTGACTTTTTTACACAAACACAGGTGTCTGTATATGTATTCAGCCTAATAATTATATCCCATATACACTTCTCCCAAAAATTAAACCAAAAGTACAAAAGGTAATTGGGAGAATACGAAGAGCATTTAATAAGAGTAATTTAGGGAAAAAAACATTTTCTTAATATGTGTGAAGATTTGTCTATGAACATGTATTATGAAACGGATGGGATATTTTTCAGATATTTTTACTTTTCACATCTTTTCTTCTTTGTTTTTGACTTAATTAACCGTTCCGCCGTTTTCCTATGTCTTTCGCATTACCAATCTTATCTGGTATTCCAAATTCTTACATTATTTTTAAAAAAAAAACTAGTAAAAGTGAAATTTTCAAAAATAAAAGTGAAAATGAGGTAGCTTATTAATTTTCATATCCCTCCAAAACGGTTTCAGTGAAGAAAGTGGGAACGTTCTGGAACTCTGCTACTACTACTAGTACTATACTCATTTGCTCTCCCCCTTTCAAAAACCCTTTCCTTTGAAGCTTGTCTTTCACGGTTCTACAATACGACTTTCGACATGCCTGCCACGGACGAGATGATTTTCAAGGATGGCGCTCCGGTGATGAAAGTTGGCGAGGAAAGGGTGATCGGAAACCAAGGTCTTAAGAAGAAGCTTATCAAGAAAGGGAATGGTCAGGAGACTCCCGGTAAAGGCGACGAAGTTGAAGGTCTCACCCTCTACTTCTTTTCCGTCTCCTTCTTTATTCTTCTACCAGGATTCAGAACTCTTTGATCGTTTCTTTTATTCAGTGTATTACGTTGGCAAATTTCTCGATGGAACGGAGTTTGATTCCGGCCGTGACAAAGGGCCGCGGTTCAAGTTCACCCTCGGACACGGTTAGTTCCTCTAACTGTCTTCCCTATTTGTCTACCGATTGATATGCTTTTGGATTTGAATTATTAATTGGCGAGTTTAGGAATTGTATTACTGTAGTATAAAGTTTTATTGTGCCCTAGAGTAATTTGGATGATCGTTGTTTGTAATATGAAAGGGGTCTCTCAAAATGCGGAATTAGAATCATATGTCTCTGTTGTTGTTGCCTGTGAAAGGTCAAGTTATCAAGGGATGGGATCAAGGTATTAAGACAATGAAGAAGGGTGAAAAAGCCATTTTTACGGTTCCACCTGAATTGGCATATGGTGAATCTGGGTCTCCTCCTACAATTCCCCCAAATGCAACTCTTAAGTATCATGTTGAGCTGCTGTCATGGATTAGTGTCAAGGACATCTGCAAGGATGGTGGAATCTTCAAGGAGATTCTCAAGGAAGGGGAAAAATGGGAGAAGCCCAAGTGCCGTGATGAAGTGCTAGGTATCTTACATGACTCTGATTGATTACATGCCTGACGTTTGGATCCACATTACCATGCTTAAACGCCTGTCTTCTTTGTGTTGGTGTAGTTATGTATGAAGCTAGGCTTGAAAATGGTAGACTGGTTGGTGCATCTGAGGGGGTAGAATTCACAGTTGAAGAAGGTTAGTGGTTTTTCACTAGTTCATGTCTTCTGCTAAGGTAGACGAGTTCCATTAATTGTGATTATGGTTTTTCTTTGATGATTAGGTCATTTCTGTCCTGCTTTGGCAAAGGCTGTTCAGACCATGAAGAAGGGTGAGATAGTTCTTCTAACTGTGAAACCTCAATGTAAGTATTGTTTTTTGACGTATGTCCTGCACTTCAAGATTATTTTTAAAAGTCATTCTAATTACATGGGCATTGACAATAATGGCAGATGGATTTGGAAAGAAGGGAAAGGCAGCCTCTAATGGCCAGCATGCTGTGCCTCCTAATGCTACTCTTCATGTTACTCTTGAGTTGCTGTCCTGGAAGACAGTCTCAGAACTAACTGATGATAAGAAGATTATTAAGAAGATCTTGAAGGAAGGAGAAGGCAATGATCGGCCCAATGATGGTGCTGATGTAAAAGGTTAGAAAAGAATTCAACATTTGATGTGTCCTTTCACAGAAATTTCTGAAGCATTATACCCTAGGTGCATATGTTCTGACACTGATGTATATTTACTGCAGTGAAATTGATAGGGAAGTTGCAAGATGGTACTGTGTTTGTTAAGAAGGGACATGACGATGGACACAAACTATTTGAGTTTAAGATAAATGAGGGTAAATTACAATTGCTTCTCTGGTATTCAGGAGCCCATATATTTGCCAAAATAACACTTTTGAACTTTTGAATGTTTTTTGGTAATGTGTTGACAGAGGAAGTTATAGAAGGGCTTAGTAAATCTGTGATGACAATGAAAAAAGCTGAAATCGCACTATCGACGATTGCACCTGAATATGCATTCGGCTCATCAGAGTCTAAGCAGGAGCTGGCAGTGGTTCCTGCAAATTCTACTGTCTACTATGAAATTGAGCTGGTCTCTTTTGAGAAGGTGAGCTTGATGACTATAAGTAGTTCTACCTAGCATTCGTCACAACTACAGGACTTTTTTGAAATATTTTAAATCCTTTTTGTACAGGAGAAGGAGTCATGGGAGATGAACATTGAGGAGAAGATTGCAGCAGCTGGTAGGAAGAAAGAGGAAGGAAATCTCTTATTCAAGGCTGGAAAATATACAAGGGCCTCCAGATTATATGAGAAGGTACGTACATTGATGCAGTGGTCATTATTTCATTTATGGTTTTAGTGGTTCCTTAATAATTTTTTGTTGCTAATACAGGCTGCTAATTATATTGAGTGTGATTCTACTTTTGGTGAAGAAGAGAAGATGCTGTCAAAAGCTTTGAACATTACTTGTAACCTGAATAATGCAGCCTGCATGCTGAAGTTGAAAGAATACAAGAAGGCTGAAAATTTATGCACTAAGGTACAATTCATGTTGCGAGGAAAGCCTTGAGAAGGTTGCACCAAGTGAAGAATTGGAATGGTTTTCCTGAACTTTTAACTAAAACATTCTTGTATGCAGGTGTTGGAAGTTGAAAGTCAGAATGTCAAGGCACTCTATAGAAGAGCTCAAGCAAATATTAGTCTGATGGATTTTGTTTTGGCGGAATCTGACATCAAGAAAGCTCTGGAAATTGATCCTGCAAATAGGTGTGATTAAATATTCTAATTTAAATTTGGGACTGAAGTTCTTGGTTGTATGGAAATTGATTATATACTGTATTGACTGCTTTGTTTCTTTTAAAGATGGATCTGCTGAAAGCTTCTACTGCAATGTAGTTTCTAAAGCAATGCCTGTCGTTGGCCCTGTTCTATATGGAGCTATACGTGTTTAACTTGTAATTTGCAGATCAAGAGATTATTTTAGCATTAAGCAACTAGCATAACAAGTCGTCTGATCATTTGTTATTGTCTGTGTTCTACAGGGATGTGAAGCTTGAATACAAGAAGTTGAAGGAAAAATTGAAGGAGTCTAACAAGGAGGACACAAAGCTCTACGCCAATATGTTCGCTAAAAAGTGAAGTAGATTGATTCTGATGCAAGTAGCCTAGTTTAGTTGATGTTACTCTTAAATACGAGACTAAGGAGGAAATTTCGTAAACAAAGCTGACCCGTAGTTGAAGAAAGAGGGTGCCAGCAAAGATGCTGAGTCATGAGGATATATGGATGATGCAAAATATTCTCTTTTTGTCACTTATGATCAACATTTTGGCAAGATCTTTTGGCGTATTTTGTGATGCATGGAGGATGATGATGTATTTCTTTAAGTTCCTGCCTTGACAAATATCAGCCTAGCAATCTAGCTTGTTCATTGTAATTAGCCTTACTTTTGACTGTTGAAACTAACTGTTCTTTATGAAGAAAGATCACGAGTGGAAAGAAGATGCTCTTGCAAAATGTAAAATGCCAGTTATAGTGATGTGCACAAATGAATTAACACAAGTCCAATTTGATAAATGATGAATTAAGAGCACATTTATTAGTGGTTGCACAAACTCCTTTGGTCATCAGATAAATGATGAAAGTATCACGAGAATCATATCATGTCTACAACTCTGTCATAGGTATATATCTAATTTAGCTCAATTGAGCAAGAATTACAACAATCTCTCAGCTATCTGTAAAACAAATTCTGCTATGAATCAATCCAACACAACAGAAAAAAAGGGGGAAACAAGCTAGTGCCACACAAAAACATGCAAACAATTCAAAAAGAATGAATCGCCAGATATTGAACTAAAACCAACCGCTCTCACTGCCCGATCACAAGGCTATTTTACAGTCCAATAACTGCTATAGTGCCTTCTTCTACTCTTACATTTAATAACTTACTGTGCTGAAATCTTCTTTCTGGCAAGGATATATTCTTGGGAGCAAGTTATTAAGAATGTGCTCACCAAGTGCGCAAAGCTTTGACAATATTCTGCCTTAGATCAACTCACTTGTTCTCCAATCAGATCGAGGCCAACGACTAAAAACGTGACTCCTTGAAAAAGTAGGAAATAGAAGTGAATCCCTTGGGCTGACAACAGGCTTCTAACCGAAGCAGTCAATAATATAAATGCAAGGGCAAGCTCCTTCCTGTACAACCGGTTTTTTCTAGATTTCCCTCCATTGTGAGAATTTTGACTGGTCAAGATTGCTTTACTCAACTCACCTAAGCCAGAATCTGAGTTTGACCGTTGTATAAGAGGGCCAGATAGAAAGGGATCCGATTCTTTCTCAGATAAAGCAATCAGGTCAGCTTCTGATGATCGTCCTGATTTCTTTGTGACCACCCATTCATAGGAGCCTTTGAAACGGAATAGACCAGAAATCATGGCGTTGAATTTGGTGACGGACATGGTGTTCTCGAATAGAAGGTAGGGAACTATAAAAGGAAATGATTGTGGAGAAGGAAGAATGTTTAAAACAGACATGAATCCAGGGATGTAACATACTACCCAAGTTGGTAACTGAGCTTCTGGAAGAAACATGGTTAATGGCAGGATGATGCAGAATAGGGTGAAAGAATAGAAGGGAAGAATGAGCTTCCGAAGGAGGAAGAAAAGGAAAATCAAATTAAATTTCTTAGTCCAGCTGATCTGCAACAGAAAACGGGGAAGGGAAAGAAACAGAATGAAAGAGGAAATTAGCTTCAAAATCAATGCCTACAGATACCAAGCACATATCTCAAAGTTGTCATAAAAGCGCCCGGACAAACAACACTCAGTCAAATCCTCCTAAAGAAAAAGAAGAACAAGAGAAAGGCAACACAACAGCAAAACTCTCATTCCCTTATCCGTAATATGTTTTAGGAGCGTTTTGAAAGCTTTGAAATTCAAATTTGTTACAGGAAGATTCGGATAATAGATAGAATTGAAAAACACAAAATAACAATCCACTTAACACTAAAGTAAATTCAAATTTACTTACCTTTGAACGGATAATATCCAAAAAGCACATGCGGAATAATTGCATAGGGCCTGAATGCCAACGATGCTGCTGTTTTTTGTATGCTTCATATGATTCTGGTAGTTCACAAAGACACTGAAAATAATATTTTCCTTTTAAGATTTTGTAATCTACTCAAAATATTGAATATATCTTGACAGAAAAGAATGCTGACACAAACCTTAACATCGTTGAGAAATATAAATTTCCAACCACAAAGGTGAGCACGAACAGCAATGTCCATGTCCTCAACAGTTGTCCGTTCCAACCACCCACCACACTCCTCCAGAGCTTTGATTCTCCAGACACCAGCAGTCCCATTAAATCCAAAAAAGTTGATGAACACACCATTAACTTGTTGCTCAACCTCAAAGTGGAAGGATAGGTTTATATTCTGCAATCTTGTAAGCAAGTTTTCATCCTTGTTTACGAATACCCACCTTGCTTGAACTAATGCTAAATCGTCATTCCCCTTTACAATAAAAACAAGTGTCAAGTGCAATAAAAAACAAGGCTGGAAAACAAAAATTGGAATAATTTGCATCAAAAAAATATGAAGTATATCAAGCATAATGGCATAATTTTAAATTCCTACAATTTATACAATATCTATATCACATTAGTCAATTGCTAGAAAAGATTGTCAATTGCTAGAAAAGATTAGATTATTCTATTTCCCCCCACTAAATATGAATCAGGAACTCTAGATCAAACTTAAGCAAGATTATAGGATTCATCTAAGAAGCTTTTTTGAAAGCAAAATAAAAATAAAAATAAAGAATAGCAAAAGTTTACAAGACTACCTTAAAGTAAGGAATGGTTTTTCTCAGAAAATCTGGTGCTGGTTGAAAATCAGCATCGAAGATTGCAACAAACTCATAATCTTTGACATAGTCACAGTTCATGGCTGATTTCAAGTTTCCAGCCTTGTAGCCTGTGCGGATAAGGCGGTGCCTATAGATTATTCGCACACCACGCTGTTGCCACTTATGCACTTCTGCTTTTATCAAAGATTGCACATCCAAATCATCAGAATCATCCAAGACTTGCACAAGCATTCTTTCCTTCGGCCAGTCAAAGACACAAACTGACCCAATGGAATGTTGATAGACCTGTTCAGCAACCAAATGTATTACATGAAAAAAAAACAAAGACCCAGACTTATCCTAATTAAACAGAAAGATACGAAATTGTAAATACTTTTCGCTTGCTGATTTGTAAGCATTATATATAGTACTTGTAAGCTTTTTACTTGAAAGATATATAATGAAGAATATCAGGAAGAGTAAGAAAATCTTAATGACAATTACAAGAGTGAGACAAATCACAGAACAAGTTTAGCAAGCCAATCTCAAAGGAAAGTGCAGGTGGGACCAAGATAAGAGAAGTAGACGGCTAAACCAAATCACAAAGGGATCACATTTTACAATATTATACTTGAACTGTTTGAGAAATTTTTAGCAAAGAAGGGATTTCGAAACCTACATCTTCTTACCTCCCTCTCATTGCACATAGGGATCTGTATTAACACCATTGGATAGTCCTCCAGATTCTGCCCCTCCAAGTCCCCGTTAGGATATTCAACCGCTGCCACTGGCTTTATACCCCGCAACTTGATCCAGAAACATCCCAACATCAAAATGAACCGATCCACCGACTGAACTAGGAACAGGACAATACACACATTCATCAAACTCTGCAATGGAGGAGCGAGATAATCAGCTCGGACTCTCAACCAAGTCGCATAAACGAGCTCAACCATCCCCAACACCTCCGCCCTATGAAGCGACGGTGGACTGAAATGCCAGCCATTGAAGTAAGCTACGAGCTCGAAGATGAGCAAGATAATAACAGTAAACAAGAATCCCTTGATTACTCGATAGAGCCGGGAGTCAGAGCGCTTGTGCGGCGGCGTAGGTTGTGCGATCCGACGGTTGGCGGTGCGGAGGACGACGAGGAACCGGGCGGCAAGATGCGATAGAGAAGTGCAGATTTGCTGGAATTTCAATAGACATACGAAGGACAATTGGCGGACGCTGCGAGTCCGAGTCCGCTCCTCGGCGGCGGCGGCGGCGGCAGAGGTAGAGCCATGGATCTTGACGGATAAGAAGCTAGGGTTGTCGGACGAGTCTAATACGTCATTCTGCTTCTCTCGCTGCTTGTTCCACCATTCCTGGAACTCGTGGTTGGGAGGCCGAGACATAAGAAGTGGAGGACGAAGCGTAGGCGACGGCGGTGCTGGTGCCAGTTACCGACCGGGAGACGCTTCAAGCGGTGGATCTTTCTAGATCTCCTTCTCGTCGGAGTGAAACATGATAAGATCTCAATAGAGCTCGTCGCCCGACGGTGGTGGCGGCGTTTCCGGTGGAAGGGGCGGTGTCGGTGGTGGTTGAAGTCTAGATTTCTCCCTTTCTCTTACTTGTGAGAGTGAAGAAGAGCGTGAAGAGTTTGGCTTGGTGGGAGGGAGATGTGGATGAGATCCGAAGTTCGGGGTTTAATGGCCAAATTTAGTTAGTTTGGTAAAATGTGAAGAGCTGTAATTAATCACTACTTTCCTTTTACAGTGGCTTCTTCCTTCTTCCGTATCAACCTTCCTTTCTTTGAGCTTACATCAGATTTTGTACCCAAGATTGGTTTGGTATCGTATCATTAGATGTGTCTAAGTTTTCGTCTCTTTGTCTATCCAAGGTATATATATTGACAAATTTACTGTAAATAGGTAAGAACTTTCTCAACTTTTAGATTCTATAAAGTCAATGAATATATTTTTAAAATTAAAATAAAATCAAAAAATCTAATAATATCTTAATTTCTCTTTCTTATATTCTTATTTTTTGAAATTTTAAAAAATAAATATTTTCTCTCTCTCTACTAATTTTCATCGTGCTTATATAAGCGCCTATGAATTGGGAGAAGTCAAAACAATGGACTGAAGATGAGAAGAGGATTGCGACTCCACAATATAAGGCAAAGAAATGGAGAATACAATCACCTAAAAAATGAACTTGAAGGTGACAACTTACGAGTCATCAATGTTGTTGTTTTTCCCTGGGAAATAGAGCTAATTATTTTAGATATCTTGGTTTTCCTGCATGGAGCTCAAGATATTACTATTAACTACTCCCTCCGTTCTATTCTACTTGTCACTCTAGTCTTGATTTTGTGTTCAATAAAACATGTCATTGTAGATATTTTATTCATAATTTTCCAAATATACCCCTTCATTTATTACCTAAATCTCTCTCCCAACTTAATTATATTTCACTTTTCTATGAACAATTATTATGTGGATTTATTTTATAGGTTAAAGAAAGAAAAATAAAAATTAATGTAAGTTGTATTTAATAAGGGCATTTTAGTAAGATATTATAGTGTCTTAATATGTGTGAATTTAGCTAAAATGACAAGTATAATAGAACGGATGGAGTATATTACTAGAGAGAGTAATAATGTGGCTGACAAAATCGCTAAATTGGGTCACAGTCTCCCTATTGAGTGTATAAAGACTCACTCAGAACTTAAGGTTCTCATCCGTAAGATGCTCTAGGACGCCCTCTGTAAGGAGTGCATCCTAATCCTCACCTAATCAATATATATATATATATGCACCTATGAATTGAACAACTAATATATTATAAATGAACAACTAATATATTATAAATGAATTGAACAACTAATATATTGCTAACGAACAAGTATTATATTATGGATCACGAAATAATATATGCAAATAGTATAAGGATGCTCTAGGACGCCCTCTGTAAGGAGTGCATCCTAATCCTCACCTAATCAATATATATATATAAGCGCCTATGAAGAATTTATCTCTTCTAATGCATATTGAACAATTAATATATTATAAATGAATTGAACAACTAATATATTGCTAATGAACAAGTATTATATTATGGATCACGAAATAATTTATGCAAATAGTATAACATTTACGTCTTCATACAGTTAAACAACTACTTATTTGTGAATGAACAACTACAATCTCACAACTATTAATAAGAAACAATGAACAATTACATTTTCGCAAATGAACAACTAGGTATTCTCAAAAGAACAACTAGTTGTTAATGCAAATAATTAACCGTATAACTACCCTAAAAACATAAATCGCTAATCCTAACCTACTCCCACTAAACCCTAAACCCGCTAAATCCTAAACCTAAAACCATAAATTATAAACCCTAAACCCTTTTCCACTAAATCCTAAAACTGCTAAACCCTTAACGATAAACCCTAAATGCACTAAACCCTAAACCCTAAATCCTAAACCTTCTAACCCTAAGTCATAAACTCTAAAAACCTAAATCCACTAAACCTTAACCCTTAAACTTGCTAAAGCCTAAACTCATAAACATTGAACCCTAAACCACTAAGTCCTAAACCCTATGAAAACACTAAACCTTAAACCTACTAAAACCCTAATTAAAATCATAAATCATAAATCCTAGACATGTTAAACCCTAAAACCCTAAATCCACTAAACCCTAAAAGCGCTAAACCCTAAATCCCAAAATCATAAACCCTAAACAAGGTAAGCTCTAAATCTACAAACCCTAAACCCCCTAAACTCTAAAATCCTAAATCCATTAAACCTAAACATGCTAAATTCTAAACCTAATAAACCATAAACTCATAAACCTTGAACCCTAAACCCTAAACCACTAAGTCGTAAACCCTTTGAAGACACTAAACATTAAACCTACTAAAATCCTAAAATCCTAAATCATAAATCCTAGACCCATTAAACCCTAAAACCCTAAACCCTAAACTTGTTAAATCAAGGGTTAAGGAGTTTAGGGTTTAATAGATTCAGGATTTAGTGGTTTAGAGGGTTTAGGATTTAGTGGTTTACAGTTTAGTGTTTAAGGTAGGATTAGCAAGTTTAAGGTTTAGTGGGTTCGAGGATTAGGGTTTAGGGTTTAGGGTTTATCGAGGTTTAGGGTTTAGCAAGTTCAAGGTTTAGTGGGTGAAAGGTTTAAGGGTTTAGAATTTTAGGGTAGTTAGAAAGTTATTACATGACCAACTAGTTGTTCTTGCGTCTATACATAGTTGTTCATTCGCGATTAAGTAGTTGTTCGCTGTTTGTTATTAATAGTTGTGAGATTGTAGTTGTTCATTCACAAATAAGTATTTGTTCAACTATATGAAGACGTAAATGTTATATTGTTTGCGTATATTATTTGTTCATCCATAATAAAATACTTGTTCATAAGCAATTCATTAGTTGTTCATTTATAATATATTAATTGTTCAATATGCATTAGATGAGAGAGAAAAAATTTCATCATCACTTGTATAGGCGCGATGAAATTAGAAGAGAGAGAAAGCTAGATGTGGAAAAAATTATTTATATTTTAAATTTTCAAAAAATCATGAAGTAAGAGAGAGAAGATAAGATATTACAAGATTTTTTTAATTCCAAAAAATCATATCCCTTGATTTCTCAAAATCTTAAGAGTGAAAAAACTCCTCACTATTTATAGTAATCTCAAGTAATATAGTTTTTACTAAGATTTTATATAGTAAAATTTTATAGTTGTCTAAGTTATCCATTAGCTCGATTCTTAGTCGTTAAGTAATTCCATTTCAATATTTTCTAAAGAAATATTTGATTTTGAATTTAATTTAATTATATTTTAAAAAGTTTTTACAATAAAATTAATTAATTATTCTTTTAGGGTAAAGTTTTTAGTAAAATTATAAAAGAGATTTGAGGGTGGAAAATACAATTTTCATAAAAGTTTAACCGACCTCTTATTGTATATACATATGCATGTCTTTGTACCTTAGCAATTAGAAGTTACGTAGAGAAAAAAAAAAGAGAGGGGGGGAGAGTGGTCATGTCGGTGCATGAGTTCTCTCGTCGGGTCGGATTTTGGGAGTTCAAGTGTTGTTTGGTAAGTTTTAATTAGTTAGTAGTTTATTGTTGTTTGTCTTATCTTTTCAGATTTGGGTTTATAATTGATTTTTATTTGAAAATTGGTTGATTTATAGTTCTCTAATGGTGTTTTCGATATTGGATTTATATTTGGTAAAAGATTTAAGAGTAATTTTAGGGTTTTATTTTGTAGTGATTTTTGGAGACCTTTGATCAAGTTTTACAAAAAGGTTTTAACTAGGAAAACATTCTTTTATACATATAGTATATCTCAATCAAGTTTTAAAGGATTTGGAAGTATACAAAACAAGTTATAAGGCATGTTGGCTTTTCGTCGTTTTTAGGGTTAGAGTTTGTAAGAGTAATAAGGCTATTGTTTTTCATTGGGTTATATATATACATATAAGAGCATGGGTCTTAAGTCGCGATCAAAGACGAGGGGTAAAGACATGCTATCTGTCTTAGATAGGGTTCCACACTACAAGAGGTGAGAGGGAGAGAGAGACCTTGGATGAGGTATTTGTAAACCTCCCTCCGATTCTTCTCCAAAACGATCGGTAGAACAGAAAGATGAGAACACAATAAACGCATGAAAGAGCGAAAGATAGCAGAAGGAAGAGGGAGAAACCATGGCTGATGGAACTGAGCTCGTCCAAGCTACAATGAGGTGCTGAATTGATGAATGAAGAATTGGAGACTACGGAAGCGGACAGACATGCCAACAAAAACCCTATAAACTGCCGCTTGCGGCGCGCGGGAATGATATAATAAAATATGAGGGTTTTGCATGTAGTCGCCGCTAAATAGTCGATATTGCAAGATACCACCCGTTAAACCACTATTTATTTTGACACACCCATTAAATGTAATTTTGTTGCGGAGAACTACCCAGCCGTCTACTCCATCAGGTTTCCCGTTAAATTGTGCAATTTTACCATTTTATCCCTTTAACAAATAATTATAAATTTACCCGGTTTCCCTCAAATGTAACCGGTTCAAAACACTCTTCTTCGCAATTCTTAGTTTTACCAGGTACCAACTTTTACCATGTTTCTCATCGGAATCAAACGCCGACTTCGTGATGCCAACTCAAACAAAACTCCTTTCTCCCAATTCTCTCATGAAATTCCATATCAAACCTGTGACACCCTTATACCCTATGACATATACTTTGTAATAACTTATTTCACATATAAACATATAATTTACATATAACAACTATCCACATAAAAATATAATAAAACTAACAACCATATAAGGTTGCATACACACACACAGAGTTCTATGTCGTTACTTCTTGTGCTAATACGTCTATTACTCTAACTTTATTACAACACAAAAGTCTAGGGTGCAAAATGAGGAGGAGAAGGTTGCATTGAGCTTCAGCCGGCCGACCTATATGAATGTTACCTCTAAAAGAGACACACGTCAGAAAGTTCTAGCTGAACCTGAAAAAAATTGTTTTGCGATTTATGTGAGTCACATACTCAGTGAATATAAACCATCATCAATTATTTTACACAGAGTCAAACATTTAGTCCATGCACATATACATACCTATTATATATATATATGTCATATATGAATTCACTATGCGAATGCAAATGCCGATGTATCTATCCGATTCATTATTCTGTGAACTGTTCAATGATATTCGTGTTTTTAGTCTAGTTTTTGGTTTGTTTCTTAGTTTGTGTAGGTTTAGTTTTGGTAGTTTTTAGAGATAGTTTGGTGTGTTTTTGGATAAGTTTGCATATTTTGTGAAAAGTATGGAAGCTACTCTGTTTTGTGTCTTTTTGTAGGTTTTGAGTAGGAAAGGGTGCTTTTGGAGTTGAATTGGAGTGCTACGGTGGAGGTCGGAAGAATATGAAGATAAAGAGGTTGAAGTCCAAGTTGTTAAGTGAAGAAGAGTTGAAGAAGCCAAATCTCAGGCTCGTTAACGAGGCTGTGAAAGGTCGTTAACGAGGCATAAAGATAGAATTTTTGGATGGATTTTGTGATTCCTACCTACCCTATGCGGAAGTCGTTAATGATGGTTCCGTGTCGGTAGAGGTTTTAAGTGATTTTAGGGTTTTTAATGATTTTTAGGGTTGTTATATCTTCTATCTTATATCTTGTTATCTTTTTAGAGTTAGTTTCTATCTTTTAGGGTTTTTAATAGATAGCTTTATTAGTATAAATATCCTTCTTTCTAGCCTAGAAGGGGGAGGAGGATTTTATTTCTTTTAGGAGAACCGATTGAGGAGTCGAGTGGGAGGATTGCGAGCCAAGGTCGATCGAGAGAGAGAGGTTGGGTCGTTAATCAGGTTTTTCTACTTGGTATTGTTTTGTTTTCGGTTTCTTCTGAAGTTTGTAAAGACGATATTTCTATTATTAATTTGAAGTAAGTTTGTTTTGTTTTCAATGTTTTCTTTTGTTGAAGTTGTTTGCTTTATTAATATGAGTAGTGAGTAGTTTTCTTATCTAGGGTCGGGGTTGAAACCCGACATAGTTATGCATGTTTGATGAGTGAGATGATGTTTTGAATGCCTTTTATCTATTTTTAGATCGCTTGTTGTGCTTATTCTTAGACGATAGTCGAAGTAATTTGAGTTTGCAATTTGATCGAGAGAGAAAGTTGTCAACTTGAAGGTTGATATTGTTCGATTACGAAAGTTTCGAGCTTTGGATCCAAAACAAGTGATTGAGTGAATTAATTGATAAGAATTGATTGATTTGCTTGATAGTCAGCGAAAGTTGATGAATTTATCTATTTAAAGCCATGATCTTTATCTTCTTATGAGTTTTTATGTATAGCTATGTTGCGGTAACCCTTGTCCTAGGTTTTTATTCTTATTAGAGTTTGCATCCGTTACATTCGTTATCGAGTTACTTGCCTCGGTACCGAACCTGAGTTTAGGTCGTTAGTGTGAGTTCGTAGAGTCATCCAAGTTCGTTAACGACCCTGACAAAGTCGTTAACGAGGTTGGTCGTAGGTGTTTTATGTTATTTTGCTTTGTTTTTAGTAGTTGATAGACAAACAACCGTGCTTCCCGTGGAACGATCCTGACTTCGCTATACTCAGTGGGGTCTTGACTTATAAATTTATTTGTTGTCAAGAATACCCTCTCTACAAATCGGCGTCGTTGCCGGGAAGCAACAATGTTTGTTTGTTTATCTGTGGGTCTGGGAATAACTCGACCCCGTTTTTGTTTTAATTTCGTTTTCTTTGTTTGTTTTTTCAGCGTATGCCAGCTGGACGTCGTACGCTCGAATTTAACAACGCCGGTTATTATTCAGAACTTGAACTTTCCCTACACCGTAGACGCAGAGAAAACCAAGCCATGGCTACACAGGAAGAGATGGCTCGTCAGATGGAAGTCCTCCAGAAGCGGATGGAGGAGCTAAAAGCTGATAGAGATGCTGATGCCGCTGAAGTTGAACATCAACGAGTCAATAACACTCGTCTACAAGAAGAGTTGAATGCCTATTCGAGGAATGCCAAGCAATACATGCATCCAGAACTGAGGGTGTCGGAGTCTCCAATTGTGCTTCTGGAGATAGAGAAGACTTTTGAGATTAAGTCTCAATTTATATCCTTGATTAAAAGGGCTCAGTTTGAAGGGAAACCTACTGAGTGCCCTATGGAACATATTAGAAATTTTCTTGATTTATGTGACATTATAGCTGCTGAAGGTGTCTCACTTGAATATGTTCTGTTAAAAGCTTTTAGGTGGTCTCTTACTGGAAAGGCCCTGTGCTGGTTGGAGAACTTACCTCCTAAGTCTATCAGGACTTGGAAGGCATTGTATGATCAATTTCTTACAAAGTTTTTCCCTCCTTCCAAGACAACGGAGTTGAGAAAACGCATCACCTCCTATCACCAGCTGCCTAATGAGACCTTTGTAGAAACATGGGAAAGATTTAAGAAAATGCTTAGACAGTGCCCTACTCATGGGCAAGCTTTATATGTGCTCCAAGAAATCTTTTTCCAGGGTATCAATGCAGAGACAAAGAACCGCATCAACACGCATACAACGTGCGGTTTTATAGAGATGGATCCCACAATTGCATGGGAATTGCTGGACAAGCTGTTCAACTATGATGCCATGTATGGTACCCAGCAATCACCTCAGCCCTAGAGGCGTCTCTACATGCCTAACAAGGAAGAAGTTGACCCAGATGTCAAAAATCAATTTCTGCAAGACGAGGTCAACCGCCTGAAGAAGCAGGTAAGTTTTCTGAAATCCTCTCAATCTTGTCAAGAATGTGGCTCTTCTGCCCATACTACTTCTTCTTGCACTAACATTGAGCAGGTAAGAGCCGTTGAGACATATGCTGAAGTGAACTATATGAGAGGCCCATACAGAAACCAGCCTAGTAATTTTGACAGGTCAAACAATTATCCAACATGGGGCAATCAAAATCCGAATACAAACTATGCAGCGCCTCCACCGGATAGATGACCTGCGCCATATCGACCTCCGGGCTATCAAGAGCCACCATCATGGGCACAAGGGTTACAGGAAGGCATTAACGGAGTCCATAATAAATTCAATGAAGTGCATAGCAAGATTGATGGAATCCAAGACAAACTTAACAATCAAAACAAAAGATGGGGAGAGTTCGATGTGTGGAAGAAGAA
Source organism: Fallopia convolvulus (assembly GCA_964016875.1). Taxonomy (NCBI): domain Eukaryota; kingdom Viridiplantae; phylum Streptophyta; class Magnoliopsida; order Caryophyllales; family Polygonaceae; genus Fallopia; species Fallopia convolvulus. Next base: position 24,587,759 of record OZ024729.1, read on the forward strand.
TGTCGACTCCCAACTAGGGAACCTTGCTGCACAGATTCCAAGGCCACAAGGGCAACTCCCGGGCCGACCCGAGGAGAACCCAAGAGAACAAATAGCAGCGGTGCACCTTAGGAGCGGAAAGACACTACCGGAGTGTGTCCAAGCCAAGGAGACAAGCCCCACGACTGATGAAGAAGCTACGACTCAGCTCGGTAACGAGCCAGAGAGAGTCGTTACCGAACCTGAACACCATGGTGACGATGCCTCCAGGCACGTTAATGACCCCAGCCTAGGTAAGTTTCCTATTCCGAGCTCCTCTCCCAATCCCAGGCACGTTAACGACCCCATTAGGGTCGGTAACGATCCTCCGAGCATACCAATCGACCCTAATGTCGACCCGGTAGCATCACCTCTCGAGCCCGCAATGGTTCTGAGAAAGGTGAATTCTCTTCCTTTTCCCACTAAGAAATCTAAGGACTCTACAAAGAGTAAGTTTAAGCGTTTCGTAAAGATTCTCCAGGGCATTAATATTTCTATCCTATTCGCTGAGGCCCCAAGCGAAATGCCGGCTTACACAAAATTCTTGAAAGATATTCTTAGCAGGAAACGATCCATTACAGAACTGCAAGACGAGGTCCGATCCATCGCTCTACCAGAGAAACTACGCGATCCAGGGAGATTTTCCATAACAATTGGCATAGTTGACCATAAATTCAAAGATTTATGTGATTTGGGAGCCAGTGCTAGTTTACTCCCCCTTTCAATATGGTCAAAAGCCAATATGGGACCATTGGAGCCTATCAATATGAGGTTATACATGGCAGATGGCTCATGTGTCAATCCAACAGGGGTCGTAGAAGACTTTCCGGTTCAAGTGGGCAAATTCTTTGTTCCTAATGATTTCATAGTCATGGTAATGCCCGAAGACTCGATGGTTCCTATCATCTTAGGGAGACCATTCCTTGCCACAGCAGGAGCCATAATTGATGTTAGGAAGGGACTCCTAACTTTTGAAATTGGAGATGAGGCAACGGAATTTCGGTTCAACCCAACAATGAAGGAGACAAATAGAGCCGAAGTCAAGATGCTCCACACCCACAATGAATTTATTGAATGTGGGGACCCCGTTGGAAGATTAGTATCGAATGATGAATTTTCTTGTCGAAGATGGGCCGAGATAGCCCCTGCAGTCTCGGTAACGAGTTCCCTAACCTCGGTACCGATTCTCCTGGCAGAAGAAAAAAGCTCGTTAATGACCCTACCAGCATCGTTAACGACACTGGCCGAGGACAATGCAATTTCGGCATTAGAATACCTTGAAGAGGTGTTGAAGACGGAGCCAGAAGAACCGATTCTCATTCTAGTTGAACCTTCTCCAACACTAAAGCCTCTTCCGGACTCTCTCAGGTATGAATTTCTTGGTCCTAATTCTACTTTCCCTGTCATCATAAATGCTAAATTAAAAGATGAGGAAGTAGAAAAGTTGCTTAATGTGCTTAGGTTGCATAGAAAAGCAATAGGTTACTCCCTAGATGATATAATTGGCATATCCCCTTCTCTTTGCATGCATAGGATATACATGGAGGATAATCACAAACCCACTATAGAGCATCAACGTAGGTTAAATCCTAATATGAAAGAAGTGGTCAAAAAGGAAATCATTAAATTACTTGATGCTGGGATCATATTTCCTATATCGGACAATCAATGGGTTAGTCTGGTCCATGTAGTTCCTAAAAAAAGGGGAATGATCGTAATAGAAAATGAAAAGGGAGAGCTAATCCCCACTAGGACCACTACTAGTTGGAGGATGTGCATTGATTATAGGAAGCTTAATAGTGCTACTAGAAAAGATCATTTCCCGCTTCCTTTCATTGATCAAGTGTTAGAACGCTTAGCCCAACATGATTATTTCTGTTATTTAGATGGCTATAGTGGTTTTTGGCAGATTCCCATTCATCCTGATGATCAGGAGAAGACTGCCTTTACATGTCCCTATGGGACTTTTGCTTATAGAAGAATGCCATTTGGGCTTTGCAATGCCCCCGCCACCTTTCAAAGGTGTATGATGGCTATTTTTCTGATATGATAGAGGATATAGTAGAGGTCTTTATGGATGATTTCTCTGTTTATGGTTCTTCCTTTGATACTTGTCTTGCTAATCTTGCATGTGTTCTTAAAAGATGTGAAGAGGCCAATCTTGTGTTAAACTGGGAAAATGCCATTTCATGGTCCAAGAGGGGATCGTATTAGGACATCTTGTCTCAAAAAGGGGGATAGAAGTAGATAAAGCAAAAATAGAGCTCATTGAAAAACTACCTCCTCCCTCTTTTGTAAAAGACATTAGGAGTTTTCTAGGGCATGCTGGCTTTTATAGACGCTTTATCCAGGATTTTTCTAAGATAGCTAAACCTCTGACTAACCTACTAATGAAAGATGTAGTGTTTGAGCTGTCTCCAGAATGTCTTGAAGCATTTTACAGGTTGAGAGCAGCCCTCGTCTCCGCTCCTATTATGGAGTCCCCAGATTGGAGTTTAGCCTTTGAGATTATGTGTGATGCCAGTGACTATGCTGTTGGGGCAGTCTTGGAACAACAGAAGGATAAGAAGCTCCACGCCATCTACTACGCAAGCAAGACGCTTGATGAGGCGCAAAGTAAGTATACCACAACGGAGAAGGAATTCCTCGCTGTGGTATTTGCCATTGAAAAATTCCGGTCCTATCTTGTTGGTTCGAAAGTGATCGTTTATATTGACCATGAGGCCGTTAGATATCTAATGGCCAAAAAGGATGCCAAGCCTAGATTTCTTCGTTGGATGCTCTTACTGCAGGAATTTGATCATGAAATAAGAGATAAGAAAGGAGCAGAAAACCTGGTGGCGGACCACCTATCTAGGCTGCCGGTTGAGCATATCACCGAATCCAACAACGAAGTGCCAATCAATGACTCCAGACCAGATGAACACCTCATGCTGAACGAGGTCGAACTCGACAAGGCCCTCATTATCGACCCCTTCAGGGTCGTTAACGAACCACCGAGGTTGGACTGCATAGATCACAATGGCGAAGACTCAAAGTGCATCGACACAACAATCGGGGAGTTCGTTACCATGCCACGTGAGGTCGTTACCGATGGTAACGTTACAGCTCCAGGGTCGTTAACAACCCACACAGGTTCGGTAACGACCCAGTCAGGTAAGATTTCTCAACCAAAACTCGTTCAATTCGATTCCATTCCTTCCTCACTTCTTGCCTCTACTTCTTGCACATCAATTCATGATGTTAGAGGGTCAAAAGCCCCTTGGTTTGCGGATTTTTCTAACTATCTTGTAGGAGGTGTAATCCCCGAGGGACTAACCCTTCAAAAGAAGAAGAACTTCCTTCATGATGTAAAACAGTACTATTGGGATGATCCTTACTTGTTCAAGCAAGGAAGTGATCACCTCTTTAGACGTTGTATCCCAGAAGAGGAGACAGAGAGCGTGATCCGTCAATGTCACACACTTCCCACTGGAGGCCATGCAAAAGGATTCAAGACCACAACGAAGATCCTTCAAAGTGGTCTCTACTGGCCAACCATTTTTAAAGATATACAGGCTTATGTGACAGCATGTGATGAATGCCAACACTCGGGCAACATCACTTGGAGACATGAGAACCCGCTAACCGGGATACTAGAGGTCGAGCTATTCGACGTATGGGACATAGACTTCATGGGACCTTTTCCCGCATCGGGCCCCTACAAGTATATCCTGGTTGCGGTCGATTACGTCTCCAAGTGGGTGGAAGCCGTCGCTACAAGGACCAATGATGCTAAAACTGTGGCCAAATTTATTAAAACTAACATTTTCCCAGGTTTGGTGTCCCAAGGGTCCTCATTAGTGATGGTGGATCTCATTTCATTGAGTGGAGCTTTGAAGCACTATTGGCTAAGTATGGGGTATCACACCAGGTGGCAACACCATATCACCCCCAAACTAGTGGCCAAGTTGAGGTTTCAAACAGGCAGATCAAGAGCATATTGGAAAAGACGGTGTCCCGCTCTAGGAAGGATTGGTCCTCCAAGTTGGATGACGCTCTATGGGCATATAGGACGGCATACAAGACGCCCCTACGCACCACACCCTACAATTTAGTGTATGGCAAGGCATGCCATTTACCGGTCGAGATGGAGCATAAAGCATTATGGACTCTTAAGGAGCTCAACATGAACCTCGACGCAGCCGGAGCAAAACGATTCATGGACTTGCAAGCACTAGAAGAGCTGAGGCTTAAGGCGTATGAAAATGCTGAAATCTACAAAGAGCGCACCAAACGGTGGCACGATCAGAAACTAGTGCCCAAATCTGATGAAGTTGGTGACAAGGTACTTCTTTTCAACTCTAGACTCCGTTTATTTCCAGGAAAGCTAAGGACAAGATGGAGCGGGCCATTTGTGGTTCACCACATCTATCCTCACGGGGCGGTAGAGTTGATCGATAACCAAGGCGCTATCTTCAAAGTTAACGGCCACAGATTGAAAAAGTTTCATGAGCAACCCGACCCGGATGAAGAGATTAGAGTCACCATGGCCCTTACAACATCGGACTAGCCAAGGTAAGTACGTCGGGCTGACGACGTTAAAAATAGCGCTCACGGGAGGCAACCCGGTTTTCAGTATAGTTTAGTTTTTTCCTTTTTTTAGATCTTTTTCCTAGCTTTCTTTTGAGTTCTCGTAGTTTTTGAGGTAGCAAGATGGAATTGTTTTTAGGCTAACCTGAAACAGGAGTTGGGATCGGAATATCACTCGGATGAGGATACGCAGGCTCGTTAACGACCCCACCCAGGGTCGTTAACGACCCAGTTTGGCGACCCGAAATAGAAACGGGAAGGTAAGTTTTTTTAACCTAATCTATCTTATATCTTCTCACTTGTGCCGCCCCTTTCACCCTCTTCCCCTACCTCTAGCCCTCTCCTATAAAACCCTTCCAAAACTCCCAAAATCCCACTCTCAAATTCTCAATCCAAAGCTTAAACTCTCAAAATCCTACCGGTTTCCCTCTACCGATCGGAATTTGCACCACCACCGTACCCCCAGAATTTTACCCCGTTAACGAACCCGCAACTCTTGCATTCGTTACCGACGAGTACCAAGCTCGTTAACCACTCCTAATTTCAATCTCGTTCTTCAATTTCTCGATCTAACGGTATGAATTCTAAACCCTAACTCTCTATTTGCATGATTCATGGTTTAAGGGTCGAAATTTCATATCTTGTTCTTGCTTGTATGAAGTGGTCAAATAGCATGTTTATTGCTCAATGATTTTGTTGTTTCATATATTGGTGGTTGATCTTGATCTATATTGGTCTTCTTGCTTGATTCTCATTTGAAATTTGATTAGGAAAAGCATGAATTACCTAGTTGTAGAATTGAGTGATCTTCACCATGAATTTTTGGGCAATTATAGCATGTTTAGGATGGATAATCGAGCGAGTATGGGGTGCATATACCCGATTGTGTGTCCTATGTAGGATTGTGTATGATGCATGTTTGATTTAATGCATAAATTTGGAGTATTTTGCATTCGGAATCTGCGACTGGTTCTCGTACAAGCTCGTTAACGACCCGTCCAGGCTCGTTAACGACCCTGCAAATTTTCTAGTCAAAAACACCAGTTCAGGCTCGTTGCCGAAAAGCTTGATTTTGATCTTGTTTTGTTATTTTAGTACAAGATCTCTTATATCGGGTTTTAATCTCGAAGTACAAGCATAGTTTGGTAAGTTTTTAATTAGTTAATGGTTTATCTGGATTTTATTGATTTTCCAGATCTAGATCTATAGTTGCTTTTGATTGAGAAATCAGTGGATTTATAGTTCCCAAAGGGTGTTTTCGATATCGGATTTATATTCGGTAAACGATTTCAGAGTAATTTTAGGCTATTGCCTTGTAATGATATTAGGGGGACCTTTGATCAAGTTTTTCAGAAAGGTTTGAACGAGAAAAATGTTCTTTCATATATATAGTTTATCGTTGTCAAGTTTTAAAGGATTTGGAATTATGCACAAGAAGTTATAATGCATTCTGGCATTTCATTGCATTTGGGGTTAAAGTTTGTAAGAATAAATAGATTGTTTTTGCATTGGGTTACATATAGGACTACAAGTAATAGACCGTGGACAGAGACAAGAGGAAGATATATAGTATTTGTCTTGAACAGGTGAGTATAGACCGGAGATTCAACCCTATGTGCTATATGGATATATGTGCTATATGAGCTATGTGGATATATGTGCTATATGAGCTATATGGATATATGTGCTATATGAGTTATATGGATAGATGTGATAGCTCTGAAATTTCCAGAGTTGTTTGCACAGAAAGTATGTTAACAGATGGCATATGATATATGGTTACATGATGCACTTGATTGCATAGCATATTGCAATGAGATTAAAAGGACATGTGACTGTCTTGCCCTGAACTATAATTCAGGAAATCTTCGGATTTCTTTGTTAAAGAGACCTACGGGTCATAGAGGATCTACGGATCATACAAGACCTATGGGTCAATATTCAGGAGATCTTTGGATTTCTTTGCTAAAGGGACCATAAGAGTCCATATATAGTAAACCCGGGGCAGATTCAGGCTTTAACAGTTCACAGAATAATAAATCGGATACATCGGCATTTGCATTTGCATAGTAAATTCCTATATGACATATGTATAATATGTATGTATATGTAGATGGACTAATTGTTTGACTTTGTGTGAAATAATTGATGATGTTTTATATTCATTGAGTATACGACTCACGTAAATCGCAAAATAATTTTTCAGGTTCAGCTAGTTTTACTGATGTGTGTCTCTTTTAGAGGTCACATTCATACAGGTCGGCCGGCTGAAGCTCAATGCAACCTTCTCCTCCTCATTTTTGCATCTTAGACATATGAGTTGTAATATAAGTTAGAGTGACAGATGTTTTAGTATGAGAAGTAAAGACATATAGTTGTGTGTGTGTGCAACCTTTTGTGGTTGTTACTTTTTGATATGTGCTTATGTGGATAGTTGTGGTATGTGAATGATCTCTTTATATAAGAGATAAGTTTTACGAAGTATACGTCATAGGGTATAAGGGTGTCACACTCTTTTCTATTTATTTGTATGGATCTTATCTTTGCAATTATATTTCTCCAGGTCCATATGGCGAGTTCTAGCCGAGCTACAACAAGAGATGACAAGAAGAAGAGGACTCAGCGGTCCCCATCTCCTCCGCGTATGGATAATGTAATCTTGCGCACCCATGCACAAGTCGACCGGTACAATGCCCTATTAGACAAGGAACACTACACTAGGTGGTTCTCAAGGTCAAGTGCTAAGGCAATGAGGCTTTATGATGATGTCAAAGAGGCCTTTTCTATTCTTGGCGTGCCTCACTTGTTGAAGAAGGAAGAGGTACCACACTTCCCAGCTCTCACTTATGAGTTTCTGGCTACTCTTGAGACAAGATTCCCAACCAAGACCTCGACTGGACGAATCAGATTCAGGCTCGGTAATGTCAGTCATGAGTACACGATGGAGGAGTTCAATGCTATTCTCGATCTCCCTAATCCTTCTCGGGATTACAACATCAAGGACTACAAGGTGATAAGGACTTGGAGTTACATCACCGGGGAAGTAGAGCCTTCCACTGCAGCACTTTCCGGGACAAGCATCATCAACCCCATTTTCCGGATCATTCTCCGAGTCCTAGCCGCTACATTTTGGCCCAAGAAAGAGTTGAACAGGCCAACGAGGATGGAAGTTGCATGCCTCCGAACCATACTATTTGAGGATCCCGCCCCATTGAACTTAGGGTATGAATGGATACTATATGTGTAGGAGCAAGGAATGAAGTCAAAGGAAGTATGGTGCGGGAACTTGGTTAGTCTCTTGGCGACCAATCTTGGAGTCGATCTCTCCCTCTACACGCCGTCCCACGCTTAATTTCTCAACAGGAACTACTGGTTCAGCTCCGGCATTTTTACTCAGGTTCGGGATGGGTACACTATAAAAGTTCAAGGCCGAGATGTCGCACCCACCCTAGCAAATCTGGAGCTGCTTTACGTACCGAACTGGTACGAGTCATGGACGGCATGCGTTCCCATTGGAGCCCAAGCCACAAGATGAGCTGTCGCTCCGGCCATGTGAGTCACGGTTCGAGAGGGAGGAAGAAGCTATGGACGAAGATGATGAAGAGACTGAGGCAACTACAGAGGCGGGCACAAAAGAGCTCGACATCGGGGAAGATAACCTTGACACGGAGATTTTGGGCAACAACAGCTTCGTTGACGAGCCAACCAGGGTCGTTAACGACCACTTCGAGGCTACTACCGAGGCACACAGCTTCGGTAACTACCCCCCGCAGCAACCTGCCGAGCCACATTCCTATGGTCTTATGCCCTACAATCCGGTAATTTTTCAAGACCACTTTCAGCCTCACAACCACTATCAACCACCACCTCAGCCCGATTACACTGGATCGAGTATCCCGCCTCATGGGCCGAAGATCTTTCGTCTCAAATGCAGCAGCTTAACCTTCAGCAGACACACATTCACCAGAGGATGGATAGGTGGGAGAGTGTCTATTCTGCTCACATGGCGTTGGATGATGCGAGGCATCAACAGAGAGAGGTGGATGATGCAGAGCGTTGGCGGACAATGTATGACTTTATGAGGAACTTTGAATACCGATTTCCACCACCAGGGCTCTGATTCAATTTGAGAGTAGTTTCTTTTCTGCTTTAAAAGTCTTGTAAGTTTTTCTTTTTCTTTTCTTTTCTATTCTTTTCTTTTGCTTATTTTTATTACAGTGGGGACACTGTAATTTTAAGTATGGGGTGGGAAAGGGTAGAAAGTTTGTGTCTTTTTTGTTTTATGTGTCTTGTGTGTTTTAAGTAGTTCTTTGTTTAATTCAAAAAATCAAAAATCACAAAAAAATTGAAAATTTGAAAATTCAAAAAAAAAAAGAGTTGTTAGAATAGATAGATACCCTTTTCTTATGGTTCTATGATAGTAGTTACTAGCATGATCATGTAATTCCTTGCAAGCATGTCTTTGATAGTATAGCCTGATTCTTGATATGAAATTATTTTATAGAGGAATAGCAATTGATGAAATTGAGCATGTATACTTTTTAGCATAAGTGATGTAATCCAACAAAAATTGTTACCTTGTGAGTTGTTTTTGGCCTTATAGGGAGAACATAAAAAATTCCTCTTCTTTTCTTGTGTGATTTACTCTCTATATGCATATTATCTCTTGGAATTGTGATGGTTATCTATTACTTGAGACCTATATGAGATTTATAGTTCATTGCATGTGAAGTCATATGATAGAGAACTTATTTTTATAAGCCCTATTAATCCCTATCCACCTTATCATTATCCTTCTTTTTGAAGCCAATTTGATCATGAAGCCTTTTATTTAGCTCCACAAAAATGTTCCCTAGTCGATGAAATCTTGACCCTATCCGGGGATTAGGACTTAGATTGGAGAGGGTTTGTTTTGTAGAGTGAAAAGATATATTTGGTTCGAAATTAAGGGTTTTTGAAGGGTAGACTGGAAGTCTCTTGTTTTGATTTGTAAAAGAAAGATCTCTTGGTAAAAAAGGATGCGCAAAAGGAAAGAAAATTGTTGTTGAAAGAAGAAAAAAAGGAGAGAGTGTACACGATGAAGCTCGTTAACGACCTAGTTGGTTCGTTAACGAGGTTGCGAGGATAAAGGAGGAAAAAAAAGGAGAAAAAAGATATATGAAAGAGAAGAAGTAAGATGTGCATTTGTGTTTAATGGATAAGCCGGAGATTCTTTTGAGTTGTTTTATGAGACTTTCTAGGATATATTGGGTGAGTGAAAGAATAAGTGCATAATGTTTGAGAGAGTTTGGTATTTGTTTTTATGAGAGTTTTGTTTATGTGTGAGTTTTTAGGAGTCTTTGATTCCCGGATATTATTAGCACCACATGACCAAAATATTTTCCACGCCTTATTGTTATTACCAAGCCCCATTACAACCCGGCCGAATGGAAACTTCTATGAAGTTTTTCATTGAGCCTAAGTTCTCTTGATGATTTTTATGTGTTTTGACGAATCTTAGGTGAAGAGTTTGGTGATATAAGTTCCAATTTCTATGAGTTTTTGTATATAAGATGAGTTGAGAGTTGAATTTATAAGCCCAAACACATGAGAGTTGAGTGAAACACATATATCCCTTGAGAGGTTGGATTGTATTTTGCTTGTGTCTATTTGGTGTATATATGTGTGATGACGTTAATAGTCATTTGCTATTTTTTGCTATGGTTTAGAAGTTGTTTTTTAAGTTGATGGCTATTTGCTTGATGAGTATGGTTGCTATTTTCTGCTATGGTTTAGAAGTTGTTTTTTAAGTTGATGGCCATTTGCTTGATGAGTATGGTTGTTTGGTTTTGATTATTGTTTAGTGATTGCTTGAGGACAAGCAAGTCTAAGTATGGGGTATTTTGATATTCGTGTTTTTAGTCTAGTTTTTGGTTTGTTTCTTAGTTTGTTTAGGTTTAGTTTTGGTAGTTTTTAGAGATAGTTTGGTGTGTTTTTGGATAAGTTTGCATATTTTGTGAAAAGTATGGAAGCTACTCTGTTTTGTGTCTTTTTGTAGGTTTTGAGCAGGAAAGGATGCTTTTGGAGCTGAATTGGAGTGCTATGGTGTAGGTCGGAAGAATATGAAGATAAAGAGGTTGAAGTCCAAGCTGTTAAGTGAAGAAGAGTTGAAGAAGCTAAATCTCATGCTCGTTAACGAGGCTGTGAAAGGTCGTTAACGAGGCATAAAGATAGAATTTTTTGATGGATTTTGTGATTCCTACCTACCCTATGCGGAAGTCGTTAATGATGGTTCCGTGTCGGTAGAGGTTTTAAGTGATTTTAGGGTTTTTAATGATTTTTAGTGTTGTTATATCTTCTATCTTATATCTTGTTATCTTTTTAGAGTTAGTTTCTATCTTTTAGGGTTTTTAATAGATAGCTTTATTAGTATAAATACACTTCTTTCTAGCCTAGAAGGGGGAGGAGGATTTTATTTCTTTTAGGAGAACCGATTGAGGAGTCGAGTGGGAGGATTTCCACCCAAGGTCGATCGAGAGAGAGAGGTTGGGTCGTTAATCAGGTTTTTCTACTCGGTGTTGTTTTGTTTTCGGTTTCTTCTGAATTTTGTAAAGACGATATTTCTATTATTAATTTGAAGTAAGTTTGTTTTGTTTTCAATGTTTTCTTTTGTTGAAGTTGTTTGCTTTATTAATATGAGTAGTGAGTAGTTTTCTTATCTAGGGTCGGGGTTGAAACCCGACATAGTTATGCATGTTTGATGAGTGAGATGATGTTTTGAATGCCTTTTATCTATTTTTAGATTGCTTGTTGTGCTTTGCTTAGACGATAGTCGAAGTAATTTGAGTTTGCAATTTGATCGAAAGAGAAAGTTGTCAACTTGAAGGTTGATATTGTTCGATTACGAAAGTTTCGAGCTTTGGATCCAAAATAAGTGATTTAGTGAATTAATTGATGAGAATTGATTGATTTGCTTGATAGTCAGCAAAAGTTGATGAATTTATCTATTTAAAGGCATGATCTTTATCTTCTTATGAGTTTTTATGTATAGCTATGTTGCGGTAACCCTTGTCCAAGGTTTTTATTCTTATTAGAGTTTGTATCCGTTACATTCGTTATCGAGTTACTTGCCTCGGTACTGAACCTGAGTTTAGGTCGTTAGTGTGAGTTCATAGAGTCATCCAGGTTCGTTAACGACCCTTACAAAGTCGTTAACGAGGTTGGTCGTCGGTGTTTTGTGTTATTTTGCTTTGTTTTTAGTAGTTGATAGACAAACAACCGTGCTTCCCGTGGAACGATCCTGACTTCGCTATACTCAGCCGGGTCTTGACTTAAAAATTTATTTGTTGTCAAGAATACCCTCTCAACATTCAAGCCTGAATCTACCCCGGGTTTCCATATACCGATATTTTTCCATATACCAACTTTTATCATTTTTTTCCATATACCAACTTTTTTCCATATGCCGACTTTTTTTTCCCATTACCATCTCTTAGGCATCTTAGGCTTCATGTATGACCCTTAGCTCTCTTTTGTATACAAATTCAAGGCAAGACAGTCACATGTCCTTTTAATCTCATGCAATATGCTATGCAATCAAGTGCATCCATAATCATATATCATATGCCATCTGCTAACATACTTTCTGTGCAAACAACTCTGGAAATTTCAAAGTGTTAGTGTATAAAAATTCCGCCTTTTAATGCACTAATTATGAACTCCTCCTCTTCGGCTCCGCTCCCAATCTTCTGACCTAAACCTGCAAAACAATGGACACAGGGGGCGGGGCCCCCTAATCCACCTCCGATACCTAAGTCAAAAGAGCGAATTGTCGTTTCGAGCGTCGAGGTACAACAAGAGAACAGTGATCCCTGAACAGTCGAGCTAAGCGAGTATTAGCCTGTTCAAGTTTTCGGAATACGCCGATGTGCGCATATGGCTCTCCCTACACGCATAGGGCGTGTATTTATAATGGAAGAAGGAGATCAAGGGGCCTGATTTTACATATCTCATAGGGTTGCTTAAAGCCCAAGCTAGGAATATTCCCACATTCTCCAAGTTTAATTCTATCATATTTGCAGGATAGAATCTTCCATAAAGTTGCACAACTACCATATATTTAATAATATGGAAAATAATAAAAATAATAATAAATGCGCAGTAATTTAAGAAATACCTTTTAATAGTGAAAATAACTATGGTAACTATGTTTGTTTTACCCGCTCACAATTGCCCCACCTACACCGCCTTACATGTTTTACCATGTTCGGCGACGTAGGGTACAGAGGTTTACTAATTGAAGTGGCCAAGCGGATTGGTCGATGTCAAGTCCCCTAACGCTTTCGTATATTCGTATATTCGTACCCTCATGAGCGAATTTCATGGGCCTTAACATTTATGAGCAAATATCATAAATTCTCCACGTTTTATGAGCGAATATCATAAACTCTTTATTTTATGAGCGAATATCGTATGAGAAAAAGAGTTTATGATATTTGCTCATAAAATAAAGAATTTATGATATTCGCTCATAAAATAGAGAGTTACGCGCATATGAAAAGATCCATTAGTGCGATTAACTAATGTTGCGCTTATATTTTTTATGAAAGACTCAAGCTAATGCAAAAAACTGACTCTTATTAATAAGTAAATATGAATGTCATGAACTTACAAAGCTAAACGGAATGAATGCAAAAACAAAAAATCCTAATGGCCTCATCAAAACCACATGGGAAAAAGAGTGCCCTGTTTACATGAAATTCCTAATCCCGAGATCCCTGCGCAGGGGAAGACAGGTGATCGCGCTCACGATCATCATCTCGCGAAATTATGCTCTCAGATGCAGTACCGTGATCGCTGCGGGATGTCTCGGGCGATTGCGGACCTCGGTGTCGTGGTCACAACGTGGCGATCCGCGGCCGCGGTTTTGCCCCAGATCTGAGGTTTTGCTCTCAATTCCAGCGCCGCGGTTGCGGCCCTCGGGCCCGCGATCGCGGTTTCGCGGCTGGTCTTTAATTTTCGACTCGTCTTCTATTTTCCGCATAAACTCCGACTTAGGGCGATTTCCCTTAGAGCATAGACGAGCATTTAATTGATTAGCCCAAATCCGGACTATGGCGTCTCCATCTCTGAATTGGACCATTTGATGGAGGGTCGACGACACCGCTCCAATCCCATGAATCCAAGGCCTCCCCAAAATCAAATTGTAGGGTGAAGGCACATCCACAATCAAGAACTCAATGGTCATCACTTTTTTTTGGCTAGACTGACTTGGGTTTTAAACATTCCAAGCGGATACGTTGGATAGTCACCAAGTCCAGTCAATTGCATGTTGACCTGGATCAAATCTTCATTGCTTTTCCCAAGGAGTTTGAAGACTTCAAAGTACATGATGTCAACCGAACTCCCTGGATCAACGAGAGCACGACGCACCTTAAAACTTTCTAGCTCGACTGCTAGAACTAAGGGGTCGTTATGAGGAACTTGGACTGTCGTAAGGTCCTTGTCTCTAAAGACTAGCCCATCCACCGCACGCACGGGGGGAGGGGGTCGTCGTGGCTTTGTCTGCTGAACTCTCATCACTTCAAGTTCATGGCAGGACTTCCGGAAGTTACTCCTTGCTTCATCATCTTCATGCTTGTAAGATGTCGAGATTGTTTGGATGACTTCAATCTGCTTCTGCCCCGGCTTATCACCTTTCTCATGCCCGTCTTTCTTGATGAACTCGTGCAAGTACCCTCTCTCAACCAAGCTCAGATACTGCTTAAATGACTCACATTGTTCAGTCATATGCCCCCGAATTCTGTGGTACACGCAGTACTTTCTACTGCGTGGATCATCTTTACGACATTCTTCTTTGGGAGGATATTGAAAAAAGTTCTCATGCTTAATGCGGGGTAGGATCTGATAGATTGGCACACTAAATGTGGTGTAAACCGCTCTAATCTGACCCTTTCTCTTGAAGTTTTCGGAACGGCGGTGAGTTTTATGACGAGGAGAGGACGATCTTCCCCTTACTTGGGAATTAGCCTTCTCTAACCGCACATATTGATGAACACGCTCTTAAAGATCGGTTATTGTAGAAGGAAGGTGTAATGTCAATTCCTCTCTCAACTTGCTATCAACGGGGATTGCCCTTTTAAAGGCTGTAATAGTGGTCTTATGATCACATCCATCAACTTCTGCATAGCATTCCATGAATCGATTTGAGAAGCGATGCAAGCTTTCTCCCTTCTCTTGTCTGAGGTCGAAGAGCGTGTGAAGTGATGCAGCATCTCGACTATTGGCTATATATCGCTTCACAAACTTAGAAGCCAATCGTCCCCAAGTCCGGGATCATCTTGCACATGATGGCTTCTTCAGACACCCACAATGCCATTTTATGGGTGTAAGAAGCTATGTGACTTATAGGATCCGTATTCCCGTCATATAGTATAAAAGATGGGGGAGAAAATTTTGACGGTGGTAGGGCTCGTTGGATGTCCACGTGAAATGGCGTTGACGTTAATAAAGCCAACTTTTGCTCTGCTTGGTCCCGAGCCGATTATAAGGTGTTGCCTTGCGCTCTCAAAAGATCAAGTAGCCTACTTTGAGTACGCTCAAGAGCTCGGGCCCTACCTTCAATCCTCTCAAGGCTAACACTCCAACGATGGCTACGTCGTCTCTTCTTCCTTTTCTTGCCTTGATCATGCTTAGGCTTGGAATTTTCAGAAGGATCGTAATGATCATCACGCTCGCGCGAAAGATTGCGCCGATCGTCAGGTCTGCAGTTGTGGTTTGACCTGCCGCGATCACGACTTTTGTCTCCGCGGTCGCGGCTCCTTCTGCCGCGGTCGCGGCTTCGCTCGCGACGATCATCGCGGTTCTCGGCTTCGCCCAAGGACGGGTCGCTGGACTGAGGGGGTTCCGCGGCCCGAGACCTCTTACATGGGGGCGACTCGTGGTGGTGGTCTCTTTGCCGGCTCCTTGGCGCCCTCCTGTCGCTATCATAATCAATCTGCATCTCGCCTGATCCGTCAGAACTGATCGATTGAGGACTACGGTGGTAATCGGCGAATTCAATAACACTTGCAAGTCGTCGAGTAGTCCTCTCAATTTATGATTCATCAGTGGGGCACCTGCCTTGGACTTTATCCAATGAGCGTTTCAGCTTGGCGATTTCTTCTAGGGCATGCTCCAAACGGGACTCAGCTTCTGCACACCTAGTTTGGTACTTCTCATTCTCTCTTAGAGTAGTAGCCAAAGCATGAGTGATCTCGTCTTCTTCTTCATCCCCGGCGGTTGTAGATGCCCTATTCCCGCCGTTTGGAGCGGACGACAAAGTGATGCGATTGTCACCTCTCACGGGATTAGACCTGGCACGACTAGATTGGCCTTGCTCTAGACGAGGGCTAACCAAATTAGGGCTTGGTTCGCGAATAGAGAGCGAAGGCTCAGAAATACGCAGCTCGCGGTCGCGGTTCTCAAGACCGCGGTTGCGGTTCTGTTCGGCGATTGCGATCGCTTGGACCGATTCGCCATTGCTCTTGAATTCTTCGATTGTTTTCATTCACGGCAACACACATTACCGACTCCCATGCTTGATCAAACTCAGTTGATTCAGGCCTTGAATTACCACGACTGACGATTCCGTCGCTTGACTCGGGCCCTGAACGGTCTGTGCGATGAACAGTCGTATCAGCGAGAGGGGTCGGGTCACGATTAAAGTCATTTCCGTTACAAAGGACCGACCATCCGAGCGAATATCGGAATTAACCTGATCAAACTCCATTAGGGCTCGGTTTCCCGAGTGATTCTCGGGATTTTTAGCTTCGATCGCCGATCCGCGATCGCAGTGTACAATATCGCGGTCACGGTCTACAGCGCCGCGGTCGCGGCCTTCAGTGCCGCGATCACGGTTTTGTTCGCCCAGCATATTTCGCGCGATTTCGCTTCGCGACGATGCCCAGGGTCTTCAAAGACGACTTCTTGATTCTCTGGGATCGATTCCAGCACCTTAACTGCGTGGATCGAGTATTCATTCCCCACGGACGGCGCCAATTGTTAGTGCATAAAAATTCCGCCTTTTAATGCACTAATTATGAACTCCTCCTCTTCCGCTCCGCTCCCAATCTTTTGACCTAAACCTGCAAAACAATGGAAATAAGGGACGGGGACCCCCTAATCCACCTTCGATGCCTAAGTCAAAAGAGCGAATTGTCGTTTCGAGCGTCGAGGTACAACAAGAGAACGGTGATCCCTGAACAGTCGAGCTAAACGAGTATTATCTTGTTCAAGTTTTCTGAATACGCCGATGTGCGCATGTGGCTTTCCCTACACGCCTAGGGCGTGTATTTATAATGGAAGAAGGAGATCAGGGGGCCTGGTTTTACATATCTCCTAGGGTTGCTTAAAGCCCACGCTAGGAATATTCTCACCTTCTCCAAGTTTAATTCTATCATATTTGCAGGATAGAATCTTCCATAAAGTTGCACAACTACCATATATTTAATAATATAAAAATAATAATAATAATAATAAATGCGCAGTAATTTAAGAAATACCTTTTAATAGCAAAAATAAATATGGTATCTATGTTTGTTTTACCCGCTCACACAAAGCTACCACATATAACACATATATCCATATAATCCGTATAGTACATATATTCATATATTCATATAGCTCATATAGCACATATATCCATAAAGCACATATATCCATAAAGCACATATATCCATATAAAACATATAGCACATAGGATTTAATCTCCGATCTATACTCATCTGTTTAGGACAGATACTATATCTCTCCCCCTTGTCCTTGACCACGATCGATGACTCGTGCTCCTATATGTAACCCAGTGCAAATTTAGGCTATTTACTCTTACAAATCCTAACCCTAATTGCAAAAAAATGCTAGTATGCATTATAACTTTTTGTTCATAATTTCAAATCCTTTAAAACTTGACAATAATAAACTATATATATAGAAGAACATTTTTCTAGTTCAAACCTTTATGAAAAAACTTGATCAAAGGACTCCATAATATGATTACAAGGCAATAGCCTAAAATTACTCTGAAGTCTTTTATCGAATATAAATCCAATATCGAAAACATCCTCTAAGAACTATAAATCGACTAATTTTCAAATCGAAATCAACAGTAGATTTAGATCTGGAAAAATTTAGAAAAGTCAAAATAAACCATTAAGTAATTAAAAACTTACCAAATCACGCTTATACTTCAAGATTAAAACCCGATAGAAGAGATCTTGTACCAAACCAACAAACAAAAACAAATCAAAGAATTTTCTCTCCTCTGTTTCTTCTTCCTCTTTCGTCTTTCTCCAAACTCCCCCTCTGTTTTTATTTTGTTCCTTTCGTATGTTTCGTATGAGGTTAGCAATATATATAACGATAATAGAAGACAACTTCTATTTTAAAGGCATAAGAAGAGTACAAAACCCAATTTCCAACACCAACATCAAATTCCAATTGAACACGAAATCAAAGTTGATTTCCACTGGATTTCGGCTAGATTTTTTTATCAAAATTACAATTTTTACCCTTAAATCTTCTTTACTACAAACTTTAACCTGAAATAATTGTTAATCTACTTTTAGTTAAAAACTTTTTAAAATATAATAAACTTAATTAGAAAATAAATATTGCTTTTAAAAATACACTATATATCATACCAATATGTCATGAATATGCTACTAATATTATATGGATGCAAAATGACGTATGCACTTTGGTCGGGGATGTTACAATCCTCCCCCTCTATAAGAATTTTGTCCTCAAAATTCGCTATTTCTTCATATGATGCAGTATGATAGGGAATTAATTACCATTAAACAAATGTGGATATGACTTTATCATCTTATCCTCAGTTTCCTAAGTCGTTTCCTCTATTTCATGATTCTTACAAATTACTTTAACCATCGGAATCTCCCTATTCTGCAACTGTTTGATTCTGTAATCAACTATCATAACTGGTTCCTCTATGTAGCTTAGATTCTCTGCAAGTTGTACTTCTGAATCCCTTAACACATGTGATGGATCAGATCGATACCGTCGTAACATATTAACATGGAAAACATTATGAATTTGAGCCAATTTTGAAGGCAATGCTAATCTGTATGCAAACGGTCCTACCTTCTCTATGATGTCATATGGTCCAATATACCGAGGACTCAATTTTCATTTATTACCAAATCTCATGACACCTTTCCATGGAGAAACTCGTAAGAATACTTTATCTCCAACCCGGTATTCCATTTCCTTGCGATGTTGATCAAAAATAGCTCTTTTGTTTGTCTTGTGCCGCCTTCATTTTGTTCTTAACAATATCAATCTTATCAACTATGTCTTTTATAATCTCCGGCCCTTCTAAAATTTATGCACCCTCTTTATCCCAATATAAAGGACTTCAACATTTTCTTCCATACAATGTCTCATATGGTGCCATCCCAATGCTACTGTGAAACTGGTTATTATAAGCAAATTTCATCAATGGAATATACCTATCCCATGATCCCTGAAACTCAATAAAACAAGCACGAAACATTTCTTCTAATGTCTGTATAGTCCTCTCTAATTTTCCATCTGTCTAAGGATGATAAGCTGTACTGAAATGCAATTTGGTCCATAACTGTTTGAAAACTTTTCCAAAATTGAGAAGTGCATCTAGGATCTCTATCTGATACAATGGATACTGGTATTCCATGAAGTCGAACAATTTCCTTCATGTATATCACTGCCAATTGATCCAATGAACAACCCCAACGTATAGGCAAAGAATGTGCTGACTTAGTCAATCTATCAATAATCACCCAAATAGCATCATTTCCTTTTTGTGTTCGGGGTAGTCCCATAACAAAATCCATCGTAATCCGCTCCCATTTCCAAACCGGAATAGATAAAGGTTTCAACATACCTGTAGGTGCTTGGTGTTCTGCTTTGACTTGTTGACAAGTAAGACATTTAGAAACAAATTCAACAACCTCCTTCTTCATCTTTGGCCACCAATAATGTTTTCTTAAGGTACGATACATCTTTGTTGTGCCAAGATGCATAGCATATAGTGCATTATGTGCCTCATCTAAAATTTCTCGTCTCAAATCATAAACATCAGGTACACATATTCTGGTACCAAACATCAACGTGGCATTCTGAATAACAAATGGTGTATCTTTACCTTGTTGCACTTGTTCAATAATTTCTGCCAACTTTCCATCTCTTACTTGAGCATCTTTAATTTTTTTGTTTCAACATTGGTCGAATCTCCAGAGTAGCAATCAATACCCCATATGTGTCCAACTGTAGTCTAGCATTTAGACCTAGCAAAGCAATCAAATCTGACAATGAATTCATGTGCATACCTGCCATCATACCACTAGATTTTTGGCTCAAAGCATCTTCTACAACATTGGCCTTTCCCGAATGATACTCGATTGTGCAATCATAATCTCTTGTAGTTCCATCCAGTACCGTTGTCGCATGTTCAACTCCTTTTGGCTCATCAAATATTTCAAACTCTTATGATCTGTAAAGATTTGGAATGTTTCTCCATAAAGATAATGTCGCCAAATCTTTAGGGCAAATACTACTGCTGCCAATTCTAAATCATGTATAGGATAAGAAACATCATTGATGATGTCCAAAATGGTAAAGTGGGAAGTGGGCCCGGGACGCAAGGAATAAACAGATCCGACGGGACTCCCAAGGTGGATTCTAGGGCCCACAACCATACCCGCCTTTTGAATTAAACAAAATTCCTATCTCCGCGAGGTCTCCCGTAACCTTGGAGCGAGGTTTAAACCTCGTTGCCGACTCTCTGACACTCCCGCCCATCTGAACCACTCAGCTGTCGCCGTTCCCCCGAGCCAATCACCGACTGCCTCACCTCCAGACCAATCAGAGGCCCTGATCTTGGGCGTCCCACATCAAGTAAACACCCAAGCCCGGCTCCTCAATTCTCTATTAATAGAGGAGAACCTCGAAGGTGGAAAAGGGTCGAAAAACATCTTGAACTCAAGAACTATCTTGCTCGTTGAAGATCGACGTGTTGAAACATCGTCAAAAGACCTCGCTATAGACAAGAGAAGTCCACAAAAAGACTTCAAGTCACACAGAGAGCTTTCGCTCACACCAAAGACCTCGCTGCTCCATCTCGCAAGCCATCATCACCACACTCGAACTCGAAGCTCAACCTCGCTACCGGAGTCCGTCAAGCGGCCTGTGGATAGTAGAATCTCGTAGTGATTAGGAGATCTCGAACCCTGTTAGATCGAGATCTCAAATACTCTTAGGAGGTCTAAGGTGTAAACCTCGTTGTGCTTGTAAACCTCGTTGCTTGTAACCTCGCTGTAAGAAAACAATAAATAAAGAGCAAGTGTTTGCACAATCGAATAATAGAATCTCGTTTCTTGTCTTCTAGCGACGTTTTATTTCGGGTTTCATCACTGGCGCCGTCTGTGGGAACCTCTTCATCCTAAGCAGCTTCTCGATTTGTGCAAACCTTGGCTTTGATCCCCTCAAAATGGCTTGCCCAAACAATTTCTTCCCCCAACACCCCGGTAATATGCCCGAAACCACGCAGTGGATGGATGCGGGACCTCCGGGCTGCCCGTTCGTGGTCCCCCCGGGTTGGACGTACACCGCCCCAAAAAACCCTACCAATTCCAAGGGTACGAGCCGGGCGATGCACCCCCGAACCCATATCCCTACCCGGGCTATGGGCAGTACCAACAGGGCTTCGCCCCTTCATACGTCCCTGCTCCCCCCCCCCCCGGGGCAACCCCACTCCGAGTACGTACCTGCGTACGTCCCTGGGCATGTGCCGGGACACGAGACGTCCACCAACGGCTCATCGACGGAGAGGCCTCCCCGGGACTCCATGCAGATCTCGCGATCCCGCTCGCGACGTTCGAGAATGCAGGACACGGAGCTGTCCGAAACAGCGGGGAGTGCTCTGCATCCCCCCAAATCGAGGCCAACGACGTCGATGCACCCTCTGAAATCGAGGTCGCGCCGACAGCCCGTCGAGACCGGCTGCACTTCCCCCTTCGTGGACAAGATTCAGGGCGCGCCTATGCCCAAAGGTTTCCATTGGCCACAAATGGGACTCTACGACGGCACGGCTGACCCGGAGGAGCACGTGAAGCACTTTGCCGTCCAAATGAATGTCAACTCCTACAATGGCGCCATATTCTGCCGCATCTTCCCAACCACCCTGGACAAGGCCGCGATGACGTGGTTCATAAGCCTCAAGATAGGGTCTGTGGCCTCGTTCGCTCAGCTATGTGAATCCTTTGTCACACACTTCAATGGCTCGAGGAAGCGCAAGAAGAACATGCGGGATCTCCGCGGTATTGAGCAGGGAGAGGGCGAGTTTTTGGGCACCTTCTTCACGAGGTTCACCACCGCAGTAGCGGAGATCGCACACATCGACGAATCATGGGTGCGAGATACCCTCATGGGCAACATGTGTCCGGGGCCTTTCAAGACTTACATTTTCTTGAAATTCCCAACAACGTACGACAACCTGTGCGCCCGGATCACGTCCCAAGTGTATGCCGAGGATGCCGTAAACCAGAGCTCGCGACCGAAGACCGACAAGGAAATCGTCGCTGAGGCTAAAGGAAAGGCGAAGGTGGCCGCACCACCCGCGAGGGATGCGTATGTAACGCAAGCCCAAAACCCCGTCAACAACAACAGGAACTACAACAACAACAACAGAAGCAACAACAACAATAACAACGGGAACGACGCCAACCGTAACAACAACCGCGGTGGCAATTGGAACTGCTTCAGCGGAAAGCAACGAGGCTATAGGGGCAAGGGCGGCCCTTTGTACAACCCAAACGAAAAGGGACGTGCCAACCCCGCGTCAGGCGCCAACACCGTACCACGAGGCCCGAGTCAAGCTCAGGCCAACAACGTCGAGCAGCAGGCTCCCGCGAAGCAGGCACGGTCTAGGCAGACAACAACACCCGATGGGTATATCCATACCATCTCGGGTGGACCATCGCTCGCTGGATCAAGCCAGGCAGAAAGAAAGAGGTACGCGAGGGCAAGCCATCATGAGCCCTCGGTATTTAGCGTCGCCCAGACCTCGCAGTCTCACGTAGGCTTGGCCTTCACCTCCGAAGATGCCGAGGAACTCCACATGCCGCACTCCGACCCCTTGGTGGTGCACGCTCAAGTGGGCTCGAAAATGGTGAAGCGAGTACTGGTGGACACGGGGTCCTCCGTGGACATTATGTACTACGGCACCTTCGAGCAGTTGGGCATCTCCGAAACATCCTTGAAGCCCTACGTTGGGAAGCTCACCTCTTTCTCGGGAGACGAGGTCGACGTAGCAGGTCTCATAGACCTTTGGATGACGCTGGGCATCGGCTCCACGAGGAGGACCGAGATGGTGGAGTTCACCATGGTACACTTGCCTTTGGTGTGGAATGCAATCATCGGGAGGGTATCCCTGATGAAATTCCAGGCGATAGTCTCCATCTATCACCTGAAGATGAAATTCCCCGTTGACGGCGGGGTTGGAGAGGTAAAGGGAAACCAGGAGGAGGGTCGCGTTTGCTATGCGACCTCGGCAAACAAAAATGCTCGGTGTTCATGGTGGAGTCCCCCGGCGAGGCTGACCTCGAAGTCCGGGACTTCACGGTCCCCATCCCAGAGGAAGAAAGAAAGGTGGTTACCCCCTTCGGGAATGAGTTCGAGAAGATCTACTTGGGAGAGTGTCTCTCCGGGAAATCGGCGGAGTCGTTGGAGGCCCTGCTATCCAGATTCTGCGATGTGTTCACCTGGACCGCCAAGGACCTCCGCGGCGTCCCGCGCACCGTGGCTCAACACTCCTTGAACGTCGACGTCACCACCCGCCTTGTTGTGCAACGACGGAGGAAGATGAACGAGGAAAGGGCAAATGCCGCGAATGAAGAGGTGGCTAAGCTGCTGGCCGCGGGGTTTATCCGCGAGGTCTAGTACCCGAAATCGTTGTCCAACGTCGTGCTAGTCAAAAAGGCCAGCGGCAAGTGGCGGATGTGCGTGGACTTCAAAGACCTCAACAAAGCGTGCCCCAAAGACAGCTACCCCCTGCCCTCGATCGACGAACTAGTTGATTCAACCGCGGGGCACGGGGTCTTGAGTTTCCTCGACGCGTACTAGGATACAATCAGATCTCGATGAGTCCGCGTAACGAGGAGGAGATGTTCTTCATCACGCAGAGGGGTACGTACTGCTATAAGGTCATGCCCTTCGGCCTGAAAAACGCAGGGGCGACCATCCAACGTCTCATTGACCGGGTCTTCAAAAACCATTTGGGGAGAAATGTGTTGGCCTACGTCGACGACATCGTGGTGCGAGGCAAAAGCCCCGAAGAGCACCTGGCCGATCTCCACGAGGTCTTTGTGACCCTCAGGCATAATCGTCTCAGCCTGAACCCCGAGAAGTGCGTCTTCGACGTGTCGTCGGGGAAGTTCCAAAGCTTCATAATCAGCGAGCGCGGGATCGACGTCAATCCCGCCAAGGTCGAGTCGATTCTCTCAATGAGGTCGCCGTGATCTCGCACTGAGGTACAGCGGCTCAATGGCGCGGTGAACTACTTGGGGAGGTTTTGCTCCCGCTTGGCGGACAAGTCTCTACCCTTCTTTGCTGCCCTCAAGAAGAACGACAAGTTTGTTTGAGACGAGGGGCTAAAGCTCGCTTTTTCCGAGTTAAAAGCCTTCCTATCAAAGCTTCCTACGTTGTCACCTCCAATGGCAGGCGAGGACTTACAGTTATATGTGGCGGTGAGCCCGGAGACGCAGAAAAGCCACGCACCCAGTCTACTTCACAAGTCACGTGCTCCAGCCCGCGGAGCAGCGATACTCCCCGGCGGAGAAGATGGCAATGGCCGTCGTGACCGCCTCCAGGCGCCTGCGCCCTTACTTCCACGCGCACCCCATTCAGGTCCTCTCTGACCTCCCATTTCGACAAATCCTCCACCAGCCCGCCCTCTTCGGGCGAATGACGAAGTGGGCAGTCGAGCTCTCCAAGTTCGACATCAGCTACCTCCCTAGAACCGCAATGAAGGGACAGGCCCTCGCTGACTTCATGGTGGAGGTCACCTTCCCCGAAACTGATGCGAGCTCGGAGGAGTGGAAGGTATTCATTGATGGTTCACGATGTGTTGCCGGTGGCGAGGCTGGCGTGTTCCTCGCCGGTCCCTCGATCGAGACGGAGTACGCCCTTAACTTCGCCTTCGATGCCACCAATAACGAGGCCGAGTATGAGGCCATGATCGCCGGGATAGAAATGGCGCTCCTCAATGGAGCCCGCAAAATCAGGGTCTACATTGACTCCGAGCTGGTTGCACGTCAGCTCAACGGGCAATACGACACCTGGACGGGGTTTCTACCTGCGTACCGAGAGAAAGTTAAGGCCTTGGTGTCGTGCCTAGAAACCTTTGCGGTAGAGTCAATCCCACGAACCTCGAACATAAAGGCGGATGCTCTCGCGAGGTTGGGCTCTGCCCTCCCCTTGGAGGTAGGAAATCGTGTGATAGTAGAAAGAAAACTCTCGCGGAGTGTAACCAGCGAGGTTCTCTCCGTCACCACTGGGGAATGGAGGATCCCGATCACGCGATACTCGGAAAGCGGCGTCCTCCCAAAGGACCCCGCGGAGGCTCGGAAGTTGAAAATGCAAGCGGCACGCTATTGCGTCATCGGCGGCCCTCTCTATCGCCGAGGCTATGCTGAGCCCAACCTGCTGTGTGTGCCGACCGAGTCTACGGAGCATATCCTCTATGAGGCACATGAGGGGGTCTGTGGTGGCCACCTAGGGTGGCGAGCCCTATCACATAAAATCACCCATTTGGGATACTTTTGGCCCACTCTCCGGCAAGACACAAGGGCCTATGTCCAGCGATGTGACGGGTATTAGAAGCACGGTAACCTCCAGCATGCCCCGACCTCGCGTCTTTGCTCCATCCACGCGCCATGCCCCTTCGCGATGTGGGGAATGGACACCCTCGGCCCCTTCCCCAAGGCTGTTGGCCAGGTGCGGTACATCTTGGTTATCGTCGACTATTTCACGAAGTGGGTCGAGGCACAAGCAATGGCAAAGATCACGGGGACAAAGGTCTGCGACTTCCTGTGGAAGAATTTCGTTTGCCGCTTTGGCGTTCCCATGACCATCATGACTGACCATGGCCCCCAATTCAATTGCGAGGAGACTCAGACCTTCTGCTCCGACCTGGGCATAACCCTCAAGTTTTCCTCCGTGGCCCACCCTCAGTCCAACGGCCAGGTGGAGAACGTCAATGCCCGCATCTTGTCCGATCTGAAGAAGTGCTTGGGCATGGCACAAGATCGCTGGGCGGAGCTTCTCCCACTCGTCCTATGGACATATCGCACCACCGCGCGTCGCGCAACGGGAGAAACGCCTTTCGCTCTAACTTACGGGGCGAAAGCGCTAGTCCCAGTAGAGACCTTGGTCCCTTCGGCGAGAGTTTTTGATTTCGATGAAAAAGAGAATGAGGCCAACCTCAGGGTCGAGCTGCTATTTAGGGACGAGCTGCGCGAGGTGGCCGACCTGCGCTCCTGAGAATACAAGCGTGTAGCGGTATATCACGACAAGAAGGTCAGACCCCGGTTCCTAGCCACAAATAGCCTCGTCTTGAGGCGTACCGAGGGTGCCAAGATGGACCCTAATTGGGAGGAACCATACCTTCTCGGGGAGGAGGTCACGCCCGGAGCTTTCAAGCTCAAAGACAGCGAGGGACGTACCCTGAGCAAAACATGGAACATCGATCGGTTCAAAAAATATTATGTGTAAACTCTCCAAACTCCGCTATTTCCTACAAATTTTGTGAATGAAGGGTTGTGGAATTTTCAAATCTGTCTCAAAAACAAAAATTTCGTACGAAGTCCACCCTTCGCTTCCCGCTTGGGGTTGGAGATTCTCGGTTTTAAGTTACGAAGTCCACCCCTCGCTTCCCGCTTGGGGTTGGAGATTCTCGGTTTTAAGTTACGAAGTCCACCCCTCGCTTCCCGCTTGGGGTTGGAGATTCTCGGTTTTAAGTTACGAAGTCCACCCCTCTCTTCCCACTTGGGGTTGGAGATTCTCGGTTTTAAGTTACGAAGTCCACCCCTCGCTTCCCGCTTGGGGTTGGAGATTCTCGATTTTGAGTTGCGAAGTCCACCCCTCGCTTCCCGCTTGGGGTTGGAGATTCTCGGTTTTGAGTTGCGAAGTCTACCCCTCGCTTCCCGCTTGGGGTTGGAGATTCTCGGTTTTAAGTTACGAAGTGCACCCCTCGCTTCCCGCTTGGGGTTGGAGATTCTCCGTTTTGAGTTGCGAAGTCCACCCCTCACTTCCCGCTTGGGGTTGGAGATTCTCGGTTTTGAGTTGCGAAGTCCACCCCTCGCTTCCCGCTTGGGGTGGGAGATTCTCAGTTTTAAGTTACAAAGTCCTCCCCTCGCTTCCCGCGTGGGGTTGGAGATTCTCGGTTTTAAGTTACGAAGTCCACCCCTCGCTTCCCGCTTGGGGTTGGAGATTCTCGGTTTTAAGTTACGAAGTCCACCCCTCGCTTCCCGCTTGGGGTTGGGGATTCTCGGTTTTGAGTTGCGAAGTCCACCCCTCGCTTCCCACTTCGGGTTGGAGATTCTCGGTTTTAAGTTACGAAGTCCACCCCTCGCCTCCCACTTGGGGTTGGAGATTCTCGGTTTTAAGTTACAAAGTCCTCCCCTCGCTTCCCGCTTAGGGTTGGAGATTCTCGGTTTTGAGTTGCGAAGTCCACCCCTCGCTTCCCGCTTGGGGTTGGAGATTCTCGGTTTTGCCCTTCGCTTCCCGCTTGGGGTTGGAAACGACCAAAAATCATCGTGCGAGACCCAAGCGAGGCTCGTGATCTTGGCATAAAAACCATCATGCGAGATCCGAGCGAGGCTCGTGATCTTGGCATAATAACCATCATGCGCGATCCGAGCGAGGCTCGAGATCGCAGCATAAGGCAAGCGTCCGATGTGGCCCGAGGCTGCCAAAAATGTTGTGATACTCGGGCCATGGGGTTGTATCGGGCTGTATACATACAAGTAAACTAAAGTAAGCAGCACAACACAACCATAAAACAAGGAAAGTTGCATAAAATAAGGCCACAAGGGCCGAAGTATCTTAATTACAAACCCCGGCGGGGCCACCAAAACAGCAAAAATAAAAAAAAACACATTAAAGAGTCAGGGGCATCCTTCATTCCTTCGGGGCCTCGACGGCGGGTTCCGTGGGAGTTTGGCGGACGGCCGAGTCAGAGATCACAACGGGCTGGGAGCTCGTCACGTCGGTCGCGGGATGAGAATCTGCGACGACGGGGTTCGGGCTTCCCTGGCTGAGGTCCTCCGCGGGGGGTGCCTCGGAAGCCACCGTCCCATCCTCTCTAAGGAAAAACTCGCATTCCCCCTTGGGCTCCTCCCCAGTCTCTTCCCCCATAGTCAGTGCGTAGTTGGGGTTGAAGAAGGCCGCGGCTCGAATCCGTCTCTCGGCCTCCGCGAGGTCCTTGTTCTTCTTCTCGATCTCGGCGTCGCGGGCCTTGAGCTTCGCCTCCATCTTATCCATCTTCTTGTGGAGGAGGCTGACGCGATTGCAGTTGTAATTCTCGAAGAAGTGATGCTAAAAAACCAAAAAACGTGTTAAAACAAAGATGATAATAATGGAACCAACAAAAAGAACAACCTCGAAGAAGTAGGGCATACCATCGCCGAGTAGCGGAGGATCTCGTCGTTGAGGGCAGCCTCCGAGAGGTTGTTTGCCCATGCAACCTCTTCCTTCCAGTCCGCCCTATCCCAATCCTTGGGCACGCCCCGGGCGGGTCCAAGGCAATGAAACTTATCGGCAGGAGGCCCGGTGGCGGACACAACCCAGCTCACAGGGCCGGAGCGGTGGGACATCTCCCATCCCGAGGTCCCCTTCTGGTCGTCCCTCTTCTGTTTTTTCTTCTTGTCCTGGCGGGAGGGATCCACAGGTTCTTTCCTC
This sequence comes from Fallopia convolvulus, assembly GCA_964016875.1. Taxonomy (NCBI): domain Eukaryota; kingdom Viridiplantae; phylum Streptophyta; class Magnoliopsida; order Caryophyllales; family Polygonaceae; genus Fallopia; species Fallopia convolvulus. The sequence continues at coordinate 24,616,322 of OZ024729.1, forward strand.
TTTGATCCGGCTCCATCGCCGGATCCTCGGGCAGCTTGGGAGGACGTTCTCGCAACGTCCCCCCAGACGATGCCCCCTCGGTAATCTTCACCCCGGGCGCCTTCGGCGGCGGGGGTGTTGCCTTCGGTTGCGAGGTCGGTGGCCTCGCTTGGGGGGCTGGTTCCTTTATAACGAGGCCCTTAGAGCCTCGTGGGACCAGGGAGGTGGAGGTGGAGGTAGCAGGTTTCTTTCCCTGCTCCCTCGAGGTCAGAGCGTTGAAAAGATGCACTGTCAAAAACACAAAAAACATGTTAAAAAATAAGTTAGATAAAAAACAAGAAGCGAGATATCATAAACAATCAAGGCATTACGACCCGAGCGAGGCTCGTGGTCAGCAATAAATAAGCGAGGTATTCCCTCGGGGCCATGCGTTGCCCAGAACCAAAAGCAAGTAATAAAAACAAGCGACGAAAGGGAAAGTGAGTACCCTCTTCGCCCTCACGGGGTGGAAGGGTGAGACTCAGGTCGGCTCGCTCAAGCCGGTCTTATGCCAGGTATTCTTGGAACGGTTCCTGGCGCTCAGGAACGTATCGTTTCTTGACCTCGTCGGCTTTTTGTGTTCCCTTGGGTCGAACGAAGTTGTCCGGGGCCGTGGGGAAGTTGAGATACCTCCCGGTAGGGTCCCGGACCAAGAACCATTTCTTCTTCCACGACCCGACGTTCGAGGGGGCCGTGGTGATCTTAAGGCCGGGCAAGCTGAGGTTGACGAGGCAAGACTCGTGTTCCCTCCTCGCTAGAAATAGGCTCGACATGGTGTCGAGGTCGGGTCCCTCCCCGAGCTCGTGGCTGCGAAGGGTGTAGGCAGACAAGAGCCTCCACGCATTTGGAAAAAGTTGTGCAGGGCAGACATGCATGGCCCACAAGAAGCTGACGATGTGCGGGGCCAGAGGTAGCCTGAAGCCGGCCTGGAGGCTAGGCTGGTGCACAATCACGCATCTGTCGTAGGGCGCCAAGGAGCAACCCTCTCCTTTGGGGAGCGCTAGCTCAACCCCCTCGGGCCAAGCGAAGTCCTTGGCGATCTTCGCGAGGTCTTTCGGCTCCAGGATCGTAGGCTGCCCCTCGGATAGAAAGATCCCTTTCGAGTCCGGGGACATAGGAATCCGCTCCTCGAGGACGGGCGGCACGCTGGACACGGCGTCGGTAATATGCTCCCCAAAAAAGCTCGCCAGGTCGTTGGAGTCGGACGCCCTCGCAATAACACCAGCCACTTCCTCATCAGAAATCGAGGACGAGGCCATTTCGACACCAGACGAAGCGCGAAGTCGGGAGAAGCGCGAGTTGACGGAGACGTCGGAATCACTGGAAGAGGGCTCGCTAAAAATCAGCGAGGGAGACCTCGGGTTCTGAGAGTCACTAGTCTCTACGCTCCTTACGGTCTAGGAAGCCTCCTCGTAGAATCTCTCTTGAACTTTGAACACGAAGCCTGGTGGGGGCTCAAAGAAGCTCCTCTAGGCATGAAAGAGCGACGTCCGGGCCACGAGAGGCGAGCACCTGGAAAAGAAGAGCGTTGAGACATCGAGCCAAGCCACAAAAAGAATATGCGAGGTAAAGACAGGACGAAAACACGTGGCACCCTAGGGATACTTTGACAGATAGGACGGCTAGGGAAGAATTTGAAGCGCCAAAAAGAGGAAAGAGAAGGCGGAATGGAAGCCAGCGGTTGCAACCCAAACGTCCTGTCAGTCGGGCATCATGACGTTTGGGTTTCCGAGGAATTCGAATTCCAAAACAGCAACAACAACAACAACAACAACAACAACGACAACAACAACGACAACAACGACAACAACGACAACAACGACAACAACGACAACAACGACAACAACGACAACAACGACAACAACGACAACAACGACAACAACGACAACAACGACAACAACGACAACAACGACAACAGCAACAGCAACAACGACAACAACGACAACAACGACAACAACGACAACAACGACAACAACGACAACAACGACAACAACGACAACAACGACAACAACGACAACAACGACAACAACGACAACAGCAACAGCAACAACGACAACAACGACAACAACGACAACAGCAACAGCAACAGCAACCACAACAACAACAACAGCAACAGCAACAGCAGCAACAACAACAACAACAACAACAACAACAACAACAACAACAGCAACAGCAGCAACAGCAACAACAACAACAACAACAACAACAACAACAACACCAACAACACCAACAACAAGACAATCCATGCCCAAAATAACATCAAACTCATACAAGAATAGCAAGATCAGATCAGCTGGTAACTCTGCTATATCTACTCGTATTATACAATCCCAATATAATATATGTACTTTTACCATTTCCCCCAAGGGAGTCTGTACTCCTAAACTGTAATCTAAGGGTTTAGGTTTCTTATGCACTTGAGATGCTATGGTAGAAGATATGAATGAATGAGTAGATCCTGAATCTATTAATGCATGTATCTTAAGATCATGTAAATAAAGTTTACCAGTAATAACCTCAGGTGCTTTGGATGTTTCTTGTTGTGACATAGCAAAAACTCGAGCCTGACCCCGTGGTCGAGATTCCTGTGTTTGTTGTCTTCCTCTACTAGCAGTGTTATTCATGTTCTAACCTCTTCCACGACCTCTACCAAAACTCCATACCGGTGCTTCTGATTGAACATTTTGTAAAGTTGTTTCAGATGCTGTTCTTCCAATATTCAATCTATCTAATCTAGCTGGATAGTCTTTATAAAAGTGCCCTTGTTGTCCACAATGATAACATGCTCCAATACGTACTCGACACTCTCCGACATGAGATCGACCACAATAAGTACACATAGGTCGTGTATGTACCATCATACCAGATCCTTTGTCATTACTACGACCAAAAGTCAAGGTCTGTCCACCTCTTTGACTATTTGAGCCACCTTTGCCAATTGTTGGTGCTGGAGAAGAAAAACTCTGACGCTTAGATGGCCTTCCACTCGGCTCACCCATATGAACTAATGATTCCCTCTTTTGCTTTTGGAAGAATGTCTGTCTTTCCTTTAACAATGTCTCTGCTCTAATTGCTGCACTACGCAAATTTGTAAAGGTAAGAAGATCCCATGGCGTAATCTTATTTCGGATATTATAAGATAACCCCTCCTCAAAACGCCTGGATCTATCTCTCTCTGTAGCCACATTGGCAATTTCATAATGTGATAGCTGGGTAAATTTAACTTCATACTCAGCCACAGACATATTTCCTTGCTTAAGAGACAAAAACTCATTCTGCTTTGCATCTCGATATACCTCTGGCATATACTTATCTTTGAAAATAGTGAGAAAATCTTCCCATGTAAGAACTAGACATTGTACTGTAGCATGTGAAACAGTTTCCCACCAGTCAAAAGCATCCCCTTGTAAAAATGATATTGAGAAATCAAACCTTTCCTCTTATGTGCATCTCATCATACCAAATACTCTCTCTAGTCTCTTGAGCCATGTTGACTCGGCTAAAATCGTTGTTGCCAAGATCAAAAATAAATAACCCTAAACTACTAACTAGTATAGCAAGTAAGCAAGGGGTCGAACCCAAGAGAATCGGGATTCTGAATAATCAGCAGGAAACAAGACAGGGGTTTTGGAAGTTTCAGGCAAACAAACAAACAAACAAGTAATATTTGGGATTAAATCAATGGAAGGAAAGCAGAGTTTATTCAACCAATTCCACCTTTTTAATCATTCGATCATCAATTCATCCACTTTTTTATTAATTCCCTAGTTAATTCCAATCCTTATAAAAGATATCTGCTTGTCCACGGTCCAAGCGAAACGATGATATGAACAAGAACGCTTAATTCAAATCATACAAAATATTAAGGATAGAAGGATATTAATTCATGCAATCAAGCTACGAGTCTCATGCATAAAATAACAATCAAATACTCTTTCTCAATTCTAGTCCACGGTCCTAGAAAAGAGTTGTTTCAAGGATAAATAAGATTGCACAGACAACAATCAAACTAATCCAAACAATAGAATATCAATCAAATTCAACAAGTTGCGCACCAAGAGAAATCAATTGATAATCATGAAATTAAGCACAAGAGTTTTGATATTAACCAAGGGATAGAAAAGTTACCAGAATCTCACGAAATACATAAAAAGGCTTCCTTGATTAAACAAACTCCAAAGGTAAATTAGTTCTTCATAATACTGAATGAAAACCTAAAAGTAAAAGTATGCTAGAATTGTGTCTCTAAATTGTGTCCCTTGAAAATACGAAACTAAACATAAATAGTCGAAAATAAACCTCAAAGATAAAATAATAAAAGATAGAATAAAACGAGGTGAAAACGACGGCGCTGAAACCCTCGATCCGCGAGCGCGGAAATAATCCGCGGTCGCGGATCCATCATCTACCCTCGACCGCGGAATCCCACCGATCCGCGAGCGCGGAAATAATCCACGGTCGCGGATCCAGCCTTCCTCGCCCTCGGATGCTTCACTTCATCATCGGAACCCCGGGCTCGGATCTAATCCGAGGGCGCGGATCTTGACTCCTTAAACTCTTCAATTTCGAATTAGGACTTCTGTCTTCCAAATCTTCAATTGTAGGCTTCTGCTGATATTACAGATAATCATCCTAATCTAGCCTAAAACACTCAGAAAATCCTAATAAAAATACAGAATTACGCTGTACTAAAACCAGCGTATCACATGTCTCAGCCTCTGCAGGATCTGTGGTCCCATAGAAATCAACTGCTCCTACTTACGAAGCTCCTTGAAATTCCCGCCTCTAGACCTCATAGTTGGTCCCTGTACTTCTTGCTCTATTGGTCCATGTGTATGAGGTATATGCTCATGTTGTGCTGCATGAGATGCTGCTATAGACTGATGTGGCACGGCTGAACCTTCTCTCCTTTGTGCATCATGCTCATGCATTTCCACGTTCCTATTCAATTAAACGCAACTCTAATGTCAATTACATATGCTTATGAATACAGAATGCCCCTAAATAATCATATCCCTGCTATGATACCAAAAACTAGCTGTGACACCCTTATACCCTATGACATATATTTTGTAATAACTTATTTCACATATAAACATATAATTTACATATAACAACTATCCACGTAAACATATAATAAAACCAACAACCATATAAGGTTGCACACACACACACACAAAGTTCTATGTCGTTAATTCTTGTGCTAATACGTCTATTACTCTAACTTTATTACAACACAAAAGTCTAAGATGCAAAATGAGGAGGAGAAGGTTGCATTGAGCTTCAGCCGGCCGACCTATATGAATGTGACCTCTAAAAGAGACAAACGTCAGAAAGTTCTAGATGAACCTGAAAAAAATTGCTTTGCGATTTATGTGAGTCGCATACTCAGTGAATATAAACAATCATCAATTATTTTACACAGAGTCAAACATTTAGTCCATGTACATATACATACATATTATATATATGTCATATATGAATTTACATTCGCAAATGCCGATGTATCCGATTCATTATTCTGTGAACTGTTCAAGCCTGAATCTGCCCTGGGTTTCCATATACCGACATTATTCCATATACACACTTTTTTTCCATATACCAACTTTTTTCCATATACCAACTTTTTTCCCATTACCATCTCTTAGGCATCTTAGGCCTCATTTTCTCATATACCATTTCTTAGGCATCTTAGGCCTCATGTATGATCCTTAGGTCTCTTTTGTATACAAATTCAAGGGAAGACAATCACATGTCCTTTTAATCTCATGCAATATGCTATGCAATCAAGTGCTTCCATAATCATATATCATATGCCATCTGCTAACATACTTTATGTGCAGACAACTCTGGAAATTTCAGAGCTACCAAATATAACACATATATCCATATAATCTTTATAGCACATATATTCATATTGCTCATATAGCACATATATCCATATAAAACATATAGCACATAGGGTTTAATCTCCGGTCTATACTCATTTGTTTAGGACAGATACTATATCTCTCCCCCTTGTCCTTGACCACGATCTATGACTCGTGCTCCTATATGTAACCCAATGCAAATTTAGGTTATTTACTCTAACAAATCCTAACCCTAAATGCAACAAAATGCTAGTATGCATTATAACTTTTTGTTCATAATTTCAAATCCTTTAAAACTTGAAAATAATAAACTATATATATAGAAGAACATTTTTCTAGTTCAAACCTTTATGAACAACATGATCAAAGGACTCCATAATATGATTACAAGGCAATAGCCTAAAATTACTCTGAAATCTTTTATCGAATATAAATGCAATATCGAAAACATCCTCTAAGAACTATAAATCGACTAATTTTCAAATCAAAATCAACAGTAGATCTAAGATCTGGAAAAATTTAGAAAAATCTAAATAAACTATTAAGTAATTAAAAACTTACCAAATCACGCTTATACTTCAAGATTAAAACCCGATAGAAGAGATCTTGTACCAAACCAACAAACAAAAACAAATCAAAGAATTTTCTCTCCTTTGTTTCTTCTTCTTTTTTTGTCTTTCTCTAAACTCTCCCTCTGTTTTTATTTTGTTCCTTCCGTATGTTTCGTATGAGGATAGCAATATATATAACGATAATAGAAGACAACTTCTATTTTAAAGGCATAAGAAGAGTACAAAACCCAATTTCCAACACCAACATCAAATTCCAATTGAACACGGAATCAAAGTTGATTTGCACAGGATTTCGGCTAGATTTTTTTTATCAAAATTACAATTTTCACCCTTAAATCTTCTTTACTACAAACTTTACCGTGAATAATTATTAATTAACTTTTAGTTAAAAACTTTTTAAAATATAATAAACTTAATTAGAAAATAAATATTGCTTTTAAAAATACACTATATATCATACCAATATCTCATGCATATGCTACTAATATTATATGGATGCAAAATGACGTATGTACTTTGGTCGGGGATGTAGGATGTTACAAAACCCTAGCCCTCTTCCCTCCAACATCTCATTTTGGATCAATTTCAACCCAATTTCAAATCTCAGCTTTCTAATTAGGGGTTCAATGTCTGCCTTTCATCTGATCTAATGGCCTTTTATCTCCTTTTCTCATCGTCTCACGATTCATAACCCTCATTGTTGGTCCCTTTTCGCTCTTCTCAATCAAATCATTTTAATCGACCCCTCAATAAAAAGGAAAAATGGACTAAAAACCGGAGCCATTTGATCTCACCATCGTTGTCTAATGGCCCCGACTTCATCGGCAATTGACTCGCGCTAGTCACCTGCCTCGCCCCTTGTTCTACAATTCTATCGAGAGAGAGTGTGACATTTGTTAGAGATGGGTAAAAGTGAGAAAGGGGTAATTAATGGTTAAAAAAAAGGAACATGTAGGTTTTTTTAACAAAAATTTCATAAAATGGATGGAAATTGACGTTTTAATGCGTTTAGGTTACATGAAGGAATTTTTAAAAATAGGAGGGCACCAAAAGGAATAAAAAAATTTTTGGACACCAAGAGGAAAATTCGAAACCTCGGGGCACCAAAAGGAATCTTTAGAGATGCAAAAGTTCAAACTGATGTTTCCTCACGTTTTCGATAAAACCGAACTCTGGTTATGGAAGAAGGAGAAGACGGCTCCGATGCTACAGCTCAGCTCTGAGACAAGTCACATAGCTAAAAAGGGGAAAATTCCTTTTGGTACCTCTTAATTTTTGTCTTTTTCTTTTGGTGTCCCCAAAAACTTATTTCTCTTGGTACCCATGAGATTTTTGTTTTTCTTGTTGATACCCCTCTTTCGTTCAAATTAGTTAAATTTAAGCTCACCATTGTGTTTCTCACCGTTAAATTAGTAGGATTTGACTATTAAAACACCCAAATTCATAAGCGAACTATCCTAATTTGAATTTGTAAACAATCTTCTAAGCAACCCCTTAAAATAGATTATCGTTTTAAAATTTAACAAATTCATAAGCGAACTATCCTAATTTGAATTTGTAAACAATCTTCTAAACAACCCCTTAAAATAGAGGATCATTTTAAAATTTAAATTGATGTGGTTTGATTATGAATTTGAGTATTTTATGAGTTAAAAATCCTTCTGATTTAAGGGTGAGGAACACAATGATGATCTTAAATTTAACTAATTTGAACCAAAGAGGGACATCACCGAAAAAAGCTAAAACCTTAGGGGCATCAACAGGAATAAGTTTTTTTGCGAAATTCCTTTTGGTGTTTTTCAGGTTTCGACTTTTCCTATTATTGCCCACAAAAAATTCTTATTTCTTTTGGTGCCCTCTTAGTTTTGAAAAATTCCTTCTGTAACCTAACTTACTCTTGGTTTTGTAAAATGTTGCTTAGCTAGCACCAGCGGCTGTGCATTTAAATGTCAATTATGCTTGTTTCTGATCCAAGCTTTTCTAAGTGTGAGGTTTTTGCTTCATATGGAGTAAATGCACTTAAATGTCAATTGCGCACCATACTAAGGTATATTTTCCCATATTCACATGTTACAGCCTGTCACAAACCACTAAAAGTAATACATAATAACGATTCATGAATCAACTATAAATTTCACATTATAAATTTGTTGATTAGTAAGATGCTGAATTTCTCTAAATAAACATTCATGAATCAACTATCAGACATGTTACAACATGACACAAAGCAAGAAACTAAGTCATGTATACACTACAAATTCCAAATGAGAAGAAACAACTTGGATTTCTTAATGAGATTTGGACAATTCACATGTTACAACCTTAGATGCCAAAAAGGAAAAAGAAAATGGATACGGAATTCAACTGGTTTTTGACAGAAAATAGATGGAAATTGACATTTAAGTAAGTTGGGTCACGGGAAGGAAATTTTTAAAACTAGGAAAGTACCAAAAGAAATAAGGATTTTTTGTGTGCAAAATCTAAAGGACACAAAAAAAAACTTCCCTTTTTTTAAAACACTAAAGGTATGTTTGGATTGTGGAATTTGATGAGAATTTTAGGAAGAGAATGTGTAGGAATTATTTTTCTATTGTTTGGTTGCATTTTAAACAGAGTTTTGACTAGTATGTATTCTCGTACCTTGTACGGGTTTTTTTTAAATAAATATTAATAATAAAATATTTTCAAATATATTTATTTTCCGATAAAAATAATCATTTAAATGCTTAAATATAAATTTTGAATAGATATTTAAAATCAATAAAATATAAAAGTTGTTTATTTGAAACATTGATATTTTATTAGCATTACAAATTAAATTAATATCCAAAACATGATAATTTATTTAATTATGAAAATAGATAAATAATAAGATAAAAACTTATCAATCTACTATATACTACTACAATTAAGGCCTTTAGTAGCGGGCTTTGGTGGCGGTTCAACAAGGGTGGCGGTTCAACAAGGGTGGCGGTTTTGGCAGTGGTCTAGGATATACTAGCGGTTTAGGGTGGCGGTTCTTGCTATGGGAGCGGTTCTGGGGGCGGTTTTTCATCTCTCAAATTTTGCAGCGGTTTTTTTTGACTTGTAGGGGCGGTTTTTGAGGTTTATAGAATATTTACAAAAGCGGGCTTTTATATTGACGCGGGCTTGCGCGGGGAGCGAAATATTTTGGACATCTCTGCACATAAGCCGTATTCATTTCTACACAGAAATGAAAATTGAAAAGCAAAGATGGAGAAGGTGCATGTGCGCCGGGCATGCCATTGCCGGTGGGGTTGAGGGCCCAGGCGACCTAGTTGCCGTAGATATGAGATCTGAGAACTTTGGAATTAAAACCCTAGTGAGGGGGACATACGAAGAGGGGAGATTGAAATTAGGGTTCTTATCTCGATTGAGCAAAGGAAAAGAGCTAGGAAGAGAAATACTTGCATTGGGTTAATTAGGGCAGTGGATTCCCCTAACGACTTGCAGTGGATTCGCTTAATCTTATCTAAGGTGCTTGAATTCGGTGAATGAGTGAAGCTAAACTCTCGAATTCCTCGTTTAGCTCCATTTCAGGTGAGCTCTCGATTTTCCATCTTTTCAATTTCGAGTTGGATTTCTGCTCAAGGTTAAAAAGACCACCTTTGTTCGATGTTATGTATTTTGCTATTAGTGTGTATATTCGTCACTTCCTCAGTGTGCTTGTGTGTGGAGTTGTTGTTATGTTTTGTATTTCTACATCTCTAGGGCTTGAAAAGAAGTCTAAGTCCCCTTGGTGTCCCAAGCTTCAATTTTAGCTTTAACTTCCGATTCTAACTGATTACTTGTGCCTTAGGGGTTGGATATGAGCATTTAATTTGTGAACAAGGTCTAAATCATATGTTCCATGTGAAATAAGCACTTCAAAAGATAAATGAGGAATTCATGAAATCGTTGGTTTTTTTACTGTTCAGTACTCAGGTTGTGCTGCTTTCCTTAAGGAAAAGTCTTACCCCCTTGTTATTGTGTTGAAATAATTTGATAACGACTCATGACCAACTATCTTTGCTTGTAACGTCTCTGTATTTATGTCACAGAAAAGTATTGGGTTGGCCTTTTAGCTGAAGATCCATCAGGAACTTGGTTCACTGACTTCTAAAGGGTGATGTAGTTAATAATTTGATGTTGCTTTTTAGCTCTAACACCTAGTTTTGAGGCAGACCCTTCTAACGAACTTTATCAGCTAAAACCTTAATTACTTGCAAGTCTTTGTTAAATAGAACTTAATTTCTGTGGTAACCATTAGAGGGTGTTTATGTTTTCTGAGTGGTGTCTTCTCTTAGACTTTCTGTTAGACATGGTTTGTTTCCTTTTTGTGTTTAGAGGGTGTTTGTGTTTTTTGAGTGGTGTCTTCAATATTTATTTTTTAAACTTTCTGTTGCAACTTAGTATAAGTTTGGCCACTTTTTGTTTTAGTTTAGTTGCTGAATTTTGGCTTTTACATAATTGTCTAGGCTTTATTGAAAAGGCTATAGAATTTCTAAATTCTTCATTAAAAGGCTTTAGTGTTCATGATCATTATGGAAATGTAAAATCTTTCATTAAGTTAGAGCCTTCTTGACTTCCTACATGGTTTGAAATTCATTTTTCTGTAGCACTTACAAGGGACAAACAAAAGAGGAATTCAGTTTTGACTCTTACATGACAAAACAACTTATTTGGTTATTGTGAAGATGCAGATAAAGAGGTACTATTCTCCACCATTGTCTTCGTTTTATAAAGAAATGGTTGATAATTTCATAGATTTTTGAACATTGGCTCACCCATTACATTCTATTTTTTCCCCTAGGTATAGACTTGATCATGATCTTAAAATTTGACTGGAATCCTTGCGCATTATTTAAGTAGTGTACTAGTTTATCTTATCTCATAACCAATTTGGCTTTTTTATTGTGTTGAACAGATTGACAACAAGAACCAGCCCTCTAATCAAAATGAGAGCATCAACCCAAATGAAAATGAAAGGATGAAAATAAAGGAAGCAACTGCCACAAAGATGAAGTATAACCAGGTTTCAAAGAATATAGTTGTTGAATTATCCAAACCAGAAGATCGAGTTTGTTGACTGCCAACTTGAGGTATAAGGATGCTATTACTGCTGATTGCCAAAGAATATTTTTGCTTACTATTCAAATTGAAGTGGATGGGGCTTAAATCATTTGTATTTGTGATATCTATTTCGTCCAATTAGTTGCCATATCTACTTAAAAACTGAAGCTAGCATGTGCTGTTTGGTGTTAGCTTGTTGGAGCCTATTCAATTGTATATGCAAATATTTGATATGACATTGAGATCTGAATCCTACAATTGGAGATATGTCATTGAGATCTTGAATCCTATAATTGTGGACATAACACTCCTGTTTTAGATATTTTGCTCATCCTATAAAGAATGTAGCAGGTCTAGTTGCATTAGAAATTTTCGTTAGGGGTGTTGAAAATCATGGGAAAAGAGGGAAGATCAATAAATATGTGGTGGCGTCAGTTGCAAAGGAAAAAGATGATCATGAGGGAAAGGAGGACAAAGAAGAGTTATCTGAAGCAACCTTGATTAAGGAAATTTGTTTCCATGATATGAAAAGTGAGATTCCATTGAGGAAAGGGATTGAAACTTGAAAAGAAATCCAGTTTGTGGAGGAAAGGGGTTGAAACTTGAAAAGAAAGGAGTTGGATGTAAAGAAATCGCCGGAGGAGATATTTGAAGGGCTCAAGAGCTATGAGATTGTGGAGAAGCTGAATCATTTCAACTCTTTTCAATTCCTTAATTCAATATATAAAGTGTGATTAAATCCTGAGAACTTTCTCTGGCCCGCATAATTTATTTTGAAACACATGAATCCTTGTTACACCATGAATCTGTTATGCATAGATACCGAGTTAATGTTAAAATTAGTCATTCTTATGCACTGATTTTCTTTTCCTTTGGTCATTACTTCACCTTGCCACTTAGAAAGAGGCTCCACCTGAGCGCCTCGGTTCATCTTTATATACTGCTGATTAGCTGTCTTTTATTTTTAGTTTCTCAAAATTACTCTTTTAGCATGTAGGAATATTGTAATGAATACTCATTTACTTAAATCTACTCCACCCTTGCAGAATGCATTTCGAAGGGATCCTCGTGAGTCGTGACTCTAAGATTTTTTCTTAATTCATATAATTGGACTGACTTACCTTATTTTTTTTGTCTTGAATGTCATTAGTAGAGTGCTATTGTTTAACACGATATATTTATTTAAACTTGTCACATAGTGTTTCAGGAAAGACTTACTATTGTGTTTTATCCTTTTGTGCTCTTAATGTAGGAAGTACCACCATTGGATGTGCCAAAGCTTTTGGCATATTTGGTTAGGCAGTCTGAACCATTTGTGGACCAACTTGGTGTTAGGAAAGGTAAATAATTACGTATGATAGCACAGTACTATAAGTTCAGATGAATCATTTCCAAGTTTCTTGATTTCTTGAGACATTTATAATTATGGTTCTAAATGCAGAGACGATCTCAGCAATGTCTATTTAATTGATGGATACAATTGTTTTTTAACTTTATTATATTAAATCCTTTTTCGATGTTGTGTGTTTCATTCTATGGAGCAAAAGTTGCAGCAAAGGACATTGCTTTGAATAAAGCTGAGACATAAAAATTGTGTTTTTTGGGTGTGTCATGTGTGCAAGAAAGATGAAGAAATGCTGGTTTTTTTTAGTGGATCTGAAATGTTTATAAATCCGATTTTATTGGAACTTTTGATTCTTGTATTTCATGTGTAAATATGTGGCCTCAACACTAATGGTTCTGGTGGCTCACTTTATAATGGCATATTAGCTAGATTGACTACAGTTTAATACTTAAATATCTTATAAGGTATATATTTTCTTGTAGAATTTTTGTGTTTGACTCTATAAGTTCATAAAATAGCATATAGGTTTTGAATGGATTAAAGTAGCACTAGCCATGTGTTAAGGGGCCAAAGAAGAGTGGGGGTTGAAGGATTAGTTGTAAATTGACCTACTTATACTAATATTAAAAAATGTACTCAAAAGTTAGAAGGGAGCTTACTATTAGATGACAACAAGAATTAGATGGTCCTTAAAAATTATGTTATGATGTAGTATACATACATTGTTTTTTTAATTGTTTTGTACGTCTTGTTTTTATATATAATTATAGAATGTAATTATTATTTTGTGTAAATTAAATAACTATATATATACGTATATACACCTAGCTTTAGCTTATTCATTTTATTTTGCAGGTGCTTTTTGGTTAAATTATGATTAGGATTGTCAAGCATATTTTGTAAGTGCTTTTGATGTTGTGACTGACCACTTGAATTTACTTGTTTTCCCTAAAAGCAAATTCAAGTTGGAGCATTCTCTATGTAATTAATGATGATTTAATATTATTATATGTAATATCTCATTTTTATTAGAATTTGTGATTTTGTGTAAGTGCAAATGTTATAAATTATTTCATAACAGGGATTTATAGAAAATAAGCCACTATTTAAATAAAATCTATAACAAACCGCTGCAAAAGCCTAGTAAAACTAATGCAATTTCAAAACATAACCGTCGCAATAGTCCATTAAAACCGCTGCTTCTGACAACAAAACCGCTGCAATTGTCCACTTAAGCTGTTGTAGTTGCTCATTACAACCACTGCTTTGTCTAAAAACCGCTGCAATTGCTCAATAGAACCGCCACAATATGTAAATAAAAAACCGCCTCTATAGATGCTATAGCAACGGTTGTTTAGTCTATGGCAGCGGTTTCTATTATCAATTGGTAATCGCTACCTTAGCTGTAAAAAACCGCCGCCATAAATCTATAGCAACGCGAGCGGATGTAGCGGTTGAATAACCGCCACTTTAGGTCTATGGTAGCGGGTTTGGACCTTTTGGTAGCGGTTTTAGGCCGCCACTAAAAGTCTTAATAAGGATTAGAGCCTCCACATTGCGCCAACTCATCATTGTCCACATGTCGTTCCGAGAATGTGGCACGTAGGATTTTCCACATGTCTTCACCATAGTAATCCATATATTTTATTTTTAAATTACAATTTTTGGTTTGATAATATCCTAAAAAATCTAAAAGATAATTTTCTTTTTTATCTAATGATACACTTGAAAAATAAAAGAAAATATAATACCAAAATGGAGAAAATATTATCAAACAAAAATATAGAATATTCAATATAATATCTAAGGAAAAAAATTAAAAAAAATATTTAAACATATCTTTTCAATTGATCCTAACAACCATATTAGATAATCTACCCAAAAAAGTCTCTCCTAGATAAATACATGTATATAATACGGTCAAAACAAGCAAACTATAATTTTGAATATTATATTTTTTAATTAATTATTTTATAATTTATTGGAAAAAAAAATATAAAATATGGAATATAATATCTAAGGGAAAAAAAATTAAACATGTTTGATAATATCCACGATATTTTGAACACTATTTTACATAATGTTCGCAACCATGTAGACAAGGTATGGTAAATATGGAATATAATATCTAAGGTAAAAATAAAAAAAAAATTAAACATGATAATATCCACGATATTTTTGAACACTATTTCACATAATGTTCGAATCCATATATGCAAGACATCTTTACCCTAATAAGCACAAAAAAATCAAATCAAACATGATAATATCCATGATATTCTGTTATTATACTCCGTATGAATAGCAATTTAATTTTTATATGGCGCAATTGAATTTACATTTAGTCGTGCATGGTGTTCGAATCCATATATACAATCTAATATATATAAAAACAATAAGGTTTAGAGTCACCACATTGTGTCACCTCAGCTTTTGACACATGACATCCCATTATTAATCTACATAGGATTTTGTCACATGGCATTTAATCCTTGCTCCATAAAAATTATATATTAATTATTCTTTCCACTTCATATTCCATATGGCAAATTTTTTCCACTTAATTAAAATTTACTTTTATTTCCCAAATATAGATAATATCTTAATTTTTGGTAGGAGATAATAACTTAACTAAAACAAATTTAACAAATGGTTGGATTTTTTCCTTATAAGCCAATAAAATATATATGCTCAATCTTTTTAACATTTTAGCAAGATATCTTTTGACGAATTTATTTGTAGATATATATTGATTTTCTTTTACAATAAAAATTAATGATAAATTTATAATGTTTAAAAAATAATAAAAAATATAGATAATATAATATTTAATATTATAGATATATTGAAACATTTGATAATATCAAAACTTACATACATGAAAATTACTCGAAAAATATAGATAATACAATAATTAATCTTATCTAATCGTTACTTTACCGAGCCACTAGAACGATTTTGGCCCTATCATAAATTAAATTAGTTATATTTTTTAACTATTTACAATAAATAAATTATCTTTAGTTTTATTATTAAATTAATTATTATTTTTCAAAATCTCATCTCTTCCATATTTTTAAAATATATTTTTTTGCTTTATTTTCTTCATATTTTATCTCCTTCTTTTAAATTAAACCTATTTATGAAATATTTTAAAGGAAAATGAGCAATGTATATTATTTTATCTTAATAATCTATGTTTTTTTGCAACTTTAAATTTAATAATCTAGATTTAATTTGTTTTATTTGATTTTAAGAAAAATAATTTATACATATTACGGGTAATAAATTACTTACATTAAATTTTACATTATATTTTTATTTATTAATATTTTTTTATAATATATCTAAAAAATATCGAGTCATAGTAGTGCAGGGCACGACGGGGACAACTAGTTTATATATACATGAGACCATTCAAAATAAACTTAATTATAGTGATATAAGATTGTAGGAACATTACACTATCTTTATATTAAACATAATTATCTAAACCTAGCTAACATATGCTTTCTATCTAAAACTAAAATAAATAGAGAAATTAGTACCCCATGCCCCACTTTGAAAATTTGTTTGCAAAAATACCTTCTTATTTCTAATGTTACATCAATACCCAAAGAAATAGCATAAATGCCCAAAAATATAGCAAAAATGCCCAAAATCATGCCCTTTCTTTTTTTAGAAAAATATTAAAATAATTTATTTTTTTTGAAAATTTAAATTACGAAATTTATTTTCAATTTAAAACTTAAAATGATTTCTACTAATTAAAAAACAAGATTTAAAATTTTTAAAGTAAATTAAGAGGAATGAATTAAAAGCAAATCGAAAACAAAAACAAGTCATCTTCTTCTTTCGTACCAAATCTAATTCGTTTACAATTTTCTTTTCCTTTTTAAGTACGTGACATGATCATATAGATGTATGACAGTAGAATAGACAGGCATGAGAGGATAAAATCTAGCCCGAGTAGACTTTGACGGAAATCTCAACCAACTAGTATCTTTGCCATATCTTTGACTTTTCTTTTATCCTCTAATAATGAGTTATTATTGTTTCCATTAATATTGATATCTTTTAAGATTGCTATCTTTATAATATCCGTTATATTTTTCATTTAAATGAAACAAAATATTTCGTAACAAATCTAATTCGTTTGCAATTTCCTTTTCCTTTTTAAGTACGTGACAGGATTACAGAGAGGTATGACAGTAGAATAGGCAAGCATGACAGTATAAAATCTAGCCCGAGTAGACTTTGACGGAAATCTCAACCAACTAGTATCTTTGCCATATCTTTGACTTTTCTTTTATCCTCTAATAATGGGTTATTATTGTTTCCATTAATATTGATATCTTTTAAGATTGCTATCTTTATAATATCCGTTATATTTTTCATTTAAATGAAACAAAATATTTCGTAACAAATCTAATTCGTTTGCAATTTCCTTTTCCTTTTCAAGTACGTGACAGGATCACAGAGAGGTATGACAGTAGAATAGGCAAGCATGACAGTATAAAATCTAGCCTGAGTATACTTTTACGGAAATCTCAACCAACTAGTATCTTTGTCATAATAAATATTCCTTTTTAAGCGGTCTACATGCGCTACCGAAGATGCTTTTTGACCAATAACTATCTTTGACTTTTCTTTTTTTCCTTTTTTACTCCTTATTTTCCGTAAACACTTTAAGATCATAATCAATAGATCATTTAAAAATGTCTTTTCACATGACTTTTATTTATTTATTTTTTCAATTTTCGTTTTCTGATTTTAAGTCTTTCAATTTAATAATTCATTTCTAAAAAACATTACAAATTTAAATTCAAATAATTAAACAATAAAATAATGGAAAATAAAATTGCATAAATGCCAAAAATACATGATTTGCAATTTCCTATAATATAGGGTACTTTTGCAACCTTTTTTTGTACATGGGGTACCCTTGCAAATCCGCCAAATAAATATCCTAATATTTGTATAATATATAGCATAAAAAATATCTTAATAATCTTCCTATTTATCATATCCAAAAATAAAATATTATTTTTATAAAATTAAGAATGTGATTTTATATCCATTGATTATAGTGATATAAGATTGGTTTTAATAAAAGGGGTGGTGTGGTCCAATCTAAAAGTAACCTGTTTCGTTTAATAATTTTTTTAACCTTCGTTTTCGTATATAGTTATGATGGGATTTCATAAGAAAATTAGAAGGAAAATGGTGAAAAATTAAATCTCACCAAATTGGCTGAATTTGATGGGAAAGTATGAATACGTATTTAAAATAAGAAAAAATTAAAATCATACCCGCACTTTCTGATTAAAACATAACTTTAATCAAACAAAGAAAATAATTTTTTTTTCTCAATTCTCATCTTTTATTTATTTTCTCGCTTTCTCTCAATTATTCATATTCACCAATCACCATCCTTTTGTTTTTCACTTTTTTCAATGGTAAAAATTGAAGGTTACCAAACGATAAAGAGCAAAAGTTCACACACGTCACATTGTCACCGGGCAGCAATAATCCTCTATTCCAAAATCCTGTTCCACTTTAGTGTTTCAATTAGCTATATAAATATTAAATTAATGTTAAAAAAAATTTAAAAATTATATTTGTATTTAAAACAATTATATGTATATGTGTTCAAATTTTTAACTTAAAAAACATATTATATAATTTTAAAAAATTAAAAGGGTAATATTTTGTACGAAAATCATTCTCTTAATTATTAAAAATTTTATAATAAGATTTTTAAGATAAAAATTTGTACACATATACATATAGATGTTTATAATAAAAATATAATTTTTTTAAATTTTTTAACATTAATTTAATATTTATGTAGCTAATTGTAATATGAAAGTGGAACACAATTATGAAATAGAGGATTAACACTGGTCACCGGGGCACACACGTCACATAGCCCGGTCAGCGCAAGTTCATTCAACTGATTTGCAAATCTCACAGACGGTCGGAAACCCTAGGAACCAGAGAGATAGAGATTCAGGATTCGGGATTTTGCCAAAGGAGAAAGAATTCTTCACCGGCATATCTTCTCTGCGTCGTCAACGTCTCCAAGGCTTAAACTTCGTGTATGTATCTCTAGGTTTTCCTCTCGTTCTTCTTGTTTGTGATTCTTAAAGATCCAAATTTGATCGGGGTTTGAACTTGTCGTTATCAAATGAATTATTTTCCAATGTTTTTCTGTTAACCGAGGAATTCGTGCTTCTTATTTCTCAAGAAATATCCAAAATTTCACTTGTTTTGTGCCTCTGGCGCCTGGCCGAGAAGTCCGGGCTGCCGGTGGGAGCGGCCGCCCCCGCCTCCTCCTTTGATTTGGTTGTTAAGTTTTGACCTCAAATATTTGAATCATTTGATCAAATATTTGAATTATTTGATTAAACTGGTTGATTGCAATCTTACTCACAAAGCTCAAGAGAAATGATTTATTAAACTGGTTGATTGCAGTCTTACTCACAAAGCTCAAGAGAAATGGCAAATCAAGGTGCTAAGAAGCGCAAGGAAGAGAATGCTCGGCATATGTCAAAACTTTTTAAACTTATAATCGGTTGCAATGTAAGTTTGTATATTTAGCGAGTGAATGTTGTTCTTTGCGGTATGACTTTACTAGACATTATCTCCTCTTAATATTGTCGGTCAAAAAATGTTCTCCTCTCGTTACTGTTTATGACAAAATTATCCAGGACATATGAACCTGTACTCTTTAAACTAAAACTTATCTGTAAATTTACTGATGCTATCCTGTAAATGCTATCTAGATGCAATTATTATGCATGCGCCTACTAAAAGTCATGCCATATGGTTTAAACTATGCACCATATTTTAAAGTGTGCTGACATGTGCTTTTTCACGGTTTCAATCCTTTTTTGGGCCAATCCTCCTCAACTACACAAGGTTTTTTAGTTGAATAATATGAATTTTGGGCGATGATTTGTTTGCTAGGTTATCTTTGTCTTGGTAAGGATGCTTATATTCTATTCTTCCTTCACGTGGAAGCACTGGATTGGGCTTATGCTGACATCTGTGGCATATGCCATTCCATATCAACAACTTTCTGCAATGGCAAAACCAGCTTATGACAATAGTGGAGATCTTCTAGATGGCGGATTTGATATGAGCACAGGAGGTATCTGTGGGTATGCGACTCTTACTACTTTATTGTCTTTGATTGAATTCATGGCCAAGCAACTATTATTGCCTTTTATGAAATCTCTTTTCTCTTACACTTCTTTGAATTATATATGCACGAAGGAATCACACTGAATCTAATTATTGTGGCTTGCAGGTACATGCATGATATAATCTACATTACGAGCTTTGTGCAAATAGCTTCCATCATCTCTGACAAGTTTTGGTATACATATCTAGTGGTAAGCATATTGCCTTCATTTGCTTGGTAAAAATTTGGCATGTAGGCCATTATCATAAAACAAGTTTGGTGATTGTGTACCCTATATGTGCCAAGTGTATAACTTATGTTTTTTTTAAATAGAGACTGTTGACCAATTTGATGAGCTTCGATGGTGTACGGACAATTTTTCAAGCCCCCTGCATGTTTAAAATAGTGTCATTTTCTGGGTCTGACCGAAAATTTGGCTTATTATGGGAATGGTTACTGTGTGGCCTGGTGTCATGATGCATTCTTAATATATAGCTTATGCAGCTATCTATCTCTTATTTGGTCTTGACCTCGAACATGTTCTTTCATGAATGAATTAACTTCGCTGTAAGCCTGTAACTCAGACCATGATTGAAATATGACTTTCTTTTATCTGTTTTAATGCCATAGTGCCAAAGGTTTGTGAGCATTGTCTATAGAAATTTTAGAACATGAGTGTACAGTAATGTGTTTTTAAAAAAAAAAAAAAACTCATATAAGTTTCTTTAGGTAACATGTGGGTTTAGCTAATAAAAAAAATGCAGGCTTGCTGTGGCATCCTCTGATCATGTTGTGTGATGAACCTGACCTGAGTTGCCATGTTCAACTGCATTTATGATTAGATAGATTTTGTTTATTTTGTTCTCACTCTAACTTGTCTATACTTTTCTTTTAGATACCTGCTTATGCAATATACCAAGCTTCTGGTCTCATTAAAGGATTTTTGTCACAAGGTTCAGAGGTAACCTTTCTCATAGTGTCTAATGTTCCTGATTCTGTTTTTGGTTTAAAGAGCTTTATTCTGAAGCCCTGTTTTTTTTTTCATGTAATGATTATGTTTTAGGGAATGGAGGAGGATGAGAAATCACGCAAGAAAAGGGAAAAGCTTGAAAAGAAGGCATCAAGAGTCAAATACACGAAAACACGAACCAGATGAATCTGCTCAGTATAATAGCAAACCAGCTATTAGATTTGCAGCAGGTATCAGCAAGATTCGCAATAAGAAGCTACGTGATTAAGAGAGAAAGAGAGCTTACTTGTAAAAGCAAGGGAAGGAAAGTAGAGATTTAATTATATTGGACTAAACTTGTACTTTCATCACCCATCACTACAATAGAACTTCCAATGTTTGTGTGGTAGAATTTGTTATACTTTTGCTTCAGAATCAAAGCTCCTGAAATTGAGTTACTTTAGTTCTCTAATTTATTTGTCATACTCCTTGCCTTGGTGTTTTTTCTATCCAAGTTCTCTTCTGGTATCATAATTCTGGTAATCAAAGCTCCTCTGTACTAGTATTTCAACCTAAGATGTCATAGTTTAGAACTTTCTTCAGAGAAATGAGGGGACATTGTTGATTGGACCTGAATTTTTTGCCTGCTAGGAACTAGATTTCTTATTCAATTCATAAGGTTCTACTAACCTCTGATTAAATAATTGCTTTAATCTTGTATGCTTCCATTCACACATTGTGCATCTGATGAGACATCAGTTCTAGTACTATAACCAACCATCCCATTCCTTGCCACCTTTTAGGTGGAGTAACAGACTTGTTCATGTCAAACATGGAAAAAATTCAATAGAAAAATTTCTGCATGATTTCTCGTGTCAGAGGAGTGCAGGAAATGACTTCATATTGAGGTCCAATGTCATACTTTTCTTATCCAATAGCAAGCAAGGTTGCAAGCAACTTTACATTGTCACCATGAAGTTGGTTTCTTAAGTTTTACTGTGGTACATTTTTAAATCCAAATTGAAATGCATGCAGTGATGGTATTGGTTTGAACATATTCATGTGTTCATTGTTTGGTACTTTGTTATTATTGGCTACTTTGCATCTCCTCAGTGTCTGTAAGAAACAGGTATGGTGGGCTAATCTTTGTCAGGTTTCAGGTAGGGTATATTACCCCATGATCGAGTCCATGACCTTATCCTTGCCTCTTTTATGCTCTATGGCTATGCTTGTTAGCCTTGTCAGGAGCAGGTTAATTCCCAGTTGGCTGTTGCTAGGAATCTTTTTCTTCCTTTGTTGCTGTGGAAAAAGCAAGGACACTGACTGCTCTTACCAAATCAAGAAACAGAGAAACTAACAGCCAATGCCATCATCAGGTAACTTGTTTTTTTTTTACCTACTCTGAAATGCATGATTCATGAAATGGCTTCACCTTTACTTTGGTTTGTTGAAGGATAATAAAGTCTATGAACTCCTACCAAATGCATTATTTAGTCTTGCTGTTTGTTTTCTGTGAAATTGGAGGGCCGGGTTTATGTATGTATGAAAACATTAGGTTAGGGTGTAACAATGAAGCATCAAACAAACATAACTTGGCAAGTAGGTGAAATGAGACAAAACCGATGGCTCCACAATGGACTCTTTCTTTCTCTTGCTTGTGTAGAACAGAACAAGATCAATCCCGGAGTTGATTTTAGAAAGTGTTTAAATAGGTGATTGAAAACGAAAATTCATAGGAAAGAGGGGAGGATAGCAAGAGAGAGTGAGACAGACATACAGAGACAGCTGACTTAAATTAAGGAGAGTACCCACCCCTATAATTGTTCATCATATTACCCCACAAACCATCATATGGCCCCTTTCACTGTCTCTAATCAATAATCCATTCCTTTTAACCTTCACCTTATTCTCTTTTAATTCTTGAATATATAGTTTTTACCTTTGATCTTCCTTCCAATCATATTATATCCAGTGGAACTTAAAGAAAATTTCGACCTCTTTTCAAAGTTATATATTGAGTTTTTAGTTTTGAAACATTTTAGTTTTCAAACAAAATTCATTCAAAATATGTTATATTCAAGAAGCCTGCCTTCATTCTCAAAACCGACAACCAAAATCCGTTAAAAGGCAAAGCTGAACCAAACAAGCCCTCTAAGTTTCGAGTTTTTGAGGCATGATGGTTTGTGAGTTGGTCTTATTGGAGTTCATGTCTAAAAGCACTAGGCATTAACCCTAACATCATGTTGAAATGTGTCCACCATGAGGATCTTGCTTCCCTTAGATAACTTTGAGTTGTTTATGGAAAGATTGTACGAGTGTTTATACTTTAGAAGGCAAATGGTGGCTGCCTACTAATAAATACATTTATGAAGCTACACTTTACCTTCCCAGGCCCCCTCTCATAATACTTGCTTGTATACAGCTGCTAGCCTGCTACAACGACAACTCTGCTACACGGTTTTGTTCATATTGATAATGTCTTAAAACGAGGGTGTTGATGAAACGACTCCTAATAAAAAATGGGAAAAAAGTTTTAAACTGATAAGGCCCTTATTAATTAATTAATACTCCGTATTTAATTGAATTAGGTATGATAAAACTATTGATAATTACAACAACCTGAAAGTACTTTTTAAATTAATATATCATTTGATTTAAAATTTTTTCTATTCCATTCGGCCATCACCGCCAACTTAGGGAATCTTTCTTGTCTCAATTAATTACATGATTAATACTCGTATTAGTATAAAAAAACACAACCACTTAATAATTATTTAAATTTGCGATTAATTGCTAACTGCACAGTGAAAGTTATTGAGGACCAGATTATTTTTATTAAAAAAATAATCTCCATTAAATCGTGGTTGACTCCAGCAGTTTAAGTTAATTATGCCTTTAATTCTAATCATCAATAGTTGACATGTCAATAATGAAACCAGCTAATCACAGCTGGTTTACGACAATCACCTCTCGATCAAACACAATAATACAGCACTTCTGTAATTTAACGCTTTAACTACATACTTAAGATTTTTATTACGTTTATAATAAAAATATGTAAATACCATGAAAATTATATTTATTACGAATAAATCTTTATAGGTTCTTATGTAATTTTCTCTGGTGCATGATCCTGAAGCACACGAGCTAGCTAAATATATGTACACATCATTTTCAAGCAGAAAGTTTTTATATACATAAATTGACTCCTCTATATTGAATAATGGTATATATATATATGTTTTTTGAAATATGATTTTTTTTTCTACATATTAATTTGAGAGAATAATGAAGAATTCATGGCAATTGGCAAGCAGTAGTATGTAACTTGTATGAGAAAACAAGAGTAGCAGATAGTTTTTATTTTTTTGGGTCATATAGCAATATACTATATCTCCTTCAAATTAAATATTATGTTATAAGTTACAAGGGGTTGTGTTGTGTGCAGCAAAAGTATCCGCACCACTCTAATTACAGAAGAATAGTAGAATGCAATTGGATACTTGATACTTACAACAAATTTAACTTTGTTATAATTAAAATCATTTGAAGACCCAAAGCAGCAATGCTATTCATTGCAAGTCTTCAACCAATACTCTTCCTATGTACAATTCTCAATTGTAGTCTATCTTAATTATATTTGGTCCATGAGCTTCAAAGTTGGTGATTAATTGTTGGTCAGACTTCAATCTTAATCAGTGGCTTCTGATTTGGCCCTGCCTGCCATATATAAAAGAAGAGATTCAAGCTGGTGCTTCAGATGCAAGTTAGTCATTTAAATTACTACTTTACCCTTATAAAGCATCTTTAATTACCTTGTATTGGCGACAACAACCCAAAGCTTTCAGTTTACTTGAAAGCTAAGTTAATCATCCTGTGTAAAGTCTGTTATCACTACTAAATCCCATTTCGACAATCGCGTGGAGATCGCCTTCGCATAGCGACTGTAGCTGGAATCATCAAGTGATTAGAATCAGTGATGACCTTGATGCGTGATGATTAAGGAAGGAGAGCAAGTCATTGTAAATAATCAATTGCAATTGCTGGTTTGATTAAGGAGATAATTAATTACCTCATGAGCACCATTAATGAACGCATCAGCAGGTGGTAATTGCATTTCATGAGTTTGTTGATTGGGTAGACACACTCCACTTCCATTTTGAGCACCATAAATGCTTTGTGTCAATGAATCCAATTGTTGCATTGAGCTTGTTTGCAGGGAGCAATTTGGTTGGAATATCTGGAATTTTGCAAGTAGAAAATGATGAAATTATTAAAATTTAAAGAAAAGAAAGTTTTCATAGTTGAAAATTTTGATAACATAGTTAAGCATCTTACATCATTATGAAAGGGGTTACTTGTGTTAAAGTCCATACTTGGAGGTGTGGAAGCCAATTTCATTGAAAGAAACTGCAAAAATAAATAAATCAAAATCAACAATATAATTGGTCAATTATATTGTTGAAGGATTAGATTTAATATATCAAATTGCGCGTTTTTTTTTAAAATTATAAAGATGGAGGGTTAGGTAATGTATCTTAGATCGATTACCTCTACTTGACGTTGTAGCGACTGCACATAATTTATAATCTCTTCTAGCATGAGTGCTTTTCCCGTTACCTAAACCCACAGAAATAATATTATTTTTTGAGAAACAAAACAAGTTTTCTTACGACTTACTTGAAGAAAAAATAGCAGTAATTTTATATACCTTATTGCAGCCTGGTACAATATCCTGAAGCAGCTTCATTCTTTCACTGATCTTCTCTCTTCTCACCTACAATTTTCCAAATTACAAAATCAAAATCCATTTATAGAAACAAAAATGATTTTTCATAATCTTGGTTATTTAGCAAGATAAAAAAAAAATCACAAATCATTCTTACTCTTTCAGCAAGACTGTGACTATCAGTCGCTTGGCCTCTTCTTGCTCTCACATGAATGTAGTCCTTTGGAGGCTCTGGTGGCTTTTCATTTGTATTATTATTATTATTATTATTATCCTCTTTTCCTTCGCCCGACTTGATTCGTTTTGCAGTCCCCTGAAAAATAAAAATTAACACCAGTCAATATTTAAACTTTACGTAGAGATAGATGAAAATGATTTGTTTGTTGTCTTCGAAAATAAAAATTTACCTGAACAGGGGAAGAGGGAATTTGCTTTGATTTAGCCGCCTTGGGAGCAGACTTCCTCTTCCTAGAAGCCGAACCGGGTCTGGACCCGTTTTCCGCATCCGGGTGGATTTGCTCCGAAACCGACGAATTCTCCCTGGAATTCCCAAATTCTCCCTGGTCAACGCCACAATTACCAGAAAACCTGTTGTTGACTTTGATGTCAATCTCATTCTCCACTTTGAGAGAAGGGCTGCTGAGGACCCGCTGAAGCTTCCGACCCGGTGTGGATTGGGCGGGTGGAAACCCGGACCCGTTCGTATATCCGAATTGGCTCGTTCTGCAATTGAAGCTCCGGCTCCGGAACGACGAGAATCGGGCCGCTCGCTCCGCGAACCCGGAGTCTCCGGGCATGGCGGGTAAATTGGATCCGATTGGATTCCCCGGGTGGGCGAAAAAGTCAGCATTCGCCGGCGGTGAGATCTCGCCGGAGTTGCAGATGTTGCCTAGCTTTCCGATCAGCTCTCTGATGGCGAAGCGCTCGTTGGAGATGGCCGAATTGGAGGCCGAGCCAGGGGAGGAGACCATGGAGCTGAGAGCAGAGTCGAAGAAGCAGCCAGAGGAGCCGTCTGCGGTCGGCGGCGGCGGCGGAAGGGGGTGCCACGTGGGCACCGGCGGTTGGTTGTAGTTGAGGAGTGGTGGGAGTCCGGCGTCGAGAAAGAATTCGTTGTCCATTATATTGGAGGAGAAGCTGGATCGGAGTAAATTTAATTTGGAAATGCAGAGGACTTCAATCGGAAAATCAGCCTCTACATTGGGAGGGGGAAATATTTGCTAGTGGTTTTTTGTTGTTGTTCTGGCTGGGGAGTGTGTTTGTATTGGGATCAGAATAGAGGATGAAACAGAAAGGGAAAAGGAGAGTGGGTCAAATTAGGCCGTGTTTGGGTGGAGACTTAGAGGGAGAGGGTGTTTGGGTGATCTTGGATTAAGTTATATATATACTCTATATGGAAATATAAAGCGAGGGAGGAGTTGGTGTGTAATGGGGTTGACGTTATCTTTTACTAGCTGCTTGTACCTTTTAACCAAACCAAACGCGCCTCTTCTCTCTTCCTAGTGAAAGCGGAAAGGTGAAAATTCCTGTTAGGCTATAATTTTATTTTAATTGATAAGAATTCTGCTTACCGGACAAACCCAGTAGGAAACCGAGAGGTCAAGTGAATGGCAATTGAAAAACGATTCGAGCCAACCTAAAGCAAACAAAAATACGAAAAGAAGTACAACACTCGAAAAAAGACACTATAACTAAAGAAGTAATAGTAAAGTGAGTGGCTAAGGAGCAATATCTATTAAGTTATAATGCTACTAATAAAACACCGTCGTGGAATTTATTACCTTTATTAAAACATTTATTCAAAATTCTTGTTTTTAATCATTTTTAGGGTCATTAGATTTAAAGATAGTTAAAGTATGATTTAGTGGTATCCATTATATAATCGTTTTATCCAAACGATTCTGATGTGGACTAAAGTCAAGATAAAATGAAAATGACCATAATTATTTTCTTAAGAAAAAACTGCAATATTTGGAATCTTTGTGCGAGAGCGAGTTAAAAATTGGGATTAATGCTAATAGTCTATAATAAACGGAGTAGTAATTGAAAGTTAATGGCGGAAAGGTGCTTTTGTTGATCATAAACTAGCATAAATGCGTAGTGTAGTGGAATTTCGACATCTAAAAAAGCCCTCCACATGTGAAGAGATAATTTTACTTTAATTTGCATTGTCGGCTTTGGGTAGCTCTTCCACTAAACCAAACCTATCAGGTGCTCTACCATACTAATCACATTATATATGCCCTGCTTTAGATAAAAATCTCCCAACAGAAATCATTTCCCATTATAACTTCAAATATTACATCTAAATAGATCGTGATCAATCCTCCATTTAATTGTAGCATTCTTTCATTTTTAGAAACGTGATCATGTACGTAGTATATATATGTAAGTTCGAAAGAATGTAAAAATTGCCAATTTCTTTAGCATATTATTTTTCTCATAGTTTTTTTTTGAGATAAAAAGGTCTATTATATTATATATTATAAAGAAATACAAATTCATGTCTAGTGACATGTATAGACCCAAGAAAAACCAAATTACAACATACAGTAAAACAATTACAAACGAACCAATATTAGAAATAACCACTGAGCCTCGACCAATAGACCCAAATAAGATAACATTCCGATGAGCTAATAAAATACGGCTAAAACAAACTTCTAATAATGCCATATGACTCTTCCGTCCAGATGCTCGTATATACATACTGAAATAATCAGTTTTTAGTGAGCATTCATGCAAATTTGCCTTTGCGAAAAGTAAGTTATCAACATCGGAACGGAATTGTGGACTCGGAGAGGTTGTACCAATTACATTGATGGAGGTGGTAATTGCAGAAATAGAGTGATCCACAGTACAAGAATTGAGTGATGGTGTGCCATGAAAACCAACCCACAAATCAAAATACCGATGGACAATTAACCCTGAAATCAGTGTCGGTATACATGATTTGGACGTCAACATATTGACAAGAGAAATTAGCCCTGAATCAGTGAGGAAGCCAAAAATCAGATCTCTCCAGTCAAGGTCGTTTACTCCTTCTTGGATCCGATTAGGTGGACGATCTCGTCGAAAACCGACAACACCAAACGTGGAACAATCAAAGATAATTGACAATCGACCGATTGACCAAGCATCAGCAATTCCACGCAAATGATTATCAAACCAGAAGGAGAGAAACAAAATCATTAAAAATTGAACATCAAAAGACCTTGATTTCTTCTGATCTGGATTCTTCCAATGGAATAAGGAGACTAAACAAACACCCAAATCATTTACACCATCTAGATCTGGAACCATAGTTGTCTTGATAGATTTGAGGGATGAAGAAAAGGCAGTAAAAGGATTATTTGAGATTGCCAAGAGAGGAGAAAGGGAGAAAGGGTGGAGAAGGAAGAAGAAAGAAGAAGACATCACTGCCAGAATCGCCAAGAACCGTCACCGGCGACAAAACTGGCCAAAAGGCCAGACAACCCCCTACAAAGAGCGTAGGGACTTGACAACCAAATTATTGGCCAAAACTATTTTTCTCATAGTTTAAATGTACGTAAAATTAATTTCTCATATAAACGGGAAGAAAACTTCCTAAACCGCAAAACAATCACGGATTAATATCATTACGGTTTACGACATCAATTTTACTTTATAAATTTTGGTCTTCTATTACGTACGTACGGGGGTACATGTATGTAAACCATTTGCAAAAGAATCGATACATATTTCCTATCTTATAGGAATTTTTTTCTGAAATGTTCATTTTGATGATTTTAATTCTAGATTTAGGTTGGGAGAAAAAAGTTTTCTGAAAATAGGCTGGCTTTGTGAGATTTGGAGGTGAGTCGCTGGGACATATAACGATTTTCTGTTTTAAATTGGTAAACGTAGGCTCAGCGGCGGACTTACATGGTGCCTAGCCCCCACTGGAATTTTCAATTTTTTTTTTAAATATAGTAAAAAAAATTAGGTTATTTGTTAAAAACTACTACCTCTGTTTTATAATTTAGGGGCTTTTAATCTTTAAATGAATTTTCAAAATATAGGTCCATTTTTAATTAATTAATACTAAAACTTGCCAAAATAATATTTATGTATTTCTAGTTTCAATGTACTTTAAATACTAAAAAATGTCACCCATTGGGTGATATTATATGATTTAATCTCATACTGTATTAATTTTGTACACAAAAACAAAATCTCATCAATTCCACTTTAAGCTTGTCTTAATATATGTGCAAAGTTCTAAAAACCCCTAAATTGCGAAACAAAGGGAGTATTTATTTGGTAAAAAAAGTAGATTAATTTTTTATATATATAAAATATGTTAAAATGGTTTTTTATACAAAAAATACAAAATATTATGAAAAAAATAAAATTTTCTATATATATATATTTTATAAAAAAATATAATTTCTTTGTATATTTTATTTAAAAAATAATTTTTTTTTTCTGACTTCGCTAGGAATTTAGCCCCCACTGACACAAATTCCTGGCTACGCCACAGCGTAGGCTAAGTCGTTGTATGTAACGGAGATTTACTGACAAAAAGTATAAACCGCTTGCGGGTGTAGCGACTTTGCCTTAATTATCAATATAATACTATCCAAAACATGTTTGGAATATTTGACTAAACCAGTACGAATTTATACAACACTTTTTTTATATGTTATAACTAAATCATACATGAATTTATACAACATTTTTATATTTACTAGTCTTAGTTCTCGTGCCCTACACGAGATTTTATAATATTATTGTATAATTTTTTTATATTTGTTAAATTTTGATTAAATTTATGTAAGGAAGGATATTTTTAAAAATTATACGTCTCTTATTTACAAAAAACTATCATTTTTTTAAATGATTACTGAAAATTAATATAGGGAAGAATTAAAAAAAACAATAAATATCTTATCTAAAAAATTATTCTATCCAAAAATAAAACTAATATATTAATTGTTTTGTTTAATATGTGAATATAAATAATTAAAAATAGTTCAATTAATTTCAACCAATCGGATTGATTTAAAAGAGATGGAGAATTTTATTTAATGTGGGACTGTTTTAAATAGTATTATTTTAACCTCTGCTTTAGTATATAGCTATGATGAAATGATGATGATTAATTTTTACACCTACTATAGAAAAAAGACAAAAAATAATTGTACGTACATTATACTATCTTTATATTAAAGTTAATTCATCTTATAGCTTATATATTTGTCTACAGTGCCCATTTCAGAAAAAAATTCATCTTATAGCCTATATATATCAGTCTGACAGTCTCTAACAACCAAACACATTATATTTCTTGTTCGGAAATCAAACTCATTATTAAGTTGGATCAATTGAATATAATGGAAATAGCTGTTGCGATTTCAACTCGTATTATAATATTGCATGACGTACCAAGTGACTTCTTGCAATTTGTAATTCTTCGTGATTATGTAGTATATAATACGTAGTATATATCAATGACTTCCTAGTTTTCTTGCTTTCTTGGTCGGACAAGAATATTTGCGTGCTATGTAAGGGAAATTTAATTTTCAAATTAGCTAGCAAGTAGTCAAATTGAACGAACTATATTCCAAACCAAAGCATCTAGTCCAAATAATTACCTACTTGCAAATTCTCTTCAAAAACAATCATTAATTATTAGAATATCCTATATTTGTATTTAATTATGTATATTATTGTTTTCTAGTTGGGGCTTGTGCGCCTTTCCTTTTAGGATTGTATATATACCCTTTATGTTAATGAGAAAGCAAGCTTCGACCAAAAAAAAATGAGAAAACAAGCTTTTCACCCAAATCAATTCTTTATGGTATTAGAGTTTTAAATTTTTTTTCGATCCTAAATCCTAATCTGGGCCGCCTACAACCAATGTTCTAAAAAACGCTAGGCGGATTCTGGGCGAAGAGGGATCGCCTAGCGCCTAGACGGTTGAACGGTTGCCTAGGCGGTCCTAGAAAGGTGCCTAGGAGGCTTGGACGGCTAGGTGGGCTAGGACCTTCCAGCGCCTAGGCGGGGCCTAGACGGGGCCTAAAAGGGATTTTTAGAACAGTGCCTACAACCGCTGGTAATTCGCCGGAATCCTCGACCTTCCACACTCTCTCGGCTTCCAAACTTGTTCTCCTTCTCGTGTTGCAATCGTGCCGGGAAAGGAGCATCTTAAACCTAATTCTTCGTATTATCTTCCGGATCATCCCGGGATAAAGATCAGTATGGTCGTCCTCAATGGCGACAATCATCAAAAGTGGGAACTACATATTCGCAATGCATTCAGGGCAAAGCGAAAGATTAGGTTCATTGATGGCTCGATAATGAGACCGGTCGATTTGGATATGATGGACGACTGGTGGTCCGTCAATTCCATGCTTGTCGGATGGATAATTTAATCCATTGAAGAATCAGTCCGATCAATCATAACTTATTTCGAATCTGCCAAAGAGGTATGTGTTGATCTTAAGCAACAACTTTTTGTGGGCAATGGACCACGCATGCATCAACTGCGCACCGATTTGGCGCGTTGTGTTCAAGGCAGAAAGAGTGTCGTCATTTATTTTGGCACTTTGAAGAAGATTTAGGACGAGTTGTCCAACTATCAAAGTGCTCGCTGGTGTACTTGCGGAAATTATGAGTGCAAATGGGCAGAAGAATTGACAAGGGAACACGATGAAGAACGAATCCACCACTTCTTGATGGGTTTAGATGATGCATTCGGGACGGTACGATCCCATATTCTTGCCCAAGAACCTTTTCCGAATTTGAACCGGGCATATGCCCTAGTGATTCAAGACGAGCGGCAGCGCTTGGTGGCGTCGGTTCATGAGACACGCGTAGAGGGCGGCACTTTTGTCACAACGGCCTGTTGCGGCTCGTATCGGCCAAACAAAAGCTAAGAAGGCATAGGCTCGGGTTCCGCGGATCGTGACAGCGGCCAAGCCCGCAGCGATGTGCGGCGTCGAACTGATCGACCAATCTGCAGCCAATGCGCGCAACCCAGGCATGAAGCCCGAAATTGTTTCCAATTGATCTGGTACCCCGATTGTTGGTCGGAGGACCGCATCGTGCAGCACAAGGCGCGGTTGGCCAACGACTCGGACGAGGCGAACGATCGCTCCAAGCCTCGGGTCCGCGGTCGCGGACATGCTCATGCCCGCAGCGTGGGGACGATTCGCAGTCAAGCTCGGGCGGCTTCAACAACTTCTCGGCAGCTGATCGCGCGGACATTGGGCTGTCCGAAACTCAGTTTCGGCACTTTATGCCCGCGGTCGTGGACATGCTAATGCAGCGCAGGGAGGGGACGGTTTGCAGTCAAGCTCGGGAGGCTTCAACAATTTCTCGACAACCGATTGCGTGGGCACTGGGATGTCCGAAACTCATTTTCAACACTTGATGGGTATGTTTTAGTCTAACTCCAATAATGTCGGATATGCTTTGGGTATGTTTTCTAACTGGATTTTAGGCTGGAAAGTATGTGATATACAGTCCAATGAACATTTTGTATTTGCTGATGTTACTTTTTATGAAACACATTTCCGAAGGATCCAAAGGAGAAATCGAGGTCATCCAAGAAATCGAGGTCATTGATGTTCGTGTTTTTAGTATAGTTTTTGATAGGTTTTATTAGGTTATTAGGACTAGTTTTGATAAGTTTAGGTTTAGTTTTATGTGTTTTTGGATAGTTTTGCATATTTTGTGAAAAGTATGGAAGCTACTCCGTTTTGTGTCTTTTTGTAGGTTTTTAGCAAGGAAAAGGTGTTGTTTGGAGCTGAATTTGGAGAGCTATGATAAGAGATGGAGGAATACGAGATGAAGAAGCTGAAGTTCGAATTTTTGGAAGAGAAGTGTTGAAGAAAACCAAGCTCAGGCTCGTTAACGAGGCTGTGAGGGCTCGTTAACGAGGCCACGAGATGAAAGTGTTCGAGAGTTGACTTTGTGGCTCACCGATCCTGTGCGGGAATTTATTTCTGTGTCGGTAGAGTATCTTTTTATGATTTTAGGGTTATTATATTATGTATTTTAGGTCTTGTTATCTTTTTGAGATTTTATTTCTATCTTTTAGAATAGATTCTATCTTTTTAGGAAAGTTTATATCTTTTAGCCTTTTTTAGTTTCTAGCCTCTTTTTAGTATAAATACCCTTCTATCTAGCATAGAAAGGGAGGTCGGAATTTTGGAGGAAGGAGAGCCGAGAGAGAGAAGGACGGATCGGAGTCGTGATCGAAGGAGCTCGGTAGACGAAAGTTACCGGGGTCGTTAGTCGTGTTTTTGATTCGGTATTTCGGTTGTTTTCGGTTTCTTCTGAATCTCTATAAGACGATATTTCTTATTAATTTGAGTAGTGTTTTGTTTTCAATGTTTTCTTTGATTAAAGTCATTAGTTTCTTAGTCATGATTAGTGAGTAGTCTTTTTATCTAGGGTCGGGGTTGAAACCCGGCATAGTTGTGCATGTTTGGTGAGTAAGATTATGTGTTGAATGCCTTTTATCTATTGTTAAGATTGTTTGTTGTGCTTATACCACGATGAAAGTTGAGGTAATTTGAGTTGTTGATTTGATTGAAAGAGAAAGTTATAAACTTGAAGGTTGATATTGTTTGAATACGAAAGTTTCAAGCTTTAGATCCGAAACAAGCAATTGGGTGAGTTAGTTTATGAAAGTAGATTAATTTGCTTGCTAAGTCAATGAAAGTTGATGCTTCTATCTATTTAAGGGCATGATATTTATCTTCTTACGAGCTTGTGTGCATGACTATGTTGTGGTAACCCTTGTCCTAGATATTTTCGTTTTATTTGATTTCTTTCAAGGTCATATTCGTTACTGAGTTCGTTGGCTCGGTACCGAACCTGTCTAGGTCGTTAATTTTGGTCTTTTTATTCTCGATGGTTCGTTAACGAGGCTGACAACTTCGTTAACGAGGCTGCCTGTGTGTTTTGCTTGCTTTTGTTTTAATTTTTAGGAGTCGATAGATAAACAAACCTTGCTTCCTGTGGAACGATCCTGACTCCCCTATACTCAGCGGGGTCTTGACTATAAATTTATTTGTTGTCAATCAACCCTCTCAACAAATTGGCGCCGTTGCCGGGGAAGCAACGTGTTTTGTTTATTTATCTGTGGGTCTGGGAATAGCCCGACCCCGTTTTTGTTTTTAATTTTTGTTTTCTTTGTCTATTTTCTCAGCGCATACCGGTAGGACGTTGAAGGCTTGAGTTTGACAACGCTGGTTATTACTCAGAACCTGAACGTTCCCTGCACCGTAGACGCCGAGAGAACCGAGCCATGGCCACACCGGAAGAGCTGGCTCGTCATCTAGAAGTCCTCCAAACACAGATGGAGGCGTTGAAAACTGAGAAGGAAGGCGTCGCCACCGAGGCTGAGCGTCAACGAGCTGCTAATGCTTGTCTACAAGAAGAGCTGAATGCCTATCCGAGGAATGCCAAACAGTACATGCATCCAGAACTGAGGGTGCCAGAGTCTCCAATTGTGTTTCCGGAGATAGAGAAATCTTTTGAGATTAAATCTCAATTTATATCCTTGATCAAACGGGCTCAGTTTGAAGGGAAACCTACTGAGTGCCCTATGGAACATATTAGGAATTTTCTTGACTTATGTGACACCATAGTTGCAGAAGGTGTCTCACTTGAATATGTTCTGTTAAAAGCTTTTAGGTGGTCTTTTTCTGGAAAGGCCCTGAGCTGGTTGGAGAGCTTACCTCCTAAGTCTATCAGGACTTGGAAGAACTTGTATGATCAATTTCTTACAAAATTCTTCCCGCCTGCCAAGACGACGAAGTTGAGAAAACGCATCACCTCCTATCACCAGCTACCTAATGAAACATTTGTTGAAACATGGGAAAGATTTAAAGAGATGCTTAGACAATGCCCTACTCATGGGCAACCTTTATATGTTCTGCAAGAAATCTTTTTCCAGGGTATCAACGCAGAGACCAAGAACCGCATCAACACGCATACTGCGTGCGGTTTTATAGAGATGAACCCAACGGCTGCATGGGAATTGATGGATAAGTTGTCCAATTATGATGCCATGTATGGAACCCAACAAACTCCACATCCCCAGAAACGTCTCTACCTACCTAACCGAGACGAAGTCGACCCGGATGTTAAAAATCAATTCTTGCAAGACGAGGTCAACCGTCTGAAGAAGCAGGTAAGTTTTCTAAAATCCTCTTAATCTTGTCAAGAATGTGGTTCTTCTGCACATAGTACTTCTGCTTGCACTAACATAGAGCAGGTTAGAGCCGCTGAGACAATTGCTGAGATGAGTTATATGAGGGGACCATACAGGAACCAACCGAGCTATTTTGACAGGTCAAACAACTATCAGGCATGGGGCAATCGGAATACAAATCAAAACTATGTAGCACCTCCGCCAGATAGACGACCTGCACCCTATCGACCTCCAGGCCATCAGGAGCCACCATCATGGGTTCAAGGATTACAGGAAGGCATTAACGGCATGATCAACAAAGTTAACGAAGTGACCAACAAGGTTAACGAAGTTCAAGCCAACCTGAACCAACAAAATAAAAGATGGGGAGAGTTCGATATATGGAAGAAGAGTGTTGATTCCCAACTAGGGAACCTCGCTGCCCAGATTCCGAGACCACAAGGGCAACTCCCGGGCCGCCCCGAGGAGAACCCTAGGGGACAAATAGCAGCGGTGCACCTTAGGAGTGGGAAGACATTGCCGGAGCGAGTCCAAGCTGAGGACAAGAAGGAAGAAGACGTCACAATTCAGCTCGGTAACGAGCCAGCGAGGGAAAATACCGAGCCCATATACCATGGTGACGAGGCTCCGAGGGTATCTAACGACCCTAATCCAGGTAAGTCTACTAATCCGAGCCTTCCTCTCTATCCCAGGGTAGTTAACGACCCCATCAAGGTCGGTAACGACCCGCCGAGGACACCAAACGACCCCAGTGTCGACCCGGTACTCTCACCTCTCGAGCCTAACTTGGTTCCGAGAATAGTGAAATCTCTTCCATTTCCAACTAAGAAATCTATGGACTCAACTGAGAGTAAGTTCAAGCGTTTCATGAAGATTCTTCAGGGCATTAATATTTCCATCCCATTCGTTGACGCCCTAAGCGAAATGCCGGCTTACACAAAAATTTTGAAGGATATTCTTAGCAGGAAAAGGTCCATTACAGAGCTACAGGATGAAGTCAGATCAATTGCTCTACCAGAAAAGCTTGGAGATCCAGGGAGATTTGCCATCATGATCGGCATAGGCGACCATAAATTTAAAGCTTTATGTGATTTGGGAGCCAGTGCTAGTTTGCTTCCTCTCTCCATCTGGTTAAAAGCTAACATGGGACCACTAGAGCCTGTGGATATGAACCTCTTCATGGCGGACGGGTCATGTGTCAAAGCCACAGGGGTCGTGGATGACTACCCTATTCAAGTGGGAAAATTCTTTATACCAAATGATTTCGTCGTCCTCGACATGCCTGAGGATCCTCATGTCCCCATTATCCTAGACAGACCATTCCTAGCTACAGCAAGTGCCAAGGTCGATGTGAGGAAAGGACTTCTTACGTTTGAGATTGGAGAAGAACGAGTAGAATTCAGCCTGGACCAAAACGCAAATGACCCAACCACGGTCGCACAAATCGAGTTGCACCAACCAAAACTCGACAAAGCTGATACAACTGAACTTCCACCAACTTCGATAGAGGACGAGATTCTCACACAGGACCTTGTCGAGCTCCCATGGCCTACTAGCGAGTCTCATATACAAGGAAACAATCAAGGTGAGTACTTTTTTCTTACCCTATTCCTGCACCATACCCCACAGCATATGCTATTGAGGAGTCCAAACCACCTTGGTTTCTGGATTCCGCTAACCCATATGTAGGAATACCGAGCATTCTCATAGAAGACAAGGGATCTAGCTTAGTGACTCAAGCAAACAACGCTTACAAAGCTAAGTATGGGGTAACTCGAGACCCTGACTTAGCTACAAAAGAACCACCTTGAAGCAAGGGAAGAACGTCGGGCTTACGACGTTAAAAATAGCGCTTACGGGAGGCAACCCACTTTTAGTATAGCATAGTTTTCTTCTTCTTTTTAGATTCTTTCTTTTTCTTTTCTTTTTCTTTTTAGTAGTTTTAGGATAGAAATTAGGATAAATTTTGAGCTAACAAGATGCAGGAGAAGGGCTCGAAAATCCCTCCAAGAGGCTACGGTGGCTCGTTAACGACCCACCCAGGGTCGTTAACGACCCGGTTCGACGACCCGATTCGGCAAAACGGGCAGGTAAGTTTTTTTTAACCTAATCTATCTTTTACCTACCCCTTGCCGCCGCCCCCTCTACCTCTTCCTATCCCTACCCTCTCCTATATAACCCTTCTACCCCTCCTAAAAATTTTCACTCTCAAATCCTTAAACTCCAAAACCTCTCAAGAATCCTACCCAAAAATCTCGGAGATCCCCCACCACCGATCGGAATTTCTCACCTCCACCAATCGTTGGAGACCCCCTTGTTACCGAAGCTCGGAACCCCGGATTTCCACCAACAAGATCCACACTCGTTAACCACCCCAATCCGACCCTTTGTTCTTCAAATTTCTCAAATTTCCGGTATGATTTCTAAACCCTAACTCTTACTTACAAGATTCATGAATTTTAGGGTAGAAATTTCATATTGGGATTGTGTCTATAGAAAAGGTCGACATGCATGTTTGGATTTTGCTCATGGATTTTCGTTAAAGCTTAGTTGTTCATACTCTAGGGAAGATTACTCATGATAGATTCTCCATTGCAAAAGTCTAATTAGAAAAGCATGAATCTTTCTTATCCTAGTATTATGTTCAATTTTTGCTATATCAATTTTGGGTAAATTCGCATGTTTGGGATGGGAAATCGAGCAAGTATGGGGTGCATAAACCCGATTGTGTGTCTAGTGAGGAGTATTGAGGACACATACTTGATTTATGGTTTGATTTTTAAAGTTGATGACATTCGAAAATTTGTGAACTGGCTCTCGGCAGCTCGTTAACGACCCACCCAGGTTCGTTAACGACCCTGCGTACGCATCACCGATTCTACACCAGTCCAGATTCTTTAACGACCCAATTGGGTAGTTGACGAATTATTCCGAGGTTATTTTGAGACCAAGTATGGGGTCTCTTGCCTATCGATTTTGAGTGGATCTTATCTTGGAAATTCTTGATTGTTTTGTAGATCTCATGGCAAGTTCAAGCAGACCCGCTACCTGAGCTCAGAAAAAGAGGAGGAATCAGAGGTCCCCATCCCCACCTCGCATGGATAATGTGATCTTGAGTACTCAAGGCTAAGTGAATCGATACCGTGCCATTCTAGATAAGGACCACAACACTCGTTGGTTCTCGAAGTCTAGTGCCGTACACACAGGGATTTACACGAATGTCAAGGAAGCCTTCGTTATTCTCGGTGCAGCACATCTACTAAAGAAGGAGAATCTACCACACTTTCCGGCCCTCACATCTGAGTTTTTGGCCACTCTAGAGACTAGTTTTCCGTCGAAGACTTCGGCGGGACGAATCCGGTTTCGGCTTGGTAATGTGAGCCGTGAGTTCACCATGGCGGAGTTCAATGCAATTCTGGAGCTCCCTAACCCTTCTAGAGAATATAGCTTGAAAGACTACAGGGTGACTCGGACTTGGAGCTATATCACTAGGGAGGACCAATCCTCCACAACAGCATTATCTGGGGCAAGCATCATCAACCCCATCTTCCGGATCATTCTCCGAGTCTTAGCCGCCACATTCTGGCCGAAGAGAGAGTTGAACAGGCGAACAAGGACGGAAGTTGCTTGTCTCCGCACTATCCTTTTCGAGGAGCCTGCCCCTTTGAATTTGGGGTATGAATGGCTTTACTACATAGAGAAATCAACCAAGTCTAAGGAAGTTTGGTGCGGTAACTTGGTCAGTCTTTTGGCCACAAACCTTGGAGTCGACCTCACTCGCTACACACCGGCTCATGCTCAGTTACTCAACAAGAACTATTGGTATAGTTCCGGTATTTTCATTCAAGCTGAGAGAGGGTTTAAAGTAAGAGTTCAAGACCGTCTTGTTACACCCACCCTCGATATGTTGGAGTTACTCTATGTACCGAATTGGTACGAGGTGTGGACGGGACATGCTTTCCCATTGGAGCCCAAGCCGGAGGATGAGCTATCACTTCGGCCATGTGAGACAAGATTCGAGCGAGAAGGTGAATAGATGGATGAAGATGAAGATGAGGATGAGGATACCGAGGTTGTAGGCAATGACACTGAAGATGCCGACACAGAGGGAGGCACCGAGGAGCTTAACTTTGAGGAAGAAGATCTTGATGCTGAGGTTTTAGGCACCAACATCCTCGTTGACGAGCCCACCAGGATCGTTAACGATCATTTCCAGCCTTCTACATCTTATGCTAACGAGGTACCCAGGGTCGTTAACGACCCACCGAGGGCAGGTACCGAATCACCGCCAGCTCCTACCGACCCCTACTCTTATGGACTTGTGCCATTCAACCCTGTGCTTCACCATGATCACTTTCAGCCTCGCTACCCATCACCTCCTCAGCCTGAGTACACTGGATCGAGCATTCCGCCACCATGGGCCGAGGATCTTTCTGCACGGATGCAACAGCTTCACCTCCAGCAGGACCACATTCATAGGAGGATGGATAGATGGGAGACTGTCTATGCAGCTCGGATGACATTTGAGGATGGGCATCGTTAGAGAGAGACAGAGGATGCTGAGCGTTGGAGGACGATGTATGACTTCATGGGGAACTTTGAGCACTATTTTCCTCCACCTAACCGTTGATTCAACTTGAAGACATTTTCCTTGTTTTCCACTTCTGAGACTTTGTAAGTTTTTGTTTTCTCTTTTCTTGTTTTCTTGTGTTTTTTCTTTTCTATTTCTTCCTTTCTTCTTATTTTTCTTACAGTGGGGACACTGTAATTTTAAGTATTGGGTGGGAGAAGTAGAAACTTTTATATCCTGTTTGTCTTTTTTGCTTTATTTTAAGTAGTTCTTTTTAAAAAAAAAATCGAAAAAGCTTTGAAAAAATATCTAAAAAAAAAGGGGTCTTAGAATTGATAGATATCCCTTTCTTAGGTTCTATGATAGTAGTCGCTAGCATGATAATTTAATTCCTTGCAACATGTCTTTGAGAATATAGCCAGATTCTTATTTTGAAGTTGTTTTTTGGAAGGAATAGCATTTGATGAAATTGAGCACATATACCTTCTTAGCATAAGTAATGCAATTCAACAAAAAAATTAGCCTTGTGAGTTATTTTTAGCCTTATAGGGAGAACATTAAAATCCCTCTTCTTTCCTAGTGTGATTTACTCTCTATATGCATATTATCTCTTGGAATTGTGATGGTTATCTATTTCTTGAGACCCGTATGAGATTTATAGTTCATTACTTGTGAAAATTAGATGATAGAGAACTTATTTTTCATAAGCCCTATTAATCCTTATCCACCCTTACATTATCCTTCTTTTTGAAGCCAATTTTAGCCTAAAGACTTTTACTTTTTAAGCTCCACAAAATTTGTTCCCTAGCCGAGATAAGCTTGACCCTATCCGGGGATTAGGACTTAGATTTGGAGAGGTAAATTGTTTTGTTGAGTGTAAAAAAAAGGGGGAGTGTTTGGTTCGAAATTGAGGGATTATTGGGAAGGGTAGATTGGAAGTCTCTTGTTTTTGATAGTTGTGATAAGAAAGATCTCTTGGTACAAAAGATGCACAAAAATAAAGTTAATGGTTGAAAGGGAAGAGGAGTACACGATGAAGCTCGTTAACGACCCTGAAGGGACTCGTTAACGAGGCAGCGAAAAAAATGAAGAGAAAAAAAAAGAGTAAGAAGTGCATTTGTGTTTATTTAGATGAAAGTCGGAGATTCTTTTTTATTTTTATGAGACTTTCTAGGATAATAATGGGTGAGTGAAAGAAATAAGTGTGCATAATGAGAGAGTGTGTTTGGTATATGTTTTATGAGTGTTTTGTGTATGTGTGAGTTTTTAGGAGTCTTTTGATTCCCGGATATTATCAGCACCACATAGCCAAAATATTTTCCACGCCTATTTGTCTTTACCAAGCCCCGTTACAACCCGGCCGAATGGAAACTTCTACGAAGTTTTTCATTGAGCCTAAGTTCTCTTGATGATTTTTGCTTGTTTTGACAAATTTTGGGTGGAGAGTTTGGTGATATAAGTTCCAATTTCTATGAGTTTTTGTGTATAAGATGAGTTGAGAGATTGAATTTATGAGCCCAAACACTTGAGAGTTGAGAGAAACACATTTTCCCTTGTGAGGTTGGATTGTATTTTCTTGTGTCTATTTTTGGTGTATATATGTGTGATGATGTTAATAGTCCTTTGCTAATTTTCTTCTAGATATTTTGATGTTGTCTTTTAGATGATGGCTATAATTTGATGAGTATGTTGTTTGGTTTTGATTATTGTTTAGTGATTGCTTGAGGATAAGCAAGTCTAAGTATGGGGTATTTTGATGTTCGTGTTTTTAGTATAGTTTTTGATAGGTTTTATTAGGTTATTAGGACTAGTTTTGATGAGTTTAGGTTTAATTTTATGTGTTTTTGGATAGTTTTGCATATTTTGTGAAAAGTATGGAAGCTACTCCGTTTTGTGTCTTTTTGTAGGTTTTTAGCAAGGAAAAGGTGATGTTTGGAGCTGAATTTGGAGAGCTATGATAAGAGATGGAGGAATACAAGATGAAGAAGCTGAAGTTTGAATTTTTGGAAGAGAAGTGTTGAAGAAAACCAAGCCCAGGCTCGTTAACGAGGCTGTGAGGGCTCGTTAACGAGGCCACGAGATGAAAGTGTTCGAGAGTTGACTTTGTGGCTCACCGATCCTGTGCGGGAATTTATTTCTGTGTCGGTAGAGTATCTTTTTATGATTTTAGGGTTATTATATTATGTATTTTAGGTCTTGTTATCTTTTTGAGATTTTATTTCTATCTTTTAGAATAGATTCTATCTTTTTAGGAAAGTTTATATCTTTTAGCCTTTTTTAGTTTCTAGCCTCTTTTTAGTATAAATACCCTTCTATCTAGCATAGAAAGGGAGGTCGGAATTTTGGAGGAAGGAGAGCCGAGAGAGAGAAGGACGGATCGGATTCGTGATCGAAGGAGCTCGATAGACGAAAGTTACCAGGGTCGTTAGTCGTGTTTTTGATTCGGTATTTCGGTTGTTTTCGGTTTCTTCTGAATCTCTGTAAGACGATATTTCTTATTAATTTGAGTAGTGTTTTATTTTCAATGTTTTCTTTGATTAAAGTCATTAGTTTCTTAGTCATGATTAGTGAGTAGTCTTTTTATCTAGGGCCGGGGTTGAAACCCGGCATAGTTGTGCATGTTTGGTGAGTAAGATTATGTGTTGAATGCCTTTTATCTATTGTTAAGATTGTTTGTTGTGCTTATACCACGATGAAAGTTGAGGTAATTTGAGTTGTTGACTTGATTGAAAGAGAAAGTTATAAACTTGAAGGTTGATATTGTTTGAATACGAAAGTTTCAAGCTTTAGATCTGAAACAAGCAATTGGGATAGTTAGTTTATGAAAGTAGATTAATTTGCTTGCTAAGTCAATGAAAGTTATCTATTTAAGGGCATGAAATTTATCTTCTTACGAGCTTGTGTGCATGACTATGTTGTGGTAACCCTTGTCCTAGAAATTTTCGTTTTTATTTGATTTCTTTCAAGGTCATATTCGTTACTGAGTTCGTTGGCTCGGTACCGAACCTGTCTAGGTCGTTAATTTTGGTCTTTTTATTCTCGGTGGTTCGTTAAGGAGGCTGACAACTTCGTTAACGAGGCTGCTTGTGTGTTTTGCTTGCTTTTGTTTTAATTTTTAGGAGTCGATAGATAAACAAACCTTGCTTCCTGTGGAACGATCCTGACTCCCCTATACTCAGCGGGGTCTTGACTATAAATTTATTTGTTGTCAATCAACCCTCTCAACAGTCATGTCACAAGCCGAGAAAGGATCCAAAGAAATCTCGACTAGAAGGGAGAGCCGAGAAAGAAGCAAATCGAGGTCATCCAAGAAATCTCAATGACATACAAAAACGAAGATGCATAAACTAGATTCGATTTCCGGAAATCATGTCACGAGCTAGAGGTGATGCGGGTTCAACAAACTGAACCGCGACCATCACTGCCGCCCGCGATTGACAATTTGGTCTTTCGGGACAAGGACCTTTCGTCAGTCCAAGTCCCACACAACGACCCTTTGATCCTCGCAATTGAGCTTGAGGGCTTCAAGGTGCATCGGGCATTGGTAGATCCGAGGAGCTCAGTTGATATCATGTATTATGATATCTTCAAGCTCCTAGGAAAGAAGAATGAAGACTTGGTCCCGGACAAGATGCAACTCACCGGACTTGGTGGATACCCGACATTCCTACTTGGAATGTATG
Organism: Fallopia convolvulus; assembly: GCA_964016875.1. NCBI lineage: Eukaryota > Viridiplantae > Streptophyta > Magnoliopsida > Caryophyllales > Polygonaceae > Fallopia > Fallopia convolvulus. Next base: position 24,660,509 of record OZ024729.1, read on the forward strand.
AGACACAAGTTTGTTTAGCAAAGAAGGACTTGGCGGTCAAGTTCATAGTAGTCGACGTGTCCGCCCCATACAACTTGATCTTGGGTAGGCCATGGATTCATGGGATAGGATCTATACCATCGACCCTCCATCAAATGATCTAATTCAGAGATGAAGACGCCACAGTCCGAGGGTGGGCTAATCAGCTGGACGCGCGCATGTGCTCAAAAGAAAATCGTCCCAAGGCGGAATTCCTTTAAAAGATCGAAGGCGAGTCGAGAAGTGAGAGCCAGGAGCGAAACTGAGATCGTGGGCTCAATAGCCGCGACCGCGGATCTGGCCCAGAGATGCTCGCTTCTTCTCTAAGGCAAAATCGCGATCGTGGGTCCATCTACCTTGATGCAGGAGATGCTTCTCCTTCTCTGGAGCAAAAGCATAACCGCGGCCTGCGCGGGCGCGATCGCGATTACCCATATTCCTCTGCCCAAGGATCTCGGGATTAGGATTTACATGTAAACATGGCACTCTTGTTCCCACATGGTTTTGATGAGGCTTTTAGGTTTTTATTTTTCATTCATTAGTTTTGTCCTTAGATCATGACATTCACGTTTATTATTTAATAAAAGTCGAAGTTTTCGCATTAGCTTAAGTCTTGTATAAAAAAGAGCGCAACATTAATTCATCGCATTAACAGGCTTCTACATATGTGTGTATGTAGAGAGGCAAGGATCCCATGTTCATCACACATGGATTTACGAGTATATGAATATACGAAAATACGAATATGCTAAGGGGATCCGATGACTAATCCACATGACCAACTTGAGTCTTAGTTGTGACGCTATCGCGCAATTAACATTCACGTGGGCCATTTGTGAGCGGATAAATTTTAATAATTACCTTTTTTTGCTAAAATGTATTTAAAATGTATTTCTTTATTTATTATGCTATCCTTTTCTTTAAATTATGTATTTATTATGATAAGTTTTTATCTTCTTTATTTTGATAATTAAATCGTTATAGTGGAAGATTCTATCTTAGTTGAAAGATAGAATTTCCACGTGGATTAGGGAGCAAGATATCGCTTGCTTGGGTTACAAGGCAACTTGGCCGGTCCTAGGGGAGGATTATCTACCCCCTATTCTCTTTCTTCCACTATATATATATATATATGTTTTCGCCATGTACGATAAGCATATTCATATTCTCTAAACTCACTAGCAAGTCTTACCTTTTATCTCGACGTTCAATCGACAAACTGCTCTTTTGACTTAGGCATCGGAGGTGGATTAGGGGACTCCGCCGCCTGTGTGATTGTGTCCATTGTTTTGCAGGTTTTAGGTTGAAGGAGTTTGAAATGGAAGATCAAAGGGCGAATCAAGAGGAGCATTCAATTAGAGCATAAAAGAGATTTTTTTTGCACTAACAATATTGATATGTTTTTTTTTCGACGAGAAATCCACCTTTGTTGGTAAATTCCGGGCGCGTGGTCCAATCGGTTAAGATCACGAATCAGGTAAACCAGCTTGCGCTGATCGGTTTGACCCAATGACAAGAGGAATGGTGAGATCGACTTAGTTTTTCATCCAAGTGAAGGGTTGAAGGTAAGGATCAGAATCCGAAACCTCTCAACTTTCCTCCATATCGTTTACCATTAGGCCACCCATGTGGGGTTTGATAGGTTAACGTTTTACCATTACCCCTGCCTCCGCTCAAACTAATCATTTGTTTGCTTTGGAAAAAGGCTGTACGTGCTAGACTAATTGGCTTTGTCTGGTAATCTTATTCTCTGTCTATATAATTAGTTTTATAATTTATAACAGTAATATGGCTTCGATCCGCCGCTTGTTTTTTTATGATACACTGGTGCTTTGCATAAACAAACACCGACCAAGCAATTTAATATATTAATCTCCCTTTCACAAAAGGTAATCATATTGATTATAAAATCCCATTTTGTCGACAAATATTGATTTTTTTTGGTAAAATGTCGACAAATTATGAATTTTTCCAGAAATACCATTTATTGCAATTCATAATGGATTTTGTTTTCATAAAATTTGTTAGAATCCCTATGAATGAAGTTTTGTAACCATATAGTAAATTTGAAAATTCTAGATAAAATAATTAAAAAAACAATCAGCAATAGATTTGAAGAGAGCAAAAAAAAATATTCTTAACGGTTGGTTTTTTATTTAATGGCCGAGATTTCTCCAACTTTATCAATAAATTTTTTTCCCAACTCCGCTGGAATTAAATCCATCAATAATGTAACAAAAAGAGGAAAATTAATAATCATTTTATTTTATTAGAGATGACTTTTCAAAAATTAATTAGACATAGTACGTACACAATTAATACTAAAGGAAATGATCATGTTCATGTATATGGTCATTATAGCTTTATAATTTATTTATTTATTTTGGTAGAAGGAGAGGCGGCATTCTACGGCCCTTCAAGGAGGCGTTTTATATAATTAAATAAGGTATAATAAAAAATTCATAAACATATAGGAATTCTTTGGTATAAATATTTATATAAATAAGGTTTGATCAGTATGTGCATGGGTACGTCCAAGACAAGACCAGCACACAAACCCAGCGAAGCAAAACACTGCACTGTCGGAGTGGCTGTTGGCATCTCCATCCTAAAACATTATGATAATTAATAAAATAAATTAGACTTCAGACGATATAATTACGTGAATAGTTGTAAATTAAGAGAAGTTTTAGTCAGGCATAATTTATAATTATTTTTATTTTTTAAAAATATTAGATGGGTTTCTAGCCAATTATGTTGGAGCTTAATATAATAAATAATCTTGTAGCTAATGGAGAAATCAAAATAAATGAGTGCGCAGTAAGGGTGTTTACATGGGATGAAACATAAAAAACAGAGATCTCTATATTGTCACTATTTCCTTATATATAAAATGTATATGTTTCCATGAAACATTAATTAATTTGGGTAAATTATCTTATCTTAATCGATTTTTCTAACCTATTTCCTTAAGGCATAGGTTAAGAAGTTTAAAAGGAAATTTTTTTGGTTAAAATTTATTAGTTAAGGTTATTTTAACCTTTTTTGATAGGATCTATTAAATTTTTAATAGGATTTTAGTTTCTAAATCTAGTATTCTTAACATATGACTTTAGGGCATTGGATAGAAAAACCGTATCTTAATTTGTAATTGCTGAATTTGAAAAGACAAAGAATATACAATTTACAGGCGCAAATCTATCTTGAAAATTAAAAAACCCTTTTTTAAACATGTAAAAAACCTTACCCCAATCTTGTAAAATCTTCAATAATCGAGCGGACAACGAGAAAAAAGTTCAACATCACCTGATACATGTATAGATTGTATTAATTTAGCTGGCCAAAGGAAAAAAAGGCCTTCTAGAATTGATTCTCTAAGTAGGATTTGGCGCTTGTTAATAGAATCATATTTACTTATTCTTAAGCTCTCGTTTGGTTCAACATAGAAATTCAATTCTCGGAAACTTGACTTCCTAGAAGTAATTTCATGAGAATTAAAATTCATGAAAATTAGAAATTTATGTTTGATTTAATATATGTAAATAGAGGAATTTGAAAATTACTATTTAAAACTCATAGAAAATAAATCTTAGCATTTATTTTATAAATCAAATACAGACATTGAAGATACTTGCTTTGAAAATTAAACTTCTTGAAAATTAGTTGTGAACCAAACAGAGTTATAATGCCACCATAATCAGATCTTCAAAACCAAATTTCATACACACACTGGAACTCAACATTTCTTAGAATCATGACCAAAAAGCTTCTATACTGAGAAACCAAATTTCAAACCCCTTGAACATGACCCTTTCTTCGTCTCCAAAACATAGTAAACAAGCTAACTATAAATTATGTATATCTACGTACAATTATATTAGAAGATAACATCCTCATCCTTTTGCATAGTTACAGCTAACAAATTATGCACCTCGTTAATCGAATCCCCCCTTTGTAAACAAACCGGCTCCTCTGCAAACTCCTTTGCATCGCGCATCCGTCTCTCAATCTCCTTCCTCTTATAGCCCTGTATCTTCTTCAACCGAAAGAAATCCTCCCTCTCGACCTCATCCAGCTCTCCCTTAATATATCCAATCGTATTCTCCAATCTCGGTATCACAACGTTCTCCAACGCATTAACCCTACGATTCGTGGTCTTAATGGCCTCGTCCAGAGTCATAAACGACGTCTGAAGCGAAGCCAACTCCACCAAAACCTCAACCGCGCGCCTTAACATACGCTAAACGACACTTTTGGATTTGTTGGCCTCCTCTAGCGAGTCCCGTGAGATGGGTCTTGGTCTCTTTCTCAGTAGTGAAGCAGCAGTCAAATTTGGGAAGCTTGACCCCGGCAACGTTCTCTTGTCTTGACATGACTTTAATACGGGTAGCGGCGGAGGATTCAGCGTTCTGGAGAATAGTGTGTTTGATGTTTTCGCTAGCGACGTATTTGGCCTCGGTTAGTGCAAAGGAGGAGTCTTTCATGACGCTCGCCATGGATTCTTTGGTGGAGACGATTGTGGTAAGGATGTGACGGAATTGGACGGTTAGGGCGTCGCTTTTCTTCTTGAGAAGAGCGTGGCCTCGTGTAGCACCAGCGAGGCGGGCTTTCATGACTCCAAGCATCGTTACGGTTGGTACGACGGATAGTCGCTGCCCTTGACCCGACATTGGTTCGCGATTGCGTTGTGGGCACGCGGAGACGTCGACAGGAGCGAGAGCAGGACAAGATCGATCCACCTCCTTTTACCCAAACAATTGCCAACCTACCATATATATATAAAAAAAAAGTTTAAATAAATCATAAAATTATCCTTTAATATAGATTAAACTTATGCTATTCTATCTATGTTCTTTTTTTTATGTTATTTAATGCTATATCTTGGATCATCCATAAATTGTTAAGATTTTTTTGTTGTTTATGTTTGGATAGAAAATGTCCATTTTATAAACGTTTTTTCTATCCATTCAAGAGAACTAAAAGCATATATATGGAAATTAATAAACCCTTTTACAAAAACTAGTTGTACCCTTCGTAACATGTACGACTATGATTCGTTTTTTTTATAGACATTATAAATAGGATATTAATAAACAAAAATATAATATAAACTTTATATATTTATTTGAAAATATTTTATATTTAATTTTAAATACTTGTATAAGGATGTTTTCAAAAGATATTGTTATACTAAATGGATATTGTTTTGATGTTAGAGATAAATTTAAATAGTTTAAAAATAATTTTATACAAAGAAGTTATAATAATAGAATTAAAAATTAATTTTATAAATATAAGGTGGGGCCAGAATTGTTCCGGTGGCTGGAAAAGGTACAACATTAATATATAGTTATAGATAAATAAAATTTAAATGAATACAAATCAACAAAATATTACCATTTTAAGGAGCTTAACCTATGCCCTAAGGGCATAGGTTAGAAAAATCGTTTTATAAATTGTACTTGAAGTACTTAATTTCTGTCTCCATCAAAAGATAGATACTCTCTGTTTAAAAACACATGTTGTTTTAACCTGATTTTTTTTGTTCATTAATATTTGTCATTTGACATATTTTACTACATTTTTTTCTGATATTATCCTTATTAATTAAAAATAATTAAATAAATATATAATAGAAGGGGAAATATATCAACAAAGTTGAGGGTATTTAAGTCAAATCATATGACTTCTTAATTTTTAAAACAAATCCTAAAATGATATGTATTTCTGAACAAAGGGAGTACCGATTTACAAAATTTTGTTCAAATGCTATCCAAATCCTGATTTATAAAATTTTAATATTTTAGACAAAAAAAGTAAATACTCAAAACCTATACATGACACTAAAATTAAACTATACTCAATTTTTTTTTAATGCGTCCTAAAGACATTAATAAAAATACTTAAAATCGTTGTGAAGTATATCATCTCCTTTTTGCCATATTACTATAAACCACCCATATAAGGTGTTTCATTAACCAAATGCACTCGGAACGACGCACTCGGGGAGAAAGAAACCGCCGGCATATCTTCTCTGCCTCGTCAAAGTCTACAAATTCATCTCCAAAATTAATCGGTCTGAACTTGTCGTTCTCAATTGAATTTTGTTCCTTAAAGTCTACAAATTCTTCATCGCCGACACACACACACACACACATACACATATAGAATAAGGCTCTAGAGAAACCTTATCTTCTAGAGAAACGAGGGAAATAATATTAGTCGTTAGATTAGATCTAATAAATGGCTGATATTTAATAAAAAAAAGGGTGCAAAATAACAACTATTATAGGGTAGATATACAAGATTACATCTAATCCTAAAATCTCTCCCATAATCTACGCTCTTTCTCTTTCTCAATCTCTCTCTTTCCTTTTTAATTTTCAAAAATCAAATTGCTCCATTTTATTATATTTGGTTGTTATTTCTCTTTTGAGAGATTTCATCCGCCTCTTTCTCTCATCATCTTTCTCTCTGGGTTCTCTCTGGTTCGAGCGTCATCCATCACGATGGGTTTTTTTTTTCTATCGAGTCTTCAATCATTGATGTTGGAAGCGTCCAATTCGATCTACAAGCAGTATTTCGGTGAGGCCTTACGTAATTTGATGCCCCAATCCAATCAAAACTCGGATGTCCTATTCGATCTACAAGCAGTAAGTTTCTTTTTGTTTTATTCATTAGTATGGGTTTCGATTTATCGCACATTTAATTTTACATTCTTCTCAACTTTAAATCGTTTTCGCATATTCAAATTCGCACATCCAATCTTCACATTTTTTTCCAGGGCCAATATTTAAATCTCTCAACCGTTCAGAGACAAAGAAGAACGAGTAAAGCCAACAAAGATGATCGATTTAGTGGTTCTATGCGATTAGTGAACTTACATATTCTTATTATTTTGTATACATTTTTAGTTTGTAAATTTAATATTCAGATATATTATAAGCATGTTTAAGATTGTATACTTAATTTTCGATTAGATAGTTTGTTTGTTCATGATTTGAACTCAAATATTCAAATGTAATTATAATTATATATAGTACTGCTACAACTACATATTCGAGAATGTGTTCTCATTATTCGATTACATATATTGGTTTGTTCAATATTTAAGCTAACACATTCATATTTGAACTCAAATATACTAAAATTCGAGAATGTATTCTTAATATTCTTTTACACATATTACCTTTTTTATTTTTTAAATTATGGCAATTATATCCTAAATTTTAGCAACAAAATAAGCTCATATAATATTGCATATCTCGTTTGAATATCAAACTTACGAACATTGAAAATCACGTGAGATTTTTTAGATTTTTTTCTCTTTTTTGTAAGAAAATCCAGCCCTTTATTTTCGGCCCTTCCATTTTAATTCCAATCAGATAATTTTCTCCCTATTCAAGTATAATGGACCCGCAAAATCTCATCATTAAATTGCCCTCGTCTGACGCCTCATATTCATTCCCCCGTTTCTCTACAATAGCCGTTTCTCTCTCTCTCTCTCTCTCTCTCTCTCTCTCTATATATATATATATACACACACACACACACATATACATATATATATAGAGAGAGGTTCTATACAGAACACTTAAATATGAGAGAACAAGAGAACACATATAGGCCATTGGATGGGATTCGATTGGATGGCTTAGATTAAATCTCGAATTTGGCCAAATTTCAAACAATAAATCATGTCCTTAATTATAGGAACAATAAAGGAATTTTTGGATTTATTGAAAAATCACAAAAGGAAGGTGGGTTATGGGGGTGGTTATATACATGATTACATTACTTTCCATTGAATTTGACCCAATTTTCGGATTTTTTAAAAATCTCGAATTTGATCCCATTGATTATATTAAGTTCCATTTTTATTTCAAAAAATTATAAAATCCCGTAATTATAGGAATTTAACAATAATATTTAAATCCGGCGCTAAATCTAACAGAATTGTATACAAGAAATCAAATGGTTATATACATGATTCTTAATTGTTATATACAGTTGCTCATAACCTGATTCATAATTGTATACGAAACCAGTTGCTCATATACAAGATTTTAATTGTTATATACATGATATTATAATGATCATACTATCCTCTTTTATTGATTCTATTCAAATTTTGAATGTATACATAAGCACGTGAAAGTATATACAAGAACATGATTCTTATATTCATGATACTAGTGTATTGGTATTTTCATGCGAAATTATGAATTGCATTCATGACTTTAAATGTGTATACATAAGTAAATGAGAGTATATACGTGAATTCAACTATATATACATGATTATCATTTTGTATCGGTATAACAAAAAATTAAATATTACATAATGAACCAAAAAAAAGGTGTATAGATACAACATAAGATCTAATGTTCAATATTACCATCAATCTTCAATCGCTTAAACCCCAATGTTCGAAGTATGGAAATAAAAAATATGTTGACAATTCGCTCTACTTGAGATATCTGCATAAAAAACTAATGTCAAATCCATGTATACATGTATAATAATCATGTATATAGACCACATAATCATGTATACATGTATAATTTGAATTAAAAATAGTTTACAAATAACTCATGTATATTAACTGTGAATTATATGTATATATGCTAATAACAAATGTATACATAATTCAAATTGTACATGTAATAGACAGGTTTTCATTAATTGTACATACAATATTGCAAATATATCCAGCCATACCAATTTTGTATATACATAAAGCAATTTGTTATATACAATATTACATTGTATGTATACAAAGAATCTATAGGGTTAGGTCACCTAAACAATTAACACGTAAATTTACAACATATACTAAAACAAATCAATCATATACATAATGAATATATTATATACAACATTACCTGATGCCATAATTTTCGACGACGATAGTATATACTAAAATTCTGATTGATTTATTCACCCTTTTGAATCGTCTTCCTGTTGAATATCAAGAACAACAATACATCTTAGCAATTAACATCAATCAATAGCAATGTGGGATTTTCGAATTATTTCGCCAGAATTGCTTACCGATTAATGATTTTCGAGTGAAGGGGATCGGCGGTTGCTCGACGTGGTGGTTCGTGGTGGCCGGAATTCTCCAGCGAGCAGTTCCGACGTGGTGGTTCGGTTTCAGCGAGCAGCGAGCAGTTCCGACATGGTGGTTCGTGGTGGCCGGAATTCGCCGGAATTCCGGGATCGTTTCTACCGTGGTGGCCGGTCGCCGATCGGAGGTGGTTGCGGGATCGGTTTTGGAGGTGGTTGTGGGAGCAATTCCAGCGAGCAGGTCTCCAGCGCAAAATATTCACGTTACACAATGGAGGATTTTTCCAAAATCAAAACCAAGATTTAATTATGGTAGTTAGGATGGAGTAAATCATGGGGATAATATCTCTCCTATTTTTGGTTTTTTTCCTATTTTCTTATTTTTGCTATTGTAGATACAAATCCACCATCCATTCCATACTCATCCAATGGCCTATATTTTTCCTAATATTGTTCCAAAATTTCACTTGTTTTGTGCCTTTGGCGCTTGGCTGAGCAGCGCCCCTGTTATTTTTCATCTTTTAAGAAGAAATAAATAAGATCTTACTTTGCTTATATAAGGAAAATTTTTCTTCTTTTATATATTTATGTTTTACTTTCATACACAAACCTTCTGTATGTAGATATATATATAATATTAAAACATAAGCAATTGTAGTTGTTGTGTGCTCTAGAGTCTGGGAACTCTAAAAAGTTCGCAAACTATTAGGTAGTCGTAGAAAACTTCAACACACTAGGGCTTTTGATTAATGGGCAATTGGTACTTGCTATAGTTTGAATCAGATAGGAGCTTTTCTTTATCGATACTTAACTCCTTATATAACGCAAAGATATCCGTGAAATTCGATTTGAGATGAGATAAAATCTTCTTATCCTTGTCGTTGCTACAAACCCGGACAAAACCTTAGATATATTAAGTATATGGGGTGCAACTTTAGTTTTGAACATGTATTTTTAGAGTACAATTCGTCAACCTTTGACAAATAGCCCAATGAAGTCTTTATATAGGCATTTGGATGTACAAAAACAGTTTTTGGCAGTATTATGGAGTTGTTGACAGACATTACTGACAGTTACGGTAGCTATAAACATTTTTCCATTACCTCCCCGTGTCTAGAGAAATCTCTAACTAGATAGATAACCTCCAAGCAGTTACATGCACATTTTAACTAATTCAAAGGCAGTTACCAAGCTGTTACCCCAGAAATGTCACACATATCATAGACCTTGAAGAGTTTACAAACTTTGTGAAGTTCATAAACCCTCAGAGAACAAAGTTCCCCAACATCTAACATGAGTTTTACAACTTTAAACTCTAGACCTTAGGTTCACTTACACGAACTTGCACTTCGCATACCCTATCACGTGGTATAGTAAAGTTGGTTATCATTGTGTCAACATGAGTCTCGATCATACCATAAAGGTGTCAATGACTTCTCAAGTGTCGATGACACTAAAAACACTAATAATCACCCCCATTTTAGTTTAAGCACTGATTAAAAAATGCAAGTATTAGTCCCAAACTCATGCATAAATAAAATTGTTAAAATGATTGAATTTCTACTTAGTGCAATTACACATTTAAAATACCCAAGAATCATTGTGTCCCAAGGATTGAACCAATCAACCTATTTGGATGCCTTGAGATAACACACACACACACACACACGAGTTTCCTTACAACTCTAAAGTCTAACTTGACTTCATCAAATGCTTTGAGTCCATATCTATTCACAAAAGTATATGAAGCCAACTTGAAGCTTCATGAAGTATCCAACTTCACTCTCACATAGATAAACTCTTTAAGTCATGCACCTACAATTGCAAAATTTCAAAGGATCTATTAAGATGTTCGCGACATCAACCTCCAACTTGTAGGATTAGAGCACATATTGGAGAATTTCAGTAGTGCTCACACTTTCTAGGTGTAGGCTTTTCTCATTGAATTCATTCCCAATGTTAGTTAGAAAAAAATTGGGTATACCACCATTGGAAACTCATACGAGTCTTAATCTTAATCCTTTGACTAACTTGGACACTAAGTCCTTAGTTACACCCTTCATTAAGTCTTCAACCAAATTTGCTATATTCAAACAAAATCCACCAAAATCACCTCTTTTGTAATGAGCTCTCTTATCGCACGGTGCCTCAAGCCTAAGTGACGTGATTTCCCATTGTACACATGGGTATATGCTTTACCAAAAGTTGCAGTGTTATCATAATGAATTAATAGAGGCGATTTTTTTTTTCCAAAATGGAATCTCGTAAACTAAGTCACTTAGCCATTCAGCCTCTTACTCAATTGAGTTTTGGGATACAAACTTGAATTCCATCGTTGAATTCAAGATGATGTTTGTTTCTTAGAAGCCCATTAAATGACATCTCCACTTAGTAGGAATACCAAACCACTTGTTGATAAGTGGTCCTCTTCATTGGTTGTCCAACTCTCATTCGATTACCCCTATAACACTTAGGGTGATCCAACATAAGATAGACAAAAAATTTGAGTCCCTAATCCCTATAAGGTATTGTAACACCTTTTGGATTGCTTGCTAATGGAAAAAAAACTAGGATTACTAGTGCATTCGCTTAGTTTTCCACTACAATAGGCAATATTAGGTCTACTACTTGTCACTGCATACATCAATCATCCAATCTTGAATACTCAAATTGCGAAACTAATGCTCCCTTTGTAGGTAATTCAAATGTAGTGCTAATAGAAGCACACTAATCACAAATGAATTTCTTTAACACTTTCTCAATGTAAAGAGATTGTGTTAACACTAAGCCTTCTTATTCATGCTTTATCCTAATCCAAGGATATCATAAGTCTCCCTCAGTGGAGAATCTACGATTTCCTGGATGGGGGGGGAGACTCTGGGCTTGATGCCGAGGTATGGGTTGTGAGGCTAAAGGCTCGCTCAGAGAAGGCGACTAGGCAGGAGGTCTCAATTTTGTAAGTCACCAGTCGACTCTCTTTGCTTGGATCTCTCGAATGGGTAGAAGCGTACATAATTGCGGATCAAATTTTCTATAGCCTAGGTATATGCCCTTGTATGCACCCTTTTTCTAATTGGTCCACATAGATAGAAATCAAATAAAACAAACCAATTTAATGTAGAGGATTATATTTAATTAATTAAATTATAAATCTTTCCTTGTTCTTATCCCTAATTGTAAACAATAATTTTGTAGGCTTTGAGGAATGTAAAAATTTAGAAAATTGAACAAAAATTATTAAAGGTAGTGTGATGATTAAAATATATTTTTAACAATAACAATTATTTTTTTGGTTTAAAGCACACCAAGTTTCGGACTTAGGTTGTTGGGCCAACAACAATTAAATTAATAGGTTTAAAAAAATTGGTTGAAATATTTTCTTGGGCCCACAACAACAATCTTTCCCTAATTTTTTTTACAGATGCTCATCTTCTTCGTTCAACCGTCATTGGCTTGCTGTGCGCCTATGCGCACTGCTACGCACCTCTTCCGATCTCCCTTAGTCACCGACGCCCCATTTTTGCCCCATTTTGCCCCTCAATTTGCCTCGATACCCCGTCCCGTCCCATTCCTACCCCTACACCTCCGGCGCTCCTATTGAAATTTTCGGCGAACGGGGGGGGGGGGGGGTCTCCCTTATGTCTTTTGTAGAGAATTGTGATGACAAAATTTCTTTATAAATTCCACTTGCCTTTGGTTTGTACCAAAGATAAACATATCATCAATGTATAAACATATGATAATTCCAATTTCAAAGTCATTGAAGTTGATATACACACACTTGTCCGATTGATTAAGTTTGTAACCATTGGATAACACAATGCATCAAACTTTTGATGCCACTATTTTGGCACTTACTTTAGCCGATATAAGGACTTCACCAACTTGCATACCTTATGCTCTTGACCAGGCATTACAAATCCTTTAGTTTGTTTTATGAAAACACTCTCTTCTATATCTCCAATATGAACATTGTTTTAATGTCCATTTGGTGTATACAAAAGTTGTGAATTGCTTTTAGCTCTAAAAACAACCTAATGGTGGATATTTTAGCAACATGTGCATAAGTATTAGATTAGCCAGTCCCAAAATTTTGTCTAAAGCCTTGGACAACCAAATAGACTTTAAACTTATCAATGGTATCATCCACTCTCATCTTACTTGTAAAGATCCACTTACTTCCCCAAGATTTGCAACCTAGGGGAAGATCAACCAAGACACGTGTGGTTTCACATGATGAAATCCATCTCATCATTTATGACTTCATTCCAAAAAGACACATCTTGAAACCTCATCGCCTTATCTAACGTCCTTGGATCAATGTTAACACTATTTCTTTTTGATAAGGAAAGGAATTTGGGAGATCAGTAGCATCCTAGATGATGTGGGTGAGCAAAATCGAGTCAGCTACAACCGGAATAGAGAAGACACGTCGAAAAGAGCCAACAATGTAGTCCGCAACCGAATTGCACTCCTGATGAACGTGAGCGATACTCCAATCCTGGAACCGGGCCAACAAATAGTGGATTTCCGACCGTAACAACTCAATCTCCCACAGGGAGCGCCATTCACTAAGAACAACCTAAACCAGTTGCAAGTTATCGCCTTCAATCTGTATCTGGGGGATACCACGACTAATAGCCTCGAGAAGACCCTAGTGTAAGGTGATGGTCTCGAAAATGATAATAGATTATCGACCAATCATTCCTCCTTCAAAATGGATAGGGGATCCACCGGAGTCCTGAAGTATGAAACCGAACGAAGTCACGCCATCCGAACAAACTTCGCCATCAAAGTTTAGTTTAATGAAGTCTTTTTGGGTTTTTCCCACTTGGTATGTTTCCTAGTTCTCACAATATGGGTGTGCGAGGTGATATTTTCATTGTTTTCTGTGAGTTTTCAGTCCCTAGCCTGATTACGGGCGAACATGCAAATAACAACGACGTTTTTCAAGATTGGGCTATTCCCGTTGTCGAAGGTTCTTTTGTCCCTCACGAACTAGAGGCTCCACTAAGCGGTTGTTAAGAGCTCTAGCTCCTCCTTGGTTGTTGTTGCCTTAATTTTGTCTAGGACTTGGTGTGGTTTTTTGTCACCGGGTATCACATGCTCGACAATCCACAGTAATTTTGGGCTTAAAGAGTTGAGGGTTGCCTTGGTAAGGGGGCAAGATGTTAAGAGATGGTTGGTGTCTTCGATATGACTGTTGCATGCTTCACAGCCCTGAGGGACCGGGATATGGTTGGAGGCAAGCCTTGTATTTTTTAGGAGGCCGTTTCGAGCAACTTTCCATAAGAAGTTTTTCATTTTAGGGGAGATGTTTAGTTTATTTATCCATTCCAAGTTAATTCTGGGCTCACCCTTGGACTGATTAAGCGATAGCATGGCAGAGTGGGTGGAGTAACAACCATATTTGCTCGGCCGCCAGTACATCCGATTTGGGATTTTTTAATGGGGTTGATGATTTTTGTGATTTTTTCAAGGTCTCCTTAATTCACGACCCTGCGTAGTTTCTCTAGGTTCCATGAGTTGTCTTCTAGAAGATAAGCCTCAACGTGCTCCTCCTTGTTAATTAGAGTCTCGACCTCTATTCTTGTGTTTGGAGGACTATTGTCGGTCCAGTCATACCGCCAAAAGTGGATTGTTTTCACATCCCCGATTCCCATGATAAGTTTGTGGGATGGATTCGAAAATGTGTCGTAACCTTATCTTTCTCTATTCTAGTCAACAACGGACCAACAGAGCAATTTTACCGCCAAAGGGGCCTCAGACAGGGAAACCCTCTTTCACCATACCTCTTCATCCTCGTTGCTTAGGTTTTGATAAGACAACTCCAATTGAAGAGCACAAACCCAAAAAATGGCATAGGAATCCAAATTTCTAGGAATGGAACAAAAAATTTGTTTCTTGCCTTTGCCAATGATATCATCATTTTTGCTAAAGCAAACAGCCAAGAATGCAAGAACATGTACAACATTGTTGATGACTACTGCCAGATTTCTGGTCAAAAAGTCAATTTCCACAAATCTGCTTTTCAAGTTACTAAAAACACAAGTAATAACATCAAGGATCAAATAAAACAGATCCTACAGGACATTTGATAAAACTCTCACCACTATAACAGTACATGTGTTGAGAATGAATCTCGTTCCTTGTTCCTTCAACTAAGTAATGGACAATTGGCAAACTTTTGGCTAATCGTAGAAAACGTAAACACACCAAGGGTTTTGATAAATGGACAATTGGTATTTGATATATTTGAATTGCGTGTAAGCTTTCCTAAATCGATATATCTCCCTTTATACAACCTAAGGTAACCGTGAAATATGATTTGAGATAAGGCAAACCTTCTTGTCCTTGTCGTGGTTGCAAACTCGAACAAAACCTTAGAGATTATGTATATGGAATGTAGCTTTAGTCTAGAACTATTTCTTGGGAGTATAATTTCTTAACCTTTGACACAAAATCTCAATGAAGCCTTTATATAGGCATTTGGACGTCGTCTAAAGCGGTTTTGGCACTTTTCTAGGAATTTTTGGTAGAACTAACATTAATGGTAATTACAAAAATTCGTCCACTACCTCCTCACATACTAGAACCTCTAATATGATTATATAAACTCTATGCAATTACATGCATGTTTTGACAGGTTCAAAGGTGGTTACCAAGCAGTTACCCAAAAAACATCACACGGTTCATAGCCCTTGCAAAGTTTGTAAATTTTGGAAAGTTCTTACCTTTTCTTTCCACTCGAAATTTCAAGGCTCAAAGTTGTGCGTTTGGCCTTCTTAGATGATCTATTCGTCTTCTGCAAAGTCAATATGAGTTTAGTTTGGGTGATTAAGAGGGCACAAGACGACTTCAGTGCTGAGTCTAGCCTTAGTTATCATAAGTCGAAGTCCAAAATGTTCCTCGTGGGCATCAAAGGCTTATAGAAGGCTAAGCTAACAAGCATCATGGGGATGATTGAAGGATGTTTCCTGGCCAAGTACCTTGGCTTACCTTTCCACCACCGTAAGCTCAAAAATATTGAATTATCTCCCCTTTTTGATAAAATGTCCTCTCAGATTAACTCGTGGGTTGCAAAGTCTCTCTCTTCTCTCTCTCTCTCTCTCTCTCATACCGGTCGACTCGAGTTAGTAAAATCCATCCTCGGTGGAGTATGTAGCTATTGGAGTAGGGCTTTTATTCTACCAAAAAAACATCATCAAAGAAGTGTAGCACTCACTCTTGAACTTCATATGGAGAAACACTTGCTTTGGAGGTCGTAATCATGTGGCTTAGTGGGACGTTTTGCTGCCAAAGAGAGAGGGGGCCTTGACCTTAAAGATACTTAGTCGTGGAACTTGGCGCAATTCGTATCCTTCAGCTTTGATATTGACCATGATAAGCCAAACATCTAGGTCTTGAGTGATACGTGGCCGATTGGAAGACCGATCTCATGTATGTAGACACAATCTTGCTCCAGTGTTGACTTGATTTTGAAGAAGATAACTTGAATTCTCCTTGGATGGTACACTTCTCCTTAGATTGGTGTGGAAGGTTCCTCCAAGTAGACTTCGAATAGAATGGATCGAATCCTTAGACCACTTCAATATAACTCGACTTCTCTTTGGCAAGTAACTTGAATTGTACTCGTTTGGTGTTGTAGAGCAAGAACAAAAGTTCAATTGTGGTTGAACGACTTTCACGTGTAAACAAGAGAAGGAAGGACAGAAGACAATATATTTTTGGACTGAATAGAGAAAACACCTTATCCAAGGTGCTCTCTAATTTTCAATCTAATTTTATTGAATAAAATTATAACATATAAATAGTAAACTAAAGAAACTTAACTATCCTATCTAGAAGCATTCCTAGGGTTGGCCAACACATGTAAATTTTGGACCTAACAAAGCTTGATACTTGATACAAAAATGCTAAGCTAAAATATAGAAAGACTAGTCAACATTCCTTATAGAAATTCTTATCTTCTTGGTCTTGGAAGACAAGAAATTCAAATTAAACAATAAATTATATCTTATTTTCCTTGGAAGAATATAATTTATAATTTAAATAGAAAAGTTGATATAATTATAAGTAATAATAATATATATTCATATGGCAATTTCAAAATTAGACACTTTCGAATTTGGACTTTCAATAAATAGTTCAACTACTAAATAAGGAAACTATTTCTAGGATAAGCATGCAACAACCCTTGCATGCAGGTGTCATCTAACATCTAAGTTGGTTTGGTAGTGTCAGGCTTGTGACGAATCATTGTAACCAATAGTTGCTCTATGGGCATCTCAGCCAAAGCTTCCAAACGAACCAAAAGTGCTCGAGTTGCCTCTTATATCTTCGCGGCTCTAGACCTTGTTATTGGATCGTCAAAAGGAACCTTTAACTTGTCCTCAATATCTTTCAGATTCATGGTTGGACGTCTTGCATCCTTCTCCTCCACTTCACGAATTGTCCTCGATTCATCGTTGGTGTCATCTAAAGGAACAAAAAGAGACAAGTCTGAAACATTAAAGGTAGAATGAACACCATACTTACCTTGCGGGAGATCAAGCTTGTAAGCATTGGGGCCAACTTTTGAAGCACCTTGTATTGTCCATCTCCCCTTGGCTCCAATTTTGACTTTCTTTGTTGTGGAATCCGCTCTTTTCTCAAATGCAACCACACCAAATCACCCTCTTCGAATTGCATGTTTTTCTTGTGTTTGTCGTCCTGGGCTTTGTATGCAGCTTTCCTCTCAAGTTCATCCGAGTTCTCTCATGGAGCTTCCTAAAATAATCGGCATGCTTTAACACCTCAAAGCACTCCTTCTCCTTAAGGAGGCGTGGCATCAAATCAACGAGGGTGAGAGGATTCCTCCCATAGATAACTTCAAAAGGAGTCATCTTGGTTGTTGAATGAACGAAACTATTGTAAGCAAATTCAAAAAAAAGGATACAATCTTCCCAACGTTTAATGTCAAATTTAAGCTCCTAATAGGTCTCCAAGAGTCATGTTCATCACTTCGGTTTGGCCATCTCTTTGGGGATGAAAAGACATTGAAAACAACAATCTCATCCCCAAATTAGCCCATAGCTTCTTCCAAAAATAACTCAAGAACTTAACATCCCTGCCACTCATAATAAAAGAAGGCACGCCATGCAATCTGAGAACATTCTTAAAGAAAAAAATCAATAACATGGCTAGCATCGCAAGTTTTATGAAATGTAATAAAGTGAGCTATTTTAGAAAACCGATCCACAACAACAAAGATACTATCTCAACCTTACCTAATCCTAGGTAACCCCATAATGAAATCTATGGAAATGTCTTCCCATGGGGCATTAGGAATAGGCAAAGAATGGTATAAACCAACGACCCCTTCATGTTGATGATCGGACTGCCTCTCTTGGAAGAAATCAATAGGTGGAGGCTCATAGTGATTGGCCCCTTCATGTTGATGATCCTCTAATGGGTCAAACTCCATAGCTCTAGGAGGGGCCGACTCATAGGCCCCATATGGATTCACATGACCAGTTGGTCGAGCTTGCTTGGGAGGAGCATAGACACCTTGATTCCCTATCTTTAGTCCTAAAACTAGAAAGGTGGGACATTAGTATCTAAATGTTGCAATTGACCCTTCCCTTTGTTTTTGGCCTCAAGTTGCTTGGGGAAGGAAGATCATGCCTCTTCATGTAGGTTGTTGTGGTGGAATGCTTGGTAGAACACCATCTCAAGATTCCAATGCACTAAAACGAGGACCCCAAACACTCTCCATTTTTGCAGTGAACATAGATGCCATTAATTGCATTTGAGCTTGTAGCTCAGAGTGAATATAGCCCTTAAGACCTAGCGGAAGTTCTCCTTCAACAATTGCGGGCTGTCTAGAATCATTTGAATTCGTCATCCTGATGATCTACAAGAGCAAAGCACACATAGTACCAATCTTACGGGAAAACATAAGCAAGGTGATGCTTATTACCAACTAGTGTTCGAAATTAGTGTAGACAAGGGTAACAAGCAACAAGAAAATAAAGAACTAAGAATCGGAAAAGAAAAAGACGCAACACACAAGAAACAACTAAGATAAGTGGGACAAAGCTTTACAATTTGATCAAAATGTAACTTATGAAAGCGGAATTGTAATCCTTTAGCACCACTAGCCTAACAAACTTTAAGTAAACAAAAATTGGCATGCAAAGACACACAAACTACCTAAGATGCGGGATAAAGAATTAAAAAGAGATGACTACAATCGGATGCAATGAAATGTGAAGTGAGATATGGCTTGATGCAATCCGAAGGGAAAACAACACGGCTCAAAGAAAGATGAGTGTAACCAAGGCTCTAGTGTCGGCACATCACAAAGCTATACAAAATTAAGATTAAAGAGCTTGAAACCTAGCAATATCAAGAGATGTATGCAATTTATACCCTAGAAAATAATGCAACAAGTTACTAACATGATGCAAAGAACAAGCAAGCAAGCAAGTTGAGTCATGCAAATTTATTTATTTTTGACTCATGTGAACAGTAATATGATTTTTTTAACTCAAAAATAAAAACAAACTAATTGTAAATATGATCTAGCTAGTAAGTGAAATTAAGGAAAAAGGGATCAAAATTGGCTAGAAGAGAAAAGAAGGTTTCTTTATGGCACAAGAAAGATACTAGCATGAAATTGGCACAGAAGTTGCTACAAATATCTTAACTAGAAAATAATGATGCCAAACATGTAGGAATATCATGCAAAACACAAGTATGCAACAAAGGTTACTCAAATCTTCCAATCAATAAAAAGTCCCAACAAATATCCTATTACTTGACTAGAAAGACCAAAACTTGCAAGACAAGTAAAAGAATTAATCCTAGAAGACTCAACAAAACAAACAAAACAAGATAAACAGGAACAAGTCTTGCGTGACACTAGGGTAGGCGTGGACTAAATGTGCAGAAATATGACTTGAAAGAAGATTTTGACACTAAAATTATGACCTAACACAAATTAGAACTTGAATATGCAAGCAAAAATACGGTGGTGAACTTCTAAGATGCACAAAAAGAACAGATTTTAATGAAACTTGCACTCCAAATAATCGTAAAAGACTCAATTTTTATGACAATTTCAAGTTATAACTCATGCAAAGGTTCACATCTTAGGGTCTAAAATTGAATTTCAAGCACCATTTAAGCAATCAACACAAGCAAAAGACCTGGTTAAGACTCATACCAATTGATATGTGACCGATTGGAAGACCGCTCTAGTGTGTAGGTCCGATCTTGCTTTAGTATTGACTTGATTTTGAAGAAGAAAACTTGAATTCTCCTTGGATGTTACATCTCTTCTTAGATTGGTGTTGAAGATTCTTCCAAGTAGACTTCAAATGAAAGGGATCAAATCCATAGACCACTTCAATAGAACTCGACTTCTCTTTGGCAAGTAACATGAATTGTACTCGTTTGTTGTCGTAGAGAAAGAACAAAATTTTAGTTTTTGTTGAATGAATTTCATGTATAAACAAGAGAAGGAAGGAGAGAAGACAATATTTTTTGGACTAAATTGAGAAACACCTTAGCCAAGGTGCTCTCTAAATTTCAATCTAATTTTATTGAATGAAATCATAACATATAAATAATAAACTAAAGCAACTAAGCTATCCTATCTAGAAGCATTCCTAGGGCCGGCCAACTCATGTAAATTTTGGCCCTAACAAAGCTAGCAACAAGATACAAAAATCCTAAGCTAAAAGATAGAAACACTAGTCAACATTCCTTATAGAAATTCTTATCTTCTTGGCCTTGGAAGACAAAAAAATCCAATTAAACGAACCAAAAGTGATAGAGTTGCCTCTTGTACCTTCTTGACTCTAGACCTTGACACCTTGTTATTGGACCTTCAAAAGGAACCTTCAACTTGTCCTCAATGTCTTTCGGAGTCATGGATGGACGTCTTACATCACTGTTGTCAAAGTCCAACCTTCTTATAGACTCTTCTATATGGGATTATATGGTGAGGCGCTTAGAAGGTTGGGCTTGCAAGTCCGCTCTATCCGTCAGAGATCGCTTGGCCCTGAGTCGCTCTTCCTTGGGGGAGCTTGAGTGAGATTTTGTTTGGAAAAAATCACACCCACAGACCTCTTCTTCTTTCTTCTATGATCATTGGAGATGACGGTCTCTTGTGGTTGCTTAGGAGGGGGGGTCTTAAGGTCGAAAATCAACATCCCACTTGAAGTCTTCATCACATGGATGGCCGCTAAGAATTGTGCCCCGACACTCGAGTGGCTTCGATAAATGGGGTTGGAGATCTCGAGTGTTTGCCCAATTTGTCTGATAAACTTTGAGTCAGCCCAACACCACTAGTTTTCGTGCCCCCTTTTGAGTCTATCCTTTCGCTAGTCATCAGCTAGACTGGCATAGGTATTCTCCCGTTCAATATTTTCCAATGGTTGCAATGGTATGGGGTTAGCTCCTCCAAAAAAGTTTGTTTTCTTCAAGGTAAGAATCTTTCCCTTCACCTCTTTTGTTTACAACATTTGGAAGTGTAAAAATAGCAAATGTTTCGAGAACAAGCCCGCCATCATCCAAGATTGTGTCATGGCCATTCAAACAAACATAAGAGCAGGGGGTTGAGAGGTCGCATCAAGAGTAATGATAACCGCACCAACGGCTTGCTTAAACAACGCGACATGTCGTAGCCATAGAGTTGTGGTTTTTTCGTAGTTGTAGTAGTTGAGGTGTTTAGTTAGTTCATTGTGCAAGTGTTCCTGGATTGTTCCCATTGTTTGTCGTTGTGGTTGTCTCTTTGAATAAACGTTTTAGTCCGCTTGTTTTTTTTATAAGGAAAGTGATTAGGGTGACCACTAACAACCTAGTGGTCGCCCTAGAGCATCCTGATGGATGAGGGTAAGTAAACCCGGATCAACTGCAAGTGGGAAGGAAGAGACACGTCTAAAGATCCAGCGAATTCTGCCACAGAATTGCACTCCCGATAGACGTGAGTTATACTCCAATCCTGGAACCGGGCAAGCAAACAGTGGATGTCCGAACGTAGCAGTTCAATCTCCCACGGGCAGCGCCAGTCACCGAGCACGACCTTGACCAGCTGCAAATTATCGCCTTCAATCTTGATCTGGGGAATACCACGTCTAGTGGCCTCGAGAAATCCCTTGCGTAAGACGATGGTCTCGAATATCAGAACGGACCGTCGACAAATCAATCCTCCGTCAATGTGGATGAGGGAGCCTCCAGAGTCCCTGAGGATGAACCTGAACGAAGCCACGCC
The DNA here is from genome assembly GCA_964016875.1 of Fallopia convolvulus. Lineage (NCBI taxonomy): Eukaryota > Viridiplantae > Streptophyta > Magnoliopsida > Caryophyllales > Polygonaceae > Fallopia > Fallopia convolvulus. The sequence continues at coordinate 24,682,857 of OZ024729.1, forward strand.
ATCTGCATTCACAGCACCATCAAAATTCAGTTTAATATAGTCCCTCTTGGGTTTTGCCCATTTTGTATGCTTTCTTCTTGCTACACCCCCAATCGTGTGATTGCGGGGGCCAGGGGAGTCCGAGGCTCCAGCTAGTTTCCATTCTTTAATCTGGTTTCGGGTAAATTCAGCAATGTTATCAACATTAGTCAAGTTTGTTCCATTGTTGTTATCAAACACTCGCCTATTTCTGGCGAACCATAGGCTCCACCAAGTGTTTATAAGGATTTCAAGTTCCTCTTTTGTAGCTTTTCCTTAATTTCTTCTAGGACCTGGTGTGGTTTTTTGTCGTCCAGGGATACCTGGTGAGTAATCCTACGGATTTTTGGGTTTATAGAATTAATGGTTACTTTTGTGAGGGGGCATGAAAATAGGATGTGATTTGTGTCTACAACCTGGTTATTGCACGCTTTGCAGCCTTGTGGGATCGGGATATGGTTAGCCGCAAGCCTAGCTTTAGTAGGAAGGCCGTTACGAGCCACTTTCCACGGGAAGTTTTTCATTTTGGGAGAGATGTTTAGCCGGTTAATCCATTCTAGGTTAATCTTTGGTTCACCTTTGGATTGGTGGAGCCACTGCATTGTCGAGTGAGTGGAGTACCAACTATTTCTTCTTGGTTGCCAGTACAGTTTGTCCGGTATTTTATTGATGGGGTTAATAATTTTGGAGATTCTTTCGAGGTCATCTTGATTAACAACATGCCTCAACTTTTCAATGTTCCATGAGTTATCCTCACTGAGATACACCTCAATAAGCTCCTCCCAATTAATGAGGGTTTCAACCTCTGGCTCTGGGATGATGAGACCATTTCTGGTCCAATTGTCTTTCCAAAATCGAATGGTTTTGCCGTCCCCCACTTGCTAGATGAGTCCTTTAATGAACAGGTCTCGTAGGCCCATTAACTTGGACCACTGCCATGATGTGTTCTGTTTTTTCTTATAGTTTAGGATACTTTCTGTTTTGAGGTATTTTTCAATCACTATTTTGACCCAGAGATTGTTTGGTTCAGCCAGGATTTTCCAAAGTAGTTTCATTTGGAGTGCTTGGTTCATTTCGACCGCCTTGGCGATTCCCAACCCCCTGTGAGCCGGGGGGGGAGCGATAGATGAAATTCCAGCTTATGAGTGGTTTGTAGTTGTTTTTCTTGTTCCAGAAGAAATTTTTGTTAATATCATCTAGTTCTTTCAAGGTTGATTGCAGTAACAAAAACGATTGCATTATATAGTTTGGTTGTGCTGAGAGGTTTGCTTTGATTAGGGTTTTACGCCCCTCATGGGATAATGCGTTAGCTTTCCATTTTGTTAATTGGGATCTGGTGCGTAGTAGTACTAGGGGTTTAAAAGTGTTTTGTGGTACTCTCCCGTTAATTATCGAGCATCCTAGATATTTATCCAAGACAACTGTGTTTGCAATTTGGAGGATTTGTTTTATCTGCTCTTTTGTGTTGTTGTTTGTGTTTTTGGTAACTTGGAACGCTGATTTATGGAAGTTAACTTTTTGGCCAGATATTTGACAATAGTCATCAATAATGTCTTTAATATTTTTGCAGGCATGGCTATTGGCTTTTTCAAAGATGATGATATCGTCCGCAAAGGCCAGAAAAGGGATTTTTGTTCCATTTCTCGAGATTTGGATCCCGATGCCACTTTTTGGGTTGGTACTCAGAAGGTGGAGTTGTCTTGCCAGAATCTTGGCGGCAATAATGAACAAATATGGTGATAGGGGGTCCCCCTGCCTAAGGCCCCGTTGGGGGTAGAATTGTTTTGTTGGTCCATTATTGACTAGTACAGAAAATGAGACTGTTTCTACACATTCCCGGATCCAACCTACAAATTTTTCGTGAAAACCAAAATTGTGGAGAATATCGGTCAGGAATTCCCAGCTGATTCGATCGTAGGCTTTTTCCATATCAAGTTTGATTGCAATCCAGCCCTCCCGCCCACGTTTTTTGCGGAAGGAGTGGAAAATTTCATGCGCTATGAGTGTATTATCGTGGATACTCCGATTATGGACGAATGCCCCTTGCATCGAGTGGATTAGTTTGTTTAGGATGTTTTTAAGGCGGTTTGTTATAATCTTCGAGATTACTTTGTAGATGGTATTGCATAGGCTAATTGACCTATAATGGTTAGTTGAATTAGGGTTTTCACATTTGGGTAGAAGGGTTATAAATGTGTGATTGATTTGTTTCAAAATCTTCCCTGTGTGGAAGAAGCTTTTAACAGCTTCTGTCACGTCCGGTCCAACGATATGCCAGTATTTTTTGTAGAAGCTCGCCGGCATTCATCCGGGCCGGGGGATTTGTCATCTCCAATGTCGAACATTGCATTCTTAATTTCACTATTTGACACTGGTTTTGTAAGCTCTGTGTTGTCTGCGTTTGTTATTTCTTTTTTGATGGTTTGCGTCATGTCTTGGAGCTTGTTGCGGTTTATTTCCAATGCCCGGAATCGAGTTTGGAAGTCCCGTTTAATTTCTGTTTTGATGTTTTCTAGTCTGGATATTTGTGTACCCTCAGTTGTACGGATTTCTTTAATATTGGTTCTGTTCCTTTTGCCATTGGCAATCCGGTGGAAATATTTGGTATTTTTGTCATTCAGTTTAATTTGCGAGTTTTTTGCCCTTTGTTTCCAATAAGAGTTATGGAAATTAATAAGGCACGATCGTTTCTTCACCAATCTCTCCTGCTTTTGAATTAGTTGTGTGTTTTGATGTTTAATGATATCTTTCTGGATTTGAAGGAGGTCCTCATCTAGTTTTTTGATTTGTTCGAAAATATTTCCAAAAGTATGTTTATTCCATAATTTTGCTTTTGTTTTAAGTAGTTGTGTTTTTTTGATGAGATTAAACATGTGTGATCCACCTGCGTTGTAATGCCAGGCTTGTTTGATGACGTTTTGGAAGTCTTTTCTAGAAGTCCACATCATCTCAAATTTGAATGGTTGTGCTTTGAATGGTACTCCTGTTGGGATATCGCACGAGATAGGGCAGTGATCAGAGGATGAGAAGACATGGTTTTTTGTCATTATAGACGGATACCATTGGATAATCTAGTTGCTTACTAAGGTGCGGTCTAGTTTCTCAAACGTAATATTTTCGAGGTTTTTGGATCTTCTCCAAGTGAATTTGTTACCAGACGTCGGAATATCACAAACGTTACAATTGTTTTTAAAATTAATAAGCCGTTCAAACCTGGAGTGGTTAGGATTGGCGCCCCCTTGTTTTTCGTTTGGGTGTTGGATTTCGTTGAGGTCTCCCATAATGATACAGGGAAGGTTACAGTTCTGGATAAATAGTTTAAGTTTAGTCCAGAATTGGTCCTTATCTTGTGCCCTTGGCGGAGCGTAGGCAAATACTATGATCAATTCATTATTGGTTTCCAGATTTGTGTAATGGAACCCAATGAAGCGGTTGTCTTTGTGAATAGTTTGGATTCTTTCATTTGAGAGTTGTGATCCCTTCCAGAGAACACAGATCCCCCTAGCGAATCCATTTGCAAGAATAAACTCGATAGAGTCAAAGCCAGCTTTTTGCCATACTTTACTTTCTGGTGGGTCTTGGGCTTTTGTTTCAACTAGAGATATTAGGTGAATATTTTTGAGGTGGCATAACGCGTTGACTTCGGTCCAAAAGGACCTACGCTTAATGCCCCTGCAGTTCCACATGCAAATCTTCATAAATAACCATGTAGTTTGTGGTTTTTGGCCATCGGAGGATGGGGAAACATCCTTGATAATGTTTTCAGGAATTTTGTAATATGCTTATTGGGTGATATAGCAGGGGGTATAGGATTGATCAGTTTAGTGGTCTTATATTTGTCATTTGGGAATTTTATCACAAAGCTACGGGTTAGTCCCTTTGTTTTATGTTGATGCACACCCTTATTTTCCTTTGTACATTATTGTACTTTGGGTGCTCTTTTGCAAAAGCGATATGGTTCGCTTTATAGCTACATTTTGTGGGTGAAATATCACAGTAGGAAGTTTCCTTTTTTCCATCATTCATCCTCATTTTTTCCAGTTTTTTTATTATTATATCGTTTTGGTTTAATTTTCTCGAGTTCACGTCGGTAATGGTATAAACACGAGTTTCATGGGATTTCTTGCTATTGTTTGTGCTCATAACCGTGGTATTGGCACCAATACGGGATTTTGATTCACTTTGCATCCGTTCAAACCACATAAAATTGTGTTTACTCAGGGGTCGCGTTTTGATACGCAGAAAAATAAAATATTTCGGTTGTGACAAGGCCATCAAAGTCGTTCGAATCGGTATTTTTAACACTCGGTACATTGTTAGTGCAAGGGTACTGCAAATATAATCATTGTGATACCATTTGGTGTTGCGAAGTCTCACCCATGTTGTAAAAGACAATTTGATTTTGTTTTTTATTGTATGAAAATGGTAGTGAGTGGTGACTAAAGACCGGATTCCGTCAGTTTTTAATCCCCTGATATTTAAGATCCCGGTTAGGGATTGTAGGTTGTTTTTGATTTTGGATAACTCAATCTCTAGAGTGTTTGTACCAACCATCCTATGGATACATAGCACGGCCGCGTGCCACCGCAAATGGTTTAATGGGTTTATGCCCGACTTAATAGGTTTTTTGTAGATGAACAAGTACACATGTACTTGCCACCTTTTTACGTTTTGCAAGCATAAAGGATTACACAAATCCCAGATTGTTATAAAAAGGTAACAAGAGCTGCTACAGAAGTGGGTTATGGCCCAGTACAAGTCACATTGTTTAGGACACACATAAAACCATGATGGGGGGTTACCCCAACAAGAGCCCTTAACTGCTCGTTTTGGGTTGTTCTAGTTCATCGAGCGGGGCCCGAGACACACATCACCATTGAAATTTTCCATCGACCACACACACATACCATTTGACAAAATGGCAGAGCTGTTGCTTTTAGAATATGGTATTGAGCTGTTAAAGCTAATGGGATCGGTCCTTTCCCGCAACTTCAAGATTTGCACAAGCATGTTATAGGTCATCACAATGACAAAGCCCAAGTAGCTGTAAATGGTTGATAGAGAAGGTTGTTAGTAACAACAAAGCAAAAAGTTAACAAGGCCATTGAAACAACAGGCCATAAATAGAAAAAACCATGAAGGTGCATTCCCGTGTTACTGCATTTTCTGTAATTTTTGGCCTTGTTGGAACTAAGGTTCCATGACCATTTAAAATGATTGGCATCAAAGAGCGGAATGAGATCATGCACTTTGGCAGTGAGAGAGTTGGGGTGGGTAGCAAGTTTCGAATGACAAACACAAGAGGCAAAACAGAAAAGTATCAGGCACCCCCCATGACAAGGCATGCCCACCGGCACGCAAGCGGGTTTACATAACATCACTAAAAGGGATTTGACCCTAAGATTTTCAGTAAACTGGTGAAGAGTGGTTGAACCACTAAGATTGCTAGCCAATTTCATGGAATTGGGATGAACACACCCATGGGTTTTAACCGGGTTGCACATAACGAGACAACTACAAGTTTTAGAGCAATCCGCCACACTGAAAATCAGGGGCGCGGAAAGAACGCAGCAGCAGGCAAGGCCAACGACCCAGCCATCCTTGTAAAGAGACATAGTAGAAAGGCGATGGAAAGAGAGTACCGGAGGAGTAACTTTGAACGAGGGAATCAATTGGGCAGACGAGAGAGACACGGAACCGTACGGGGAGACGCACCAACTGCACAGTCCCGAACCACACGCTCGACGCCACCTCCACCACTTTGGGAATGACCCCCAAACCGCCCTGCACCAACGAGTGGATCCGGCGGTTACGCCGGCACCAGAACGAAGAAGACGGGAACCGTCGTGAGGCCGGAAGAAGCCATTGGAAAGCTTTATTTTTGACCGGCGCTTGAGTCGAGATGCCCAACTGAGGCACCGTGCATTCATACTTAGCGGACCAGGGATGAGAAGGAACCCTCGAGAGGCCTTTATTTGGCCAGATCTGATTATTTCGGACGCTTCTGGGCAGCCATATCATAGGCGCTAGAAATCTTATGAGGGCGGCGACTGCAACCACACATTTCGGCTTTTCGATCCCTTTGTGGATCTGGTGGATTCCGGTGATGGCGAACGAAACCACACTTCAACAATATTTATTGTAGATCTGGTTAGTTCCGGTGAGAAGCCAAATGAAACACAGACGCACGAAGCTTTCCAACGCCCGTTCAGATCGGGGAAGATTACGAGTTCCATAAGCGCCCATTGGAGCTTTCATGGGGTGCTTCACCCCTTGGTGGTGGGTATTGTTCAGGTGATGGACCGAATTCTTTGTAGATCTGGTAGATTCCGGGGGCGGCGGCCATGAGCGGACTAGGTTACAGTCCGATTTGGGACGGAGGTGGGAAGCGTGTGTGGCGCGTTCTTGTGGAGAGTTGAGGCGTTCCATATGCTCACGCGTTGTTTTAGTCCGCTTGTTGTATACTCATGTATACCCGGCGTTTCATATGCTCACGCATTGTTTTAGTCCCCTTGTATACTCCTCGTGTATACCTAGGCACACTTTTTGTACATCCCCTTGTCTTGGATCCAAATATACTCAATACCTCAAAGACTTCAAATGACTTGAGCAACGGATGCATGAAAAAAAATATAGTCAGTAATGACAAGATAAGTGGCCATTTGCTTCTACCACGCCTCGGCTTTCAAGTTCTAACTAACCATGAGTCAGACGGTGATAAATCTACTCGTATTAACCCGACAAATTACACAAAATCTTTAGCCCTTTTTTGGGGCTTAAAACATATACAGCCCCCTGTACTTGTGCAAATTTGTCAGATAGACACCCCACCTTTGCGTTGGACCTATTGAACACTTAAACTTAACAATTTGGACCTATTAAACACCTGATAGCTGACGTGGCGAAGTACGTAAAAGTCAAACGCACATATACAGCTCCCTGTACTTGTGCAATTTTTTTTTCTTTTTGTATTTTTTTATATTTTCTGATTTTATTAAAATAATGGTGTTAAAGATTGGGCTTATGTGACATCTTATGTGGCAAAATAAGCATATGTGGCACACATTTGGACAAAAAATTGGAATATGTCAGCATGCGTGTGTTACACTCAACGAGATTGTCAACGACCAGGTGTTTAATAGGTCCAAATTGTTAAGTTTAAGTGTTCAATAGGTCCAAACCAAAGGTGGGGTGTCTATCTGACAAATTTGCACAAGTACAGGGGGTTGTATATGTTTTAAGCCTTTTTTGGTTAAAGTTGGAATAGGGCCATAGGGGTATTCAATCAGGATGTTATAAACATAAGAATTTTTTTGCTAAACACCCGTATTTTTTCCGTTTTTTGCAATTTTCACCGGATCTATGCGCCGAACGACTGAGAATGGTTAGTCATCAGAGACAAACACCCACCCCACCCACCGGATCTAGTAATTTAGAGCCTCGTTGATTAAGCCAGACATGAAGAACATAGTCTCAAAATCAGGTTCGAAAGTAAAAAACAAAAAACTAACACAAGACTAAACTTTTGATGCCCCAAAACTATTTTTGGCACCTCATTTCCCAACTATGCGTCACCAGAATGATTTTAAGTCATGCAAATCCCAAAGATAACTGGACAGTTTAGCCACATACATAAAAAGAGCATCAGTCGCAAACAAGGCAATTCAAGAATGCCCAATCCCATGTCAAAAGGTTGAAACAAGCCAGTCCCATATTTCCCTTTTACAGCTTAGCATGGTCAAGATTGGGCATAACTATGTACCAAAACATACCATATAAGATTTGAAATTGGATACAATCACAGCAGATAACCAGGGGGAGTTGTTGGCTAGAAATATGTCCCTTCGGGAGGCTGGACAAGCTTTCGGTTGTGAGATGCAGCCATTTCTTTCCTCAACTGGGTCAGAATGTCCTCCATTGTATACTCCCTCTGCCAATTAGCCAACATTCCAAACTTCCTCGGTTCCACCTGTAAACATCACAATTCTCCATCGTCATTAACATCAAGGAGGACTTACTCTACATAATATTTGAACTACACAAATACATTTTTTTTTATAAAAAAAAGAAAAATAACTCACTGCTCCGGTATCAGGATTCACACAAGTCATATTCACCCGTGTGTGGAAACGAACACTGGGAGGCTTCTCTGGGTAATCCTTGTCGCAGAAGAGTTTCAACTGATAAATACGACCTTCATGAACAGTCTGCACCATTGGAGCTCACACATTAGAGAATTAAAATTAGAATTCTCCTAATTTGCAGTTGATCCCGTTCATTTCAGATTAACAGACCATATACAGTTTCAAGCATTAAGGCAAAATAATCCAAATCACTACAACAGCCAACCTCTTGAGCATGATCAGCAGTAATTTAAATCTAGTACTTTCAGACCATATACATAGACTGCCAAATGGCAAGTGCTATATTCGGATTGCCCCTGTACCTATGTACCTTCAGACAGGAAAGTTATAAAAATACCAACATCAAATAAAAAACTAACACTAGAACTCAACTTGTTCAGATTTTACTTGTTGATTTACTCGTGTTAACAAACTACTCAAAACAAGACCTAAGAAGCCTTAGTCAAACATAAATCAGTAAGTAATTGAAATCTAGTACATCCAAAGGGATATAGCTAACTGATGAAGTTCCATTTCACTATAACAGAGAAAGTCACCTCCACAGCACTGACAAAAGGCATCAAACAAAAAGACCTGTTTTTGTGCTGCCACTTGTCAGCTCTTGTATTCACAATTAGCAGTTCAGTTTACAAGCACAGAGAATCGAATAGGCCATTTCAGATAACAAAGGCACTAAAGCATTCCAGAACCACATTCTTGATTTTAGATTTACAAGCTGTAATAAGATAAAGAAGCTGGAGGGTAAAGTTAAAAGGCAAATCTTGCTATAATAAAGTATCATTTCCAGCATAGGTGGGAGCAAATGAAACTTCCATCCATCCATGAGTTAAGATATTATAGGGAAAAAGTTAAGAGCGAGTTGAGAGAAGCATACATTATGATGACCGATTATTGTACCAGTCCAAGAGCGCATGTAAATATCATCTCCATCATCCATTCCATAGCTGACACTGCCATCCCCGATTCCCTTTTCCCCACGTTCAAGTTCCTCCAACAACCTGAAATTTCTAGGGACTGCAACAGAATATAAAAAACAAATGCAAATTTATATTAATAACTAGACTTTCTCATATAACAAACCAATGAATGAAGGCATATATAAATCAACCTGCTCTTCAAATAAAAGATTATAGGCACTCATCTATAACAAACCACAGATTGCACGAGTGAAAGGGGGGAGGGGAGGGGAGTGATAGGTAAACCAAATTTGCAGGACACTTGTCATCAAATTTTTTATATTAGGTCTGTTAGGGGAGAGAAAAAAAATTTAAAGATAAGAGAGTCAATTCAACTATAAAGTATGATTTGTTACTTTTGAAAAATATGCCCCATTACAACCTTTCTCTCTTCTTTTTGTTTGTTTTAGTTGATGCTGGTATGAACTAAGAAAATATAAAGATATCTCAAGGATAGTTGATATTTTCTTGGCCTGAGAAGTATCAAGTATACAATATTTCAATATTGCATGATGAACAGAAAACTCTTGCAGAAGGAAACTTTCACGAGGTATAGAGAGCCTAAGAAAGAGTGATAAAGAAAGAGCACAACAATCTGATCCTTAAGGAACCAGCAAAACTAAGTTTACCATAATAATAAAGTCATAAAGAAAGAGCCAAGGAGCCTCAAATATCTCACACATGTACCTTCCTCCATAGGTTTACTCAAAATACTCCACATTTCTATTCCTACTCATTACAAAGGCACAAAACTAGCTTGCACAGGGGAATATTAATAAGTTCAGTTCCACTAAAAAACATCATAATCTGTGTAACAAGCAAATACTATGGCAAATTGGAAACCCTTAAGGTTTAGTGAGTTGAAAAGATTCGAAAAATTCATTTCTTAAGCTTCCCCAGCATAGTACTATGTTAGTAAACCTCATAAACTTCAAAGCATTTGGTGCATGCTGACTAATACCTCAAAGATATACAAGCTGATCTCTTTCTGGGCAAAGAAAAGATCTAGCTCTCTTCAAAAATTTCTTTTCCAAGGAACAAAGAACATCGACAAACACTAGCTTCCATGAGCTAGAAAATCAAGGAGATGTTAACAATACGCTGCAAATACGAAAACTTTTCAATAGATTCCAGTTTTTATCCATAACAGCATCGCCAGCTGAGGAAGACAAGTTCCCCGCTGAGAAAGACAAAATCCCCGCTATCCAGAATAATTAAAAAAAACTCCAAAAAACATCAAATTTGTTTCAACAAAGAAGACCGACTCATCAGGATTCAGCGGCACACAGATCAATTCGCACACCTAGGCAAGAGATCAACAAAAACTAGAAGAAATCGGAACAGATCAGAATCACAAAGACGATTCAATTCAAATTGAAACCCCAGAAAGATGTAAAAAAAGGTGTCCGTTCAGAGCAAGGAAAGAGAGGGAGAGAGAAGAATACCAACGACGCTAGATCCTCCGGAACCAATCGTCATGATCGGAGATCAAAGTAAAGATGAAGAAAGCGGAGAAGCGTGGGGAGGCCGCGAGGGTTTAGAACAAGATTCCGGGGAAGAAGAGAGAAAATACCACTGGTTTGCAAATCGAAATCCACGAACAATCAGAGGTCCGCAAAAAGGGCCATATATTATATTCTTGTCAAAACTTGACCCAAATCGCCCAAATTAGCTCGACCTGACTGATACTTGGCCGACCAAATTAAGCCTAACCTCAAGGCTCATTCGACCAGACTATTTTCGAATGAATTGTCCGATATTAAACTAGTCTCAAATATAGGGGTGTCGGGTAGGTCGGTTCGGGTTGGGTCACTCTAGTTTCGGTTAAGTTCGGATCTAGGTCAATTTCAGATATTTGATAATCAGACCAAATCAGGTTAGACCATTTTGGGTCGGGTGTTCATTAATCAAGCAAAGTCAGGTTTTCGGACAGGCGAGATGTAGACCGCGGATTGGTGGAACGTGAGGCAAACAGGTTTCCCTAGTGGGTCGGCAATTTGGGCATGCGACATGCCGTTTCACCATTGGTTGACTCGTCCTTGTAGTGCAAACCAACTTGCGGGAAATGCCACGTGACTTGTCGTTATTCATTGGGAAGATGCCGAGAGATCCACGCCTTTACCTTATGTGGGTATATCTTTGGAGTCTCTTGGACCCGACCCCACCTATTACAGTCATTCAGCGCGTTAAACATTTTGGACTTTAGTTATCGCGTTGAGCATGCGCGTTGTTTGTCCTTGAATCTTTGTGAGCGTCTCACTTGATTCTCAAACTTTGCACTTTTTAGTTTATTAAGTGTGCTAATTGTATGCAAGCGGTGTCGTTTGCCTTAGGTTAGTGTGTTCAAACCCTTACCCTTCATGGGAGGGCTTCAACCCTTGCGAGAAAGATGGTTTTTTTGGGGGTACGATCCTACCCGCTTCTCGCGCCTTGCATATTTATTGAACGCGTCGTTGGCGTGGTGCAAGTTTTAGATTCGCTTATGTCAAGTTTTCACAATCTCCCTTGCTTTGGTTATCTAATTTGTCGTTTATCGCGTGAATTATTTGTGCACCATCACAACCCCATAGCTTGATGTTTCCATATGCGAGAACCTTGAGACACAAATATATGATGGTTGATTGTTGCTTGAAATAACAGCCTCTTTCGGCAAGCCTCCCATACCTTGGTTGTTCCTTTTGATGATTTTGCTTTTTGGGCCAAACATTTGGGTGGACATTCCGTTCGGCCAGATAATTAGGGGTATTGTTTGTTGGGCCAGATATTTGGGTTGACTATTTTTTTGGCTGGATATATGGGTTGACTCACATTGTTTGGGCTTCATGAGTTTCTTATGGGTCGGTCTAGGAACAACGTCTATAAATGAGATGAGAAAAGTGACTCTTCTCATTCCATTGCCTTCCCTATTCCTCTCTCGCATTGCCACGTCTTGCGACACTTCTAGTTTCCGATGACGACCGCCTCCCTCTCATCGTAGCAGAAGTCGTTAGTCCGTCTCTCTCCCTTGAGTGGCCAAGTAAGTTTCTTTCCTCCCTTTTACTCTTGCTCTTACTTTTGTTTTTCACCCTAGTTTTTTTTTTTGACGTTTCTACTTCCAACGGCCATGGGTGATGGGTGGAGATTCCTTAGAGTTTCTAGTGGGCTCTTTCAAGTTGAACCATGACAAAAGTCATTGTCTTTTCTCCTTCCCACGCCGTCTTTCTTGGCATAGGGTTTTTCAATTTTTAGGAAAACCGACTTCTTAGGCTTCCGCCACCGCGGTCGCTGGTTTGACTGGAGTTCATATCCAGTATTAAAAGTTTACCTCAATTCGGTACCGCTCTCGTGGCCCGCACCTGATGAGGGGTCATCTAGGCAGCCGCCTCCGAGTACACCAACCTTTTATGATCCACCGCTTAACCGAGCTAGAGCCAAGAAGATGCAAAGAGAGATGCAAGGGTTCGTGGGTTACATGTTGCACAAGGGGTCAAGGAATATTGTGGAACACATGTCAACGCCAAGGGCCGAGAGCTTGGCCCTGATCCAAGCCGCAAGCCACGAGTAGGCCAGTTCGGTAACGAAGCCAACAACCTCGTTATCGACGGTCGTCGCTGAGTGACTAAGTCAGCCGCGTCGGTACCGAAGTCACCAAGCTCGGTACCGAAGCCAGTAGTAACGGTACCGAGGTCAGCTGCTTTGTTAACGACCCCTACAACTCGTTAACGAAGGCGTGCTGGTTTCCGCCTATGTTTCCGTTTATGTGTGTGTTAAGACATTTGTTTATTTTCAATATTTTCCTTCTAATTTCCTAGAATTATAAATAGGTTGTTAGTAGTTTATTTGAGGACATTTAGCTTTATTATCAAGTTTGTAAACACTTTCATTTGAGAGCTTCCTTGGGTGGTTTTCAAGTGGATCATTGGAATTCAGCTTGGTTTGCGTTGATCTATGTCAAACTCTTCATAGATTTGGTGTTGTCAATACAATCACACGCATCCTCTTGGTGTTTCTAGGGCTCGACCTTAGTTATGTCAAGTAGTAGGAAGATTGGTCTTCTCTTTAATCGAATGGGTGCTTGAGACTTGATCTCTTGTGTCTTTCGTTTAGCTTGCAAGGTTATTCTTCATTTCTATTTGTTGTTCTTGCTTTCCATCTTGTTTCCTTTGTTTCCGTTTGATCGAGTCTAACGTCAGTTTGCTTCTTGTTCTTGTCGTTTGTGTCGAGTGTTGGAAAGATCGGGACCACTCCGTATCAAATTGGTATCAGAGCCAGGTTTCTCCAGCACCATTTCGTCATCCTTGCTTCCATTAGAGTCGACTACAAAAAAAATCTCAAAAGAAGAGTCAGCCAAACACCACTCTTAGCGTCGGTATTGTGCTCTTGTTCTTTGTTTTAGATTAAACCTTGTCTTATGTGTTGACCGAATTTGTGATTTCAGACTGAGAGCCACCAATCTACTACCAAACAACACCATCACCGCCATTTTGTCACCACCAAAGGGCCATCATTTCCTGGCTGAAGGATTTTCTGGTTGTGCGTAGCCAAACAAAGCCCTAATCAGCCATAATCGACTTTCAACCAACACACCCTCCATTACTTCAGAAACTGCCCACCCATCACCTAAGTTTGGTCAGCCACGTTGGGGTTTTTAAAGGAGAAAAGATAATAAATCAGTTTGTTAGTATCTCCTTGTTTAAAGCTGACCAGATCAATTTATTTTCAAATGAACCTCTTTCAGCAAATCCCTACTTTTAAGCAACCCCCTTCTATTCCTCTCCCATATCTTTCCTGATTTCTATCTTTATATATAATTACTTTATTTCAGCAATTTTTTTGTTAGGCACGTATACTTCAAAAAAAAATTCAATTAAATCAGCTCAGATCCACAAAAAAAGAAGAAAAAAATCAACGTCAAAAGATCAAGTTGCGTCAATCAAATTGTGCCTTGTTAGTTCATTCCTTTCTATCTTTCTCATCAAATTCTTACATAACAATTGGGAGACTTTGTTCACCTCGTTTGAGACCAGCCTCACCCACCCTTGAAATCATAATTTGAGCTCACCAAGCTTGGCTTTAATCGATGAGGGTACAATCTTTAGAGTTTCCTTGGATAATCAACAATTCTTGTGTGTGCTTTCTGCTAAGTGTATATATTTGTTATTGCTTGCATACATTGTGATTTAGTTCCATTCTTGTTTCGATCAGTCTTGCATCGCGTCTTCTTATTTCTCTTGGGTGTTGTGTGTTGTCGATTTTCACTAAGATCATATTGGATTTTGATATACTCAACACGGATTGGAACAAGAGGCATATTCCTTTGACAAGAGAGATTAAACACTCGGGGTTAAACACGTGTGAATTGAGCTTATTTATTATACTAACCTAACGTGTTTGCTAGTGTTGTGAAAATGCCTAACTCAGTTAGAGAGTCCAGCCATGAAGACGAACAAGAACCGGTGCATCCCAAGGTGCTCAACATGCTAAAGGCCATGACGGACAACATTGCCCAATTGACCCAATGCATGAGCTCGCTGGAGACCTGAGCCACGCCGCCAGGTCCCAACTCGGTACCGATACCACCAGCCTCGGTACCAAGCTAGTTGCCGCAAGACCACGTCGGCACCAGCGTCGCAGCCGGGGCTTATGTTGGGGGCGCGCCCAACCAAGAGTACGCGCCTTCCGATACCGGCACCCTTTCGGCGCGCCAAGGCCTCGATACGAAAGGTATGCATTTCCCTCGAGATCGCCATTTTAACGCTAATGATTTTCGTGAGTTTCAGGATCAAAGAAGGGATCAAAGACAAGCTCAATATGAAGAGGAGATAAGTGAAGATGAATGGGAAAGAGTGTCTTTCCGAGGCCAACAACAAAGAAGGCCACGAGAGGAAGATGGCATAGGCAAAATCAAGGTCAAGATCCCAGCCTTTGAAGGCAAATGTGACCCGGACGTGTACATGGAATGGGAGACCAAGATTGAGCAAATTTGGAGTTGCCACAACTTTCCCGAGGTCAAGAAGGTTCAGCTAGCCGCCCTTGAGTTCACCGGTTACGCCCTCATTTGGTGGGATACCTTGGTGAAGGATAGGAGGCGCAATTTGGATCCATCCGTGACTACTTGGGAACAAATACGAGCCTTGATGAGGACTCAGTTTGTGCCCCAACACCACTCATGTGAGCTTCGACAACGGTTGTAGAATTTGAGGCAAGGCTCTAAGAGTGTAGAAGAGACCTTCAAAATGTGGTGGAAGATGAAGAAACCACAATGGCTAGATTTCTTAGAGTTTTACATCCTCATTTAGCCAATGGAATTGATCTTTATCCATATGATTCTATGATTGGTTTGTTGCATTTGGCTATTAACATTGAGAAGAAAACAAAGGCAAAGTACCAAGTTGGGAAGGGAAGCGGAGGCCAGCCCCAACCATGGAAGGGTGGCCGCGGACCGGAATCCTACGCCAAGGACACGGCGGGCCACAAGAGGGAAGGAGGTCAAGGCGCCTCGAATGGGACGAGCTACGGCCAAATAAGGGGAGCACCAAGTGCTCCAAACACAAGCTCGGCTCAAGGCACCAAAAATGACTTGGCTGGTTACACCAAAGGGAGTACTCCTAACCCTTCTACTCGTACTAGAGATGTTGTGTGTTTTAAGTGCCAAGGTAGGGGGCACATGATGAAAGATTCCCCTAACATGAGAACCATGCTACTTAATCATCTAGGGCATTATGAATCGGCTTCTGATTGTGATGATGATGATATTAGTGCTAATGAAGCCTTGAATGTGCATGTTGACATGAACCATGAATCTGAGTGTGTTGATGCAAATGTTGTTGAATTTGAGCATGGTGATTGTCTTATTGCTAGAAGAACTTTGCATGCTATGCGTACACATTGTGAAGATAACCAACGAGAGAACTTGCTTCATACTAGATGTTTGGTTAAAAATAAGGTGTGCAATGTTATTATATAGACGGTGGTAGTTGTTGTAACATAGCTAGCACAGAGATGGTTAAGAAATTGCAATTGGAAACTTCTTTGCATCCACGGCCTTATGAGCTTCATTGGATGAATGATTGTGGTGAACTAAAAGTGACTAAGCAAGCTAGGGTATCACTAAAACTAGGACCATATGAGGATACTATTTTGTGTGATGTGGTACCAATGCAAGCATGCATGTCATATACTTCTAGGTCGTCCATGGCAATATGATAGGCGTGTTATGCATGATGGGTATACTAATCGCCATACTTTTACTTTCCAAGGAAAACCCATTGTTCTTAAGCCAATGACTCCTTTGCAGGTGGTGGAGGAGTATGAGAAGAAAAAGGAGCGGGCTACGGAGGAGGGCAAGAAGGACAAGCAAAACGCCCCAGCCCCTTCATCGGCGCTATTGGCCACAAAAAGGGAGTACATTTCTGATTTTTGTGATGAGGCTACCACCCTCATGTTACTTTGTAAAGATCTTAGTCTCATGAGTGACGAGTTAAAGGCCACCTTGCCTCCTCGTATACTCAGGTTACTTGAGGAATACCGTGATGTGTTCCCCGAGGAAATCCCACCTGGCCTACCCCCAATTAGAGAAATTGAGCATCAAATTGATCTCATTCCCGGGGCTACATTGCCAAATCGGCCAGCCTATAGGATGAACCCGAAAGAGACTAAAGAGGTTCAAACACAAGTGCAAGAGCTATTGGACAAAGGCTATGTGCTTGAAAGCCTAAGTCCATGTGCCGTACCGGTGTTGTTAGTACCCAAGAAAGACATAACACGGAGAATGTGTGTCAATTGTAGGGCTATTAACAACATCATGGTCAAATATAGGCACCCCATTCCCCGCTTAGATGATATTCTTGATGAGTTACATGGTGCCCGCATGTTTTCAAAAATTGATCTTAAAATTGGGTATCACCAAATTAGGATGAAAGAGGGGGATGAGTGGAAAACAACCTTTAAGACAAAATTTGGCCTTTATGAGTGGCTTGTAATGCCATTCAGACTTACTAATGCACCAAGCACTTTTATGCGTTTAATGAATCATGTGCTTAGAAAGTTCATAGGGAAGTTTGTTGTGGTGTATTTTGATGATATACTAATTTATAGCAAGTCCCTAGAAGTCCATGAAATTCACCTAAGGGAAGTCCTCTCTACACTTCGTTTAGAGCGCTTGTTTGCCAATTTAAAGAAGTGTGAATTGTGTACTAATTCGGTTACATTTCATGGTTTTGTAGTGACGGCCGAAGGACTCAAGGTGGGCGATAGGAAAATCAAGGCCATCCTCGATTGGCCCACACCCACGACCGTAGGGCAGGTTCGGAGCTTCCACGGCTTGGCTAGCTTCTACCAACGCTTCGTTCGGGATTTCAGCTCCATAGTCGCGCCTTTAACGGAAATTACCAAGAAGAGGAGCTCTTTTGAGTGGGGACAAGCGCAAGAGAAGGCGTTTAATGTGCTGAAAGTGAGGCTCACACAAGCGCCCCTACTCGCCCTACCGGATTTCAGTCGCCCCTTTTAAGTTGAATGTGATGCTAGCGACATTGGCATCGGCGGCGTCTTGATGCAAGAAGGTAGGTAAGCCTATCGCCTTTTTTCTGAAAAGTTAAAAGGTGCATGTCTTAATTACTCTACGTATGATAAGGACCAATTTGCTTTGTTTAGAGTCCTTAAGACATGGTCACATTATCTATGGCCTCGTGAATTTATCTTGAGAACTGATCATGAAAGCTTGAAACACTTTAAGAGTCAAGAAAAATTGGATAGGAGGGATGGTAGATGGATGCAATTCATTGAAACTTTTCCATATGTGATCAAGTATAAAAAGGGAACTAAAAATATTGTTGCCGATGCTCTTTCAAGAAGGCATGTTTTATTAACTACATTAGACTCCAAAGTGCTAGGATTTGTTTACATTAAGGAGTTGTATGTGAATAATGCTTATTTTAGTGAAATATATAAAGCATGTCTTGCCAAGGGTGCGTGTAACAAGTTTTACTTGCATGATGCTTTCCTTTTTAAGGTCGATAAAGTTTGCATCCCTAAATGTTCCTTGCGTTTGTTGTTAGTGGAAGAAGCCCATAAGGGCGTATTAATGGGACATTTTGGGAGGGATAAAACGTATCACATGTTGTCTAGTCATTTCTTTTAGCCACATATGCTTAGGGATGTTGAGCATCATGTCAAGGTTGTTTAGAGTGTCTCAAAGCCAAGTCTAGGTTGATGCCCCATGGCTTGTACAGCCCTTTGCCCATTCCCAATGCTCCTTGGGAGGACATTAGCATGGATTTCATAATTGGCCTACCTAGAAATAGACGGGGACGGGGCTCCATCTTTGTTGTAGTTGATCGTTTTTCCAAAATGGCACATTTTATAGCCTGTCATAAGACCGATGATGCTTGTAATGTAGCGGAGTTGTTCTTTAGAGAGGTCGTGAGGTTGCATGGAGTGCCTAGGACTATATTGAGTGATAGGAATGTCAAGTTTCTAAGTTGTTTTTGGAGGACTCTTTGAAACAAGTTAGGAACTAGGCTATTGTTTTCTACTTCTACTCACCCTCAAATCGATGGTCAAACCGAGGTGACTAATAGGACTTTAACCACCATCCTTAGAGCTATCATTAGGAAAAACTTGAAGCTATGGGAAGATGCTTTGCCTCATGTTGAATTTGCATATAATAGGGTCATGCATTCATCCACTGGTTTGGCACCTTTTGAATGCATTTATGGCACTAACCCGCTAACCCCTTTTGATCTTACCCCATATCCTATGAGGGAGAAAGAAAGCTTTGATGTAGGTAAGCAGGTTGAGTTCATCAAGGAGCTACATGAAAGGACCAAAACACGGCTTATGCAAAAGACAGACTACAACGCCGCTCGGAACAACAAAGGCCGAAAGCAAGTCATTTTCCAGCTCGGTGATTTAGTGTGGGTGCACTTAAGGAAGGAAAGATTTTCGGAGCAGCGCAAATCCAAATTATCCCCACGAGGTGACAGTCCTTTTAAGGTGATTAAGAAGATCGGGGACAATGCATACAAGCTCGAGTTGCTTGACGATTATGGTGTAAGTGCAACCTTCAATGTGGCTGATTTAATTCCCTACCTTGCTGTTGAAGATTAGCTCGATTCGTGGTCGAATCCTCTTCAAGAAGGGGAGGATGATGAGGGGTCATCTAGGCAGCTGATGTCGCACTTTTTAGTTGGTTTTTGTGGGTAGTTTTCTAGCTAGGATTGAGTCTTTTCTAGGTTTATTGTGTTATTTTGCATATAACTCCGACCCTCTTTGGAGAGTTGGAGTCGTTTGTGCTTGTTTGTTGTTTTTGTAGGTATTTGAAGCGTTGAAGAGGAGATGTTTAGGTTTTTCAAGCTTTCTAGGAGGTGATGTTCAAGCGGTCTTATGGTGATGTTGATAAGAAGAGTGAGAGTCGGTGCATTTGGAGGTTTGAAGATTCCGAGTTGAAGATTTCAAGATCAAGGTGCTTATGAAGGAGCTAAAGGAAGTCTTAGAAGGCCAAGAGCGATTAAAGAAGAAACATTGAAGAAGAACCAAGCTTTGGAGCAAGTCTGAGCAATGAAATGAAGAAATCAAGTGTAGCCAATGGTCGGAGACGACCTACACTAGGTCGGTGACGACCCAATCCGTGTGTGGCGGATTTGTTTCTTGCGTTTTAAGCTAGGTTCAGTAAATGTTTTATTTATGGGCCTTTTTAAGATAGAATTTAGTTTCCTTATAGGTATATTTCCACTACTATATAAGGATTGCTAGGGTTTTATTTTAGGGGGGATTCCAAGGGGGACGTTGGAGACGTTATTTGTGGAAGACGGAACGAGTTGCAAGTTTGATTTCTAGGTTATCTTATTCCAAGCTCTTGGACAATTTTAGAGAGACTTGGAGGTTTGCTTGAGATTGTAAGTTTTCTTTTAATTGAAGTTTGTTTGGATTCGAATTATGTCTTCTCTTTCGTCTATGATGATTGATTGTGCCATGGATCGTGAGTAGTCTATTTTCTAGGGTTGGGGTGAAACCCGACGAGTTGTGCATGATTAAAGCATGAATCTTTGATTGATCAATCCTTTTGAATCTCTATCCCTTGTCTACTTGTTTTCTATCAATTCCTTAATGAAAGTTGAGGCATGTTCGAGTTTATGATTGAATTGAAAGATTGAATTGTGAATTTGGATAATACTTGGTTGAAAACGAAAGTTGAAACTCTTAGAAAACAAGTAGGGTTGCAAGTTTAGATCTTTATGAAAGTTTAGATTTCTACTTGATTATTTGTGACGAAAGTCATTCATGAGATTGTTGTTGGTTGATTTTGATTCATGTTTGCATGCATAGATTGTTGTGGTGAATCCTTTGCTCTAGATCTCTTTTAATTTGATTCTCCGAAGTTTTCTAGTTACCCGGATAGGTCGATTACGACCACTTTCAGGTCGGGGCCGAGCTCCTAGTTCCCTTAGTTTTTCTTTTGCGTTTGTGTTGAGTGGTTGGTCGGTGACGACCTGTTGTGGGTCGGTGCCGAGCGTCTGTTTGTGTGTTTTTCTTTGCTTTGTTCTCTATTATTAGGATTAGTAGCTAGACATAGATTCTTCTAATCCCCGTGGACGAACCTGACCTCCCTGTACTCAGCGGGGTCTTGATCTATAAATTTATTTGCTTGTTAAGGATCAAGGTAAAACCCTTTCAACCGCAGCCGCCTCCGAGTGCACCAACCTTCTATGATCCACTGCTTACCCGAGCTAGAGCCAAGAAGATGCAAAGAGAGATGCAAGGGTTCATGGGTTATATGTTGCACAAGGGGTCATTGAATATTGTGGAACACATGTCAACGCCAAGGGTCGAGAGCTTGGCCCTGATCCAAGCCGCAAGCCATGAGTAGGCCAGTTCGGTAACGAAGCCAACAACCTCGTTATCGACGATCGTCGTTGAGTGACCAAGGCAGATGCGTCGGTACCGAAGTCACCAAGCTCTGTACCAAGGCCACCAAGCTCGGTACTAAAGCCAGTAGTAATGGTATCGACGTCAGCTGCTTCGTTAACGACCCCTGCAGCTCGTTAACGAAGGCGCGCCGGTTTCCGCCTATGTTTCCGTTTATGTGTGTTTAAGACATTTGTTTATTTTCATTATTTTCCTTCTAATTTCCTAGAACTATAAATAGGTTGTTAGTAGTTTATTTGAGGACAGTTAGCTTTATTATCAAGTTTGTAAACACTTTCATTTGAGAGCTTCCTTGGGTGGTTTTGGAGTGGATCATTGGAATTCAGCTTGGTTTGTGTTGATCTATGTCAAACTCTTCATAGATTTGGTGTTGTCAATACAATCACACGCATCCTCTTGGTGTTTCTAGGGCTCGACCTTAGTTATGTCAAGTTGTAGGAAGATTGGTCTTCTCTTTAATCGAATGGGTGCTTGAGACTTGATCTCTTGTGTCTTTCGCTTAGCTTGCAAGGTTACTCTTCATTTCTATTTGTTGTTTTGCTTTCCATCTTGTTTCCTTTGTTTCTGTTTGATCGAGTCTAACGTCATTTTGCTTCTTGTTCTTGTCGTTTGTGTCGGGTGTTGGGAAGATCGGGACAACTCCGTATCAGCACCGAAGCAGTGCTTTACCCCTAGATGTCCAGTCAATTATTGCACCTCAACGCATTTCAAGGAGAACTGGCTAGCTTTGGCTTTTTCGAGTATGGCTAGCCAGAATGGCCTTGTTGATAGGAGAATTCTCGATGTGAAAATAGAAAGACATAGAGCTTTGTTGATTCCTATCAACACGGTGCACCTCTTAGTAGAAGGGCGTAAAAAGGTCTAGATTTAGATCCATATTTAGGGAACGGTTGAATGAGGATAGGTTCCATTGTGCATATGGCGTGCGCCACCGTGGGGGATTGGGGCACCCATGGCAGCATGTGGTTGTGTCTTGGGATCATCCACTTTCTCTCTCCTGTGTTATGAGTGTTCTTGAGGAAACTTAGTCAGTTTGCCCTTCCATGATTTGACGTTATTGCTTTTTGATCTTTCTTACTTTACCTTCATTCGAGGAAGTTGTTTACTCGTTAGTTGTTTTTGTTAGAGATCCACTTGTATCGATGGTGTTGTAGCATCGCGTTCTTTCTTCCTAAAGTTGGCTTTTTTTACCCCCTATGTATTGCGTCTTTTTAATCCTCTTCTTCCTATTATTTTTCTTTTTTCCAAGTGCTCGCACCTTTTGTGCCTTGGATCTTTCACTCTCGTATGTCCGATGAGAGTTGCCCCTCCAATGTATTGCGAGGGTTTGCTTTTTGGGATTGGGATAGATTTTACGAGGACCCATGGATTCAAAATCACCTAGAGAAGACCACGACGATCACCCCAACTTTTACAATCATTATATTGACGACTGTATATCCGTCGTTCCTCTCATCTCTCAAAAGAGGACTCCCATGTCAAATAATCTTGAGTTTGGGATATTCTTGCCTTACGGCTCATAGTCGACACTAAGGTAAACCAACTTGGTCGATGTAACACCCCGAAGTTGAGATCTTTTATTAAAGATTGACATGTTACCCATAACAATAATTGTTCCTTTTTAGGTTTCGAGTGGGGAAAAAGAACTCTAAAGTTAAGCGTGCAAGGGCGAGAGTAGTACCAAGATGGAGGACCTCTTGGAAAGTCCTTGAGTTAACATAGGATAGCGCTTCTAAGGCCTCAAGCCTTACAATTAAAGGCTCTACAGACTACATGTGGCTCAATTGCTCAAAGGGGTTGAATTGGCACTCCCCAAGAAGGGGGAGTGTCCCTAGGCTGTTATGACAACTGTGTGGTCGTGTACTACGATATATCCCTATCGCTGATTTTTGACTCTCGCTCCCCGCGTTCATTGTTGGGTATATGTGGTTATTAAATGTGTTTATCTCCCAAATAGCTCCTTATGCATGAAGGTTCTTGTGCGTGTCAACCATAAGGTGGCTCGAGATATTCGAGGAACTGGAAATTAACCACATGTGGTGTCTTTTGACACCTAAGAAGACGTCTTCATTTACCTTAGTCTTCCCTCGTTGAACTTGATATCCCCACTTTCCAACCTAGGGAATTGGCACACCAAGTGGTTTCTTGTTTGTGTTACCCAAGCGATCTCTTTAGCTTTCCTACCACGCCCCGCGCGTATCGAAAGTAGGACAAACTATAACTGAAGGACAACAGAATGCTAAAGCAGCCTTCAAGGTGGGGAATGTGAGGTCTCATAAAGAGCTTATAACCCAAGAGAACATTTAGAATGCACCGACTTGAGTTTACGTTTCACCCAAATATGGAAAGAATCGGACACTCGCGTCTTTTAGCTTGTCATTGCAGTTTTAGCTTATTGTTGTGCTTTTCTTACTTGAGCTACTCTTGTACATATGTTGAGTGCGTCGATAATGACCAGCGTGATGGTTAAGGAGAAGAAGAATAAGAATGCCCTTAGTGGTAGCGGAGCTAAAGAGAACCCAATTGTTGCCCAACTGACATCCAATAAGTTTTCCTTTGAGGCGACACTAAAGAAGATTGGTGCGTCGTTTGGGCCTTCTAACCCTACCACTACCAACAATGTCGGGTCTCCATGATCGGTGGAACGAAGAGGAAATTTCCTACGCCTTTTCCCGCTACTGAAAAAGATGAAACAACAGGTGGCAGGGCACGACATTGTGGCCTTTGGTGGACTCACAGTATCTACGAGGTGGAAGAACATGAGCTTATTGAGGTCGAGCCACCGTAACCGGTGAACTTTCATTTGCATGGCCCCTTCGATGCGATAGTCGAGCATCTAAAGCTTCCGCCTTATACCGAAGAGGAGAAGTGGGCAAATGATCTTCCCATTAACGAGACATATGAAGAGTCCCTAAGATACACGGAGATGGTAAGACCCTTCGCTCCTTATAAGTTTTTATCACTCTTTTATCGTTTATGCTCAAATTTGTCTTTTTATTTTATAGGCATATATTTCGCCCACTATAATGCCAAACACATAAATTATGGTGAAAAGTCCAACAAAAAGAAACAAACCGCATTGGAGCTGGGGTGTCGAAGAATAAGAAGGTTATCGTACAACTTGCCAATTCTAAAGCACGTGCCAATCATCTCAAGGATGATTTAGACAAGTTCGTGGGAGAGAACAATGAGCTTAAACCTGAGTCGGTGGGAGCTCTTGGTGATCTTTTTCTAGAATATGCTAATCGAGGGGCCAATGAAGCGGGTTGAATGAGGCTGGGGAAGAACTACACCGCTTAATGAGGAGGTGGAGAAGATTGGGCCGGTATACATGGTGGCGTATGAGTATATGCATGTGTGCATCGAGGAGATGAACTTTTTCTTCCAAGCAATACACATTAGGGTTAGACAATCCGTTGATAAGATTAGGGATTATGACTCACGCATCGTCTTCTTAGTCCCATACTACACAAATGACATGGGTGAGCCCCTTGAATATCCCAAGGAGCTCGAGGAGTCGATCGGTGATTGTGAAGGTGAGGATAAAACCATTGCAGAAGAGTCGATTGTACCTTCGGATCCAAAGGCTAATGAAGAAGCACCCATAGTTCAGGTCGTTCCTCTTACCCAAGTACCTCTCTCCTCACCATCTCCAAATGATAACTCTGTTCAAACAAAGTGACATACTCTTTGTGTTGTGTTGATATTTTGAACAATTTCCTTCAAATACTTTAAGATTTTTCCAAACAATGTTTTAATCTCCCTAAAAGGATTTGTATATGATTATTCTCGCGATGCTTTTAATTGGGTTCTATTTTGTTAATTTCATGTCGTTCTCATTATTTATACTTGTTTTTTTGTATTTGGATGGGTAGGATTACTTGTTTGGACACCCATCCTACCTAATGGTTCGAGATGCCTGCATTGTGCGCAACCTCGAATCATAAGACATGTTTATTTAGAGGGAGTTGTTGCAACCCCAAGCCTCACTTGGGTTGCATCCCTTTATTGATTGTTCGCGATGATCCCAAACATTAATTGGATCACGCCTTATTCAAAGAGACCCCTTTATTGATTGATTGTGATGATCCCAAGCCTTGCTTTGATTCCACATTACTCAAAGAGAGTTAGTGCAACCCCAAGCCTCGCTCGGGTTGCACCCCTTTATTGATCTTTTGTGATGATCTAAAGCCTTGCTTGAACCATGCATCACTCAAAGAAAGTTAGTGCAATCCCAAGCCTCACTCGGATTGCACCCCTTTATTGATTGTTTTACGATGACCCAAGCCTTTCTTGGATCATGCATTATTCAAAGAAGGTTGGTGCAATCCCACGCCTCGCTCAGGTTGCACACCTTTATTAATTATTTCCAATGATCCCAAGCCTTGCTTGGATCACGCATTATTCAAAAAGAGTTGGAGCAATCCCCATCCTCGCTCGGGATGCACCCCTTTATTGAGTGTTTGTGATGATCTCAAGCCTTGCTTGGATCATGCATTTTTCAAAGAGGGTTGGTGTAACCCCAAGCCTCACTCGGGTTGCACGGCTTTATTGAGTGTTTATGACGATCCCAAGCCTTGCTTGGATCGCACATTATTCATTTTCGCGATTGTTTCAAGTGTAAGGGAATTTGTTTATTCAAGTCGTTGATAACATGTGTTTATAACACCTTTTGACTTGATTAATCCTCACTTTTGTGCATAAAACATACAATTGCGTGATCATTTTAGCATGATTATGGTTGTTTGTTCGGATATTTGCACTTGTTTGCTTTTGGTTTTATAGGTGCAAGAATTTGGATTCTTCTAGGTTCAAGTGGACTAAAATGGACTTCAATTCAAACAAAGAAGAACCCAAGGGATCCAACTTAAAGATTTAATGGAGAAGAATGAGTTACACTAGCCATACAAGCTAAGGAAGGACTCATATCCAATTAAAAATTGTCAAGATGCCTTCCTAGGATATTGCACGAGGTGCTCGTGCCACTCGGCATGCCCATGCCAAGAGCCAAATGCCCAATCTCTACATGTTATTTTTGGCATGGCATACCCGTGCCAAACGACATGGGCATGCAATTTTCAGCACATCTCCTAATCTGGGGTTGTATCACTCCCACCTTTTGAAGGCACATATAAATACTAAAGCAAGACAATTTTGAGACTCTCATGCCTCATTTTTAGTCTCCCATTCTAGGGTTTTAGAACTCTCTTTCCTTTTTTATTTCCACTCTCTTATATTTACATTTTCTTTTTCTAAGATTTAGCTAGTTTAATAGTAGATCTAGATTCAAAATCTCATTTTGGGTTGCTTGAGCTCTCTTGTACTTGGAGAAATTGGAAGAGAAACTCAACTCCAACTTGTTTCCCATGAATGAATGAAGAATCAAGAATTGATTTGAATGATAAGTGTCTCTTATCCATTTATCTTATTTCTTGTTTTGCCTTTCATTATTTCCATGTGTGTGATAATTGGATTGATTTGTTATGCCATACTTTTGCCAATTATGAGTGAGTAGTTTCTTGTGTTGAGATTGGGTGTAACCCGATGGTGACTATGTGATGTTTTGGTGAAGATTTCTCTTTGGTTGAATGAGCTAGTTTTGGTTTACTACTCAATTCTTGTACACCAAGTGTTCGTGAAAATGCATAGCTAGTATTTTCTCATATTTTAGATGTTGAGTATGCATTGAAAGAGTATGCATTGAAAGATGATATTTGACATTGTGCCTTCAAGAATTGAGCTAGGAATTTTAGGACCACGAAAGTAGGCCTAATTTCCTATTGATTATTTATAATTGTCTATATGTTCACTTAATCTATGATTAATTAGCACGAAAGTAGGAATTAGGCTAGATTAGAGTAGTTTTTTTTGCCTTGAAAGAGGATGGGAGATATTTTAGGACAATTGACCATCGTAGACCATTTCTTGCAACCTTAGAGAGATATTTGTTTGATATTGCATAGTTCCATTGTGGTGAGTCCAATCCTAGCCTCCCAATCATTCAAACAACCCAAACTCTCTTTCTTGTCACTTATTTAGACTTTTTTGTGTGTTTTTCTTTAATTATAAAAATTCCAATAAATTATTTGTGGTCTAGATTACTAATTGTGTGACCTTTGTGATCAACAAGTGCTCCCTTGGATTCGATATCTTTTATATTTCTTCGATAGTACTGTGCACTTGCGGGCCTATCAATCGTCACCATTATAAATAGCTAAATTTGGTACGAACTTGAAAGAGAGTCTATGAGTGCTTACATGTAGTATTTTTTGAGACATGTGATGTTCCATGTTTTTGGTCAGCGTCCTTCCATTTTCATCCTTGAGTTTGAAAGCTTCATGGACATCTTCTTCTTCGAGGACGTACGAGCCTTCCCACTTATGGTCTAGTTTACCTCCATCGATCCATATTAGGACGAGGTTGCTATCCATCACCCTTATTAGTTCCCTCCATCGACAATCACCAAAATATACTATACAACCCCCACGGCCTTTAGGAATGGACCCAAGATGTCTATCCCCCACATAACGTGTTGAAAAGGCACATGGATTGATTTTAAGCCAATTATCGACGAGTGTTGGATGCTTTCATGTCTCTGACATCTACCACACTTTTGGACATGATCCTTAGTGTTATACTATAGAGTGGGCTATTATGACCATAGCCTTATGATTTTATGGCCAGAGTTTGCCATCTCGGGTGACCCTTTCAAAGATCCTCATGAGTTTCCCTAAGTGTTTACCCTTGGGTGAGTTCGTCAACACAAAGCGAGTCGGGATCCGTGATGGGATCTTGTCCCGACTCAAGCCTGTCTTCGATGAGCCCGAGTCGACCAAGACCATGGCGTCCTGCTTGGACTCAAGGCTTAGACATATTTAGCTTATTTATATATTATTTCCCGTTTTAGTATTTTGGGCCTTGGGTGTGTGACATTGTAAGGCTCTAATCTAAGCCTTTAGAAGCGCTATCCCATGCCAACCTGATGACTTCCCTAGAGGTCACCCATCCTGGTTGGTACTACTCTCACCCCTAGACGCTTAACTTCTGAGTTCATTGTCCCCACTCGAACCTAGAAAAGGAAGAACTCTTGTTGACATGGGTAGCACATCAATCCCTTATAAATTATTTGGGTATTACAGACTTGGGTTTGCATGCCATATCTAACCCATTAGATCATTTTATGTTGCTTTTATTTCTATTTAAACTCTTCTTATACTCATTTACAATTACCACCAAGTTTAATCCTAAGATTGTTAAGTTGAGACTCTCCTTCTTTTAGGCCCGACGTCACCCCTATCTCTAATTCACCTCCCCTTCCTCGCGTCGACACTACGACACTGCTCGATCCGTTGAACACTATCCAACTCATTCGAGTCCCTATCTGGTGTACTGTCCCACGTTGGGTTGCATCCTTGGAGCTTGTTGTATTTGGGGATATATTATATAATTTAAATTTGTCAAGTAGAATTCATGTTATATAATTAAAAAATTTCAATTAAAACCTAACATATTTCAAAAATTTATATTATATTTTAATATATTATATGATTTACATTTTTCATGTAAATTTTATGTAGTAAGTTGTGACAGTTTTTTAAAAAATATTCAAATTATCGACATATCATGCAAATTATATAATTTAAATTTGTCAATATATAAATATAAAATTTATTTATTATTTTACAATCAAGAAATAAAAATTCATATACTATATCAACTTATATTTGATATGTAGAAAGTTCGAATGGATATCTGATGAAATTATCACAAATTACTGCATAAAATCTACATGATAAATTTAAATTATATAAATTTTATTTTAATATTTTATAGTGTATATTTTTAAGTTTATTAATTATTTCTAAATTACAATTGTTTATTAACTTAAAAATATCAATTTTTGTTTGAATTTTTTTATTAGGAAACAAATAAATTTTGCTAAAATTTAATGGGAAATAACAAGTAAAGATACGGGGCAAATCTACTATATATATAAAAGCAATAAGGTTTGGAGTCACCACATTGCGCCACCTCAGCTTTTGACACATGCATCTCATTATTAATCCACATAGGATTTTGCCACATTGCATTTAATCCTTGCTCCATAAAAATTATATATTAATTATTTTTTCCACTTCATATTCCACATGACAAATTTTTTCCACTTAATTATAATTTATTTTTATTTCCCAAATTTAGATAATATTGAGAATGTTTCAATTTGGTAAATCATGTAATAGTGGCTATTGACTATTTATGGTCAAATCAAGTCAATATGGATATTTTTTCCTATATTTAATTATGAAAATTTTATGTCATGATTCCATAATTCATCTAATTAAATAAATACAAAACAAATTTTATATTTAATAATTGTCATATCTTTGTGAATAAATGCTAGATCAATTCTAAATTTACAGTTTTAGTAATAAAAGTATATAGTTGAACGTAAAATCTATAACTATATATTAAAGCTGAACTTTTTCGAGCCACCAGAATCGTTCTGGTCCCACCTTATATTTAAAAAAATTATTCTTATTATTTTGACTTTTTCCTATTAAATTCTATTTATATATTTAAATATATCTTTAACATAAAATCAATTCTTATTTAGTATATTTTAAATTTTCAACATATATATATATATATCTTCATAACATATTAAAATAAAAAATAACAATATCTTTTGACAAATTCATTATAAAAATAATTAAAAAATTAAGATAAATATTTTAAAATAAGTATAAATAACCTTTATCTTTTAGCAAGATATCTTTTGACGAATTTATTTATAGATATATGTTGATTTTCTTTTACAATAAAAAATTAATGATAAATGTTTATAATGTTTAAAAATAATAAAAAATATAGATAATATAGTATTTAATATTATAGATATATTGAAAGATTTGATAATATCAAAACTTATGTACATGAAAATTAGTCAAAAATATAGATAATATAATAATTAATCTTATCTAATGGTTACTTTATCGAGCCACTAGAACGATTTTGGCCCTTATCATAAATTAAATTAGTTATATTTTAACTATTTATAATAAATAAATTATCTTTATTTTTATTATTAAATTATATATTATTATTAATTAATTATTATTTTTTAAAATCTCATCTCTTCCATATTTTCAAAATATATCCTTTTTTTATTTTCTTCATATTTTATCTCCTTCTTTTAAATTAAACCTATTTATGAAATTTGTCAAGGAAAATGAGCAATGTAGATTATTTTATCTTAATAATCTATGTTTATTCTCAATTTTAAACTTAATAATCTATATTTAATTTGTTTTATTTGATTTTAAAAAACAAAATAATTTTTATACATATTACGAGCAATAAGTTACATACATTAAATTTTATATTATATTTTTATTCATTAATATCTTTTTTATAGAATATCTAAAAAAAATATCGATTCATAGTCGTGCAGGCACGACGGAGACAACTAGTTTTTGTAAAAGTTTAAGGGCGTTATCGAAAATAAATTATTTTTTTTCCCGAGTACCAATTTCAAAGCAAAGAACTCAATGGTATTATCAAACGAAATCTATATAGTACAATACTAAAGGAGAAACTAAGTTAGCATAAAAAAATTGAGCCACGTGTCACAATTTACCTATTTTTCTCCTAAAATTATTTTAATAATGTTATTGTTAAGAAAATCACCCCACTTTCAAATCCACTTCCCCATTATGTGTTAAAAATTATCATAAAATAGTTATTAACTTTTTATTTATTTTTCTAAAATTATTTTAATAATATTTTTTTCAAAAAATCAGCCCATTTTTTAACCCACTTTCTCATTACATGTTCAAAGTTTTCACAAAAAAATATTTTTATTTTTATTTATTAATATCAATGTGTAATTATCCCAATACTTCTTCACCCATTTTTCCAAGTTCTTGAAAATTGACACTATTTTTCCCAATTGCACAAACATCACTTGGTCTCCACTTTCATAAAAAAATTTAAATTTTTTTTTATACAAATAAACCACTTCTCCACTTTTTCCTCACTTTTCTCCACATTTGTAAATCCACTTCTCCACTTCCCAAAAAATATCAATTATTCCACTTCTCCACTTTCATAAAGTTATTTAAATAATTTTTATTCAAATAAACAAACTCCACCTTTCTAATAATTAACCATCTTCAAATTGCAATTTCTAGTGAGTTTCTCTCTTTTGTATTATTTCTCTCTTTTATATTAATTTTTCTCCCAATTTGCAACCTCCATTTCTTGACACTCCAATAAAATCTTCTTTTCCTCTTTGCATGTCATCGTTAAGCAAGAGTAATAGAGAACATTAAGACATGCTATCATGATATATCATTATATTGGTTTTCATTCCTTTGTGATACAATAGCTATTTTCAAGGTTCATTCTAAATTTCTAACAAATATATTAATATTAATTGATTATGGACTTTATAATATTTCAACCTCTAGCTTCATTTTATCCCCTTGATTTTGATTTCATCGATTACATGTTTCTTTTGTATTTAAATTGATTTTTAATCAACACTAGTTTCTCTATTATAGTGCATGAAGTTAGTGGATCAAAAAAAATAGAGCATGAAGTTAGAGGTTTTTTTTTGTTTGATACATCTTTTAAACGTGTTGGTATACTATGTTAATTGATAAAACGAGCATAGGAATTGTCGAATTGGGACTGCTAACGAACTGCAGATATTTAGATGAGAAGGTTCATGGCAACAAGCCAACAATAGCTTGGATTAGGTGCAAAGGTTATTTGCCTGATTTTATAGGGCTTTTCCAAACACTATCTAGTTGATCAGAAAGGAAGTCAAAACTCTCATTTAAGATTCGACCAGAAAGGAAGTCGAAACTCTCATTTGAGAAATTCCGGTATTCGGAATATGGCGATGCAGTGGAGCTTTATAATCTGGACGGCGAAGATGGTGTGGATGGCCATGGCTGGTCTGGTGGCCGCTTGCTTTGCAGTCGCCGATGATATCGCCGGCTCTCTTCGATCGGGAGAAATCGGTGCCTTTCATGTTGGTTGATTTCGATTCCAGCTGCTTCTAGCTCTCTGGTTAGTTGTTAGTTTCCAATTCCTGCACCATTTGCTACTTCAATCTTTTGATTATCTAAGCTTTCCAGAAAGGAGCTACGGCTTCTTCTACAATTTCTCTGTCATAATGTATTATTTGCGATTGAATCTGACATTTTTGGCATAGTCCTGTGGTTGTTAGAATTGAGCTTTAGGTGAGATATAATTTGAAAGATTAGAGCTTTTAGCAACTTTGCCGGCAGATGATTTGGAGAAGCAAATAGTTGATGCTGTGGATGACTTTGTGAATTGATGACCATTCAAAGCTAACTGTTAAAATAGGGGATATCATTTAAACTAGTTATATTACTTGTATGAAGATTCACATCACAAATTTCTCCGTCTATTGTCTAAAAACCAATAGAATAGGCTGAATAGCAAAACCTATATGCTATCTATTTGACAAATTGAGGTTTATTCTCATTTTTTAAAGATATCTTTGGTCTTGCACTATGCTTGATTTTTAGAATCAGCCTTTTCAGGTGTGACTGCTTAACAAGGACTTTAAATTCTTAGATTTCAGAATCTCAAATATCTGCACCCCTCTGCTTCAACTTCATACACTTGCCTACCACAATACATTTCTCCTCAATCAAAACTAAATCTTCAAAATGTATAATCAATTTAGCCTTTTAGGTCAATCAATGCAGTTCTTGGCAAGGTTAGGGCTTGTGCTGCTGACCATGTTAGGTTCACATCAAATGTTAAGAAAGAGCTAAAGAAGCTAGAGAACTTATTGTCAACCATCTGCATTGTTCTTCAAGATGCTAAACTGATAGTATGATCAGAGAATGGATAAAAGATCTCGAGAATGTCATTTATGACGTTGATGATTTGTTGGATGATGTGGCCACAGAAGCTCACCAGCATGGGATGCATGATTAAAGCAGGTCAGTTACTATATTTCACCTTCAGGCCCAATTTCCTATTTTCTGTTGTCTAAGAAGTTGCAACATATTCAAAAAAGATTAGAACTAGAGGCTGTTAAAAAAGACTTCCAACTTGTTGAGGATCAGTCTGATGTCCTAGTTTGTGGGGATAGTCAGACATGAATGCCCATTTATGTTAACAAACCTAATATTGTTTGTAGAAGTTGATAGAAAAAGAGTCGTAGGCTGCTTGTCAAAAGCTACTAATTCTAAGGATCTTTGTGTAATTCCTGTTGTTGGATCAAGAGGTCTTGGAAAAACCTACCTTTGCAAAGTTGGTTTGTGACGATGAATGGGTTTGTCATAATTATGATTTTCAATTGCGGGTGCGTATTTCCAACCAGTTTGATATGAGGAAAATAGTAGAAGACATAGTGGAATCTGCTAATGGTAAAAGCATACTTAACCTAGAAATGGAACTGTTACACAGAAAGCTTTTCAATATATTATATGCCAAGAAATATTTGCTGCTTCTAGATGATGTGAGTGTTGAGGATGCAAAAGAATGGGACGAGTTCAAACGCGTCGTGTCTATGGATAAACCTGGAAGTGCTATTCTGCTGACAAAATGTACTTCAAGTGTCGCTTAGATGACAGGAACAGTAGCTCCGTTTACCTTAAGCAAACTATCTGATGAGAAATGTTGGCTGGTATTCAAGCAATATGCATTCAGAGAAAATGAGGAGAAAAATCATCCACACCTGGTTGAATTGGGCATGTCCATTGCTAAGAAATGTGGTGGAGTGCCATTGGCTGCTAAAACTCTGGGGAGTATACTGTAATCTTAAAAATGATTTGTTAAGATATAGATATATATATCTTAACAATGATACCTGTGTCTTTGAGGCTTCAGGATCACTTATAGATTGCTCTACAAGACGCTTGAGCGTGCTTGTACTGAATGCAATGTCCCCAGCAAGCATCTTGACTTGCTCCACCAGAAGGTCCATCTCATCAGACGCATCAACCTGGGACAGCATAAACAAGGACTATAATTTACTAGTAGTGCAGACGTACTAAATTTTAAGAACAATAGATGTATTATCCTCAAATAAATGTACACTAATTTGAAAGATAACATGAAGTTAGGCCACAACAACAATATCCCACAGAGTGAAAGAAAGTAGGGATTCTATAGTTCAACAATAAGACAAGCTCATCAAAGTCTCAATTGAGAAGGTCCTCTGTAAAAATGAAGATATGCTGTCATCTTTCTGTTCTACCATGGGGTTTCTCATAGGTGAGGTACAACACAATTGAAATCTGAGGAAGACCGGGAATCCGAACTCTTGTGCAAGTAATGGCATTAAATATGTTATTATTGCACCTTGTTTAATATCACTGTTGTAGATGTTTCCTACTAATTATAACACAGATAGAGGCACACAGCAAAAAGAAAGAAAGACAGAGCCAAGAGGAGTGCAAAAACATTCCTGCAGATATGACCAAAGACATGGATAGCTGTAATTTCCAGCAAAGAAAATTGAACTGTATATTTGAATTTAACCGAGCAATGTTGAAAGGGCCTCACATCATCGCCTCCAGCTGAATGGCTCCTTTGGTGACCAGGTACATCACTCATAAGAGCAACTTTTGCATCCTCTTATTCCTCTAACCTGGATTGCATTTTGACTTGTCCTTCTTCAAGCTAGAAGATGGTTAAGAAATAACAATAAAAATATAGTTAAAATACAAATCCTTGGCACAAGGCTTCAGACAAAATTTGAACAATTTAGGCATTTTTTACACAAACAAAATTAGAGATCAGATCAAGAGACAAGAACCTGCTGTCTTAAACACACATTATCTCCTCAAGACTGACATTCCTCTCTTTAGCTGATCAAGTTCTTCTTTAAGAGTTGAAATTTCCCGCTGATACTTGTTAATTAGAGACTTTTCCTCAATTATCTAAAAAGCAGAGACAGCAAATGATTCAGGTTCGATTAAAGGAGTTGAGATAATTGAGAAATGTTCCATCATACATCATAAAATCCTATTTCCTATGTACCTTATTGCGCGAAGCATTAATTTCTACTCGTTTGGCTCTGGTAGCAAACTTGAGAGTATTATGAGTCTCCTCCATACTACTAGATGCTGGAGTCACAGTGCATATAAGCTATACAAAAAATCACAACAAAGAAAGAAATCTGAGAAAAAGCAATCTCACAAACCTATTGAAAGCAGCAAAGTATCCAACGTAAAATTAAAATC
This sequence comes from Fallopia convolvulus, assembly GCA_964016875.1. Lineage (NCBI taxonomy): Eukaryota > Viridiplantae > Streptophyta > Magnoliopsida > Caryophyllales > Polygonaceae > Fallopia > Fallopia convolvulus. Next base: position 24,718,113 of record OZ024729.1, read on the forward strand.
TACAATACACTATTAAACTATCAATACAATATACATACAGAACATAAATCTTACAGCTATATCCCCAGGACGAAAGGCACAAACTCTTGATACCATGCGGGTCTTACTGTATAGGAACACTGCTCTCAATCATCTGCCGATAAACATATCAATAAGAAAAGGGAAACAGAGACTAATGCTTTTAAATGGTCAGCAGGAGTTCAATATTTCGCAAGTTTCATAATGAATATTGCATACTCAAAAAGGACTAGAGGAAGCTAACAAAGTTGTTCTCAAGTTAGATAACTGAAAACTGCATATACATAACCTCATTAAAGGTAAATTTATAATAGCCAATATTTTTCAAACTCTACCGAGAGTAGCTAAATCCAATATCATTGCCAAATATGACTCAGTACTAACATCTCTGTTATCTTATGTGTAAAGATGCATTGCCAAATATGACTCAGTACTAGCATCTCTGTTGAAGGAATCCAAACAAAAACTTAGGAGAAAGAGAAGTATAAGAAAGAACATAATTTAAAATACTGCCTATCATCTTCATTATTTGAGTTTTGGTTTTGGTGCAAATGATCATTCTTTATTCACACAAGTGCCCAATCTTCAAAGATAAGTAAAACACACATTACATTATTGGCTATTGCCCTGCATAAATTTCCTTCAAAACCAAGAAATTTCTGGTAATCTCGCCTTGTTTATTTCTTTACTATATACGGATTACACGTACACACACATTCAGGAACATTCAACGAAGATCAACACTATCAAATTAATAAACAAGTCGTTTTCCCTGAATTGCCACCAAAACTTAATTGAGCACCTCATGCGCTTCATGGGCCATGGCGCCTCCATTAATGCCAAAGCCTCAACTGCAAATCCGTGCAATTAAAATCTCCCTCTCCTTCAAAACCCCAAACCCCATCGCATTTACTGATTCCACTTGACAGCTACCTCTCACCTCCTCCTCCCCCATACTCTTTTTCTTTTCTCCCTCCTCACCAAATCCCAACACAACACCTAACTCAGTTTCAGAGCTCACACATAAAGCAACGGCACACATTTGACCTGAATTCCCACAAGTTCAGACAATCTCATATTACTACTGTTTAAGCTGAATTAGAAAAAGCCGCCATCTCTTAATAATGGGCTGCTCTGCTTCTCGCCCCGATATCCTCCTCAGCAAGGCCGTGGAGGGCTCCGCCTCTTACCTCTTCTCCGATTCCTTCACCGGCTCATCGGCGGCGCCGTCTCCGTCGCCTTCGGTTGCCAAGACCCGTTCCCTGTCGACGCCGCTCGTCCACCACCTTCCGACATGGGATGGCGACACTCACCATCTCGTTTCTCTGACCTCCACCACCTACGGCTCTCTCATCCTCGTCGACCGCCGTCCATCCGCCGACGCTCGGGATTGCGCCGATCGGTCTCACTCGCCGGACTCCGTGATCAACACTTGGGAACTCATGGAAGGCCTCGACGACGAAGACGGCGAGTCCAATTTCAACTCCGCAAAGCCCAATTCGCGAAATCCCTATTCAAGGACGAATTTGGTTTCTCCCGATTCCATCAGTAAATTGTCCGATTCCTTTGTGTTTGTGGAAAAGCCCCTTGAAGAATCGAGCTCCAATTCGCAGAAGAATTCGAATTCCAACTCCAAGCCCTTGTGGAAACATCTCTCAGAGGAATCACTGCTTTCCAAAATGGACCCTAACGTGGCTTCTACTTACGAACGGGCGATATCATCAAGACATTTGGGAGGAAGCGCGCGCCCAACAGCAATGAACACGAGATCAATAGCCTCTAGTCCTATGATGGTCCCGAAAATCAGTAGTGTGCCTTCAAGCCCCATGCTTTCACCTCCATTAAGCAATGCCAGCTCCAAAAACCCAGGTCCTGAGGATAAAATTGTGGTGTATTTCACTAGTTTGAGGGGAATCAGAAAAACCTATGATGATTGTTGCACGGTTCGAATGATCTTTAAAGGGTTAAGGGTTCTAGTGGATGAGAGGGACATTTCCATGGATTCAGCATACAGGAAGGAGTTAAAGGATGCATTGGGCGGAAAAGCAATGAGCTTGCCTCAGGTATTTATCAAGGGGAAACATGTTGGTGGAGCGGATGAGATCAAGCAGATGAATGAAGATGGAGAATTGGCAAGGTTATTAGATGGGTTTCCAGTTCTCAAGGATTCAGGCTTCGTTTGTGACAGTTGTGGCGATGCAAGGTTCGTTCCATGTGGGAATTGCAATGGAAGCAGGAAAGTGTTTGAGGAGGAAGAAGGGAAGACGAGGCGGTGCACTGATTGTAATGAGAACGGTTTAATTCGATGCCCTGCTTGTTGTTGCTCATGAATGGGTGATCATTACATAAGTTGTTTGTGCTAATTGATTTGGGGTTTTGGTTGAATTTATTGGTTGGTTATCTGTTATAGCCTTGTATTATTGATTTAGTGATCGTGTTGTTCAGAATCTTATTGAACATGTTGAAGTTAACCTTTGTATTCATTCTCTAGTTCTTGTGATGAATTATGCTATTCAGAAAGGGTTTGGTTAGGTTTTCTTTTTAACTTTGGAAAAGAATGGAATGAGTTTCATTTCCTTGTGTTAACTAATTCTGTTTCCCTTTCATTTTCATTCCTTTGCCTAACCGAAGAGCCTCTTAGAATATTCTAAAGATTGCTTATGTAGACATTGCTGTTTGATCTCATAACTGTCATTTGCTTGGCTGGTAAGAGTAGTGGTTGATTTGCTGCTCTTAAAAGAAGGCCTAGAATAATATAGTATCATATAAATGCTCATTATGTATCTTATTATATGGCATTAAATTTGAAGTCTGAAGCAATAATCATGTGGGAGGTGCACTGATTGTTTTGCCTTTGGTGTTCAGACTTTAGCATCCAACATGTGGAGAAAAATAAATCAGGATACACTACAGCAAATCTTTGAAATGTTAGGAATAAATTATAAATACACTGTCAACAGGCTGTGCAGTTGGGTACTGCTTTCTGTATTGAGTTTTAGCTTTCTTTCACTTTAATTTCCAATGCACAGATTGTCCTGGATCGGGTGGTCCTATCTTTGAACTTTTGCACTCCATTACTTGCATAAAATGGACCACCTTTTTCTTTTGTTCAGTGCCTTTTGCTTAAAATTAGATGTAAGCAGATGCTTTGATGTGGAAAAATGTGTTGTGGACCATGTTATGTAAGTGATACAAATGTAGAATTGGTTTTGCCTGTACAGAGAGATATGGGATATAATTGGAACTATATAACACAAGATTAGCCTGCTCTTGTGCAATGGCGACACACACGATTCAAGTATAGAGCTTTGTTATAGGTGAATGGTCCAAATATTTTGAATTGTATACTCAATACAAGTACAAAATAACCTCTTTGAGCATTTAGATAAAGGAGTATCTTAAATCAAAACGCAGGATATGTTTGGATTTCATGTAGCATAACCGATTTATGTATTATCGGGCGTTAAATGATGCATTGTAATTTTAATATTCAAGAACACTTGTAAAAATTGACACTGTATTACATGAAACTTTCTATATATGCATTCAAACACATGCTAAAATCAGCTTGCCATTTGCTTCATGAGATTTTGGCAATGACTTCATTCTTGAAATTTTGGATTTACATAAAAGATCTCTGAAGTAGTTTTTGGATTGAATGTTCACTGGACACAGCCAGTGGCCCAATGACCATAATAGCTGACTGACATGGGAGATATAGGTTGTATTCAGGTATGCATTAATATTATGGCGACTGATGCCTGTCAAGTGTTTGGTCGTTTTTGGCATTTTGTAATTGTATTGGGCCTCTCTCAGTGGTCCGTTTTCTACTCTATGCATAACAACCACCCGATTCCGATTTTGCTAACTTTGTCAAATGAGTTTACAATTTGACAGTTTTTTTATTTAATTTAATTTTTTGTAATTCTATGCATCTCTTGTATACCAGTCAAATAAGTTGGGCAGATCAGATCGGGTAAAAATGAGTTCGGATAGTTAAAGTTATGCACCAATTATATTATTTCATTATGAGTTTGGTATATGGGTTTGAGTCCACTCAATAGGTTAAGAGCGTCAATTTTATTATTGAAGATATCCTAAGCAATGTTGTAACCTGCTTAGTTATCGATCAACTGTGAGCCTTGAATTGTTTTTTTTTTTTTTAATTAGAGCTTTGAATTGTTGAAGCGAACCAATGTAGGTCATGAGGTTGCTATTCTTGAAATTCTTGCATGGTTACTACACCAACACATGTGATAATGTCTTTTAAGCTCTAATGAAGGTAGTAGTTCCCTTTAATGGTTTCATGTTCAATGATTATTCGCAAAAGCCAAGGTCAATCTTTGTCATAAGTTGATCTTTACCTTCAAGATCATTATTCGCACATGAAAAAATATATAATGTTCTTTCCAGAGTTACAAGTAAAAATGGATCAACGATCTTAATATGTGATAAACAAGGCCATCTGTCAAAGAGTACCACAAATGTTGTTTACTAAAATGTTTTCCAAAATTTGTGATGGTGTCAAATGCATGTTGAGTAATTGGGGTCCTTAATTGTGTTGGTTTATCTCTTTTAATTTTACTAGGCATAGGTATGTATGAAGATATTAGAGCATTTTTATCGGCAGGGAATTGGGTGCTAGATGCTCTTTTTTATTAATATAATTATGTGAAGGTATTATATGTAGGTTTGCATCAACCTTTTTTCATTTTTTAAGTTTCTTTTGTTATGAGGAACATTATAATTTTTGAACATTTACACTAATCAAATTTCGTAAGAAATGTGAGAATTTTTGGAGACCCGGCTTCTATACCAGTTGGTAGACTTCAATTTGTGAAATTGAGAGCTACTAAATATCTGGTGGTTCAAGATAGAGTTGCTAAAAGATTTGGAGAGGAATGCTCAGAGGAGAGGCTGTCACTGTTATGGAAGAGACCGCCGGTGGGATGGCTGAAACTCAACACTGATGGATCATACTTGTCTGGTGATAACAAAGTCTGGGCAGGAGGTTTATTAAGAGACCACGAACGGAAGTTCATCAAGGCATTCACCGCATCAGGAGTGGGAAGTTCAGCGTTTAGAGCTGAGATTCTTAGTGTGCTGCAGGGATTGACTATAGCTAACGAGTCAGGTGCTAAGAAGGTCATCGTGGAGGCCGATGCTTGTGATGTTGTGAACGCAATATTACACATGGAAGTTCCTGCCAACAACGCTTATGCAATGGTGGTCAAATGCAGGAACCTGGCAAAAGACGCTGGATGGGAAATTCAATTCACTTTTGTTAGAAGAAATGCTAACACTGCAGCTGATTGGTTAGCTAGGAAAAGTAGGGATTTTGTTGGAGATTTTATTCTCTTCAATGATCCCCCAAAGATCTTAGCCTTTTAGTTTTAACTTTTAACTAGGAATGGTTTAGTCCTTGCTTGTAATTTAGAGCCTCGCTGCTTATGTCATCAGAGACAAGCACAAACCCACGGGTACCAAACCCACATATAAAACCAGACAAGAACAACCTATTCTCAAAATCCTTTTCGAAAGTAAAAAACAAAAAACTAGCACAAGACTAAACTTTGGATGCCCAAACCTATTTTTGGCACCTCATTTCCCAACTAAACGTCACCAGAATGATTTTAAGTCATGCAAATCCCAAAGATAACTGGACAGTTTAGCCACATACATAAAAAGAGCATCAGTCGCAAACAAGGCAATTCAAGAATGCCCAATCCCATGTCAAAAGGTTGAAACAAGCCAGTCCCATATTTCCCTTTTACAGCTTAGCATGGTCAAGATTGGGCATAACTATGTACCAAAACATACCATATAAGATTTGAAATTGGATACAATCACAGCAGATAACCAGGGGGAGTTGTTGGCTAGAAATATGTCCCTTCGGGAGGCTGGACAAGCTTTCGGTTGTGAGATGCAGCCATTTCTTTCCTCAACTGGGTCAGAATGTCCTCCATTGTATACTCCCTCTGCCAATTAGCCAACATTCCAAACTTCCTCGGTTCCACCTGTAAACATCACAATTCTCCATCGTCATTAACATCAAGGAGGACTTACTCTACATAATATTTGAACTACACAAATACATTTTTTTTTATAAAAAAAAAAGAAAAATAACTCACTGCTCCGGTATCAGGATTCACACAAGTCATATTCACCCGTGTGTGGAAACGAACACTGGGAGGCTTCTCTGGGTAATCCTTGTCGCAGAAGAGTTTCAACTGATAAATACGACCTTCATGAACAGTCTGCACCATTGGAGCTCACACATTAGAGAATTAAAATTAAAATGCTCCTAATTTGCAGTTGATCCCGTTCATTTCAGATTAACAGACCATATAAAGTTTCAAGCATTAAGGCAAAACAATCCAGATCACTACAACAGCCAACCTTTTGAGCATGATCAGCAGTAATTTAAATCTAGTACTTTCAGACCATATACATAGACTGCCAAATGGCAAGTGCTATATTCGGATTGCCCCTGTACCTATGTACTTTCAGACAGGAAAGTTATAAAAATACCAACATCAAATCAAAAACTAACACTAGAACTCAACTTGTTCAGATTTTACTTATTGATTTACTCGTGTTCACAAACTACTCAAAACAAGACCTAAGAAGCCTTAGTCAAACAGAAATCAGTAAGTAATTGAAATCTAGTACATCCAAAGGGATATAGCTAACTGATGAAGTTACATTTCACTATAACAGAGAAAGTCAACTGCATAGCACTGACAAAAGGCATCAAACAAAAAGACCTGTTTTGTGCTGCCACTTGTTAGATCTTGTATTCACAATTAACGCAATAAGCAGTTCAATTTACAAGCACCGAGAATCAATAGGCTATTTCAGATAACAAAGGCTGAAAGGCACTAAAGCATTCCAGAACCACATTCTTGATTTTAGCTTTACAAGTTGTAAGAAGATAAAGAAGCAGGAGGGTAAAGTTAAAAGGCAAATCTTGCTATATTAAGTATCATTTCCAGCATACAAGGGAGCAAATGAAACTTCCATCCATCCATGAGTTAAGATATTTATAGGGAAAGTTAAGAGCGAGTTGAGAGAAGCTTACATTATGATGACCAATTATTGTACCAGTCCAAGAGCGCATGTAAATATCATCACCATCATCCATTCCATAGCTGACACTGCCATCTCCAATTCCCTTTTCCCCACGTTCAAGTTCCTCCAACAACCTGAAATTTCTAGGGACTGCAACAACATATAAAAAACGAATGCAAATTTATATTAATAACTAGATTTTCTCATATAACAAACCAATGAATGAAGGCATTTATACATCAACCTGCTCTTCAAATAACAAACCACAGATTATAGGCACTTCCAATTCAGCTCAACAATCTGATCTTTAATATTTCAATATTGCATGAACAGAAAAATGTCGCAGAAGGAAACTTTCAGGGGGTATAGGGACCCTAAGAAAGAGTAAACAAGAGGTAACTTATAAAAATATTTAAAACTAAAGCTAAAACAAAACATCCAATTCAGCTCAACAATCTGATCTTTAAGGAACCAGCAAAACTAAGTTTACCATAGTGATAAAAAGAAAGAGCCAAGGAACCTCACGTATCTCAGAGATGTACCTTCCTCCATAGGTTAAGTACTCAAATACTCATTACAAATGCACAAAATGAGCTTGCACAGGGGAGTATTAATAAGTTCAGTTCCACTAAAAAACATCAAAATCTGTCTAACAAGCAAATGCTATAGCAAAATGGCAACCCATAAGGTTTAGTGAGTTGAAAAGATTCGAAAAATTCATTTTTAAGCTTCCCCAAGATAGTACTACGTTAGTAAACCTTATAAACTTCAAAGGATTTGGTGCATGTTGACAAATACGTCAAGGATATACAAGCTGGTCTCTTTCTGGCCAAAGAAAATATCTAGCTCTCTTCAAAATTTTCTTTTCCAAGGAAGAAAAAACTAGTATCCATAAACGCTAGCTTCCATGAGCTAAAAATCCAAGGGGATGTTAACAATACGCTGGAATTACAAAAAAAAATAATCAATAGATTCAGTTTTTATCCATAATAGCATCGGCCGCTGAGGAAGACAAGTTCCCCCGGCACCAATAGAAGTCAATTTTAGCCAGAAATATCCAGAATAATAATAAAAAAAACTCCAAAACATCAAATTTGTTTCAAGAAAGAAGACCGACTCATCAGGATTTAGCGGCACACAGATCAATTCGCTCACCTAGGCAAGAAATCAACAAAAACTAGCAGAAACCGGAACAGATCAGAATCACAAGGACGATTCAATTCAAATTGAAACCCCAGAAAGATGTAAGAAGGAAGGCGAGCAAGGAAAGAGAGGGAGAGAGAGAGAGGAATACCAACGACGCTAGATCCTCCAGAACCAATCGTCATGATCGGAGATCAAAGTCAAGATGAAGAAAGCGGATGAGCGCGTGGGGAGGCCGCAAGGGTTTAAAGGTAAGGGGGATTCTGGGGAAGAGGAGAGAGAATACCACTGGTTTGCAAATCGAAATTCACCCACAATCAGGTCCGCGAAAAAAGGGCAATATATTATTCCCACACAAGCCTTGCTCCACCCGAGACCCGACTGATATACTTGACATCCACGGGACTATTTTCGAATGGATTGGTATGTATCATGTATGTCATTAAACCGGTGTCAAGTATAGGGGTGTTAGCTGGGCGGATTGGTTGGGTTTGGGCTATTTCAGTTTCGAATAAGTTTGAATCTCTGTCAATTTCAGATATTTTAATAATCGGATCAAATCAAGTTAGACTATTTCGAATCGGCTGTCAATAATGAGACAAAGTTGGGTTTTTGACCAGGCAAGAAATCAATCGCTAATTAGTAGAGTGTGAGACAAACACCTTGCCTAGTGGGTCAGAAAGTTGGACATGTGACGTGTCGGTTCACTATTACTTGACTCATCACTGTAGTGCAAACCAACTTGCAGGAAATCCCACATGGCTTGCATAATTCATATGCATGCAATGCGCATGTATAATTCAAGCACAATACTTGTAAGAGTGGCCTGCATAATTCAATTACAAATACTAGGTCAACAAGTTAGGCATTCGACGTGCCGTTTCACAACTACTTTCCTTTTAACCTCCAAGCACAGTATTTGTAAGAGTGGCATGCATAAGATGGAGCTTCATCAAGGTAAGTATGGTGTCCATTATACTTTTAATGTTGCAAATTTATCTCTTTTCGTGCCTCAAGATGACGAGTCGTGGACAAGTGGAGGAGAATGATGCCAAACATTGAGCCATTTGACGGATCGATCACATGAAATTGAGCCAAGAAGATCCAAGAGGCTACTCATGCTCTTCTTGCTCGTCCAAGAGCCACAACGAATCAATATTCACAACCTCTGTTGATCACAATGCTTAGATATCGAGTTCCGGCCAACCCAAGTCCAGATCAAGAGGTCTCAAGTTCAAGCTCGACATACCACACAAAGTCTGGGCAAGGTCGTGCACCATAGGTGCACAATCGTGCATTGCTCAGTTAAAGGCTAGGGTTGTGTGCTCCCATGCACATTAGAGTCGGTGTCATGCACAACAATTCACATTATGGGTCATGCGTTTCTGTGTGCAGGCCCGTAGGGTTGTTCACCAACACCGAGGTGTGATTGTGGGTGAATTTCGGTGTGACCGGATTTTTGGACCGGACCAGGGTGGACCGGACCGGGACCGGACCGGACCGGGAGGTATCCGGTCCGGTCCTTGGTCCACAAAAAATGAAGAGCCGGTCCCCGGTCCAAATCCGGTCCAGTCCGGACCGGCTTTTTGTATTAGTGGTAAAAAAAAATATTTTATGTAAAAAATATGTATAGTTATATTATAAAATTTATGTTAAAAATATAAATTTAATTTTTATATGGTATAATATATATATATATATATTTATCAAAAATAATATATTTTATAAATAAATAAAAAATTTTATTAAAAATAATATATTTTATTGATAAAATAATAGCTCGGTCCAAAACCGGTCCAAACCTGGACCGGACCGGGACCGAGACCAGACCGAGAATATCCGGTCCAGTCCTCGGTCCAATTTTTTTAGGAAGTCGATCCCGGTCCGTTCCCAGTTCGGTCTAGTCTAGTCCGGTCTTGGACCGTTGCCCAGCCCTAGCTCCCATGCATATTAGAGTCGGTGTCATGCACAACAATTCACATTATGGGTCGTGCGTTTCAGTGTGCAGGCCCGTAGATAAGGGAGTGCAAGAAGCCCAATTGCACAAGGCCCAAAAAAAGGCCCAATATATATGATAAAAACTCCATTATTTAAGATAGATAAAATGGCTCAGACGGATAAGCCTCATACAGATGTGGGAGAGCTCCATGTTCGAGCTCTGTCTCTACTCTCTATCCATTTTGTTTTCTTTTACCAATGCACGCCTCCTCTGTTTTCTTTATTTATTTTCAAATTTCAGCAATTTTGTTTCCATTTTTTATAATAGTATTTTCAACAAGTAAGAATTGAATTATTTAATATTTAAATTTTGATTAGTAGTAGATTTTTTCTACAAATAAATTAAAATGAAAATAATTAATTTTTGAATTAGTATCATACATTAGAATTTAATTTTTTATATAATTTTTTTAGAAGCCTAAATTTTATTACTACAGAACAGGGCCCCCAAAAATGTTGAAACGGGCATGTCGGTGTGATGTATCCCAGTTTGCACCTAGGGTTGTTCACCAACACCGAGGCTTGGGTTTTGGGTTTTGGGTCGCGCCTTTGTTTTTTCGGCTTCTAACCTAGTTTAGCCTTTTGTTTACCCTTATAAACACTCGTTAGCCTCTTTTTTTAGATTAGATTGAATTTAGTTGAGAGCGCTTTGGCTAAGGCGCTTCTTGATTTCAACTCAAAACATCTTTATTCGTTCTTCGCAATTGTAATAAATTTTTGTTGTTTGTTCTTTGGTTCTGCATTAAGTTCTTGAGTTCCTTAAGTGTGATTGATTCAAGTGAGATTTAGGATTCATATCAATTCAAATCACTAACAACACGAGGTTCCGTTCTCATCTCGAATCAAGATCCATTAAGAAGAAACTTATAGTGCAAGATCGAGTTATCATATATCACAAAATGAAGGTTGTCGAAGAAACTTCTAGTTTCTCGGACTCCACCAAAGTCGTTGCCGCCTCACATCGATCCCTTCCTGCCTCATATTGACAAGTTCCTCCTTTTCTGCACCCATTGTCAACAGGCCGGCCATGAAGTCACCTATTGCTTCATAATCATCCCAGTTACTTGGAGTTGTGGGAAGAACTTCGTCAATGTCGGCCCGAGTCTTCTCCATCAACTTCTGGTGCGAGGCATGGTCGTGGCCTCCAACAGTTACCGACTGATCTTTCGGACTGGCGAGTGTCGTGAAAGGGGGAGATTCATCTACTTCTTATGTGCCTCTCTCTTCGCAAGATCATGCTGATCTCATTCTCGCGCTCTCTTGAAAGGCAACATAAATTGACACAATGAAAAGTAGAGGAAATTGACCCGAAATATTATCTTCTCTAATTTCTGCAATTGAAGCGTTTGTTGTTTATACTATGACTATCTTACTAATCTGTATAAGTTCTTATAATTGAACGTTAAATAGTCTTTTGCCTGCATGCCTGCAACGACTAAAAATCAGGGCCAAATGCAATCCACAAAATTTGTCAATATCAAGCTTCATACCACTTGTATATTTCTAGAATCATTTATAGCTACATGATAGGCCACTTTCAACCCCGCAAGTGTACGAAGTCGGTCGAACACATGGATTGTAGTACTTATTATGATTCATTCAAAGTAGACCAAGTCAAAAGTAAACAAGCAGAAAAGTTTATTAAAAATAACAAGAGAAATTTATGATGGAGAAAAGCTTCCTAGGTTAGGATTCCCACAATGATGTTTTGGTAGGTTTTAGGTGATATCTATTTGGATTTCAATTTGAATGTCGTTTGAAGGACTCATTATCTAATACCAGCACAAATCACTTTTCGAACGATGAGTTTATGTACCAAATCTCGACTAACAGTCACTCTCGCACAAAACAAGTCTAATTTAGATCTTTTAAACTCTTTAGAGATTAAAGACAATAAAAGCAACATCCTCTCTCTCGCGTTCTGTTGAATCTATTCAACCTTGGTCAACTAGGATGGTTAAAGTTCCACAAGAGAGATTAAGTCACTCTCATGCAAATAACTCTCAAGTTCAATCCTAGGGATCTAATCATGAATAAATAATTGTAAATTTAATTAACTAATCTCCTAGCTATTATTATATTATCTCTTATTGGTCTCAAATTATAATAGGATTCCTAATTACAAATCAAATTAAATCATTAAGCATCCTAGGAAAGAATCAAACTTCATTCAAATCTCCATTCAACCAAATATCACAATTGAAAACTACCTATTTCATCATTGAGTTCCCCCTTCCCTGGAAATATATATTTAGCTAGACATATAATGGAAAGAAATCATATCAAATTGAATAAACAACATACCGAATTGTAGAACGAGATTTATTGTCTTCCCAAAGTGAATTAAACCTCAAAACCAAGAGAAATCTTCAATTCTCCACTTAGGATTCTAAAGAGAAGCTAGGAGAAATTTACAATAATCCAACTTGTTCCTCAATCCAAAAACCTAAAAAGATAGATAAAATAAGGCTAATAATATTTTAGGAAACAAATAAACAAGTCGATCTAAGTAAATCCCGACGCGGGCAAGTACCCGGTTGGGTAGTAGGTTGTGGGTGTAAACCCGGTCAGGCAGTTCAATTCTTTAAATTTGGCACGCTATCGAACCAGGGCTTGAACCTGGTCTTGAATCCAGTCAGGTACTCTGCTGAGTCACGTATCTCGCCATGTACTTGGCCAGGCTGTCTTTTCCTTGCTTGTCCCGCTCTTGCTTCGACTTAGCATCCGAGCAACCACTTGTAGGCTTCATCTTTCATTGCTTGGACTCCATAAAACACTCCTCTTATCTTTGATCCTTGAAACATTTGAATCACCACCCGAAATGGCCTGAAATCCACACAACACAAGAGTAGATACCGAACGAAGAAAACTAACGAAAGAAACACAAAACTTACCTAAAACTAAGCAATATGAACTCAAAAGACAAAAGTAAACATGTCCTAAAACTATGCCTATGTACATTCTATCCTTAGACTACCAATTCAAATGTCAATTAGTCATATACTCCGTAATTAACGTACTGTTGTAATAATAAATTTTGCAATACCATTTGTGGTAGTCAAATGAGAACCACACTTGCAATGCAACTGAATTTCTTATTACTCTTAACATGAAAAGGATCAATCTGGCCAAGTCTGGAAGAACCAAAGAAGCATCTGCTGAGTTTATTAAAATATTGTGCTTATAGAACACATCTGAGATCGATGCTCCATCCTCCAGGGATGTGTGTAACAGAAACGAACTGAATCTTTATGATGCCAATTGAACACAACTAAGAGGCACAAAAAAATTATTAGCTCACTAGTTTCAATGTCTGATATTAATCTGAAACAAACAAATAAACAACCGAAGCGCGTGAATTAGGAGAACTGCTAATCTACCTGATCAAGAGTGGTTTTAAAATCAATTCCAAGAAACACAATCTTGACATTTAGTACTTCATTAGTTTCTGCCTATAGTCCTTGTTTATGCTGTCCCAGGTTGATGCGTTTGATGAGATGGACCTTCTGGTGGAGCAAGTCAAGATGCTTGCTTGGGACATTGCATTCAGTACAAGCACGCTCAAGCGTCTTGTAGAACAATCTATAAATGATCCTGAAGCCTCAAAGACACAAGTATCATTGTTAAGATATATATATATATATATAGGGGAGGGTTCAAGAGAAACGACAATTGCAGAGAAACGGGGGAAAGAATATGAGGCATTGGATGAGGGTAGTTTAAGGGTGAGATTTGCGGATCCATTATATTTAAAATAGGGAGAGATTTACTAGATTGAAATAAAAAAGGCAGGTGCGAAAATAAAGGGGCTGAATAAAAAAAATCTGGAAAAACGTGATTTGCAAATTTGTAATTGACATGATTTTCAAATTCAAATAAAATTTCCAAAATTAAATAGGCTTATTTATTCCTAAAATTTAGGAGATAGTTGCCATAATTTTAAAAACTAAAAATGTAATACGTGTAAACAAGATTAGATTCTCGAATTGTAGGTTATGTGCTTGAATATGCTTAACATATTATCGAATATACTGTTGTATTACTGATGCATGTGATAATTTGACTGAATATATGAGCTTACACATTGAACATAATATGATCTAAGCTCGAATATGCATATCACATTCTCGAATATGTTGTTGTAGTACTAATGTAATAATTTGACTAAATATATAATATAAACATATTGAACATACTAGGTTTTGTACTTGAATATGCATAGCACATTCTCGAATATGTCATTGTATAAACATGTTCAATTTAATTATTACGTATATTCAGATTGTTAATATGTATATTCAAGTTTATTGTAATTTATGTTCAGTTTAGTTGTACTGGTTACGTGATTACATATTGAACATACTATTATGTTTACATGAATATGCATACCACATTTTCGAATATGCATTTGAAGTGATAATATGACTATATCTGAATATGTTCTATCAAATATTGAACTAACCAATATGTGTCAACAAATATTAAGAACATATTTTCGAACATTTATACAAAATATATGAATATTCAATTCACAATATTTAACGTGTATATAATATATTTGAACACTTCACAGTTTTGAACATATGTATAAAAGAATTCGAATATGTGTATAATATATCTGAATATTAAGTACGAAATCTCGAACATGTATATAAAATATTTGAATATTAAATTCACAATACATAACATGTAAATATATCTGAATATCGACTTCACAGTTTTGAACATGTGAATACAAGAACCCGAATATGTAATTAACGATATCTAACATATTAACAATGTAACTGAATTATCATCTTCCCCATTCTTCGAATCCACAACAAGAGCATCAACCTCATCAACATGCTTGTTTGCTTTTGAATGTTTTGAACCTACAACAAATTTACAAAATTAGTCAATTGCAAATCCTAAATCTACTTGCGTGCAAATGCAAAAATCAATGTTACGTTGAAGAAAGGTCAAATTGGTAATAACCGCTACTTCAACAATTTTTGTTTTCAATTACTGTATAACAAAGTCTCATCACCTAAAAACACAAGAAAATAAATTAAATGATGATGATGCTATAAAAAAAATGAAGTAAAAAGAAGGAATAAATTTTGAAATGAAAAATTCACATGCTATCTCTTCGTCCATAAAAATAATCAGAATCTAAATCGATCAAATTTATTAAAAGGAAAAAAAATTGCAAATCAAGAATCCAATTGTACCTTTTAATCTTGTACAGATCCGGAGTTCCACTTCCCACGTTCAGAGTCATCGGCGGAATCGTCGGAGGTACAACGACGGCGGAGCAAAATATCGATTAAGAGAGCTTTTAATCCTAACTTACAGTTTCTCCATTTTAGACCAAAAGAGAGCTTTTCACTTTGAAAACTGAATACGTTAAGATTCTGATATGAAGAGATTGAAAGAAAATATCAATTAAAGAAGGAGAAAAAAAATTAATTAAAGATATTTGCCTTAAATGAGATATGGAGAGAGAAATAAGAAATAATCTAGTGTTTCTCTCTAATAACTTCTATATGCATCTTTTATTTTCAAATCTCAGCCATTAAAAAAACAAAATCGAAGGGCTCTCCTTGTTTCCCCCGTTTCTCTCTAATAGTAGGTTTCTCTAGATCCTTATTATATATATATATATATATCTTAACAAATCATTTTTAATATTACAGTATACTCCCTAGAGTTTTAGCAGCCAATGGCACTCCACCACATTTCTTAGTAATGGACATGCCTAATTCAACCAGGTGTGGATGATTTTTCTCCTCATTTTCTCTGAATGCATATTGCTTGAATACCAACCAACATTTCTCATCAGATAGTTTGCTTAAGCGACACTTGACGTACTTGTTGTCAACAGAATAGCACTTCCAAGTTTACCAATAGACACCATGCGTTTGTGTTGGGGAAAAATGGATCGATCAATAGCTCCTAATCTCACAGACAATCTCAGCGGAAGCAAACAATAGTCTGTAGAACAGCAAACACAACCAAGACAACAAAGCCAAGCAATCCGGCAAACCAACAACAACCATGTGGGAACCAAACTAACCACAGGCAAGCAAGCAGAAATAAGAAAATAGAAAAGCACAAATCAACACCAAGATTTAAGTGGAAAAACCCTCAAACTAGAGGGGAAAAAACCCATTGGCGCCCAACAGAGCAAAATTCCACTAATCAACAAACGGATACAAGTGTTCTCAAATCTCACACCTGGAGAACTTCAATACAAGGAGAATCAACTCTAGAACTCCTAAATGAAGGCAAACACTTGTAACTAGAGATTAGGTTTCCAAGGGGAGAGAAAACCTACCAACAAACAACTAGTTGTTGGATCCCGAAGCTAGAGTCGAAATAATCCCGGACTTAGCAAGAAAGAACTCTTCTTCTTCACCCAAATTTCTCCTCTCTCTTCTCCTTTCTCCCTCCTCACTTTTGTGCTCGAATTTCACTCTCAAGGAAATGGGGGCTCTCAATTTTGGTGGCTCTTGGAAAGTGAGGCTCCTCTCCTAGCTCACACATATTTGTTGTCTATAAACCCTAGCAAGATAACACTTTTGGGCTGGACATTTTATTTGGCTTGGGCCCAACAATCTCCCCCTCCATCCCAAGGGGAAGACGTCCACACCGGCTTGGGATCTTCACTTGTGCACCAGTCCCGCCATCTTGGCGTAGAACCGGTGCTTGTCAACAATCACCACCTTGGTAAACATGTCAGCTAGATTCTTGTCGGTGTGAATCTTCTTCAAGCTCATCCGACGATCACTCACAGCATCTCGAATCCAATGTTACCTCACATCAATATGCTTTGTCCGACAATGGTATGTAGCATTCTTGCTCAAATCTAGAGCACTCTGACTGTCACAGTTCACCACATACTCTCCTTGCTTCAAACCCAAATCCTGAAGGAATCTTTTTACCCAGATCATCTCTTTCCCAGCTTCTGTCATGGCAATGTGCTCTGCCTCAGTCGTGGACAAAGCAACACACTTCTGCAACTTGGACTGCCACGAGACAACTCCCCCCGCAAAAGTAAACAAGTATCCTGATGTCGACTTTCTACCATCAAGATCTCCTGCCATATCTGAATCTGTGAACCCCTCAAGAATAGGCTTGTCTCCTCCAAAGCATAATCTCATCTTAGAAGTACCTCTCAAGTACCTGAAGATCCACTTCACTGCTTCCCAATGGTCTCTGCGAGGATTGGAAAGAAATCTGCTCACAACACCAACCGCATGAGCAATATCTGGTCGGGTGCACACCATAGCATACATCAAGCTACCAACCGCTGATGAATAAGGAATGGTGGCCATCTTCTTCTTCTCTTCATTTGTGGACGGACAAGACTTCTTGTTAAGTTTGAAATGGCTAGCAAGAGGAGTACTAACCGACTTAGCACCTTCCATTTGAAACCTGCTCAGAACCTTCTCAATATACTTCTCCTGTGACACCCATATCTTCTTGGCTCTTCTGTCACGAGTAATTTGCATACCCAAAATCTGGCGTGCCGGTCCTAAGTCTTTCATATCAAATGAAGTGCTCAAATCCCGCTTTAAAGCATCAAGTAGGGATTTATCTTGTCCCACAATCAACATGTCATCAACATAGAGAAGAAGAATGACCAATTTACCATTTACCTGCCGTTTGAAGTAAACACAATGATCTGCACTTGTTCTAGTGTAGCCATGATCCACCATAAAGCTGTCAAACTTCTTGTACCACTGTCTTGGAGCTTGCTTCAGCCCGTATAAGCTCTTCTTCAGTTTGCAAACCAAGTGCACTTTTCCTTTTACTTCAAACCCCTCTGGTTGCTCCATGTAAATCTCCTCATCTAAATCACCATGGAGAATGCAGTTTTCACATCCAACTGCTCAAGTTCCAAATCCATGCTCGCAGCTAAGCCAAGGATCACTCTGATGGAACTCATCTTGACAACCGGCGAGAAGATTTCATCAAAATCAACTCCCTTTTTCTGACTGAAGCCTTTCACAATTAGTCTAGCTTTGTACTTGACTAGTTTGTCTCCATCCGTCTTTAACCTGAACACCCACTTGTTCTTCAAGGCCTTCCTCCCTTTGGGAAGTTTTACAAGCTCATATGTGTTGTTCTTTTTCAAAGAACTCAACTCCTCTTCCATGGCTTTTTCCCACTGAGCTTTTTCTTTGTGGTTCTACACTTCTTGAAAACTTTCAGGCTCCCCCTTTTCAGTAACTGCAACATACTCAGACGAGGGATATCTTGTGGATGGACGACGCTCTCTTCTTGACCTTCTAAGCTCATTTGCTTCTTCATTTTCAACTGGCTCCCCCTGCTCAGAACCCTCACCAGTTTCAGCTTCTGGTAAGTCATCATCTAAACCAGGAATATCATCAATGCCATTCCCGGAAGAAGACTCATCTCCAAAGTCGTTGCTTTCTGGTTGAGAAGGCAAGTAAACCGGAAGCTCGACGGCTTCCTCTGGTGTATTAGATTCTGACAAAGTCTTGTCTTCATGAAAGATCACATCCATGGACCTTATCACTTTCTTCCTTTCCGGATCACACAACTTGTACCCAAAATCTGCATCTCCATATCCCAAAAAGATGCATGTAATTGCCCTGTCATCTAGCTTATGTCTCTGTTATTTAGGCAAATGTACAAATGCCTTGCATCCAAAGACCCGCAGATGAGAGTAAGAAATATCTCTTCCAGACCAGACTCTTTCAGGAACATCAAAGTCCAAAGCTGCCGACGGAGATCTATTCATCAAATAGCAGGCAGTCATCACCGCTTCACCCCAAAATGACTTAGGAAGATTTGCCATTTTCAGCATACATCTGACCTTCTCCAGAATGGTTCTGTTGGTTCTTTCAACAACACCGTTGTACTGAGGAGTACCGGGAGTCGTCTTCTCATGTCTGATGCCGTGCTCAAGACAATACTTCTGAAACTCCCTGGAAGTGTACTCACCTCCATTATCACTCCGAAGGCACTTCAAGGAACAACCCTTCTCTCGCTCTACCTTGGCATGGAACTCCTTGAAGCAATCAAGAACCTAGTCTTTTGTTTTCAAAACAAACACCCAAACCTTTCGTGAAGCATCATCAATAAAAGTCAGAAATATCTACGACCAACAAGTGTGGGCACATCAATGGGACCACAAACATCAAAATACACCAACTCAAGCAAATTCTTTTTTCTCTCAGAAGATTTGCTAAATGACACCCTAGTTTGTTTACCAAATAAACAATTATCACAAGGGCTCAAAGACATACCTTTGGCTGAAGGAATGAGGGTCTTCTTCGCCAAAATTTGCAGTCCTTTTTCGCTCATATGCGCCAACCGCTTATGCCATAAATCTGGTGATGCCTCATCCTCAACTGCATTCAGGCCATCTCGTGTGACCTTCATCTGAGTCTTGTACAGAGTTTAGCTAAGACTCCCTCTAGCAATCACCATTGAGCCTTTCGAAAGCTTCCACCTCTTATCACCAAAGAAACTGTGGTAGCCCTCTATATCCAAAGCATGAAGAGAAATCAAGTTCATACGCATATCAGGTACATGTCGCACATTCTTCAATGTCATCGTGCAACCCGCATTTGTCTGAACACAAATGTCACCCATACCGACAATCTCTGCATAGCTGGTGTTCCCCATCTTCACTTTACCAAAGTCTCCAGCTTTGTAACTAGTGAAAATATCCTTCCTCGGTGTAGCGTGGTAGGATGCAGTTGAGTCGACTACCCACTCTACACGAGAATCAAGCTCGTCATTGTGATCATCCACACAAGACAGAACAACCATACCTTCTTCGTCACCACACACAGCAGATGTGGTGTTCTTATCATCCTCTTTCTGATTTTTCTTTTCATTCTTGATCTTCTTCCAAGCATTGCAGTTTCTCTTCATATGCCCTTCTTCGCCACAATGAAAGCAAGTATACTTTCCTTTTCCCTGAGAAGTTCCCCTGTTCTGTGACTTCCCTCTGGACTTGCCACGTCCATTCCGCTCTCTACTTCTCCCTCTGGACTTATCACCTGATGTCGTCGCCAGAGTATGTGAAGTGCTAGTACCCATGTCTTTCCTCCTAGTCTTCTCATTGTAGAGACTGTCAATGACGGTACTCAAAGACACAACACCATTACGAGCAGAATTGTTGATGGAAACTACCAAAGTCTCCCAAGTATCGGGCAAAGAACTCAATAGCATCAACGCCTGTAACTCATCGTCTAGAGGCAACTTCAAAGTGCTCAACTGATTTACAAGCTCCTGAAACTCACTTAGATGCTCGGCAATAGGCTTTCCATCCTTGTACTTCAGATTAACAAGCTTTCTGATCACAAAAGCTTTACTCTGAGCTGACTTCCTCTCGTACATAGACTGGAGTTTCTTCCACAAAACATGTGCATCTGTCTCATTGCTTATATGATGATAGACACTGTTGTCTACCCACTGTCTTATGGTTCCCACTGCCTTTCTGTGCGTTTTCTTCCAATTGTTGTCATCAACTTTGTCTGGCTTCTTTGATCCCAACTCAACAGGGTCATACAAATCCTTGCATAACAGAATATCCTCCATCTTCGACTTCCAGAGCGAATAGTTGGAGGATGTCAACTTGATCATAGTAACCGCAAACTCATCTGTCTTAGTTGCCATATCTCACACAAACTCAGACGGAGCTCAACCTGGCTCTGATACCACTTGTTGGGGAAAATGGATCGATCAATAGCTCCTAATTTCACAGACAATCTCAGCGGAAGCAAACAATAGTCTGTAGAACAGCAAACACAACCAAGACAACAAAGCCAAGCAATCCGGCAAACCAACAACAACAATGTGGGAACCAAACCAACCACAGGCAAGCAAGCAAAAATAAGAAAATAGAAAAGCACAAATCAACACCAAGATTTAAGTGGGAAAACCCTCAAACTAGAGGGGGAAAAAATCCATTGGCGCCCAACAGAGCAAAATTCCACTAATCAACAAACGGATACAAGTGTTCTCAAATCTCACATCTGGAGAACATCAATACAAGGAGAATCAACTCTAGAACTCCTAAATGAAGGCAAACACTTGTAACTAGAAATTAGGTTTCCAAGGGGAGAGAAAACCTACCAACAAACAACTAGTTGTTGGATACCGAAGCTAGAGTCGAAATAATCCCGGGCTTAGCAAGAAAGAACTCTTCTTCTTCACCCAAATTTCTCCTCTCTCTTCTCCTTTCTCCCTCCTCACTTTTGTGCTCGAATTTCACTCTCAAGGAAATGGGGGCTCTCAATTTTGGTGGCTCTTGGAAAGTGAGGCTCCTCTCCTAGCTCACACATATTTGTTGTCTATAAACCTTAACAAGACAACACTTTTGGGCTGGACATTATTATTGGGCTTGGGCCCAACAGTTTGAACTTGTCCCATTCTTTTGCATCCTCAACACTCACATCATCTAGAAGCAGCAAATATTTCTTGGCATATAATATATTGAAAAGCTTTCTGTGTAACAGTTCCATTTCTAGGTTAAATGCTTTTACCATTAGCAGATTACACTATGTCTTCTACTATTTTCCCCCGATCAAACTGGTTGGAAACACGCACCCACAATCGAAAATCATAATTATGACAAACCCATTCATCGTCACAAACCAACTTTGCAAAGGTAGTTTTTCCAAGACCTCTTGATCCAACAACAGGAATTACACAAAGATCCTTAGAATTAGTAGCTTTTGACAAGCGGCCTATGACTCTTTTTCTATCAACTTCTACAAACAATATTAGGTTTGTTAACATAAGTGGGCATTCGTGTCTGACTATCCCCACAAACTAGGACATCAGACTGATCCTCAACAAGTTGGAAGTCTTTTTTTAACGGCCTCTAGTTCTAATCTTTTTTGAAATATGTTGCAACTTCTTAGACAACAGAAAATAGGAAATTGGGCCTGAAGGTGAAATATAGTAACTGACCTGCTTAATCATGCATCCCATGCTGGTGAGCTTATGTGGCCACATCTTGACGAACAACGCAGATGGTTGAGAATAAGTTCCCTAGCTTCTTTAGCTCTTTCTTCACATTTGATGTGAACCTAACATGGTGGTCAGCAGCATAAGCCCTAACCTTGCCAAAAACTGCATTTGCTAGACCTAAAAGGCTAACTTGATTATACATTTTGAAGATTTAGTTTTGATTGAGGAGAAATGTATTGTGAATTGTGTAGGCAACTGTATGAAGTTGAAGCAGAGGGGTGCAGATATTTGAGATTCTAACATCTATGAATTTAAAGTCCTTGTTTAGCAGTCACACCTGAAAACGCTGATTCCAAAAATCAAGCGTAGTGCAAGACCGAAGGTATCTTTAAAAAATGAGAATAAAACTCAATTTTTACTCTTAACATGACAAGGATCAATCTGGCCAAGTCTGTCAGAATGAAAGAAGCATCTGTTGAGTTTATTGAAATGCTGTGCTTATGAAACACACCTGAGATTGATGCTCCAGGGATGTATCTAACAGAACAGAACTGAATCTTCTAGATGCCAATTGAATACACCTGAGAGGCACAAAAAAAAAAAAATTAGCTCACGAGTTTGAATATCTGATATTAATCTGAAACAAACAAATAGAGTAAACAACTGAAGAGCGTGAATTAGGAGAACTGCTAATCTACCTGATCAAGAGTGGTTTTAAAATCAAGTCCAAGAAACACAATCTTGACATTTAACACTTCATTAGTTTCTGCCAATTATCGATTAATTGAAAGCTGGCCTTCGCAATGTTCTTTCGATTGATATAATTAACAAATTCCCCAGCAGAGATACCGAATTCACGAACAGAAATATACAACCAGATGATGAACACACGTTTCCTTGAAAAATCAAAAAGGAAAAAGGTACGAAGTTTCGGTCAAAATAAGTGGGTTGGATTTTTCATAAGCTTTTTGACGTTGACCCCTTCACAAACGCTATGCAACCATGGCCGTGCAAAATAAATTTCTTCAATAATAATTATACAGCAATAGAAAACAAATGGTCTACAGGGAATAACAAAGTCATCACAAGTCAAGCTGAAAAGTAGACACCCTTCATGGAGAAATTCTCTCAATGATCTCTGCAAATTGAAATCATTCTTGCTAGCATTCTTTTCTTCTCCTCACCAGCAAAGAAACACAGGTTGAAAGAAAACTCATGTTTCAATTTGTTGCTTCTTAAAGAAAGGGTTTCATCCAGATTGTCCAACAATAATTATAAATAACAGAAACTAAGAGATCCTTCTTAATCTTATGGGTAACTGTATCTGTTCATCATCCGGTAAACGCAAACCAGACGCCACAACACCACCTACTTTATCATCCTCAGCCTCAGGTAACTAATTATAAAAAAAAATGTCATCCATGATCTCTAATTTATTTATTTATTTATTATTTCCCCCTGATTTTTGAATCTGGCTATGAAATTCTGCTAATTACTTGTGGGTTTCTTAGAAATCATAATATAATTGTGTTCATTTTTCCCTTAATTAGCTTTTTTTTGTGTGGAGTATTTCAGCTCTATTATAATTAGTTAATTACTATAATTTGGTTGATTGAATGCTGGAGTGTGGATCTCATATTGTAGGGATTTCTGGGCCTAGTAGTAGTAGATACAGGGGACTTTCAGAGAGTAGTGGAAGTGGTGCAAATAGTAGATTTTCATTGGCTGCAAGTGGGAGCCTTGATGAGAGGGATCCAAATGGAGAGATGTTAGACACACCCAATTTGAGAATTTTCACCTTTGCTGAGCTCAAATCTGCCACCAAGGGTTTTAAGCCCGACACCGTGTTGGGAATCGGAGGTTTCGGGAAGGTCTATAGAGGCTGGATTGATGACAAGACTAGCTCTAAGACTGTTGTGGCCGTTAAGAAGCTCAGTTCGGATAGTATACAAGGATTCGAGCAATGGCAGGTATACAAAATCATTTTAAACTTGAGATTTTGTATATTCGTTCAATGGTTTTTGTTTGGTGATTTCGTTATTTATTGATTGGAATGTAGTCAGAGGTGAACTTCTTGGGAAGCCTTTCGCATCCTAACTTGGTAAGGTTGTTGGGGTATTGCTGGGAGGACAAGGAGCTTCTTCTTGTTTATGAGTACATGCCAAAGGGAAGCCTGGAAAATCATCTTTTTGGAAGTAAGTGTGTGTGTATGTTTATGTCATGCTTTGATAAAGCAATTAATTAATGGTGAATGTATAAACTGATGAAAGAGACCCCTAGCAATATCATCAACTTCAATGGCTTTTAATTACATATCATTTGCTCGGCCTCTCAGGGTCCGTGGATCCACTTTCTTGGAGTAGACGGATCAGCATAGCGTTAGGAGCAGCTCAAGGCTTGGCGTTTCTTCATGCATCACATAGGCAGGTCATATACAGAGACTTTAAGGCCTCAAATATCCTACTTGATGGAGTAAGGGCTTAATAATACTCAATGCACTCCTAAATTTCTTTGATTTAATCATGAAGGTATCTTCCGTTCATCTTAGTTCTTAATTCTTATCATTCCATTTTCTTTCAGAACTATCATGCAAAATTGTCGGATTTTGGGTTAGCTAAATTTGGACCATCGCCAGAGGAGACACATCTTACAACCCGAGTTATGGGGACGTATGGCTATGCTGCCCCTGAATATGTCGCAACAGGTAATATATACAACCTTATCTCTACATATTCATGATGAATGTTCCATCTACTGAATTTGTTCAGGCACTAGAAATTATATATATGTAATTTGCTAATTTAGGAAGGGAAACTGGCCTACACTTGTTGAATCAGTATGTTCAAGTTTGTTTATACAATCTGCAGGGCACTTGTATGTGAAGAGCGATGTTTATGGGTTTGGAGTGGTACTACTCGAGCTACTAACCGGTTTGAGATCAGTCGATAACAACCGCCCAGAAGCGCAAAAAAACCTAGTAGATTGGCTAAGTCCAAAGCTTGGCAACAAGAAGAAGCTAAACTCCATAATGGACCCGAAATTGGAAAAGCGATATCCTCAAAAGGCAGCCCAGGAGGCAGCTCAGCTTACCATAAAATGCCTGAGGGGAGATCATAGATCTAGACCCTCCATGAAGGAAGTGGTTGAGGTGCTGCAGCAGATAGAAGCCATGGATGGGAAGGCGAATGAGGTGAGACCGAGCTCCACAACTCGCGCCTCTGGCTCTGCTACACGAGCTTCTTGATCATATATATGCACTCGTAATGCAAGTGTTGTGAGAGGGAGCTTCTGTAGCTATTAATTTTGTTTAAACGTGATTCATTCTTAGATTTGATTTTTAACTTAAAAATAACTGTGTGGGGGCTTTATATATGTTATGATGTTGTATTTTGTCAGAGAAAACTAGGCATTTCTTAGTTCATTTTTGACAACTTGCATAAAAATGCCTGTAATTTTGCTCTTGAATTATTTCAATGTATTGCTCAAAAAAAAAGAATTATTTTAATATTATTCACATGAAACAAAAAATTTTGGTGGTGGGTTTTCTTTTTGGGGTTTTGGTTTGGTTTTTTTGTGCTCTGTGGTTCCGTCAGGTTTTTTGGGCGTTCTCCCTATGCGTTTCGCCAATGGGGCTCCTATCTTGACCCCCAGATTTCTCGTAAGGGAAGTTCCTATCTTGGGAAGGTTTTTAATGCGCTTGTGAAGCTTGACCCATCTGCCCGGTCACTGATAATATTGGCCATTTTGTCCTCAATCTGAAATGTCTCAACCATATTTGGTTGATTGGTAACGACCTTGGGCATAGCTTCACGCACCATTTGTTGAACCATGCTATTAAGAATTGAAGTGGTGGCATCCCTTACGATATCAAAGTGAATGATTTCGTAATGTGCTAGTACTAGCACATTACGAGATAGTAAATATAATTTCGTCATATCTAAACAATAAATAAACCTAAGTTCATTTATTGAGCAAACAATCAGTTTCCAACACTGAGACGAAGATATTTCAAAGGAATCGAAGATATAACAAGGGTAACAAGGAGAATATCCGTTTGCCTTAGTTTCGAGATTGACTAAATGACGTCGGGTCTAAGACGGGTTCCTCTTCGAGAAATTGACCTAAAATAGGTTCACATTAAGGAAACGGAATATTAACCTTCGTTATTTCGTTTCCAACTTAACTTGTTGGAATAACCCCTTTTATTAAAGGGAGTTAACTTATACTATTATTTTTTGTATAAAAAATAATCCAACATGCCTAATAATATTATCCCATTAATATTATCATGTTAGAAGATTATTTATAATTTGTTTAAAATTATAAATATCTCAAGGGGCATGCTAGAATTATTTTTCATACATATCTTATAAAATCTAAGAATAGGTTTTATGTAAATTCCCAAATTAATCATAATTTATAATAAAATAGTAGATAAATAAATAGGGGTCGGGATTACCCGCAAGACGGATTTGGACATGGGAAAGGAATGGGCTGGACGAACAGAATTTGGGCCGAAATAGGCTATCTCCCAAATAAACAAGTTGTTGGAAAGTCCAAGAGAGGGGAAATGGGCCTGTTTTGGTTTGGTTCTGCTCGGCCCAACCACAACAACTCAGCCCAATGGGGTAAAATAATCCAGCACTTGTCTTCTGTCTTCTTTTTCGTTCCTCTAGAAGAAACTGAACAGCGGCAACATCACAATCAGCAAGGACGATGGCGGCGAGACGCGAGGTGGTGGCGTTCGGCGGTCCGGCAAAAACGCGATGACGGAAGGCGGTGGTGATGCGTGGCTTGTGGTCGGAAAGGGAGAGAAAAGGGAGAAAGAAGGGATTAAAAAAATTCAGATTTGAATCTGAAAAATAAGCTTGCTCGGATTGAACTGGAACGAGAGAGAAAGAGTGGGTTTTGTGGCTTGCTTCTCCTTCTCCTCGCCCCCTTAAATAGCCCCAAGAGGGTTCTAAGGATGCGCAACAACATACTAGACCAATGGCCTATGCATTGGAAAGGAGGTATCTTAAGGGAAAAGGAGATGGATGGGACAGGATGAGGCGCGTGGCGGTGCAGGGCTGACACTAGCGACGGACCGGCGGTCCGGGCTCTCCAACCGGTCAGTCGACGAAACTGGTGGACAGAAGGGGGAAGAAGACAAAAGATGGGTTTAAGGGTAAAGAAAAGGTTAAGTTAGTGGATAAAGGTAATTTGGCATAGTGGTCGGGGAAGGAACATGTGGGGTGTTTGGAGCGAGAGAGAGAGGTCTCGGTTTCAAACCTGGCCTTTTCATTTCTACGTATTAAATTTTTTGTTATCCTATCCCCCAAATTTCACTATTTTACCACAAACAAGGATTTGGGAATTTTATTAAAAATTTTAATATCAAAAGTTATTCATTTAAGAATTTATTATTTTTAAAGAGAGAAAAACTAATTTTCATACTTATTAAAATATATAACCAAAATCAGCGGTTATTACAATAGTACCCCTTAAAGATAGTTTCGTCCCCGAAACTATGACAAAAATCAAGGCAGTAACAAAAGAGTGTGATTGCATAAAAGGATCGTATTCACACTTACAAGGAAACAAAAGTCCTAGTACCCCCTTAAAGAACGTCTCGTTCTTTTGTTAAGGTAACAATAGCTCGGGAAAGCGTCTTTGCACATTATGTTCTGTTTCCCAAGTCTCCCAAGTTGTCCCTTCTTCGCCGTTCTTTGACCAAAGTACCCTGACCAGGGGGACTTTCTTGTTGCGGAGTTACTTTACTCGACTTTCTTGTTGATGAATGTAAATAATGTAATAATATATCTCCTATATTTTTTTATTAGTGTTATATATCTTCATAACTTACTTTAAATTATTTTATTAAGTAAAAAGAAAATATAAAATAAATATAATTTAATTATTTTTTTATTTAATTTAAATAGCAATAAATTATAATATAAATAGTTAGAAAAAATTCTAAAATTAATAACTAATTAACAAACACACAATTAAGATGAGACCAAATTCACCACCAAAATAAATTATTTAACTAACATCTTCAATATATAAGTAGTAATATTTTCATATCTATAACTATATATTAAAGTTGTACCTTTTTGAGTTACCAGAACGGTTATTGCCCCACCTCATATTTAAAAAATTAATTTTATTTCTATTATTATAAGTCCTTTCTATTAATTTTTTTTAACTATTTAAATTTATCTCTAACATCAAACAAATATCTATTTAGTATAACAATATCTTTTGAAACCTTCTTTATACAAGTATTTAAAATAAAAGATAAAATATTTTAAAATAAATATAAATATCTTAGAATATATCTTTTGATTAATTTATTTATAGATATATATTGATTTTCTTCTATAATAAAAAATTAATGATAAATATTTATAATGTTTAAAATTAATAAAAATAGATAATAAAATATTTAATAGATATATTGAAATATTTGATAACCTCTAAATTTACGTATATGGAAAGTAATAAAATATGAATAATATTAAATTATCTTTATCTTTCATATTTTATTATATCTTATTCAATAAGTTAACTATTATTTTTTTTAAAAATTTATCTCTTCCATATTTGAATATATAAAAAAATTTATTCATATTTTATCTTCTTTTTTTAATTACATATCTATGAAATATCATCAAGGAAAAAGAGAAATGTAATTATTTTCTCTTAATAATATATCTTCATTCGCAACATTAAATTTAACCATTTATATTGATTAAAAACTTAAACATTCTACGAGCAATAAAATTACTTATATTAAAGATTATATTATATTTTTATTTATTAATATTCTTTTTATAATGTTATAAAATACCGAATTGTAGTCGTACATGGTATTACGTGTACAATTAGTACATTATAAATCAGAAACCATGTCTATTGAAAAAATTGTGTCATGTGGAATTTCCTTGAATAAAATAATGTTACATTTTTAATAATAAATATTATAATTACTTGTATCATTTTTTCTATATATCCAATCAATCAATATATATCTTCTACACCCGAAGCACTTTTGGGCAGTTTCGTCCTTAAGAATTTATATTACATCCAACCTATTTTTAATAATAATTTTTTAATTAATTATGTATTATGTAATTCAATCATCTTATGAAATTTCCAATTTTATGCATTTACCTTATTCAATAATTCTTTTTATCAATTTTATATGAGATTGGATAAATTTTTATCTCTCATTATTGCAATATATTATAATATTTAATTATGGTATGATTATAAATATCAAAATTTTGTACCATGAATTTTTATTGTACGATGATTTTTTTTGTTATCAATGAATTATTTTTATACAATGATATTTTTTTAGTTATCAATTTCAAAATTGTACGATGATTTCTTTTGGAAAATTTTCATTATATTCTAATATTTAATTATGCTATGATTATCAATTTTAAAATTTTGTACGATGATTTTTTTTAAATTTGCATTATATTCTAATATTTAATTATGTAATGATTATAAAATTTTGTATCTTCCTTATATTTCGAAAAGTTTCCATATATTATAAATTTAATCTCTATCTTCCTTTTTTAGAAGAATTTCTATCTTCTTAATATTATATTATTTTTTATTTTAAAATTTTCTATCTATATCTATACTCTACCCAGTACCCACCCTATATATATATATTTTTTTAATAATAATTTTTTAACTAATTATATTATGTAATTCAATCACCTTATAAAATTTCCAATTTTATGCACTCACCTTATTTAATAATTTATTTTATGAATTTTATAAGAGATTGGATAAATTTTTATCTCTACTCATTATTGCAATATATTCCAATATTTAATTATGGTATGATTATAAATTTCAAAATTTTATACGATGAATTTTTTTTACGATGATTTTTTTGGTTATCAATTTCAAAATTTTGTACGATGATTTCTTTTGGAAAATTTTCATTATATTCTAATATTTAATTATGTTATGATTACTAGTTTCAAAATTTTGTATGATGATTTTTTTTGGAAATTTTCATTATATTCTAATATTTAATTACGTTATGATTATAAAAAATTTCATAGTCCTTATATTTTTAAAAGTTTCCATATATCTTAAATTTAATCTCTATCTTCCTTTTTTGAGAAGAATATCTATCTTCCTTATATTATACTATTTTTTATTTTGAAATTTTCTATCTATATCTTATACTCTACCAGCCTATATAGGTTAATTGGCACATCTTTTTTTCCCATCCTCATATTTCTTTTTTCTCTGCAATTGGCATTGGCATCCATTCAAGCATCTTCACCGCTAGGTTTGAATTTCTTTTTGTTAATGTTTTATTGTCCTATTGAATTGAAATTGTCATGAATTTTTACTCTTTATTTTTTTTAGTTTACTCTTGATAGTTATTCTTAGTATTACAAGTGTTATGATTATAGTATTGAACTATATGTAAGTTTTTTAACTTAAATTTGTTACTTTTTCTTCCAGTTGAACAATGACTACTATTATTAATTTTATTCGTGATATGGATATGAAAAAGAAGACAAATTGGAAGTTACGTGTTCACTGCATACATATATGGCATGTTGTCAACTTTCATGATAAGCCTCAATATATTGGCAAAGAGATGATCTTTGTAGATGAGAAGGTTTTTTTCCTCTTAAATTCATTATTTCACAAATAGTTTTCTTCTAATATAATCAATATATCTATTACTAATAACTAAAGCCGAAGCAATTTTTGCCACCACGTTGCGCCACATCACCCCTTTATTAAAATAATAATTTTAAATAGTTAATTATGCAATAAAAATTATCTCCAAGTAACCACAAAGATAAAATAATATTTGTAAAAATTTATCCCCAAATAAACATAAAGATAAAATAATATTAGTAGATTGATCAATATAGATAAAAAATCACATTATATTTATTATATTTGTAAAAGATAAATTAAATAAAAAGATAAGAAAAAATATGTACATATGATCACATATTCACATATATATCTTTGAAATAAAAATAGTCATATCTATCTATAATCATCAATATCTATCTATTGCTAATAACTAAAGCCGGAGCAATTTCTGCCACCACATTGCGCCACATTACCCCTTTATTAAAATAATAATTTTTATAGTTAATTATGCAAAAAAAAAAGTTATCTCCAAGTAAACATAAAGATAAAATAATATTTTCAAAAATTTGTCTCCAAATAAACATAAAGATAAAATAATATTAGTATATTCTACCAATATGGATAAAAAGGGACATTATATTTAACATATTTATAAAAGATAAATTAAAAAATTATAAGAAAAAATATGTACATGTGGTCACATATATATCATTGAAATAAAAATAGCCATATAAATGATAATATCTTTGAAATATCTATCTATTTATAACTATATATTAAAGCCGAACCTTTTCAAGCCACTAGAATAATTCTCGCCCCACCTTATATTTAAAAAGTAATTTTGTATTCTTATTATTCATATATGTAATTATATTAACTTACACAAAGTTGTATGGGAGCCTAAAAATTTTGAATTCTTATTATTATAATTTTTTCTTTTCAATTTTCTAAAAATCTATCTAATTTTTATAAAAACTAATGTTCTAATATATTTAATAAAAAATTAAAAGAAAGGAAAAATAAAACATAAGATTTTTGTAATATATAATGATAAATGTTTATCATAATAAGGTAGGAAAATATTTTTACTATTAATTTTTTCTATCTAAAACTAACATTACACTATATTTTGTATTTGGAAAAAATTAAATTGAATTTTAATTAAAAATGAAAAAAATTATTTCATCTTTATCCATTTATCTATTTATGTAAAAGATTTATCTTAAATCAAATTTAGATAAAAAATTAATTTTTTTGAATATGTATATAATTACTTGCCCTTTTGGATTATTTATGTTAATATAATAGATTTTTATCTTTAAAAAAATTCTATGTTCATTCATATTTTTTTAGCTTTTCTTATTAATCATGTTTTTAACTTTTTTATTGAAAAGATTTTTAAATAATTGAATTTGATTAAAAAATTATAAGAATTTACATTATTTTTGGCTTTTTAATTATTTTTGTACAACATTTATAAAATTTAATGATTTTAATTAAAATAATTTTTTATATATACTTTTTCATAAATAAATTATCATTAAGCGATGAAATTTATATTGGACTCACCTTAACAACTTTGGTTGTGTCTCACATTATATTGGCTCACCTTAATGATTTTTTCTAATAAATACGTTATTTTTATTTTTTGTATTAAATTAAAATACTATTCATTAATTAAATTAAGTATTAAATTCATATAATCGTGCACGACACAACGGGTATAACGACTTAAACTTGTTTATGAAATATTGTCAAGGAAAAAGAGTAATGTAGATTATTTTATCTTAATAAACTACGTTTATCTTCAATTTTAAACTTAATAATCTAGATTTAATTTGTTTTAATTGATTTCAAAAAAACAATTATACATATTATATGCAATAAATTACTTACATTAAATTTTATATTATATTTTTTGCTATTAGTATCTTTTTTATAATATATCTAAAAAAATATCAAGTCATAGTCGTGCAAGGCACGACGGGTACAACTAGTATCTTCTAAACCTGAAGCACTTTTGGGCAGATTTGTCATTAAGAATTTATATTACAGTCACCCTATTTTTAATAATAATTTTTTAATTAATTATATATTATGTAATTCAATCGCCTTATGGAATTTCCAAATTTATCCACTCATCTTATTTAATAATTTTTAATCAATTTACTATGAGATTGTATAATTTTTTATCTCTATCCATTATTTTTATCTTTGTTCATGTTTATTATATTATAATATGTAATATCTTCTATCCATATAGTAATTATCTTATATATTACGTTAGTCCTCTATCTTCCTTATAATTTTAATAATAATTTTTTATTAGTTATATATATTACAAGATCTTGCACATGATAATTATATACTTCATATATCACGTTATTTTGGAAAGATATTTTAAAAACATGTTGTTTTGATTTCACCTTATGGATTTTATTCAATAATTTTTTATCAGTTTACTATGATATTGTATAAATTTTTATCTCTACCATGGTTATTAAGTTTTTATATTCCTTTCAATATTTTTATAATTACAAATTTTTTTAATATTAATTTTTTTCTATATATATGACTCATAAAAATACTAATTTACTATATTATAGTAAAATAGATAAGTTAATCTATTTAGTCACCATATTTTTAGTTACAAAATTTTTTATATTAATATTCTATCCATAGCTATGAAAACTTTATTAATTAATATGGGCCATGTTTTTAATTGAAGACTTTATATTAAATTTTAGATTTATTTATAATAATTTTCAATTAGCATGCTGATTTTTTATATTATGAATCATTTAATAAATAAATAAAAATTATTGATCCCTTATCTTAAATCGGTTAATCATTATCCATATGTATGACACATAAAAGTTACTAATTTAATCTATTAGATTAAAACAGATATGTATTTTATCCCTAAATATGATGAATATAAAATTATTTTTTATTTAACTTTTCTATCTAAAAGTATATTTTTAATTATAGATTTTTAATATTAAGTTTTTATTCATAAGTATAACAAATATAAAATAGTAATTTAATATCCCAACTACCTTTTATAATTAGATATCCCATAATATAATAATTTTAATATCTCTAAATAAAATTGATAACTTTATATCTCTAATTTTTCTATTTCAGGTACTTTTTATAGTGCACTTTTTCAAACTGCACTTTTTGTATTTTACAATACACTTTTGTATGAAAAGTGCACTACGAACTAAAAAAAGTGCATTCATTTC
The DNA here is from genome assembly GCA_964016875.1 of Fallopia convolvulus. NCBI lineage: Eukaryota > Viridiplantae > Streptophyta > Magnoliopsida > Caryophyllales > Polygonaceae > Fallopia > Fallopia convolvulus. Next base: position 24,752,159 of record OZ024729.1, read on the forward strand.
ATGTTTTAGGATAAGAGTTTGTTTCATTTGAACAAAACCCCATGCTCTTAATTGTAGATTTTATATTTAATTGTATAGATATGTTGTGTCTTACAATATATTAAATTTATATTCATAAGTATGCTTTTTTTTTATATTACGGATCCCTTAATAAATAAATAAAAATTATTGACCCCTTAATGTTAAACTGGTTAATTGGGTTAGTTCAATCGAGTTTAGTTCAATCATTTCGGGTTTGAGTTGAGTATGGTTCATGTCGTTAAAATTTACGGGTTGATTGAGTCAATTCATTGTGATTTTTTGCGTGGGTTCGAGTCAACCCTACGAGTTAAGAGCATCAACTTTTTTATGATTATTATATAAATATTACAAGTATCATTTTTAAGAATAAGATAATATTTGCATACATTTTGATAATAAAGATTATAATTGAAATAAATTACAAATATGTAAAATTTAATTTAATTATTTGTAATATTAACTTTTATTATATGAATTATAATATGTATATTATTTTTGAATTAATATATTATAATTTTTATTTAAAAAAGTTCTCGGGCAAGGCCCAAGTCATCAACTAGTATGTATTCTAATTTTTTCCATGTACATCATCTTTGATATCTACCCTAATTTTTTTTAAACGTGAACTCCTCCTCTTTGATATCTACCCTAATTAAATGATATCTCTATTATTTATCTTCATGATCAATATTTTAATATTATATAGTCATATATTGTTATAATACTATCTCATTTATCATTATTACTTACCATATTCAATTAAAAAAATTCAATTAGTTATGTTACTAATAAGCATTCTATACTTACTGTAATAATATATTTATCATTATTACTTACCATATTCAATTAAAAAAATTCAATTAGCTATGTTATTGATAAGCATTCTATACCTATTGTAATAATATTATCTCATTCATTACTATTACTTACCATATTAAAATAATGAGTATGAAATACTTACCATATCCAATTAATGAGTATGGAAATATTATTCAGCTTTTTTATTATTTATTTACCTATATATTATACAATATTATCTCATTCAAAAATTAAATCACATATCCTATTATAAATAAAGAAATATTTTTTTACATTCCCTACGTGTTATAATAATTTTCACTTGAAAATTTTATTGAGGAAATTATTTTATTTTATCAAATAAGTTTATGCAAAACATAATCGACAAGTACGATTCTTACATAAATTTTTTTCAAATCATCGTCGTGCATGGCACTATCGGGTCTTGCTAGTTAGTCTATTCTAAATTTCTAATACTTATAATAACTATATATTAATTGATTTTTTGTGTTTTTTTAGGGACATAAAATTAACGCCATTTTCTATCATTAGTAAGTTTCTATCCATAAATATAATAAATATAAAATTATAATTTAATATATAACATATCCTTTTTAATTTAGTATCTCATAATAAATTAATTTTAATATCTATAAATAAAATGGATATTTTATATATTCCTAAATATGAAATATAGACTATATTTTAAATTACACGTTTTAAATATTAGGATTTTAGATTCTATTATATTAACTTTCTATTCAAAAGTATAATTAACTTTTTTAATTAGTATAAACCATATCTTTAAACATGTAATTTATATTGATTTTTGGATTTTTATGTTTAGCTTCATTGAGGACAATGAAGGATTTAACTTTGGGGGAGGAAGTACTCGCTACGCCTATCGTAGATATTTGCATTTCAGTTTTTTTTCGTTATTTTTATGGGATTTTTGTTCCATGTTTTGTATAGAGAAAATTTTGAAGAAATTTGAAAAAAAATTAATTAAATAGAAAAAGCCATAAATATTTGAGGCAAAGGCATAGAAAATCCTGGGATGAGTTGAAAACTCGTAAGGGCAGCTCAGATAATAAGCAGGTAACCCGGACCAGCATTAGGCTGGGGTAATAAGAGGTTCAAGAGTGATTGTGAGATTTGTGAGCACGTATATTGGAAAATAAAATGAGCGGTTAGGTGAAAACCCGAAAGGGCGCCTAAGTAGAATTGAGTGGAAAAATTGGAGTGATTAGGATACGATTCTTGCTTGGGGATTTCGGGGGATTCATTGTAGATGGGTAGTTCACCTAGGTTTGCTCTACACTTTTTAGAGCTTGAGTGTTATATTATGTATTGGTGAGATGTGTGCTTGATCTTATTGTGCTTATGATCACTTTATATTTTGGGTCCGGGGTTGTGAGTTCAGTGTTTTTTATCTTCCCTTATATTTTTTCTGTAAACCTTTGATAGGATTTATTGTTAGATTTATTTTGAGCTTACTCGAGGACGAGCAAGGTTTAAGTATGGGGGAATTTGATATGCTCTAGATTAGTATGGTTATCTCTTGTATTTTAGGCATGATTTGGGTGTGTTTAGGTTAGTTTTGAGCATAATTGTAATATGAAGACCGAAGACACGATTTGGAGAATTGCAAGAGTTTTGAAGACAAGTGTTGATTTGGAGTTGTTTTGACACCATTTTCTTGTGACACATCATTCGGGAGCTGCGGTGATCGAATGAAGCTGAAATTGGTATCATTGGAAAGCTAACTCGAAGAGCTACAATTCATGTTTTTACTGCGAGTTCAAATTCCAAATCTAAGTGGGTCAAAACCACCTCTGAAGGTAACACTAGAAAGCTATCAGAATAAGACCCGCGACCGCGGAATCCTACCACGCCCGTGGTGAGTTCCATAATCCGCGGAGCTGTGTAGCCGCCTTTTCCGCGCCCGCGGATTCCTACCGCGCTCGCGGTGGCTGGTGTTTCGCGCCGCCAGGCGTTTCGCCATCTTGTATTTTGTTTTCTTTTTATCTTTTCTTTTTCGGAACTTATTATAAAAGTCCGAGGTTTTTAGGTTATGAGACATTCTATTCCATAATATCAGATTCATAGTTTAGTTTAGATCTAGTTTTGTATTTCATTGATGGAGACTTAAACCTTGGAGTTTATTCATCAGTGAAGCATTGATTTATGATTTCGTAAGGTTTTCGGTATTGATTTCTTTCCCTTGATTAATATTTTTTCTCTTTGTGCTTAATTTCATGATTATCAATTGATTTTACTTGGTGTGCAAGTTGTTGAATTTGATTGATATTCTACAGTTTGATTAGGTTTGAATCATTGTCTATGTGATCTTACTTGATCTATGAAACAACTTAATTTCTAGGACCGTGGACTAGGAATTGAGAAAGAGATTTGATTGTTTGTTCTTGCAATTGACTCATAGCTTGATTGCTTGAATCGATATCCTGTATATCCTTGTTCTCTATGCTAATTCTAGGTTAAGCGTCCTTGCCTAGGATTAAAGAATTTCTTGGACCATGGACTTGCGATTGTTAATGATCAGGATAGGAATTAATCTTGGGTGTGAATGAAATCAAAGGAAAAAAAAAACCAATGATCGAATGAATTTATCAATGTGAATCTGCTGGATAAACTTGTTTGCTTCTCTTAATTTGAATACTTGTTTTGTTTATTAGTTTGTTAGATAGTTTAGATAGATCAAACTTTTTCCAAAACCCCTTTTTCCTTAAGTTGATAAAAATATTGAAACTAGAAGCCTCAGTTCTTTTGGGTTCGACCCCTTACTTGCATGCTATACTTAGTTTGTAATTTTGGGTAATTTACTTTTTGATCTTGGCACGACGACTTTAGCCGGGTCAAATTTTGGCGCCGTTGCCAGGGATTAAAGAATTGCTTGGACCGTGGACTTGTGATTGTTAATGATCAGGATAGGAATTAATCTTGGGTGTGAATGAAATCAAAGGAAAAAACCAATGATCGAATGACTTTATCAATGTGAATCTGTTGGATAAACTTGTTTGCTTCTCATAATTTAAATACGTGTTTTGTTTATTAGTTTGTTAGATAGTTTAGATAGATCAAACTTTTTCCAAAACCCCTTTTTCCTTAAGTTGATAAAAATATTGAAACTAGAAGCCTCAGTTCTCTTGGGTTCGACCCCTTGCTTGCTTACTATACTGGTTAGTAAAATAGGGTTAAATTACTTTTGATCTCGGCATAGCGACTTTAGTCGGGTCAAATTTTGGCGCCGTTGCCGAGGAACTTTGGTTTAATTCTAGTATTATTATTTTTATTGACTTTGTGTAAACCTATCTTACGGTCTACACTTGTATATACTAATGTCTGCGTTTAGGTACTTTCAGTTGCAGGATGAACCCTTTCATGAGTACTTCACTAGGTGCCAGGAACAATTGCATGATCTCTCTGTTTAGGGGATAGTCGTAGGGCTTGATGATGCTTGCAGTTACATCTTTAGTGGGATGACTCTTGAGTCCCAACTAAAGATGTACAACGAGAGCGATGGAAAATACGTCATTTTGAAACCCATGGACTAATGGAATTTCTTTTGTAAGCTCCGAGCCGGAGAGATCGAAGTGCAAAAATTGGAGAACCAAATTGCTGAATTAAGCAAACTAGAGGAGGTGTTGGCCATAAAGACGGAGGCAATTCTTGAAGATCAAGGTTCTGTGAAAGAACCGCGCACGCGGGATGACAACCGCGTACGCGGTTCCGGTACAGAACCAACAGCTCCCCCCGAAGAGCCAAACCGCAAGCACGGGCCCCTCTCCCTTGAGCGCTGTGACGAAGCGATCGCATCTCCCAGGTTCTCCGATGAGCCGCGCGCGCTACCTGAGCCGCGAGCGCGGTAACCCTTGCGACGAATATGATTCGTATGTAAGGCCGTACATCCCTCCTCTCAGCTCGTATAAGCCGGTTCCACCCTTTCTGGAGGCACTCAAAGACCCTTCATGGGATGAAGAGATGGATGATCATAGTCCTGTGATGATGGTGGAGGAATATTTCCTTAAGTTTGACAGCTCCTGGAGTAATGACGACGAGCCTGATGACTCGAAGAGGGAGCTAGATGATGATATGGAGATTTCCCTTCCACCTGAGGAGATGTCTATGTCTCCTGCCGTGGAGCCCTTTGTTGTGATCGATAATGATCCCTGTATCCTTTCCTCTTCTTCCTTACTCTCCATCGATATCTGTTTGCCTGATGTGTCTGCAAAAGGTCCTAAGCATGATAGTTTACCTAGTGATTTCTCAAAATTTAAGGGTGGTAGTGTTTGTAACACCCCTATTTTACAACATTGGGTATTACCGCCAGTGACCTCAGACTTTACCGTCCAAAGTCACCCAAGGCTTTTAGAATGATATAGAACAATCAAAATGCGGAATAAAACATATTACATGATGAGAAAAGGTGCTCCCGAGGGAGACTTAGTTCTTACAAAACATCTTACATTGATTCAAACATAAAGTTGTCCAGAATTGAAATGCGAAACCTGATTGTTCTTGAAACGTAATGAAACTAAAGCAAAATGATAGAAAGATACATCTTGAAATCCTTGTTCTTCCTTCGTCTTCACTTCACTTCACGCCTTGCTGGGGTTCCTAGATTTTGACATAATTCGCGAGGGGTGATAGAATGCCAGGCAAAAATGCGGAAAAGAAGAATTAGTCTAAGAGACTAAGCAAGCGGGAAGGGAACTCCCCGAGGGTATTTTGGGAATTTTCAAATATTATTGAAAGAGGTATTAAGGTTGTGTTTACGATGGGCTATATAATGAAACTTGTTGATGTGGAGCTTTAAGGTTCGAAGGAGAGTATACCTTTGGACAAAGATTACTCGATGAGCAATAGAAGAACTACTAGATTGTAGACTTCTTTAGGATTTCGAAAGAATGTTGGGAACGTTCATTAATTCATACAAGTGAAAACCTCTCGCGCCCTAAGCGGACCGAGAGCCGGATCGATCATTTGAGACCGGTCCGGTTTTGGTGTCTTAAGTGTGCATTCACACTTATCTTATATAGTGACGAAAAATATTCGACTTTGTCAATGATTTTTAATAGAGAGTGGTGGGACACGGATATTCCGAGCCACCCGAAGGAGAACCATCAATTCTCCAGCACTTAGCTAGAGTGCCGCACAATCCCTCCTTATAATCGGAGCGGATGGAGATCATGATCCCGAAAGTCGTATGGACGTACGACTTATTAATGTTATATAGAGGTGTCGGCTAACCCGCACCCCTTTCTAGTTTAATCATGGTAAATCTCTAAACGAGATTGTATTCAATCAAGATCACAACATACTAGCATATATAATCCTAACAAAGGAATGTAAAACATACTACGCTAACAATTGTCGTTATTTCTAGCAATCAATATTTCCTAGATTCATTTTTATTTAGCATAAAAATGGTTCCCAACAATCAAGGATTTTCACGAAATGGAATGTAAAGGTTACAAGGGGAAATTCCACTTGCCTTAGCGTAACGAGTTCTAGCAAACGAGCCTTGACGAAACTTATGCGATTCCCTACTACGAGCGAGGATTCCGACCTATTGATACGGAAATTTACGAAAGGTTCAAAATCATGATTTTCTTTCTAAGATTTGGATTATCTCTTATAATATTTTATAAGAGAGTTAGAGATTCTAAATTATTATAATAATAATTTAGAAAGTTATTTTCCTCAAAATAATAATATTCCTTTATTATTATTTTGGATTTGTAATATCCTTACTACTCCGTAAAATCTTTATTAAAATAGTTAGTAAAATAATTATTAAAAATTATCCTTTTTACTTATTCATGACAATAAAATATTACTTTTAAATTTCCCATTTATTCTAGGATGGAACTTATAATTTTGACTACCTTATCTAAAATACTTTATTAATAATATTTTCTTAATAGAAAAGTATTTACCTACATAATCTCTTTTTAAATAAAATTGTCGTGTATATACTCCTTTATAAGGAAGTTTCTATAATTAGAAGTTTCTAAATTTCCTTATAAGGTAACTTGTCTAAATTTAGATTAATCTTATTTTATATTTATAATTTGTTATTATAATATTATAGCTTATAAAAATAATGTCTTCTTTATAATTAGAAGATTTCTTTCATGCAAGTCATCCTTATGCTATAATAATCTCCTAGAATATTTGTAATATCTTACTTGATATTTTTATCCTAGAACTTATGTCTTATGCAAATATCTCTACACCTAGTGATTATAAAAATATACTTTCCTTATAGATGACTTAGTAATATTTCCCATTAATAGTATTATATTCTATAACGAAAAATCCCATGCTATCATATACTTGTTCTTATAATATACTAATAATAACTCATATGTTAATAATATCTTCTTTTATCATAACTAATAGTAGATGATGTTTTGTAATAACTCTCATATAATAAGATATGCTAAAGTTCATATTTTTATTGAATAAATATTTATTTTCGTAATTTTATTTATTCACTCAATTTTTATAATTCCTATATCTTTTATAGATTAGGCCATGCAACAACTTTTCTTAATTTTGGGAATTTGTTAACTTCATATAAAAATAATAATGGTTTTATTTACTAAACCTTTTTATTCCTAAGATCATATAGTATGATTTTATCTTTTAGTTTAATGCATGCATAATAACTTTTAAAATTCCTATTTAATAAAAGATGACAATAATAATTATTATCTTGTATGCTATAATTATTTTATAAAATCCACTATTTATATTATGAAAGAGGCATGCATGTAATAAAATCCATAAAAAATCTATCTACTTGTTTATATCTTAAGTTACCAAGGTAAACTAGTTTGTTTCTAGCTTTTAACTAACAAGATCTTACTAACATATTTTTATTTCTTATTTTCCTAAAATAATTTCTAATAGCTAATAACTTTATGAATTTATAAAAGCATAATTTAAATAAATTGGATTTAAGATAGAATTTTTTTATACTTTGGTATTCTGTTCTTTACAGAACACTGGAGGAAGGCAGAGGAAGAGGGCCGGCGGGCAGGGGCGGCGCGGCCAGGGCTCCGGCGTGGGCAGGCGGCGGCGCGGAGGGGGCGGCGACGTCCGGCGGGGGCAGGGAGGTGGTCCAGCGGCTCCAAGGAGAAGAGAAGGAGGAGATTGAATGGTGTTTTGTGGTGTTTTTTTATGGACTTTGAATGCTGATTTTTTGATGATTTAGAGAGAAATTGCTAGAAGGAGTAGAAGAGAGAGCAAAAGCTTGAGTGAATGCTTGAGGGAGGGCTTTTATAGACAAATTGAGGAGGTCTTCAATCCATGGCAATGGTGGATGTCCAATGGAGGAGGAGGAGAAGTCCATGCATTGGTCACACTTGTGCTTCTTCCATGGTGATGAGAGGATGATGGGAGAGTGATGTAGTAAGGATGGTCAAGCAAGACAATGGAGGTGAGAATGGCATGCAATGGCCAAAATCAATTCAACGTACAATCAATCAGACAATGTCTGATGTTGTCTTTTGGAGGAGAAGAGTTTATTTGATATAAGAGGAAAAGGTTGGGCTAAGTGAACAAGAAATTGTAATGGTCTAGCGGGATTTGGGGAGGGGCGTGTGAGGTTGGAGTGCAAGAGATCTCGGGTTCAAATCCCGGCTCTTGCATTCTTTTTGCAAGGCTTGTAAACTAATTTTCCTAGGCCTTTTGTATAATCTATTTTATGAAATAAATAAGTTTCTTATTTTTATCTAATGCTCTTTTTTTTTATTAATTTACCTCACTTATTAATTTATACCCCTTGAATTATTTTATTGCAATTTTTTTTTCTATTTTAATTCTCTTGATAAACTCTTTCAAAAGAAAAATAATAGAAGTTGATTTGGTTTTCTAGAAATTAGAGAACTAAAATAATCGATAATAATTATGATAAAAAGAACTTGGAATATCGCGGATATTACAGTGTTAACATGAAAATCATTACTCTTGATTTATATTTTGAAAAACTACCTCATCCTCTCAACTGGCTCTATCCTAAACCATCTAACCATGACTTTTCTAGTGGGTTTGATAAACAGAAACGGTGTTTGAATGCTATATTATTCGGTTCAAGTTATCATTGTGCTATATTTACCTGCATGACAGTTGTTCGCAGGATTTTGATAGACTTCTCAATGAGTTGACAATGTCCGATCATAAACACGTCAATCCATCGACGTTAAACAAAGGCGCTGATTGGGAGGCAACCCAAGGTTAGATAGATTCTCTCCCACCTTTGTTTTTCTTTTCATTAGCTTAGTTTGTTTTTGGTTTGTGAGCTAACTTGCAGGTACTAGGTCGGAAAGGACGATTCTGGTGTGAAACCGCGCACGCGACATCCATACTGCGCTCGCGGTTGAGCCCATAACCCATCCCGACAAACAGGTACTAGACCCGCGCACGCGCCCCTCGGGCCGCGCGCGCGGTTTGAGGATGTTTTCTCTCGTAAAAAATCCGAAAAAAGAGTGTTCTCCCATATTCTACCATCACCCACCAATCCACTTTTCTATAACTTTCCATGTCTAGTTCCTTGGAATTGTTCGTTACTATTATCGGGTCCCATCCCATTGGGGTGAATCCGCGTCTACACCATCTTTGCGGCATAGTTCAAGTATGGGGGTGCTGCCGTCGTCAGAGTTTTTTATTATTTTGAGGAGTCCAGTTCATTCTCATTGGAGACGTCCTATGGTGTGGATCTGGTTGCTGAGTTGCGAAGATGATGTTCGAGATTTGCTGTTCGAGAGTCGGTTTATGGACTTTGTGTTCGTTGTCGCCAAGACCGCGCCCGCGGTCCGTAAACTGCGCTCGCGGTTCATTCCCAGAATGATCAGTTTGTTCCAAAGGACTATAATGCGCACGCGGGTCCTTAATGGCGCGCGGGGTTGTCTACAGTGGCTGAATACGAGGTGCTCCAAGTGTTCCTGAGTTTGGTGCATTACAATTCCGGGAGTTCATTCATCCATATCATCTTTAATATGTGAGTCTTCTGATTTTCCTCTTCTATGCTTAATTCCTTTCTCTTTACTTCATTGAGGGAAATAAAGGACTTAAGTATGGGGGAGGAAGTACTCGCTATGCCTATCGTAGATAGTTGCATTTCAGTTTTTTTTCGTTATTTTTATGGGATTTTTGTTCCATGTTTTGTATAGAGAAATTTTTGAAGAAATTTGAAAAAAAAATTAATTAAATAGAAAAGGCCATAAATATTTGAGGAAAAGGTGATGAGGTATTTTCAGTGGTCGTTAATACCTATCAAAGAAACCTAACTTAACCAACTCAGTAGAGCGGTAAGTAAGGGTCGATCCCACAAGGACTGTGTATTTGTGTTATTACTTGTATGCCAAGTAACCAAAGGGGGTTTGTAATTGTAAATTCTATCCTACTATGCAAGAATAAAACTAACTATGAATGCAAAGATGATTTAAATATATGAAAGACAAGCGTGTTCAACTAGTTAAATCCATCATGATATTGATTTGTTGATCATCGATTCTCTTGATTCTCTTCTCACTTGAATAATCTATTGTGTATAATGACCCTACTAAGGATTAAAACCCGAACTTCATATTTAGTTGATAGAACAACAAGTCTAACAACCCTAATTAAATAATAACCTAGAAGTAGATTCAATTAAATAACAACATGACGATTCAAGTTATCAATAGAAACAAACACTTAGAGCAACCAGACATCCAAGTGACTTGTGAATTTATTCCCTTCTTCAACCAACAAGTCCAACCGGTACTAATTGATTAAATTATACTCTTGATCAAATTAACTCCGCCCGGTAATTAATCAGATTCAGTTATAACTAGAAATTCTATTAGGTAGCTAATCTAATAAAACGCTAATTTAGATTCAATTAAGCACAGGGAATAATTTCTATTCAAGTTTGTTGGGAATCAATCAAACCTCACAAATACATACAAATCATGACTTCAATAACTAGCCAAACACTAAGAAATTTAGCAATGCATAATTAAATTGAAAACAAACTTACAAGAGTTTCAAAGTTGCTCTCTTGAGAGAAAAACCCTAGCCTCCAAAAGTTGATCCAAAGTTATGAGAAAATAAACTAACATAAGGTATATATATGTCTCTAAAAATAACCCTCAATAACTATATCTAAAACATGCTACTCGGATGATACAAGCCCAAACCAAACTCGGCCCAAATCCTTCGGCCCAAAACAACACCTGCGTGAAATCCAGGAATGCGCGGTTTGACAATATTGCGCGGCCGCGCTTTCATACGATATCGCGCAATTGCCTTCAGTTAAGAATACGCGGCTTCATTGCTCGGCTTAGCACCCCGCGTTTTCCATCTTGCCTTGGCTCTTCATTTGTACTTCTCCAATCTTCATTCCTAGCATCTCCTTAACTTCCTTTAGCTCGTCCACCACTGCTATGGTCAATCTACACCTCGCCCCGCTGTTGCTCCTGAACCTAAAAACCTGCAAAACCGAGCAAACCAGCGCATAATACCCGACAACACAAAAATCTAAAAACTACATAAAAACCAACCTAAAACTAACTAAAACATATATAAAACATGCATCTAAACTACTCCTATATGCAAGCTATCAAATTCCCCCATGCTTAACCCTTGCTTGTCCTCAAGCAAGACATAAATCCGAATCACACCATAGAAATGCAATCATACATCCATCTCAAATCAAACAAGCATTTCACACATGTTTAAAAACCCGACCAAGACTTCCTAGCATGCATTATGATAAGCAACAAGTAAAGACCATTCATTCATTCTAGACCTCACCAAGGTAATTGTGTTTGCACTCAAACTCTCAAGTGTTTAGGGGTATGTGTTTCACTCAAAATCAACCATGAAAACTAGACTACCATATGCTTGCATCAGAGTTCTAAATCTCCACCGCTATGGACCAAACACACAACAAAAATCACGAGGTCTTTTTAAGGAGTGTATGGGACCAAGGTAAAGAGAAATTGGAGGGGATTAGATTTGGTCATGTGGTGCTAAATCCGGGATAAAGAACTAACTAAACCCAAACCCAACACTCTTTCTTCTTCTTACTTCAACTCTCTTTCACCAACTCCATACACACTCATATAAGCTCTTTTTGCTTCTTTTGTAACATTTTCACATCTTTTTCAACTATTTTCTCTCAACAATCATGAAGACTACTTCTTTTGAAGCTTAAATATTTTCTTTCAACACTTTTTTTCAACTTATTCTTCATCTTCATTTTTTTCTCACTTTGCACACTAGAGTTGTATTTCCTCTTTTCTTCCAACTCCCCCATACTTACATCAAACTTCACACAAAACACAATAACAACCTAAAGTCCTAAATCCCGGATTATGGGTCAAGCTAATTAGGCTAGGAATCATTTTGTGGAGCTAATAAAAATAGGCTTAAAGCTCAAAGAAAGAGGGGTGTCAAAAACATGGATCTTGTAAGAAATGAAGGGAAATAATAGGCTATACAGAAACATTGCCTCAATCATTTTAATGTCATGCATTCAATCATATAAAGCAGTCTTGATAAAGAGTCATAATGCAAGTTCTAGAGCTAGATAATCATGATGATACACTCAATAAGTAGAGAACAAATATAATCATGAAAGGCCAAAAATTTCACAAGGCTAATTTTTTGTCTAGAACTTCAAAATGAATCAAATACTCAAGCTAAATACATGCTCAGTCCTATAATCAAGGTAAATAATCAATGATCATGCTCATATCATATAAACTTCAGCATATCATGCAAATCATGGGTTAGAACTTATACTCAACTTAGAGAAACAAGATGAATCAAACAATGGGGAAATAAAAACCTAAATGCAATATTTTTTGTAATTTTTCAACATTTTCTATTGTTTTTCATTTTTTAAAGAATTTTAATCAATGCATGCAAAAAGTTAAATATGACCTAATCTAATGCAACTATATGAAATGCAAACAAGTAATTCCCTTTCCCCATGCTTAAAACATACTTTGTCCCCAAAGTATAGTAAAAAGTAAAGGAAAGAGAAAAACTCACAAAACCTAGTTTCCTGGCGGGTAGTGGGGCGGAAAACCCGATGGTGGTGGCGGTGGCTGGTCCGGCAGAAACTGAGGATATGGCGGATCAGGGAAAGCATACTGCAGATAAGACATGTGAGGTGGATAGCCCGCTGAACTCCATCCATCAAGTCTAGTGTTGAGCAGTCTGAACTGCTCATCCTGGCGGGCCTGAAAAGCAGCAAGCTGCTGATCCTGATGAGTCTGGTAAGATGCAAACCTCTGATCCACATAACCTCTCATACTCTGAAAGCTCTGATCGATGTGAGACGTCATATCATTGTATCGCTGCGTGTTGTCTAGCTGCATCTGTCTCATCATATCCATCATCTGACTGTACTGCGTATCAGAATACTAGGGCCCACCTCCAGCAGGTAAAGATGGATCAAATTGTCTCTGATGATCTTCTTCCTCAAACTCATCCTCCTCATCAGTTTCTTCATCTTCAGCCGACTCTTCTTCTTCTTCTTCAGCCATAACAAAATCCTCATCCATCTCCTCTTCATCAAACTCCACCTCAATAGCAGTTGGAGCCTTCTTTTTACCCCTAATCGGGCCCTTGACATCATTCACATCGAGATCACCAGCCCGAACTTCAATGAACCAGTTACTCTGGCTATCCCCAATCTTCACTCGGCTCCCATCGGGAAGCTTCATTACTCTCATGGAATCCTCAATCACCCAAAAATAAGAGTTCCTGTACTTGTAGAGAACACCCATCTTTTTGAGCATGGTGAAGTCTATTGCCAACGGCGGAATGTCAACCTGCAGCCTATTAAGATCAACTCCAAAATGTTTGGCCAGATGGGTCACAATCCCACCAATGCAGATAGCTCCTCCTCCCTTGTTTCCAACATGCTCCATATGGTGCATTAGCATGGCACCCAAACTCAACTTCTTCTTCTTCAGACATGTGCCCAACACAACAAGATCTTTCTTGGGGCAATTGTTTCCACCCTCACCCCGCCCATTCAGCGTACAAGCAATAAACCTCTGGAAAACTCTAATGGCAGGGTGAGTGATGGGAGAGGCTTTTTCTCGGGTAGGATTGTATGTGGATCTCCCGGTGATGGACCTCCAAAAATTCTTATCAGCCCATGTAGCACCAGTCTCGTTTAGTACTACATCATTACCCGAAAAGTGACAGAATCCAAACACACGGTTGACCTCCTTCAAGGTCATTTTTCTCCTTATACCTCCTAGCCAGAACTTGAACTCTCCTTCTCCTCTGTAGTCAGTGGACAAAGTGCTAAAAAACTCAAGTGTTAACCCCTTGAAAGTGGGTTCACACAGCTGTAAGAAATCCCTCGTCTCAAGATGTGCCCCTATCTCATTCAACAGATGTGCTAGACCGAGCTCATTCATCAGATTCCAATCTATATATCTGGTTGTTGTCCACTCCCTATCCTTCAGTAACTCAAACCGGACTATATGGCTATTCTTTGTCAGACTAATCCCATAAGTCTCTTGGGTGGTCTCTCCCACCACAGCAGGGGGAACTAGGTGTACACCCTGACTAAAAGTACGAGATGAAGACGCACCATCCGTTCTACTTCTTTTTGGAGCCATTATTTCAGAATATAAAAACAACCTGCACAAACACCACAAACCACCCAAACAAACGCAATTCTGTTGTCCCGGCAAGGACAACCACAACAGTATATAGAATTTAGCAACTAAATCCCTCAATCACTCTCTTCCCCCACTACCTAGAACAATTTAATCAAAAATTAATCAAAATTCTAGGTCAAATTCGGATTTGAATGCAAAGCTCAAATAAAACACGAATCTAGGCTAGAATCATGCAATAAACGAACTTTTGTGAAGGAGCTAAGCCTAAATCCAAGCCTAAAGGGGTGAATTTTGGATTTTTAGAATAAAACCTAGATCTAGATTCAATCTATCAAAACCGAAATTTTAGAGGAGATTTTGAGAAAACTTACTTGAATCCCGCTTGATTTGAGGTTGTTTGGTTGATTGGGATCGAAATTATGACTTTAATGAGCTTGGATGGAGCTTGAGACCTTGAGCTTCAATGGTGGCTTTAGAGAACTAAGAGAGAGGCGATCGAAGGGCTGGAATGAAGAAAAGAGAAGCTCGGGGTTTTTTTTATTAGGTTCGCTGAAGACGGCCAAAAGCGCGGCATCGTCAAGAATTGCGCGGCCGCGCAATTGCGAAGCCGCGTAACACCCCTTCAATTGGGATTGCGCGGGATTGGGTCCGGTATTGCGCGGCCGCGCATTTAGCACCCAAGCCGCGTAATGTCCTCTGAGCTTGTATTGCTCGGGTTGGCTCCAGAGTACTTGACCACGCAATTTTAGTCCCCAATCCGAGTTTTTTAGCTACTATAACTCAAAGCTTGTCCGAGCTATCTGTAGGTTTGAGGATTATTTCTACCTAAACTAAACAAAATAAACAAAACAAAAGCAAAAACTGTGAAACTTAAAACAAAAGTCAAAGCAAAACTAAACTAAACTAAACCTTGGGTTGCCTCCCAAGAAGCACTTGTTTAACGTCTTTAGCTTGACGTAAAAGGATATCAAGGCTCTTGCTCCGGCTCTCGTAGAGCCGTTTCTTCCAAAGTAGCACCATTGAACCCTTCATAATATGGCTTCAGCCTCTGACCATTCACCTTAAAGACGGAATGAGAAACTCCATCATAGATGTCAACTGCGCCATGTGGATATACACGTGCTACCACAAAAGGGCCTCTCCATCTTGAGCTTAAAGACGGAATGAGAAACTCCAGTTTGAGGCGAGATTGGAACAAAAGTACTTTGTCCCCAACCTTGAAATTCTTCCTCCATATATGCTTGTCATGCCAGGCCTTTGTCTTTTCCTTGTATATTACTGCATTGTCATAAGACTTAAGCCTGATTTCTTCTAATTCCTGGAGTTGAAGTTTCCTGAATTCACCCACCTCATTTTTTTGCATGTTGCACTTCTTGACTGCCCAGTATGCTTTATGTTGAATTTCCACCGGTAAATGACATGCTTTCCCAAATACCAACCTGAATGGTGACATCCCGATTGGCGTTTTAAAAGCGGTCCTATATGCCCATAGTGCATCATCCAACCGAGCACTCCAGTCTTTTCTGTTTGGTGCAACTGTCTTTTCCAGAATGGACTTGATTTCCCTGTTAGACACCTCTGCCTGGCCATTTGTCTGAGGGTGGTATGATGTAGAGACTCTGTGTGACATGATACTTCTTCAATAATGCACTCACCATCCTATTACAGAGTGTGATCCCTTGTCACTAACTAAAGCTCTAGGGACACCAAATCTAGTAAAAATGTTGGTCTTTAAGAAATCTGTCACCACTTTAGAATCGTATGTCCTGGTGGCCTTCGCTTCCACCCATTTGGAAACGTAGTCCACCGCAAGCAAAATATAATATTCCCAAAAGAATTAGGAAATGGACCCATAAAGTCAATGCCCCATACATCAAAGATTTCACAGAAAATAATAGGCGATTGAGGCATCTCATTCTTTTGGGACATATTCCCAACCCTTTGACATCGGTCACAGGATTTACAAAAACCATGAGCATCCCTGAAAATGCTTGGCCAGTAAAATCCTGCATCCAATACCTTCCTAACTGTTTTATTAGAACTAAAATGGCCCCACATGCATAATTATGACAAAAAGTTAAGATAGAAGTTACCTCATTATCCGGGATACATCGTCGGATTACCTGATCAGTGCAGTGTTTCCACAAATATGGATCATCCCAGATGTAGTATCTTGCTTCACTTTCTTAACTTGTATTTTTGAGCTTTTATGAACGTTGGTGGGAACTCACCCATAACCAACAAATTGACCAAATGTGCATACCAAGGTTTTACAACCTTAATAGCAAACAGGGTATCGTCAGGAAATTCCTCCTGAATGGGTGAGTGATCTGGCCTATTTTGTTCTTCCATCACCAGACGACTCAAATGATCAGCAACCACATTCTCAGCTCCCTTTTTGTCTTTGATCTCAATGTTGAACTCACTCAATAATAAGATCCACCTGATTAGCCTGGGCTTGGCCTCTTTTTTTGTCAGCAGATAGCAGAGTGCTGCATGATCTGTATAAACAATCACTCTTGTTCCGAGCAAGTAAGAGCGAAATTTCTCCAATGCAAACACAACTGCTAGTAGCTCCTTCTCTGTGGTATAATAGTTCCTCTGAGCCTCATTCAATGTCATAGAGGCGTAGCGAATCACATGAGACGCCCTTCCCTTCTTTTGTCCCAAAACAGCCCCCACTGCATAGTCACTAGCATCACACATGATCTTAAAGGGGAGAGACCAATCTGGGGCTTGAATAATGGGAGTTGTGGTGAGGCAGAGTTTTAGCTCATCAAATGCCGTCTTGCATGCATCACCAAACTCAAATTCTGCTTCCTTCTTCAACAACTCACACAAGGGGGAGGCGATTTTTGAGAAGTCTCTAATAAACCTGCGGTAAAACCCTGCATGGCCTAAAAAAGAACGCACTTCACGCACATTAGTAGGATAAGGAAAAGATTGAATTACTTCAACCTTAGCCTTATCGACCTCAATACCCCTAGAAGACACTACACGGCCTAATACTATACCTTGCTCTACCATAAAATGACATTTTTCAGAATTGAGAACAAGATTAGTATCTTCACATCGTTTAAGCACCAGTGTCAAATGAGTTAAGCATGAATCAAAGTCATTCCCATGGACTGTAAAATCATCCATAAATACCTCAATAAATTTCTCTATGTACTCAGGAAAGATACTAACCATACACCGTTGGAATGTAGCTGGGCATTGCACAGTCCAAAAGGCATCCTTCGGTATGCAAAGGTGCCAAAAGGACAAGTGAATGTTGTCTTCTCCTGATTCTCTGGTGCTATGGCTACCTGAAAAATACCCATCCAAGAAACAATAGAATGAACGACTGACAAGTCGTTCCAGCATTTGGTCAATGAAAGGTAATGGGAAATGGTCCTTCCGGGTTACGGCATTAAGCTTACGATAGTCAACACAAACTTGCCACCCGGTCTGAACTCTGGTGGGAATGAGATCACCCTTGTGATTCTCAACCACTGTGATACCACCCTTTTTAGGGACAACCTGAGTTGGGCTGACCCATTTACTATCAGAAATAGGAAATATCATACCTGCCTGAAGGAGCTTCAGTACCTCTTTCTTTACCACCTCCATCATTGGGGGATTTAGTCTTCTTTGGGGCTGTCTAGACGGTGTAGCTTCATCTTCCAATAGAATCTGATGCATACATGTTGAGGGACTGATCCCTTTAATGTCTGCAATTAGGGGTGGGCACGGTCGGTTAACCGGAGTTTTGGTTAACCGATATGCGGTTAACCGGAACTTCGGTTAGTAAATTTCAATAACCATAACTGTACCGTTCGTTATCGGTTAACCGTTAACGGTTAACCGTGGAACTCGGTACGGTTTATTGGTTAACCGATTTATTTTAATTTTAATTTTTTTAATAAAAAATAAGATTTTTAATACAAAAATTACATTATTTTTCAATAATAAAATTTAAATTAAATGCAAAATAAAAATAAATATCCAAAATACATCAACATGACATACCCAAATCCAATTTGTAGTAAAAACTTATATCTGATTTAACAAAGTGTAATATGCTGGACCATAAATTTGATATGCAAATCTAAATTTCATTTTTAATGTCCAAGTTAGGTTGTCTACTGGAGAAATGCCTTGGATTGAATTCTAATCGGGTTGGCTCTTAAACTTTCAAGTTTCCTTTGCCACTGTTCAAATTTAATATGCTGGAACCGTAATTTCTTGCTACTGTTATACTATCCCAATAGTACACTGTGCACGATCATATTAAACTTAAAATTTAAATAAAACTAATTAGATATATAATTCTCTTTTTAAAAATATATAATATATAGTAAAAATATTATCGGTTATACGGTTAACCGTTCGTGAAAATATTAATAACCGTATCCGAACAGTTGAACCGTTAAAAGTATCGGTTGGTTAACCGTAACCGATTAAATTTTTTTTCGGTTCGGTTAACCGTAAAAAGTGATCGGTTCTTCGGTTTTTCGGTTCGGTTTTTCGGTTACGGTTTTTTTTGCCCAGCCCTATCTGCAATGGTCCATCATATGGCTGTCTTATGCTCCCTCAAAACTGCCACTAATCTTCCTTCTTGCTCTTTGGTGAGCTAAAAATTCATTTGATAGGTATTTTCAGAGACATTCCAGGAACAACACTTTGATTCTCAACAAACTTGAATAGAAATTATTCCCTGTGCTTAATTGAATCTAAATTAGGGTTTTATTAGATTAGCTACCTAATAGAATTTCTAGTTATAACTGAATCTGATTAATTACCGGTCGGAGTTAATTTGATCAAGAGTATACTTTAATCAATTAGTACCGGTTGGACTTGTTGGTTGAAGAAGGGAATAAATTCACAAGTCACTTGGATGTCTGGTTGCTCTAAGAGTTTGTTTCTATTGATAACTTGAATCGTCATGTTGTTATTTAATTGAATCTAGAAGGTCTTCTAGGTTATTATTTAATTAGGGTTGTTAGACTGGTTGTTCTATCAACTAAATATGAAGTTCGGGTTTTAATCCTTAGTAGGGTCATTATCCACAATAGATTATTCAAGTGAGAAGAGAATCAAGAGAATCGATGAGCAACAAATCAATATCAAGATGGATTTAACTAGTTAAACACGCTTGTCTTTCATATATTTAAATCATTTTTGCATTCATAGTTAGTTTTATTCTTGCATAGTAGGTTAGAATTTACAATTACAAACCCCCTTTGGTTACTTGGCATACAAGTAATAACACAAATGCACAGTCCTTGTGGGATCGACCCTTACTTACCGCTCTACTGAGTTGGTTAAGTTAGGTTTCTTTGATAGGTATTAAAGACCACTGAAAATATCTCATCAAATTTGGCGCCGTTGCCGGGGATCGAACCCGGGTCACCCGCGCCAAATTTAACGGTAAGCAAGGGTCGATTAAAACCCTAATTTAGATTTAGTTATAACTAGAAATTCTATTAGGTAGCTAATCTAATAAAACCCTAATTTAGATTCAATTAAGCACAGGGTATAATCATTTTAATGTCATGCATTCAATCATACCCTTAAATTTAGAGGTAAGCAAGCGCCAAATTTAGCGGTAACCTGAGTTGGTTAAGTCTTTGGTGACCGGGTCATTCATCAGATATCCTTTTACGTCAAGCTAAAGACGTTAAACAAGCGCTTCTCAAATTTGATGAGGTATTTTCGGTAGTCGTTTATACCTATCAAGGAAACCTAACTTAACCAACTCAGTAGAGCGGTAAGCAAGAGTCGATCCCACAAGGACTGTGTATTTGTGTTATTACTTGTATGCCAAGTAACCAAAGGGGGTTTGTAATTGTAAATTCTAACCTACTATGCAAGAATAAAACTAACTATGAATGCAAAGATGATTTAAATATATGAAAGACAAGCGTGTTTAACTAGTTAAATCCATCATGATATTGATTTGTTGATCATCGATTCTCTTCTCACTTGAATAATCTATTGTGGATAATGACCCTACTAAGGATTAAAACCCGAACTTCATATTTAGTTGATAGAACAACCAGTCTAACAACCCTAATTAAATAATAACCTAGAAGACATTTTAGATTCAATTAAATAACAACATGACGATTCAAGTTATCAATAGAAACAAACACTTAGAGCAACCAGACATCCAAGTGACTTGTGAATTTATTCCCTTCTTCAACCAACAAGTCCAACCGGTACTAATTGATTAAAGTATACTCTTGATCAAATTAACTCCGACCGGTAATTAATCAGATTCAGTTATAACTAGAAATTCTATTAGGTAGCTAATCTAATAAAACCTTAATTTAGATTCAATTAAGCACAGGGAATAATTTCTATTCAAGTTTGTTGAGAATCAATCAAACCTCACAACTACATACAAATCATGACTTCAATAACTAGCCAAACACTAAGAAATTTAGCAATGCATAATTAAATTGAAAACAAACTTAC
This sequence comes from Fallopia convolvulus, assembly GCA_964016875.1. NCBI lineage: Eukaryota > Viridiplantae > Streptophyta > Magnoliopsida > Caryophyllales > Polygonaceae > Fallopia > Fallopia convolvulus. The sequence continues at coordinate 24,773,104 of OZ024729.1, forward strand.
AAGAGTTTCAAAGTTGATCTCTTGAGAGAGAAACCCTAGCCTCCAAAAGTTGATCCAAAGTTATGAGAAAATAAACTAACATAAGGTATATATATGTCTCTAAAAATAACCCTCAATAACTATATCTAAAACATGCTACTCGGATGATACAAGCCCAAACCAAACTCGGCCCAAATCCTTCGGCCCAAAACAACACCCGCGTGAAATCCAGGAATGCGCGGTTTGACAATATTGCGCGGCCGCGCTTTCATACGATATCGCGCAATTGCCTTCAGTTAAGAATACGCGGCTTCATTGCTCGGCTTAGCACCCCGCGTTTTCCATCTTGCCTTGGCTCTTCATTTGTACTTCTCCAATCTTCATTCCTAGCATCTCCTTAACTTCCTTTAGCTCGTCCACCACTGCTATGGTCAATCTACACCTCGCCCCGCTGTTGCTCCTGAACCTAAAAACCTGCAAAACCGAGCAAACCAGCGCATAATACCCGACAACACAAAAACCTAAAAACTACATAAAAACTAACCTAAAACTAACTAAAACATATATAAAACATGCATCTAAACTAGTCCTATATGCAAGCTATCAAAAGGCATAGAAAATCCCGGGATGAGTTGAAAACCCGTAAGGGCAGCTCAGGTAATAAGCAGGTAACCCGGACCAGCATTAGGATGGGGTAATATGAGGTTTATGAGAGATGTGAGCATATGTGAGCATGCCTATGAAGAAAAATGAAATGAGTGATTAGGTGAAAACCCGGAAGGGCACCTAAGTAGAATTGAGTGGAAAAATTGGAGTGTTTAAGATTTCATTCTACTTTGGGGCTTGGGAATTACATTTTAGATGCCGGGTAGATCCTAGGTTTGCTCCACACTTTTTAGAGCTTCAGTGTTGTATTATGTATTGGTGAGGTGTGTGCTTGATCTTATTGTGTTGTTGATCACTTTATATTTTGGGTCCGAGGTTGTGAGTTGAGTGTTTGTATGGGGGAATTTGATACGCTCTAGATTAGTGTAAGACCCAAGGCCTTTAGAAGTGCTATCCCATGCCAACCCGAGGACGTCCTAGGAGGTCACCCATCCTGGTACCACTCTCGCCCCTACACACTTAACTTCTGAGTTCTTTGTCCTCACTCGAACATAGAAAAGGAAGAGCTATTGTTGACATGAGTAGCACCTTAATCTCTTATAAATCATCGGGGTGTTACAATCTCCCCTACTTAAGCACTTGACGTCCTCGTCAAGGCCCAAGGACCGCCCTCTAGGTCGAGCGCTCGCCCTACAAGCCAAGCCAACTCGTAACCTAGAGTCGGCTCTGATACCATCTGTAAGACCCGAGGCCTTTAGAAGCGCTATCCCATGCCAACCCGAGGACTTCCTAGGAGGTCACCCAACCTGATACTACTCTCGCCCATGCACACTTAACTTCTTAGTTCTTTGTCCTCACTCGAACACAGAAAAGGAAGAGCTATTGTTGACATGAGTAGCACCTTAAACTCTTATAAATCATCGGGGTGTTACAATTAGTATGGTTATCTCTTGTATTTTAGGTATGATTTTAGTGTGTTTAGGTTAGTTTTGAGCATAATTGTAATATGAAGACCGAAGACACGATTTGAAGAATTGCAAGAGTTTTGAAGACAAGTGTTGATTTGGAGTTGTTTTGACGCCATTTTCTTGTGGCACATTGTTCGGGAGCTACAGTGATCGGATGAAGCTGAAATTGGTATCATTAGAAAGCTAACTCGAAGAGCTACAATTCATGTTTTTACTGCGAGTTCAAATTCCAACTCTAAGTAGGTCAAAACCACTGTCGAATGTAACACCAGAAAGTTGTCAGAAGAAAACCCGCGACCGCGGAATCCTACCGCGCCCGCAGTGAGTTCCATTTTCGCGAATCTGTGTAGCCACCATTGTCGCGCCCGCGGTTTTCTACCGAGCTCGTTGTGGTTGATTTTCAGCGCCGCGATCGTCTTTCCTTATTTTATGTTTTTATTATATTTTTTTATTAGTTTTTATTCGGTTGTTTTAGTCTTTAAAAGACCTAGTTCGTGAGAAGTTTGAGAGAGCCACTTTTTAGTTTTAACCTAGAGCTTATTGAGTTTTGTATTTGATTGATGGAGACTTAAACCTTGGAGTTTATTCATCAGTGAAGCATTGATTTATGATTTCGTAAGGTTTTTCGGTATTGATTTCTTTCCCTTGATTAATATCTTTTCTCTTTGTGCTTAATTTCATGATTATCAATTGATTTCACTTGGTGCACAACTTGTTGAATTTGATTGATATTATACAGTTTGATTAGGTTTGAATCATTGTCTATGTGATCTTACTTGATCTATGAAACAACATAATTTTTAGGACCGTGGACTAGGAATTGAGAAAGAGATTGATTGTTTGTTCTTACAATTGACTCGTAGCTTGATTGCTTGAATCGATATCTTGTATATCCTTGTTCTCTATGCTAATTCTAGGTTAAGTGTCCTTGCCTAGGATTAAAGAATTGCTTGGACCATGGACTTGCGATTGTTAATGATCAGGATAGGAATTAATCTTGAGTGTGAATGAAATCAAAGGAAAAAACCAATGATCGAATGACTTTATCAATGTGAATCTGCTGGATAAACTTGTTTGCTTCTCTTAATTTGAATAGTTGTTTTGTTAATTAGTTTGTTAGATAGTTTAGATAGATCAAACTATTTCTAAAACCCCTTTTTCCTTAAGTTGATAAAAATATTGAAATTAGAAGCCTCAGTTCTCTTGGGTACGACCCCGACTTACTCGTTATACTAGCTTGTATTAGGGTTAATTACTTTTGATCTCGGCATAACGACTTTAGTCGGGTCAATGTATGACAATGTTTTCAATTAATATCGACCATATTATCGTATTAATTTCGGATTTTTAATATTAAATTTTTTACAAATAAGAATGACAACTTTTTAAAATTTCAACTATAAATATGTTAAGTTTTATATATTAGTTTTATTTCTATAAATATAATAATTAAATGCAATATTCTCATTAATATACTATCCATAACTATGCCAACTTTTTTAATTAATATGGAGCATGTTTTTAATTGAAGATTGTATAATAAATTTTAGATTTTCTTATATTAATTTTCTATTAGTATGCTGATTTTTTATATTTCGGATCCCTTAATAAATAAATAAATAATTATTGATCCTTTAATCTTAACAGTTAAATGCATTATTATCATCAAATTTTAATACCTCAGTCACCATACTTTAGTTATGAAATTGTTCATAATAATATTCTATCCATAACTATGACTACTTTTTTATTTAATATAAACCATATTTTTAATTGTATATTTTATATTAAATTTTAGGTTCTCTTATATTAATTTTCTATTTATAAGTATGACAACTTTTTTAATTTTCTATCCAAAAATATGTTGATTTTTGTATACTAATTTTCTATTAATAAGTGTAACAACTTTTCAACTAATGTCGATATAGATATGTCGTGTCTTGCAATATATTATATCTCTATTCATATGTATGTTGATTTTTTATATTATAGATTCCTTAATAAATAAATAAAAATGATTGGCCTATTAATGTTAAACTGGTTCATCGACTCAGCTCAATCGACTTTAGATTTAATCATTTCGAGTTCGAGGTGAGTATGTGTTCATGTCATTAAAATATATGAGTTGATTGGGTTAATTCATTGCAGTTTTTGTGCGGGCTCGATTCAACCTTACGAGTTAAGAACACCAACTTTTTTATGATTATTACATAAATATTACGAATAGCATTTTTAAGAATTACATAATATTTGTATACATTTTATAATAAAATAAATTATTATAATTAACATACATTACAAATATGTAATAATTAATGTAACACACCGTCTTTCCACAGGGCGCTACGTGGTAGTAGACCATACCAGGTACTAATTAGGTGGGTTGACAACAACACTTTAGGATCTTACAACGCGGGTACGACGAGAAAACAAGTAAAACATCCAACTTTCAGATTTAAAAAAAAAATGAATATAAAACATGTTTGAATGCCCGAATGCATAAACAAAATTACCACGTAACCCTTCCCGAATTTTCCTCCAAATATTCCAAACAACACTTAAAAATTACAATTAAAATAATTCAACGGAACTAATAATAATAATAATAAATCCTCCCAAAGTACACCCGAATAAACCAAACTAATGACACGTGCGTCAACGATCCACTCCACCATCCGGCCAAGGCTCCTGCACGGTTTCTTGTAACATACCTATATCTGGAAAAATAATCCCCGAAGGGTCAGCTTCTAATCTACCAAGCTAGATAATATGTGGAAATTATAAGACGTTTAAAAATAGTTTTCTATAGTCAACAACCAGAATCCACAATCGCAAACATCTATAACTATATATTAAAGCTATCCCTTTTCGAGCCACCAGAACGATTCTGGCCCCACCTCTTATTTATAAAATTAATTTTTATTCCTAATTTTTAACTTTTTCCTATTAAATTCTTCTTTAACTATTTAAATCTATCTTTAACATCAAACAAATATCTATTTAGTATAACAATATCTTTTGAAAACTTCATTGTACAAATATTTAAAATATTTTAAAATCTATAACTATATATTAAAAATGTATCTTTTTGAGCCACTAGAGCGATTCTTGCCTCACCTCATATTTAAAAAATTATTTTTATTTCTATTATTATAAATTCTTTCTATTAAATTCTTTTTTAGCTATTTGAATTTATCTCTAACATTTAACAAATATCTATTTAGTATAACAATATCTTTTGAAAGCTTCCTTATACAAGTATTTAAAATTAAAGATAAAATATTTTAAAATAAATATAAATCTTTTAGTATATATCGTTTGACGAATTTTTTTATAGATATATATTGACTTTTTTATTAAAAAAATTAATGATAAATATTTATAATTCTTAAAATTAATAAAAAAGATAATAAAATATTAAATAGATATATTGAAATATTTGATAAACCCTAAATTTACGTACATGAAAAGTAATAAAATATGAAGAATGAAATATTTGATTAAAAATTATAAATTCTACGAGCAATAAATTACTTATATTAAAGTTTATATTATATTTTTATTTATTTATTAATATCATATTTATAATGTTTATAAAATATCGAATTGTAGTCGTACATGGTACGACGGGTAAAACTAGTAACTCTAAAGGCCAATACCTAAATTAGACGGTTAGTCACACATAAGCCAAACACACACACACACACAAAATCGCACAATTAAAACAATATAACTCATTCTCCATCTCGTATTCCAATCCACAATGCAGAGGCAAGCCCTCCCACTCCTCACATCTCTTCTTCCTTCTAACCCCCGGCTAAGCCTCCACTGGAGCTCTTGCCAAAACACACAGATAGCATTTTCTTTTGAAGGGGCACGATTTCTCTGTCACACGGACCATACATAGGCAACCCTTCCTCTCCGCCAGCTACGATGGCCGTGCCGGAAACGGTACCAACATAGAGAAAACATTTGAAACTTATTTCTGATAAAACTCATTTAAAACCAATTTGCACACAACAACACAAGCAAGTCCAAAACATTTCAAAAAGATATTCGGGACTAGTTCCCAAAACCAATCTTATAATAACGGCACAAGATCTAACAAGACAGAAAAGAACCGAGCAAGTCGAAAAACGACTTACCTCAAACAAAGAGTCTCTATCCACAGTGGAAACTTAAGGACCTGAGCAGGAATGATTCCTTGAACGATTTAACAAGTAATTAATCATACGTGTACCTACTACACCTTTATCAAACAAAACATGCTAAACGACTTGGGCCAACAACTAACTAATAATTAACTATTTAAGTACACTCTATATTAACTAGCCGATCTATATCCCTGATCAACCGACCCTCATCCATAAATACTTGACAAGTTAATTAACCTACTAAGGTAATAATAATACGTACCTAATAGTACAAATCTACTAGTTAGTAAACTAGGCAACTAAGTTAACACCTAATTAAAGCAAACTAACCCCCTAATTACGTACTCCCCTACGTTAATACCACTAAACACATACTTCAACTCAACCGAAGCTAATCCATGTCCGAATTTTATGTACAAATTAAACTTGCTAATTAATAGTATATATATTACGCTATTATGCACATTATACTACCGCTTAACATTTGCTTTCGATCAACCAACAATACTATATACACACCACTAAAAATCTACGAGTTCTCTAAACTTCCTTTATTATACAATCTCCTCACTGGATCCTAGATTCATGCTCCCCTTAAACCTCTTAAAACACCACTAAACCACCTACTACAACCCCCAACTAATACCATTTTACTGTTACTTCAACCCCTACAAGTCCCTTCAATCAGAAAGCACCCTTCTTCATGCTAATACTTATCTATTAATATACTTACCCACTGATCCACTAAAGTCTTAAACCAAGACATAATAAATATTGTAATTCTTAATCACCACTCTAACATGCTACTAATACCGAGTACAATCCAACAAGCTGAACGACTTTCCCCAACAATCAAACTAACTAAAACAACTAGCTAAACCAGCCAACTCATTAATCATTCAGACTAACAAACAAACTCATCTAATCCTTAACTAAAATAATCCTAATTATTTGTAAACAGCCTCATCCTCGAACTTTCAACCTAATACATACACAGTATCCTATTTCCAAGATCAACTAAAAACCTAATCACCAAAAGCATACGTGAAACTACATAATAATCTCACCCACCCACGCAACTAAGTTCCAATATTAAGATTACTTATAATTCCCACGGACTACCCATCTAAACCCATAACCAAAAGCAAGATTAATTAGCTAATTAACTAGCCATACACCAAGCTCCCTCACAACCGACTCTGGCCAACGACTTGACCCCGGAGACGCACACCCACACTCGATGGCAACCCCATAATAGAAAGGACCCAAGCTATGCGACGAAGGAAACTAACAGCGGAACAAGGGGTACTTACCGACGAATAGAAGAAAAGGGTGGCACCGAACAGATCGACGATGAGCGAGATTGACGGAACGCCGGTGCCGCCTAGCGAATGTAACAGTTGAAAGGGTGAGTAACCGAAAGAAAAATAGAAAAGGATATGACCAAGTAGATCGCCTCCAGAAAATGAGGGAGACGAAGAAAGAACTCACCGATGGAGATTGCGGAATCGCGACCGGTCCGGCGGCTAAAACAATCACAACGGAGGATGAGGCTTGAATATGGAAGGGGAAGAATGTGACGGCAGGTTTGGCAAAGAGTTGTATAATAACGATTAGAATGAGGGTAATTACTAGTTTTTTCATAGAATGTAGTTAAGTAGAAAAAGATAAAAATAAAGATTATTTAGATAGAAATCATTATAGTTTTTCACGGAGGATTTTCTTAACTACCAAGCCTCTACTAAGTATTTTACTTAGGAAAAGTTAATTAATTTATTGTGTACAAGAAAACATAGGTTTAAGCCAACATTCCTTGCAAAACAAGAAACGTCGATTTTTAGGTGTAACGTGCTAAGAAAAAGAACCCGAGTATTACAATTAATTTAATTGTTATAATATTATTTATAATACCTTTATCATATTTAAATTAACATATTATAATTTTTATTTCAAAAATCTCCCGGGAAAGGCCCGCGTCATCAACTAGTCTATAACTATATATTAAAGTTGTACCTTTTTGAGCCACCAAAACGATTCTAGGCCCACCTCATATTTAAAAAATTAATTTTTATTTCTATTATTATAACTTCTTTCCATTAAATTCTTTTTTAACTATTTAAATTTATCTCTAACATCAAACAAATATCTATTTAGTACAACAACTAGTCTTAGTTCCCGTACCTTGTACGAGATTTTATAGAATTATTGTATTATTTATTAGTATATGTTAAATTTCGATTGAATAATTATTATTTACAAAAAACTATACATATCTTATCTACAAAAAAACTATAATTTTCAAAAATAATTATTAAATTGATATATGTAAGGATATTTTTAAAAATAATTTATATATCTTATCTAAAAAAGTGTCCTATCCAAAAATAAAATTAATAAATTGTGTTTTGTTTAATATATAAATACATCTAATTAAAAAAATCCAATTAAATTTCAACCAATCAAATTAATTTAGAAAATATGGATGACATGATTTAATCTAGGACCATTTTATATATTATTTTAACCTCCGATTTACTATATAGTAACGGCGATTAAATTTTACACCTTCTACAGGAAAAAGACAAAAAAATAATTGTACGTGCATTACACTATCTTTATAGAGTTTGGTTCAAATGAAACAAACACTTATCCTATAACATGAGGAGATCCAAGGGTTCAAATGAAATGAACTTTTAAATTTTGTACGCCAAATCGAGGATTTCAAAAAATTCGCCTAATCAATTCCCTCACAAGCTTCGTTCCAAAATTTCGCCAAAAGCACTTAACTTTTGATATCAACCCTCCCATTCCTTTAATCACTCAACGTGCACAAATCACGCAAAGCTATAATTGGAAGTTCACAATATTTCCCCTCACAAGATTATTTGTTAGAAAATTTTCGAAACAACTCTCCCATTATCCGGCGCCCTAATCCGAATTCCCTTATAAATTAACCACCAATTCCACCATAAACACCCAAGTCATCAGAAGCAACTCTTCCAATCACAAAAAAACCCCCTAAAACCAAATCCGCCATTAAAATTTCTTCAAATATGCCTTCAATTCTAGAGGAGCCTCTTCTCGACGCCAATCCAGATCAGTTCTGTATGTTTTCGATCCAGTATGCTCGGGTCTGGGAGATGCACTTTCGTATTTTGTAATGCACTTTTCGTACTTTGTATTGCACTTTACCTATTTCGGATTGCACTTTTGCGGTATATAGAAAGCACTATATCTTTTGATTTTTGGGAGATTGATGCATTCGTGTAAATTATTCTTATGTTTATTATGTTGGTGGGATTGATGGAAAAAGCTAATTTTGGGAGGATTTGTACCAATTTATTAATGCATTTTTCACTAATTTGTAGTGCACTTTTCCAATATTGTAATGCATTTTTCGTACTTTGTAGTGCACTTTTATATATTTGGAATGCACTTTTCCTAATTTGAATTAACATCTTTTTACTGCACTTTTCATAGTTTGTAATGCACTTTTATATTTTTGTAGTGCATTTTTCCTACTTTATTCTACACTTTTATATATTTTTGTAATGCACTTTTCACTAATTTGAATTAGTAATTTTTGTAATGAACTTTTCCTAGTTCGTATTGTACTTTAATATATTTGTTATGCACTTTTCCTAGTTTGTATTGTCTCATGTTATAGGATAAGAGTTTGTTCCATTTGAGCTAATATGTTACTTATAGTATGCGTATATAAGTCAATTACAAAAATAGTGCTAGATAATTATCAAAAGTGCACACAATATTATAGAGAATATAACAAACTTTAGGTTGACCTTCAACCATTGAGTCGATATTAAAATCTAGGAACTAGCCTGAAATAAAATGCAAAGTAGTATGTGGCCTGAAATGAAAGGCAAAGTAGAGTGTGGCCTTGGGCGCTTCACTACTATTCATCAAAACAAGGAGCTTAACACTTTTACCATTTGCATAGCTCACTTTAAATCTAGGAAACTTTACTACAACACAAAACAATGAAAAAAAATCAATTATAATCAATTGCATAAGGCACTAAGAACTACTGCAAATTGGAAGGTTTAATTAAGAGAACTAGCAAAGTTATCTTACCACCATCCTTCTTGAGATCACACAAGTCAGCAAAGTATACCCTACTCATCTCATTTGACATTGTCCTTCGGTTTAAATATTGAAGATGAAAAAAAAACACCCATCAACAATTATTCAAAATGAACCATAATTTTTTAAACTATGAAGCATTTCTAAAATGAACTCCGAAAACTACCTTAGAAATTATATACATTAACCTTAACCAAATCTATGCAAGGCAATCTGACTTTTTTCACTTTATATACCTTGACATCAACACATGAGCAGCCAACAACACATGAGCATTGCCCTCTGAATGATATTTTGAAGCAGAAATCGATCGAGTCCCCTTATCCAAATTCAATTCACACTTGACACAAACATAACTATTAACAACAAAATTCAGCCCTATTCAATCACCCATTCGAAAGAGATTGATTAATTAATTGACAATAACAACACCCAAATCACCATTCAACAAAGGACCATGAAAAGTCCACCAACATCAACACATAAGCAACTTCAGCTAGAACCATGAAAAACACCTTCAAAGCAACAAAGTGAGTACATTTAGATAAATGTTATGTCTACTTCGTGTTTAATTCGATTGGAAACCTTGCCACTTCACAATAAATCTAATATATGCATGATTATATCCAAGAAAATTTAAATTAATGAAGTTATTTCTTGATCTGACAAAACTAGTTTTGAATTAGAAAAATCTTTACACCTTAATCTAACCGAACTAATAAAACATCCTATCCTTCATTATGTAATTTAGCAGATCAATTAAACTACAAATTTAACAAGGGAAAAATGCAGTACTCTATAGTGTAGACAATTCATCGAACACATCGTCTTCCAACTCCAATCACTCAACCAAACCCAGTCTGCGGATCTAGATCACAACACAATGAAATACGATGATAAAAAAATCATCAAAGTGAAGTGAACGATGATAGAAACAGTGGTAGCACGCTCGCGACAGTAGTCGATGAAGAAGTCTACGGTCTGGATAATGGCGCAGGTCTCCGTCATCTAGTGTTTTTGCTTCCTCTTGATCGGAGACGATGTCATGTTCAACTCCATAGGCACTCACCATCTTCAACTTCTTCAACCTTAGGCGGTTGGGCCTCTTCGCCATCAAAGCAGGAATCCTAATCCTTACTCAGTAATTAATCCTCCGTTTGCTCAATAGGGGCCAAAAGACAAAAATATCCTAATTGTCTTAAAAACCCTTAGTCACACGGGTTTAATCCTGATCATAGATATATTTAATCTAAAGGCTATAATTGCTATAAGAGTTTGTTTTGTAAGAACCAAACTCTATCTTTATATTAAAGTTAATTATCTAAACCTACTAACCTAGCATATGCATTCTATCTAAAAGTAAAATAAATATCCTAATATTTGCATAATATATAGCATAAAAAATATCTTAACAATTGATGAGGTATTTTTCAGTCGTTTTACCTATCAAAGAATCCTAACTTAACCAATCTGAGTAAAATGGTAAGCAAGGGTCGATCTCACAGAGACTCGTGTATTAATGTTATTACTTAAGTGCCAAGTAACTAAATAAAGGGGGTTTTAATGATTGGAAATCTAATCTAAGATGAAAAATAAAACTAACTATGAATGCAAAGTTTGATTGTAAATATGTATGAGAGAAATATGTTCAACTAGTTAAATCCATCATAGATATGCTTATTGATCATTGATTCTCTTGATTCTCAATTCCCTTGAATAATCTATTGTGAATTATACTCCTACTACGGATTATGATTCAAACTTCATAAATAGTTGAAAGAACTAACAGTCTAAACAACCCTAATCATTTAACAACCTAAAACAACGTCTAGATTCAATTAAACGACAGCTTTACGAATCAAGTTATCAATAGAAACAAACACTTAGAGCAAACAGACATCTAAGTTATTTGTGGATTTATTCCCTTTTACAATTGAATAGCCCGAACGGGTCTAAACAATTATAGATGCTACTTTATCTAATCAACCCCGAACGGGCATCAATCAGATTAGTTGTAAATTAACCTAGAAATTTTATTAGGTAGCTAATCTAACAAAACCCTAGAATAATTCTGATTCAATTAAGCACAGGGAATAAAACCTATTCAAGTTGATGAGAATCAATCAAACCTCACAATATTATGCAATCTATGATTTCAATAACTAGTCAAACACAATGAATTAGCAATGCATAATTAAATTAAGAAAAACTTACAAAAGGTTCAAAGGTTGCTCCCAAAGAGAAAAACCCTAGCCTCCAAAGTTGATCAAAAGTTTTATGAAAACTAAACTAACATAAAGTATTTATATGTCTTCCAAATAATCCTCAAAAGATCTATCTTTAAGCTATACTCGGATATGATATAACCCTAGGCCCGAAAGTCAAGCCCAAAACTTCCCCGCGTAGAAAACACCGATTGCGCGGGTTGCATGAGGATTGCGCGGCCGAGCAATTGTCATCCCGCGCAATCATCCCTCAGTTGGAATTGCGCGGCTTAGCCTCTGAATTGCGCGGCCGAGCAATTGTCATCCCGCGCTTTTGCCTCGGTTCAGCATTCAGGCGTCACTTCAGAGGCTATTTTGACCCACTTAGAGTTGGAATTTGGACTCGGAGTAAAAATATGAATTGTAGCTCTTTGAATTATCTTTCCAGTGATAACAAATTCAGCTCCATCCGAGCACTATAGCTCCCAAACCAAGCATTGCAAGATAGAGGTGTCGAAACAAGAACTCCAATGCATAGCCCGGGTTTAAGCGTTGTTTTCACACAAGCTCTTGGGCGTTAACTCTTCTAATCTTCACTTGTATCACTCTAAGCTTCCTCAAACTTCACCATAGTCCTATAAGATCCATCCCGTCCATGCTTGTTTACCTAAAGATCTGCAAAACCGAGCAAAACAAGCGCAAAACCCGAATTTCCTAGAAAACCTAAAAACCTAAGAACTAGACTAAACTAAGCTAAAACCATGCAAAATAAACATAAATATGCATCCTAAACACTACCTAAATGCAAGCTATCAAATTCCCCCATTCTTAACCCTTGCTTGTTCTCAAGCAAGACATAAATCCAATCACACCATAGAAATGCAATCTTGCATCCATCTCAAGTCAAACAAGCATTTCACATACAATCAAAAACCCAACCAAGACTTCCTAGCATGCATTATGGTAAGCAACAAGTAAAGACCATTCATTCATTCTAGACCTCACCAAGGTATATGTGTTTGCACTCCAACTCTCAAGCGTTTAAGGACGTGTTTCACTCAAAATCAACCATGAAAACTAGACTACCATATGCTTGCATCAGAGTTCTAAATCTCCACCGCTGGGGATCAAATACATAACAAAAATCAAGAGGTCTTTTTAAGGCTTGTAATGGGGCCAAGGTAAAGAGAAATTGGGAAGGGATAACATTTGGCCTGTGGTGCTAAATCCGGAATAAAGAACTAATCCTAACCCAAAATTCAACACACTTTTTCATAACACTTCCAACTTCACTCTACCAACTCCTTACATTAACACTTAAGCACTTTGCTTCTCTCTTTATTTTTTTTCTTGCCTCTTCAACTCTTTTCTCGCTTTGTTAACGAAGACTACTAACAATTTAAGCAATTTTTCTTTTGCTTTGCACATACTTTTCATCTTCATTTTTTTTCACTTTGAAACCAAGAGTTGTATTTCCTCTTTTCCACCTTTCCTCCGACTCCCCCATACTTATACATAACTCACACAAAACAAAAATACAACCTAAAGTCCTAAATCCCGGATCCTGGGTCAAGCTTATTAGGCTAGGAAAATTTTGTGGAGCTATCAAAAATAGGCTTAAAGCTTAAAAGAAATGGGGTGTCAAGAACATGGATCTTGTAGGGTAGGAAGGGAAATAATAGGCTAATAAGAAACAATGCCTCAATCATTTTAATGTCATGCATTCAATCATATAAGCAGCCTTGACAAAGAGTATTAACGCAAGTTCTAGAGCTAGATAATCATGGTGATACACTCAAGAAATATAGAGAACAAATATAATCATGAAAGGCCAAAAATATCTCACAAGGCTAATTTTTGTCTAGAACTTCAGAATGAATCAAATACTCAAGCTAAAATACATGCTCCATCCTATAGTCAAAGTAATCAATCAATGATCATGCTCATATCATATCAGCTTCAGTAAATCATGCAAATCATGGGTTAGAACTTATACTTAACTTAGAAACACAAGAGGAATCAAACAATGGGGAAATAAGAACCTAAATGCAATATATTTATTTTTTTCAAATTTTCTGAATTTTTTTTATTTTTCAGGATTTAATCAATGCATGCAAAAATTAAACATGACCTAATCTAATGCAACTACATGCAATGCAAAAGTAATTCCCTTCCCCCATGCTTAAAACATACTTTGTCCCCAAAGTATAGTAAAAAGTAAAGGAAATAGAAAAACTCACAGGACTCTAGCTGTCCGGGTAATGCGGAGAAAAATCCTGTGGTGGCGGTTCTTCGGGTTATCAATCTTCAGACCTGGAACATCTAACACACACACAAAACTACCTAAAAAGCAAAAGATTATAACTGAAAAACAAAACTACTCTAAGCCTTGGGTTGCCTCCCAAGAAGCGCTTATTTAACGTCATTAGCTTGACCCTTAGAATGGGTTGACAAGATTAGACATTGTCAATGCCCTTAATAACCTGTCAAAGCCATGTGCACACATCTCAGAAAAGCATAAGTAACACATTGATAAATCAATTAAGCATAATATAACATTCAAAGACCGTTTTAATTTATCAAACATGTGTGCCCAATTTTCATGAGGTGGCATTTGTTCAAAGAAATTCAGCACAAGTGGTGGCTTTAGAAAATACTTACAGTATGAATCAAAGCACTTGTCAGCAATACCACTTTTATCCAAGATGAACTCCATATATTCTTCATCTTTCACCTTGTGTTGTAGACTTGGCTTCTCATCTTGTAACTCCATAAGCTCCTGATGTGAGAAGGTTGGGAAATTGAAGCATGGGATGTCAAGGCCTAACATAGGGCACACCATGACAACGGGAGACTTAATAGATGCATCATGTTGATTTTCTCCCTCATGGCTGTCTACTTCATCATCAAAGAAGTCATCATGGTCGACAAAAGAGTTTTCTTCCAAAACCACAAAACCCTCAAGCAATTTACTCCACATGAGTGAAGATGATTCAGGCTCCCTAAGCTCTGTAAGAATCTCTATGCCTGCACAGACTTCCCTTGGCTCTGTGATAATCTGCTCATCTTGCCTTACAGGTGCAAATTCATATTGAGCATCAAATTCATCATCATAACCCTCATCAAGTGTATTAGATTGCTCCTCAACTTGAATCTGGGTGTTTGACTCTTGATCGTTTGACTCCAATGTGATTCCACCACTCCTTTCACACAACTCAAAAGGACATGAGATTGTAGAATGGAAATATGAAGAACAAGACTCACAGTGCTCATTGATTATAGCATCCGCCCCTTTGGAGAAATCCTTGATTATATCCTCAAGAGACGTATCAATCGGCTGGGGTGGTTGGGAAGATGATTCGACCAAAAAGCTCTGATGGCTCATGAAACATAAGAAATCCCAGCATTCCTCAGGTCCCATAAACAAAAGCCTCTCATTGCTCATGTAGTCAGCTAATCCCCTTGTCTTAAGATTCATACCATAGATAACTTCCATGTTCACCTCTCCATCACTATATCGTATTCCCCAAGTACCAAGTTCAAACACATGGTCATGAAATCTTGAAAAATAGTCATGGAAGTGTTCATCCTGCAGCTGTCTACAATCGAACAAAACCATAGATTAGTAGCACGGGTGTTATGAACCGTAAGATAGGTTCACAACACCAAGAATAGCACAAAAGTAAAAACACAAATAGCGACGAGTCCCCGGCAACGGAGCCAAATTTGATGAGGTATTTTCCAGTCGTTTTACCTATCAAAGAATCCTAACTTAACCAATCTGAGTAAAATGGTAAGCAAGGGTCGATCCCACAGAGACTTGTGTATTAATGTTATTACTTAAGTGCCAAGTAACTAAATAAAGGGGGTTTTAATGATTGGAAATCTAATCTAAGATGCAAAATAAAACTAACTATGAATGCAAAGTTTGATTGTAAATATGTATGAGAGAAATATGTTCAACTGGTTAAATCCATCATAGATAGGCTTATTGATCATTGATTTTCTTGATTCTCAATTCCCTTGAATAATCTATTGTGAATTATACTCCTACTACGGATTATGATTCAAACTTCATAAATAGTTGAAAGAACTAACAGTCTAAACAACCCTAATCATTTAACAACCTAAAACAACGTCTAGATTCAATTAAACGACAGCTTTACGAATCAAGTTATCAATAGAAACAAACACTTAGAGCAAACAGACATCTAAGTTATTTGTGGATTTATTCCCTTTTACAATTGAATAGCCCGAACGGGTCTAAACAATTATAGATGCTACTTTATCTAATCAACCCCGAACGGGCATCAATCAGATTAGTTGTAAATTAACCTAGAAATTTTATTAAGTAGCTAATCTAACAAAACCCTAGAATAATTCTGATTCAATTAAGCACAGGGAATAAAACCTATTCAAGTTGATGAGAATCAATCAAACCTCACAATATTATGCAATCTATGATTTCAATAACTAGTCAAACACAATGAATTAGCAATGCATAATTAAATTAAGAAAAACTTACAAAAGGTTCAAAGGTTGCTCCCAAAGAGAAAAACCCTAGCCTCCAAAGTTGATCAAAAGTTTTATGAAAACTAAACTAATATAAAGTATTTATATGTCTTCCAAATAATCCTCAAAAGATCTATCTTTAAGCTATACTCGGATATGATATAACCCTAGGCCCGAAAGTCAAGCCCAAAACTTCCCCGCGTAGAAAACACCGATTGCGCGGGTTGCATGAGGATTGCGCAGCCGAGCAATTGTCATCCCGCGCAATCATCCCTCAGTTGGAATTGCGCGGCTTAGCCTCTGAATTGCGCGGCCGAGCAATTGTCATCCCGCGCTTTTGCCTCGGTTCAGCATTCAGGCGTCACTTCAGAGGCTGTTTTGACCCACTTAGAGTTGGAATTTGGACTCGGAGTAAAAATATGAATTGTAGCTCTTTGAATTAGCTTTCCATTGATAACAAATTCAGCTCCATCCGAGCACTATAGCTCCCAAACCAAGCATTGCAAGATAGAGGTGTCGAAACAAGAACTCCAATGCATAGCCCGGGTTTAAGCGTTGTTTTCACACAAGCTCTTGGGCGTTAACTCTTCTAATCTTCACTTGTATCACTCTAAGCTTCCTCAAACTTCACCATAGTCCTATAAGATCCATCCCGTCCATGCTTGTTTACCTAAAGATCTGCAAAACCGAGCAAAACAAGCGCAAAACCCGAATTTCCTAGAAAACCTAAAAACCTAAGAACTAGACTAAACTAAGCTAAAACCATGCAAAATAAACATAAATATGCATCCTAAACACTACCTAAATGCAAGCTATCAACAATCTTCCTATTTATCATATCCAAAAATAAAAGATTATTTTTAAAAAAGTTAATGGTTTTTTTGCCAAAAATTGCCAAATCCAAATCTTATAGAATATTTCACATGGATATAAATAATAATTTTATTATATGTGGGATCTAAAATTATTTTTAACCAATAAAAATACTCAATTAAATTTCAACCAAGCATATTGGTTTTAAAAAAAAGAGGTGGTGTGGTCCAATCTAAAAGTGACATGTGTGATTTAATAATTTTTTTAACTTTCACTTTAGTATATAGTTATGATATCTTTTGAAACCTTCCTTATACAAGTATCTAAAATTAATGATAAAATATTTAAAAATAAATATAAATCTTTTAGCGTGTATCTTTTGACGAATTTATTTATAGATACATATTGATTTTCTTTTAAAGTTAAAAATTAATCATAAATATTTATAATTTTTAAGATTAATAAAAATAGATAATAAAATATTTAATAGATATATTGAAATATTTGACAATCACTAAATTTACCTACATGGAAAGTAATAAAATATGATTAATATAATAATTAATCTTATCTAATATTTACTTTATCGAACCACAAAATGAGCTTGGTCCCATCTTAAATTAAATTAAATTAATTAAAATTTAAATATTTTATATATTTAAACTATCTGCATTCTCAACATTAAATTTAATCATTTAAATTGATTGCGAAAGTTATACATTCTATGAGCAATAAATTACTTATATTAAATTTGATATTATATTTTTATTTATTAATATCTTATTTACAATCTATAACTATATATAAAAGCTATACCTTTTCGAGCCACCAGAACAATTCTGGCCCCACCTCATATTTGTAAAACCTCGAGAGATGTTTTTCTTTCATGGTAAAAGTTTCGGGACGAAACTTTTTTAAGGGAGGTAGCATGTAATACCCGACGTCAGTTTAGGTCAGAAAAAAGAATTTCGTAAAGCACAAGTTAGTGAAATCTTGACACACAAGTAACCTCCAGGGTGGGTCTTAACTCATTGCAATCCTTTATTTATAATAATAATAATCCTTTAGAGCTTCTTGTTAAGTCCCTTTTATATATCTCCTAGTATAGCATCATATTTTATTAGTATGTCCGTGGAGTATTAATTAATTAGTTATCTATAGTTTCTTGTAGGTATCCTAAGCCAAATTGTTTTATCTATAGCTAAAACTAGTTTATGACCCGGGCCTTGCCCGGGGGCTTTTTAAAAAATTATAATATATTGATTTACATATGATATATGAATTATAATTTATATAGTGAAAAATAATAATACAAATAATGAAACTAATACGCATAGTTGCATATATAAAATTTATTTTAATTATTATAATATATTTAATTATAAAAATATATTAAATAGTATTTTATCGTTAAAAATATTATTTACTTGTAATATCATTTTCATAATCATAAAAATTTAATTATCTAATCAACCCGTAAATTTTAACCCGCAAGAAAACCGCAAATAATTGATCTAATCAACCCGTAAATTTAACAACATGAATCTGTACTCAATCCTAACTCGAAATGACCGAACCAAAACTTGAACAAACCAATCTGGTTAATTTATTTAACATCAAGTGATCATTAATTTTTATTTATTTAGGGATCCGAAATCTAAAAAATCAACATATTGATATATAGAAAATTTGAAAAGTTGTCATACTTTTAAATAGAAAATTAATATATAAATATGTAATTAAACATATGGTTCATATTAATTGAAACGTGGTCGATCATATTTATGGATGGAAAATAAATATAAAAAGAATCAGTGACTAATTATATGGTGATTGAGATATTTAATTTTAAATTTGAGAACAATACCACTATCATATTCATAGATAGAATATTAATATAAAAACTAAACATAATTATGTATGAAATTTAAAAATTATAATGTATAGAAAATTAATACAAAAAATGAAAATTTAATGTAAAAACCGTGAGTAAAAATATGGTTCATATTAATTAGAAAATTATCATGCTTATAGAAAAAAATTAAAATCAAAAATAAAAAATAAATAATAAAACTCGTGATTAAAAATAATATCCATAATAAATAAAAAAAATTATTACACTTTTGGTTAGGAAGTCAAATGAAAAAATCCAAAAATTAATATAAAAAATTCGTAATTCAAAACATTGATCATATAAATTACAAAGTTACCAGCCATATAAATAGAAAGTGATATGAAAATGAATAATAATTTTGGATAGAAATTTATATTGCAAAAAAAATTGGCATACAATTATGGATTAAAAATTAATATAAAAAATAAATACCTAACTAAATTTTTTTTCTTAATTATCTATAAAAACTAATACTCCCTACGATCAATAATATAAGTCGTTTTAGCTTTTATCACACTTTTTAAGAAAATTATTATTTAAATTTAAAATAATATACTTTTTCTCAATTTTATCCCTAACTAATTATTCACCATCGCTTTTTCTCAATCAGCCCGTAAATTTTAACAACATGAACTCGTACTCAACTGAAACCCGAAATGACTGACGTAAACTCAATCGAACTGACCCAATTAACCGGTTTAACATTAAGGGGTCAATAATTTTAATATTTATTAAGGGATCTCTAATATAAAAAATAAGCATACTTATGAATACAAATTTAATATATTGCAAGATACAACAGATCTATACCGACATTAACATGCTTATGGATAGAAAGTTGTCATACATTTTAAATAGAAAATTAATATAAAAAAATTAACATGCTCATGGATAGAAAATTTAAAAAGTTGTTATGATAAAATGTCAATATTGCATATTAATTTAAAAAGTTGCCATAGGAAGATAGAAAAATAGCATAATATATAAGATAATTACTATATGGATAGAATGTAATATCCGTGTTCGTTTTAGGTCTTGAAAGTCGGAAAAAAACTGGTTCCTTCGCTTACAAGCAATTGAGTTTCTTGATCCGCAAGTAAACTCGTAAAGCAAATTAAGTAGTAATCCGTCCATTTTGGCAACCATGGACTATATCCTTATCGTTCTTATGTAAATTATATCTAATCCGTTCCGAATAACCCGTTCCCTGATAAGCCAAATCTTATCCTAAGTGATCCCGAATAACCAAATTATACACCCATTCACTGGCAAATCAATTATATACCGAACAACCAAATTATATATTGAATAAACAAATTGATTCTGAAAACTTATCCCAATCCCACCGTATCTATCAAATCTCTAAACCCCTCTATATTAATAACCATCCCGCGGAGCCGATCGAAGATTCGTTCAAATCTTTTCCCCCTGCTGTGCATAGAAGGACAGAGGTCGTGTCGAGCCCTGCCACCAGAGATCGTGCCGAGCCTTGCCACCAGCGACGACGCCGGTCGATTTCGGTAAAGCCATAGTTGCCTTCCGTTGTTTTTTTCCGGCGGCATAATACCGTTCTTTCTTTTTCCGATTCGTTCCTGATTCCGACTCGTCTGTAGATTAGGACGACGCCATTGGAAGCCGAGAGAGTTGTCGGAGTTCACCATCGCCGCCATCGTCAAGACGACCGCCGGTGAGGTTTCCTTTCCTCTGTTTTTCCTTGCTGCTGTTGTTTTGGGCGGGCACTAGTTGTAGGGGTGGGTCGGAGCGTGTGTCAACCGGAATAGTGGACGATGGGACGGGAACGGGTCTGGTTGAGGTCGCCGGTAGGAGGGGGAAGAGCGACGCTACTTCGGAACGCCGGCGGGGCGCGAACAGGGCGGCAGATTGTGGATCGTCGCTGCTCTCCTCTGTTACCGCCGGTGATGGGTTAAGGTGGTAAACAGGGGCGAAGACCGGTTCGCAGAAGCGCCAGCGAAGTAAGGGACGGGCCGAGAATTATAAGCGTTCAGGAGGTAGAAGACGAGGTTGACTGTAACTTGGTCAAAAGGATAGGAGGTGGGGCCCAACTAGGTTGAAAGTCCAAAAAAAAGGGGTTGGTTAAAAGGGTGGCGTTTGGAGTTTGAGCAGGAGAGAAACCGACTGAATTCAATCAGCCTAGTTGATGGGTCAATATGTGGTTGGGTTTTTTTCTAGTTAATTGTAACCAGGCCCAGCATTTGGATAAGTAGGAGAGTGGATTTAATTGGGTTGGGTTTATTTAATGGATCTGGGACTAAATTAAATGGCGGGCTAGCGTGAAATTGTGGGTTAGGTTTGCTAGATGAGTAGTATAAAATTGATAAGGGGTTTGGATTTAGCACATTCTAATATCTGTTAATTAGAAATTCTTTCTATAAAAGTCGGTAGTTTGAGGAAATTAGAAGTGGCTTTTCCTTCGGGTTAGTTGGTTCGGTTCATACATCAGTTAATCTTTTTCCTTATAATTCTTTAGGGAATCGTGTCCGATTGAGGTCGTAATTCCGTCTTCTTCAAAGGATCCCTAGTTTCGAGGTAAGTCGTTTTTCGACTTGCTCGGTTCTTCTCTATCCTGTTAGATTGCGTATCGATATTGTAGGGCGGGTTTTGGGAACTAGTCCCGAATACCTTTTTAAATTGTTTTGAACTTCTTGAATGGTTGTGTGCGTAAAATGGTTTTGAATATATTTTATCGAAAGATATTTTTGGAAACGTTTTCTCTGTGTTGGTACCGTTTCCGACACGGCCCATCGTAGCTGGCGTTGAGGAGAGTTGGCTACGTTTGACCCGTGTGACAGAGAAACCGTGCCCCTTCAAAACGAAAATTATTATCTGTGTGTTTTTGGCAAGTGCTCCAGTGGAGGCTTAGCCGGGGTTAGAAGGGAGATTGTGAAGTGGAGTGAGAGGGCCTGCCTCTGCACTCGGCGCGGTGATGAGCGCCTTGGAAGTCGGATTGTGAAAAAGGAGGAATTGCATTGTTATGAGGTTGTGATTGTAAATGTGTATGTGGTTATGTGTGACTGATCATAACTAATTTAGGTATTGGCCTTTAGAGATATGATTGCGATTGTGGATTTGTATGCTGACTTTAGAAATGTTTTCAAAACGTTCTGCAATTTCCGTATTCTCTCTAACTTGGTAGATTAGAAGCTGACCCTTCGGGGAATATTTTTCAGTTCCAGGTATGAACCAGGGAGTCGTGCAGGAACCGAGGCCAGATGGTGGGCCGGAGCGGTAAAGAGCGCGTGTCATAGTGGGATGGGTTTTACACTAGTTTATTTATGATCGTTAGGATGTTGATTTTATTATTGTTAAGATGGAGTTAGTATTATGTTCACTTGTTATTGTTTTTATGTTTGGATTAGCTCAATATTAGTAAGTGTGTGTCGGATTTGAGTATTTATATTTTTCGGGAACGCATGCATGACTATGTTTTCTAAGTTTTACTAAACGAAAGGTTGGATGTTTTTATTTTGTTTTCTCGTCGTGCCCGCGTTGCAAGATCCTAAAGTGTAGTTGTCAACCTATTTAATAGAACCTAGTAAGGTCTATTTCTAAGTAGCGTCCCGTCGGAAGTCGGGGTGTTACAAATTGGTATCAGAGCGAGGTTGACAACAGGGCACATGGAACTGACCAACAAAGAGTACCCGAGGTCCAACTTAAAACCAAAACCGGCCGGTGTTTTCAAAATGTTTTCACTGGGTAGACATGTTGCATATAGAGGGTAGGTGACACGTCGCGACTCCGCCCCATCAGCCGAAGGACCTCACGTAGAGTAGTAAGAATTTCGTTAGTAAATAGGATGTTTAATTTTTGACTGTGGGACTTTCTGTTATAGATGGCCCCACCAACCAGAGCAAGAGCTACTGAAGGCAATGGAAGAGGCCGCGGTAGAGGCCGAGGTCGGGGCCGTGGCAGGGGTAGGGGAGAGGCCCTTGTAGATGCTGAGCCGGAGGTACAACATGATATCAATCAGGAGGAGGTTGCTGAGAGTCAGGATGTGGCTGCTGCTGTTCATCAAGAAGATAGTGCATCTGTTGCTGGAGGGGTTCCCCCAGCTAACGGGGCTCAGGTGGGAGGAGGAGTGCCACCAGCAGGACTGGCCCCATAGGTGAACGCTGCAATCCAACTGTTATTGCAGACTTTGATGGGTGCGGGGGCTGCACCTAATTTGAACGCAGTTGCGGGGCAACAAGGGGCTGAGAGGAGGGCACCAGGACCAGACTCTGTTTTGGCTGCCCAGCTAGGAGCAATGCCAGATTCGCGAGGACCAGTTGTAACTGATCATGTGGTCGAACCGAGGAGACAGTATCGCGAGCCTCAACTTGACAAGTGGCTCGCGGAGTTTAGGAAGACTGGAGTACCGAACTTTGCTGAAGCTCAGGGTTCTGACGTAGAGCAGTGGTTGAGGAGGGTGAAATCTGCGTTGGACTCCATTAAGGCACCGGAGGAGCGGAAGATGTCCTTAGTACAGAGTCTGCTACAGGAAAGTGCTTGTGACTGGTGGGACTTATGTAGGGACCACCGGAATGAGGTGACTTTCGAGGAGTTTGAGAGGCGAATTCGAGATCAGTATTGTCCTCCGGTGGTGAGGGCGGCTCGGGAGGCTGCTTTTCGGGATGCTGGGCCCGAAAATATCACAGTATCTAAGACTATTCTGAAGTTTCAGCAAGAGTTGGCAGCGGCGCCAAATGCTGCCCCTACTGAGGAGTTGAAGATTGCGACCTTTCTAAAAAGGTTGCAGCCGCATTTACGTGCTTATGTGTCTGGTCTCCGACTTGCGACATTGACAGATGTTCAGCAGTCTGCTTTGGCTTATGCTATGGCCACGACCCGTCAGAGTCAGCTAGAAGTGCATACCACTGGGAGCAAGAGGCAAAAGTTGTCTGCCCCGGCAGAACCTAGGAGAGATAGTCGTCCCGGCTCGTCTCAGCCGCAACGATCAGGATTTCAGTCACAGGGACGTCAGGACCAGGGCCGTCAGAGTCAGTCCACTGGAGGGCTGAGAGAGTGCTTCAACTGTGGAAGCACTGCTCATTTGAGGAGTCAGTGTCCGAAGCCAGTCAGGAGTTACTTCAGTTGTGGGAAGCTTGGCCATTTACAGCAGTACTGTACTATTGGAGCACCTTCACAGGGATCTTCACCGGGAACGGTGAACCAGATGCCTCGTCGTCAGCCTCAGCAGTTTCAGCAGGCACCGAGCCAGGGCAGAGGACGCAGCTCAGGAGTTAGTACTACTGGGGGCAATCAGCCTCGTATCTTTGAGATGAGGAGGGCTGACGCCTTACACGCGCCGACTGCTACAGGTACGATTTGGATTCCGTCTAGACCTGTTCATATACTGTTTGATACGGGTGCTACCCATTCTTTTATGTCTTCTGCTTGCGTGGCTAGACTAGGACTGACTTGCACTGAGGGGGTGTCTTTTGTTGTGGGGCTGCCTGACGCTAGTAAAGTGAGAGGGAATAAGAAGATTTTACAATGCCCTATTAGAATAGGGAATAGGGATTGGTATGCGGATTTCATAGTAATGCAGTTGTCGCCAGATGATGACGTGATTCTGGGGATGGACTGGATGATACGTTACCGAGTAGTTTTCGATGCACATAGAGGTACAGTTACGGTGACAGCAGACGATGGGACCAGACACGTGTGTCAGGAGTTAGAGCAGGAAGGGCCCAGATCGGTGATTACTATGGTAAAGGCCGCCAAGTTGCTCAGTGATGGATGTGTAGGATATTGGTGTTATGTTCTACAAGGGGACAAGGAGAGACCTCACATTCAGGATATACCAGTAGTGTGCGAGTTTGAGGACGTCTTTCCTGAGGAGCTTCCCGGACCGCCTCCTCAGAGAGAGGTAGACTTTGGTATTGAATTGGAGCCTGGGACGAGACCGATTTCAAGAGCCCCATATCGCATGGCCCCGATGGAAATGCAGGAGCTGAAGGCACAATTGGAGGAGTTATTGGAGAAGGGGTACGTACGACCGAGTGCGTCGCCATGGGGAGCTCCAGTCCTATTTGTGAAAAAGAAGGATGGTACTCTTCGTCTGTGTATCGATTATCGGGAGTTGAATCGAGTTACCATCAAGAACAAGTACCCGCTGCCACGTATTGATGATTTGTTGGATCAGTTGCAGGGGGCTACTGTGTTCTCTAAAGTGGATTTGAGGTCAGGATATCACCAGCTGAGGATTCGGGAAGAGGATATTCCTAAGACGGCTTTCCGAACGAGATATGGGCATTATGAGTTTGTAGTGATGCCATTCGGACTGACAAATGCACCCGCTGTATTTATGGAGCTGATGAACCGGGTGTTTATAGACTACTTGGACATATTTGTAGTAGTGTTCATCGACGATATTTTGATCTACTCTCGGAGTAAGGAGGAGCACGCTGAGCATCTTAGGCTGGTGTTGGGAGTATTGAGACAACATCGGTTGTTCGCTAAGCTGTCCAAGTGTGATTTCTGGCTGCCTGAAGTTACCTTTTTAGGGCACATGGTATCTGCCCAAGGAATTATGGTGGATCCTGCAAAGATTGAGGCTATAAACGCGTGGGAGCCTCCGAAGAACGTGAAGGAGGTACGGAGTTTTCTAGGACTAGCAGGATATTACAGAAGGTTTGTGGAAGGGTTTTCTCGTATAGCCCAACCACTTACCAACCTGCTTAAGAAGACCACTCGCTTTGATTGGAATGAAGCCTGCCAGCGGGGTTTTGACGAGCTGAAAAAGAGGTTGACTTCGGCTCATATACTTGCTCTTCCTCAGGGGAATGAGGACTTTGTGATTTACAGTGATGCATCCAAGTTAGGTTTGGGCTGTGTGCTGATGTAGAGGGACAGAGTGATTACTTATGCCTCCAGACAGTTGAAACCGAACGAGCAGAATTACCCTACTTATGATTTGGAGTTGGCAGCTGTGGTACATGCTCTGAAGATTTGGCGTCATTACTTGTATGGGAGCTCATGCAAAGTGATGACAGATCATAAGAGCCTCAAGTACATCTTCACTCAGAGGGAGTTGAATATGAGACAAAGGAGATGGCTTGAGTTACTAAAGGACTATGACCTTGAGATCCTTTACCACCCAGGGAAAGCGAACGTAGTCGCTGATGCCCTTAGCAGGAAGACGCCTCAGGAGAGTATGTTGGCTCATTTGACAACTCAGCCAGAGTTACAGAGGGAGCTGATGAGGTACGGTATTGAGGTGCAGATTCAGCGTTATCAAGGCAATTTGAAAGCCCTGGAGTGCCAACCGTCCTTGCTTCAGAAAGTGAGGCAGAAGCAAGAGAGTTGCCCGATGATTTAGGATCTGAGGCAGAGATTGAGCCGTGGAGAGGCACCCGACTTTGCGGAGAGAGCAGATGGTATTCTGTGTTTACGTGGTCGGATTTGTGTGCCTCGAGATGCAGAGTTGAGGCAGAAGATTTTGCAAGAGGCCCATGCTGCACCTTACTCAATCCACCCCGGGGCGAGTAAGATGTACAAGGACTTGCGACAGTTTTATTGGTGGGATGGCATGAAGCCGGATGTAGCGAGATTTGTCGCTAAGTGTCAAGTCTGGCAGCAGGTAAAGATCAAGCACCAGAGACCTGGAGGAATGCTTCAGTCACTCCCTATTCCAGAATGGAAATGGAAGGACATCTCCATGGATTTCGTCACAGGTTTGAGACTCAGCAGAGGCCATGATGCTATTTGGGTAGTAGTGGATAGACTGACGAAGACTGCTCGCTTTTTGCCTATCAGGGAGACATGGCAAGTGAGCAAGTTAGTAGAGGTGTTTATTAATCAGATAGTTCGACTACACGGAGTGCCTAAGACGATTGTGTCGGACCGAGATGGACGTTTTACTTCCAGATATTGGCAGCAAGTGCATGAGGCATTGGGGACGAGATTACATTTCACGACTGCTTACCATCCGCAGTCAGACGGTCAGACAGAGAGGACGATTCAGACTCTAGTGAACATGCTAAGGTCCTGCGTATTAGACTGGGGAGGTCAGTGGTCGGATCACCTAGCTATAATAACAGCTGGCATTCGTCGATTCAGATGGCTCCTTATGAGGCTTTATATGGTCGGAGATGTAGGACACCGCTGTGTTGGGATGATCCCTCAGATGTAGTAGGTGAGAGGCCACAAATGATTGAGGAGACGATCGGGAAAGTGGCCTTAATCAGAGAGAGAATGTTAGCCGCTCAGAGTCGCCAGAAGTCCTATGCAGACAAGAAACGTAGACCGTTGGAGTTCGAGGTAGGAGCCCACGTTTGGTTGAGAGTATCGCCTTGTAATATCCGCGATATTCCAAGATTTTTAAATTAATATAATATAATATTTATATAATGAATTATTTTCTTTTATCTAAACTAAAAATGAGAATTTCTAAATGTCATATTAACTTCTATTATCTCTTTTAAAAAGAGATTATCAAGAAATCTTAAAATAAATAAATTCAATAAATGGTATGGGGAGCTTGAATTAATCAAGAGGACATAAATTAAAAATAATGTCTTTTAGGGATTTAATTTATTTTATAGAATAAAATACATAAAGGCCTAAAAATCTAATTACAAACTTGGTAAAAAGAATGCAAGAGCCAGGATTTGAACCCGAGACCTCTTGCACCCTACTCACACACGCCCCTCACCAAATCCCGCTAGACCATTGCAATTTCTTGTTCACTTAGCCAACCTACTTCCTCTTATATCAAATAAACTCCTTCTTCCAAAGACAACATCAGACTAAAGTCTGATTGATGTACGTTGATTTGAATTTTGGCCATTGCATGCCATTTCCACCTCCATTGCCTTGTTTGACCTCCCTTATGACCTCACCCCTCATCACCATGGAAGAAACACACCAAAGGCCAATGGGTGATCACTTCCTCCACCACCATTGGTGAATCCACCATGACTTGGATCCATGGCTCACCCAACTTGCCTATAAATAGGTTCCTATTCACCTTCTTCCATCTCACACTTCATTCTCATCCTCCTCTACTAGCAAGAGCAACTTCAATCTTCAAAAATCAGCATCAATCAAGTTCTAATTTCTCCATTCAAAGTCCACAAAAACACCAAAAATCTCCCCCTTTTTCTTCCCTTGGACCGCCGGACCACCCCTCCTGCCCGACCGGACCACCGACGACGCCGCCGCCCGCCTCGTGCTGCCGCCTGCCCTCGCCGGAGTTCCCTGGCCGCGCCGCCCCAAGTCCGCCGGCCTCCCCTGCTCTCTTCTCCTACATTCTGTAATACAGAATACTCCAAAAGTATAAAAAAATTCTATCCTAATCTATTTATTTAAATTATGCATTTGTGAATATATAAAGTTATAGGATATTAGAAATTATTTTAGGAAAATAAATGGAATAAAAATTTTAAGTGGGAGATCTTGTTAGTTGGAAAGCTAGAAACAAATTGCTTTACCTTGGTAACTTAAGCTAAATAAAAACAAATAGATAAATTGAATTAAATTAGTGATAGCATGCTTTTTCATAATATAAATAGGCCTTTATAAAATAAATGGTCATATAAGGTTGTAATTACTATTATCCTCTTTATATAAAAATTTTGACAAAGTTTCTAGTTGATAAAAGTTGTTGCATGTCTTAGATATTAGATGACATACTATAGTATTAAAATTGTAGAGAAACTTTATAAACATATTTTTATGTAACACTTGTAGACATAGACCATAGTTGGCCTTGGACATATATTTTATGAAAGCACAATATTATTAATGAAAATATTACTAAAGTCATCTATAAGAAAAATAGGATTTTTAATAACCTCTAAGTGTAGAGAATTACAATGGATGTAGTTTTATAAAATATGGTAGTAGTGATAAAAAAAATACTTATGGATATGGTATAAAAATTACTCTAAATAAATTAAAGAGAATCCTTATAAGAATATTAGTACATAAATATAGGCATGGACTATAGTCAAAATGGATTTTTACAAAAAGGATAAGTTAATAATAGTTATAATACTAAGGTCATCACATGAGAAAAAAATCAATTTAATGAGCTTCTAGTGTAGAGAATTATTAAAAGACCTAAGTTCAAGACTAGATATATTAAGTATGATATTATATTAAATATAGGATTTTATATAGCATAAAGTTGACTTGCTTGGAAAGAAATCATTTTAAATATAGAAAAGATTCTATGGGATAAACTACAATATCATAATATATAAATATGATCAAAGATATTTTATAAGCCTTATAATATAAAAGGGTTATAGGAATAGAATAAATAGGATTAATCTAAATTAAGAGAATTTTAGGCAAGTTACCTTATAGGGAAAAGTAGAAACTTCTATTTATGGAAACTTCCTTGTAAAGAGAGTATATACATGACAACTTTATTTAAAGAAGATTATGTAGGTAAATACTTTTCTATTAAGAAAATATTATTAATAAAGTATTTTAGATAAGGTAGTCAATATTATAAGGTCCATCCAAGAATAATTGGAAATTTAAAATTAATAGTTTATTATCATAAATAAGTAAAAAGGATAATTTTTAATAATTATTTTCAATAAAGGTTTTACGGAATAGTAAGGATATTACAAATCCAAAATAATAATAAAGGAATATTATTATTTTAAGGAAAATAACTTTCTAAATTATTATTATAATAATTTAGAATCTCTTTCTCTCTTATAAAATATTATAAGAGATAATCCAAACCTTAGAAAGAAAATCATGATTTTGAGCCTTTTCGTAAATTTCCGTATCAATAGGTCGGAATCCTCGCTCGTAGTAGGGAATCGCATAAGTTTCGTCGAAGCTCGGTTGCTAGAACTCGTTACGCTAAGGCAAGTGGAATTTCCCCTTGCAACCTTTACATTCCATTTCGTGAAAATCCTTGATGTTGGGAACAAATTGTATGCTTAAATAAAAAATGAACCTAGGAAATATTGATTGCTAGAAATAACGACAATTGTTAGCGTAGTACGCTTTATATTCCTTTGTTAGGATTATATATGCTAGTATGTTTGTTATCTTGATTGATTACAATCTCGTTCAGAGATTTACTTTGAATAAACTAGAAAGGGGTGCGGGTTAGCCGACGCCTCTATATAACCTTACTAAGTCGTACGTCCATACGACTTTCGGGATCATGATCTCCATCCGCTCCGATTGCAAGGAGGGATTGTGCGCACTCTAGCTAAGTGTCGGGGAATTGAAGTTCTCCCTCGGGTGGCTCGGAATATCCGTGTCCCACCACTCTCTATTAAAAATCATTAACAAAGTCGAATATCTTTTATCACTATATAAGATAAGTGCGAATGCACATTTAAGATACCAAAACCGGACCGGTCTCAAATGATCGATCCGGCTCTCGGTCCGCTCAGGGCGCGAGAGGTTTTCACTTGTATGAACTTATAAACGTTCCCAACATACTTTCGAAATCCTAAAGAAGTCTACAATCTAGTAGTTCTTCTATCGCTCATCGAGTTATCTTTGTCTAAGGATATACTCTCCTTCGAACCCTCAAAGCCCCACAACTTTATTATATAGCCCCATCGTAAACACAACCCTAATATCTCTTTCGATAATATTTGAAATTTCCCAAAATACCCTCGGGAAGTTCCCTTCCCGCTTGCTTAGTCTCTTAGACTAATTCTTCTTTTCCGCATGTTTGCCTGGCATTCTATCGCCCTCGCGAATTATGTCAGAATCTAGGAACCCCAGCAAGGCGTGAAGTGAAGTGAAGACGAAGGAAGAACAAGGATTTCAAGATGTACCATTCTATCATTTTGCTTTAGTTTCATTATGTTTCAAGGACAAGTAGGTTTTGCGTTTCAATTCCGAACAACTTTATATTTGAAAACAATGTAAGATGTTTTGTAAGAACCAAGTCTCCCTCGGGAGCATCTTTTCTCATTATGTATTATGTTTTATTCCGCATTTTAATTGTTCTATATCATTCTAAAAGCCTTGGGTGACTTTGGACGGTAAAGTCTGAGGTCACTGGCGGTAACACCCAATGTTGTAAAATAGGGGTGTTACACGCCTACCCGCGGGGTCAGGAGATTCGGAGTAAAAGGGAAGCTGAGTCCCCGATATATCGGACCGTTCGAGATTCTGGAGAGAGTAGGCGAGGTGGCTTACAGGCTAGCATTGCCACCTGCTTTGGAAGGAGTTCACCCTGTATTCCATGTTTCACAGCTGAGACAGTATGTCCCGGATCCTAGTCACCGACTGAATTATGAGGAGTTGGTGGCAGAACCAGATCACACTTTCCGGGAACAACCGCTGAAGATTTTAGATCGATGAATGAAGAAGCTGCGGAACAAGGAGATTCCGCTGGTGTTGATTCAGTGGTCTCAACGGGGATTCGAGGAGGCCACCTGGGAGACGGAGTCTAGGATGCGTGAAAGTTACCCAGAAATCTACCCGGGTTTAGTAGAGGCATTTGAGGGGAAGGTTAGTAATTAGTGTGTTGTTTTCGAATTCGATGTTTGCTTCGTGATTCTTGTTCGCTTGACTTGCTTGTTTGACTGTTTAAAAATTTGATTGACGTGTTGCATGTTTTGGATGACTGATACTGATTATGTCTATCGTTATCAATGAATTCTAGTTCGAGGACGAACCCTTTTAAGGGGGAGAGGTCTGTGAACACCTCGAAATACCTTTCTTTCGTATAACAGTTTCGGGACGAAACTTTCTTAAGGGGGGTAGTATGTAATATCCGTGTTCGTTTTAGGTCTTGAAAGTCGGAAAAAAACCGGTTCCTTCGCTTACAAGCAATTGAGTTTCTTGATCCGCAAGTAAACTCGTAAAGCAAATTAAGTAGTAATCCGTCCATTTTGGCAACCATGGACTATATCCTTATCGTTCTTATGTAAATTATATCTAATCCGTTCCGAATAACCCGTTCCCTGATAAGCCAAATCTTATCCTAAGTGATCCCGAATAACCAAATTATACACCCATTCACTGGCAAATCAGTTATATACCGAACAACCAAATTATATATTGAATAAACAAATTGATTCTGAAAACTTATCCCAATCCCACCGTATCTATCAAATATCTAAACCCCTCTATATTAATAACCATCCCGCGGAGCCGATCGAAGATTCGTTCAAATCTTTTCCCCCTGCTGTGCATAGAAGGACGGAGGTCGTGTTGAGCCCTGCCACCAGCGACCGTGCTGAGCCTTGCCACCAGCGACGACGCCGGTCGATTTCGGTAAAGCCATAGTTGCCTTCCGTTGTTTTTTTTCCGGCGGCATAATACCGTTTTTTCTTTTTCCGATTCGTTCCTGATTCCGACTCGTCGGTAGATTAAGACGACGCCATTGGAAGCCGAGAGAGTTGTCGGAGTTCACCATCGCCGCCATCGTCAAGACGATCGCCGGTGAGGTTTCCTTTCCTCTGTTTTTCCTTGTTGCTGTTGTTTTGGGAGGGCACTAGTTGTAGGGTTGGGTCGGAGCGTGTGTCAACCGGAATAGTGGACGATGGGACGGGGACGGGTTTGGTTGAGGTCGCCGGTAGGAGGGGTAAGAGCGAAGCTACTTCGGAACGCCGGCGGGCCGCGAACAGGGCGGCAGATTATGGATCGTCGCTGCTCTCCTCCGTTACCGCCGGTGATGGGTTAAGGTGGTAAGCAGGGGCGAAGATCGGTTCGCAGAAGCGCCGGCGAACTATGGGACGGGCCGAGAATTATGAGCGTTCAGGAGGTAGAAGACGAGGTTGACTGTAACTTGGTAAAAAGGATAGGGGGTGGGGCCCAGCTAGGTTGAAAGTCCAAAAAAAAAGGGGCTGGTTAAAAGGGTGGCGTTTGGAGTTTGAGCAGGAGAGAAACCGACCGAATTCAATCAGCCTAGTTGATGGGTCAATATGTGGTTGGGTTTTTTTTTCTAGTTAATTGTAACCAGGCCCAGCATTTGGATAAGTAGGAGAGTGGATTTAATTGGATTGAGTTTATTTAATGGATCTGGGACTAAATTAAATGGCGGGCTAGCATGAAATTGTGGGTTAGGTTTGCTAGATGAGTAGTATAAAATTGATAAGGGGTTTGGATTTAGCACATTCTAATATCTATTAATTAGAAATTCTTTCTATAAAAGTCGGTAGTTTGAGGAAATTAGAAGTGGCTTTTCCTTCGGGTTAGTTGGTTCGGTTCATACATCAGTTAATCTTTTTCCTTATAATTCTTTAGGGAATCGTGTCCGATTGAGGTCGTAATTCCGTCTTCTTCAAAGGATCCCTAGTTTCGAGGTAAGTCGTTTTTCGACTTTCTCGGTTCTTCTCTATCCTATTAGATTGCGTATCGATATTGTAGGGCGGGTTTTGGGAACTAGTCCCGAATACCTTTTTAAATTGTTTTGAACTTCTTGAATGGTTGTGTGCGTAAAATGGTTTTGAAAATATTTTATCGAAAGATATTTTTGGAAACGTTTTCTCTGTGTTGGTACCGTTTCCGACACGGCCCATCGTAGCTGGCGTTGAGGAAGAGTTGGCTACGTTTGACCCGTTTGACAGAGAAACCGTGCCCCTTCAAAACGAAAATTATTATCTGTGTGTTTTTGGCAAGTGCTCCAGTGGAGGCTTAGCCGGGGTTAGAAGGGAGATTGTGAAGTGGAGTGAGAGGGCTTGCCTCTACACTCGACGCGGGGATGAGCGCCTTGGAAGTCGGATTGTGAAAAAGGAGGAATTGCATTGTTATGAGGTTGTGATTGTAAATGTGTATGTGGTTATGTGTGACTGATCATAACTAATTTAGGTATTGGCCTTTAGAGATATGATTGCGATTGTGGATTTGTATGCTGACTTTAGAAATGTTTTCAAAACGTTCTGCAATTTCCGTATTCTCTCTAACTTGGTAGATTAGAAGCTGACCCTTCGGGGAATATTTTTCAGTTCCAGGTATGAACCAGGGAGTCGTGCAGGAACCGAGGCCAGATGGCGGGCCGGAGCGGTAAAGAGCGCGTGTCATAGTGGGATGGGTTTTACACTAGTTTATTTATGATCGTTAGGATGTTGATTTTATTATCGTTAAGATGGAGTTAGTATTATGTTCACTTGTTATTGTTTTTATGTTTGGATTAGCTCAATATTAGTAAGTGTGTGTCGAATTTGAGTATTTATATTTTTCGGGAACTCATGCATGACTATGCTTTCTAAGTTTTATTAAACGAAAGGTTGGATGTTTTTATTTTGTTTTTTCGTCGTGCCCGCGTTGCAAGATCCTAAAGTGTAGTTGTCAACCTATATAATAGAACCTAGTAAGGTCTATTTCTAAGTAGCGTCCCGTCGGAAGTCGGGGTTTTACATAGAAGATAATTATATATTATAATATAATAAGAGATAAAAATTTGTACAATTTCATAGTAAATTGATTAAAAATTATTAAATAAGATGAGTAGATAAATCAAGATACCGGTCGTGCCATGCACTACTACGACTCGGATTGAGTATGAGCATATTTATTTTAATATAATAAATTAATGATACATAAAAGATAAACTCACCACCAATTGTAGAACATTGATGCTCATATGCATCATGAACAAAAATGCATGTATCACCCTTCACATCCGAATCTTCCAGCTATTTCCTTTCATAATTTTTTTTAACTATTTCCTTTCATAAGTACAATCTATGATTATCAATTTTTTTTTAATATTTTTACAACCAAATCTTCCGGCTTACACACTTATGGATATCTATCTTATATCTAGATATTGAAATTGATAATCATTTCATAATTAAATATTAGAATATAGTGTAATAATGAGTATAGATAAAAATTTATCCATAGAATATAATGCAATAATAAGTAGAGATAAAAATTTATCAAAACAAATATAAAATTGATTAAAAAAATTATTAAATAAGTTGAGGGTATAAAATTGAAAATTCCATAAGGTGATTGAATTACATAATATATAATTGATTAAAAAAAGCATTATTAAAAATAAATTAGCGGTAATATAAATTCATAATGAGAAATCTGCCCAAAAGTGCTTCAGGTTTAGAAGATATATATTGAATAGTTCTAGGTTTAATCCTAGTTTAAACAAAACTATATATTCAACCTTATCCTTATCCATCTAATCAGTTTACTTAAAGCATTTTAACCTACACCTAAGAGCGATCACAGGAGGCTGAATCCACCCTTTTCTTTCGTAAAATTCGTTCCCCGAAAAATCTGTTCTTCCTCGCAAAGCTTCAACGTGGGGACGCTATAAGGAGCAGCAGGACTCACGTCGGCCAGGAACCACCAAGCACCATCGCCTGGCTTTCCTAACGAGGAACCGCGATCACGTCATCGACCAGGGACTGCCTCCAGGAGTACGAGCGCCGCCTCTTTCCGCCCGAGTCCAGAAACGAGATCGATCGAGTCCAGAAACGAGATCGTTGGTCCTTCTGCCCCCATTCTTTCCGGTAATTATCGAATTCTCTACCTTGTCCTTGTTCCATTAAGATCGCGGAACATGTCTAGTTGACCTGGTGGTAGACACCAGGGCGTGGGTCCTTTGATGCATCTAAATCAGCCGAGTCGGCCTTAGGCAAGGTCGTCGGGATTGTGAGAGTTGGGAGTTGCTTTGACGATCGATGGTCGGGGTCCTTTAGAAGCCTAGCATGGCCGATCACTTGGGTCTAATTAAGAAGGAGTTCAAGTTCAGTTTCGGAATGGGATAGGTTCAAGTGCAAATCGTTTGGTCTTGGGCACTTCGTTAAGGGTTAAATTGGGTTAGAAAGAGTTGATCATAGTTAGTGACAAAGGTCATTAATGTTGGGTTTTAGTAGTGGGCTGAGTTAGGTAGTATTTCGATTTCGATTACGGGAAAATTTTAGTATTAGAATCTAGTTGTGGGGTGAGGTGATTACGTAGTTAATATATATTAACTTTCGTTGGGTAGGATTTAGTTGATCCTGGATATAGGATAGTATAAATATACTACTAGGTTGGAAGTTGTAGGTGAGTTTTGGTTACAATTAATTAGGAAGATATCAGACTAAGTTTGGAATTGTTTAGAAATAGACAGGTTGGCATCCTAGATGGTATAGGTGTCTTTCGTTAAGATTGTTTAATGCAAAGTGGCCGGGTTAGTTAGATTCATAATTTAATATCTTTCGTAGTTCAATGTTTCCACGTTATTAATGCCCGTTGTTACCTTAACCAGGAAACCGATTTCTTTGAAGTCCTCTAATCTTAATTATCAACTAGGAAGCAAGTGAAGAGGTAAGTCGTTTTCGACTTGCTCGGTTCTTTTTTGTCTGGTTAGATTTTGTGCCGTTATTGTAGGATTGGTTTTGGGAACTAGTCCCGAATATCTTTTTGAAGTGTTTTGGAATTGCTTGTGTTGTTATGTGCAATTGATTTTTTAAATGAGTTTTTTCCCGAAAATAAGTTTTCGAACGTTTTCTCTGTGTTGGTACCGTTTCCGGCACGGCCATCGTAGCTGGCATAGAGGAAGAGTTGTCTATGTATGGTCCGTGTGATAGGGAAACCGTGCCCCCTTCAAAACGAAAAATGTTATCTATGTGTTTTGGCAAGTGCTCTAGTGGAGGCTTAGCCGGGGTTAGAAGGGAGATTGTGTAGTAGAGTGAGAGGGCTTGCCTCTGCACTCGGCGCGGGGTTGAGCGCCTTGGAGGTTGGAATGTGAGATGGAGGAATTGCATTGTTGTAAGATTGTGTTTGTGAATGTGTATGTGGCTATGTGTGACTAACCAAGACTAATTTAGGTATTGGCCTTTAGAGTTATGAGTGCGTTTGTGGACTTGGATGCTGACCTTGGAAGTGTATTTCAAACGTCTTGCAATTTCCACATTCTTTCTAACTTGATAGATTAGAAGCTGACCCTTCGGGGAATATTTTTCAGTTCCAGGTATGAACCAGGGAACCGTGCAGGAACCGAGGCTAGATAGTTGGGCGGAGCGGTGAAGAGCGCATGTCATAGTGGAGTCGGGTTTACTTTAGTTTATTTATGACATTCTAGGATGTTGGTTCTATTTGTAATATCCGATTTTCGTTTTAGGCCTCGTGAGTCTGTAAACGGGTTCCTTCGCTTACAAGCATTTGAGTTTCTTAACCCGCAAGTAAACCCGTAAAACAAATTAATTAGTAATCCGTAACCAATTATCTACCCAATTATATATTTATACCTTTATAAAAGCCTATATATATTTTTATATATTACCTTCTTTTTATCTAAAATAAGCAGAAGGACCCATCACCCGAAAAACTTATCCTAACCGATCATATCAATCCAAATCCCTATCTTTCTTTCTATATAACATATCTCGTTCCGGAGAACCCTGAATCACGCGAGCCGATCGGAATTGTTCAACTCTTTTCCCTTGCTGTGCGTAGAAAGAAAGAGATTGGGTTGAGCCTGGCCGATCATCAAGCTTACCAAAGGGTGTCTGCATTCGTCGCCGACGACGTTGCTGATCGATACCGGTAAAGTCATCATTTTTTTCGACCTTTCTCTCCAGCGGCATAATGCCCTGTTTTTTTTCCGTTCGTTCCTATGGTCCTTCAATCAATGATCCGAATCGTCTGTAGGATAGGACGACGCCATTGGAGAGCCGAGAGGGTTGTCGGAACTCATCGCCGCCATCGTCAATCAGAGACGGCCACCGGTGAGGTTTCTTTTCCTCTGATTTTCTTGCTGCTGTTGTTTTGGGCGGGCACTAGTTGTAGGGGTGAGTCGGAGTGTGGGTATCAACCGGAAAAGGTGGACGATGGGACGAGGACGGGTCTGGTTTAGAGTCGCCGGAGAAGGGTGGAGTCGAAGCCGCCTGGGAGCGCTGGTGGGGCACGAACGGGGACAATCGAGGCTTCCCGTCTCCGCCCTCCTTCATGGCCACCGGTTGTGGGTTGGGTGTCGCGGGGAATTGATCGGCGGGACGAACCAGTGACGACGGGTCTCTGTTTTCTCAAGGTTGAAGAAGGAAGGGGTGGGGCCTGGTCAAAGTTGGTTCGGTCAATGGACAGATTGGGGATGGGTTGGAAACGGATAAAATGTGGCCCAAATTGGGCTGGATTTGTTTTCAATTTTTAATTTTAGTTGGGCAAGGGTGTTTTAATAGTTAGTGGGCTGGGGCAATAGTTAATTAAATAGATTGGTGTAGTCGGTATTGATGGGAGATGGATTATCTGTACAAAAGCTTTGATCGAAGAGGGCATTAATTAGATTGGTGATGAGGTTAAGTGCTTTAATTAAATCGTTGGGGGTGGAATAATAAAACGTTACCGAGGATGGGTTAATAGTTGTGGCTGTGCATTTTTTTTAGGCAACCACTTAAAAATTTAATAGTCAATTAGTAGTTATGTATAGAAAAAAAGCAGAAGAAACATGTTTATAAAGTTATGCTAGTTTGTTGTGTAGAGTATCCGATTTAATCTTACACGTTAATCCTTTTTTTTTAGGAAATCACTTTTGATCAAACTCTTAGCCTTCCGTCTTTCTTAAAGGATACTTCGTTTGAGGTAAGTCGTTTTTCGACTTGCTCGGTTCTTCTCTATCCTGTTAGATTGCGTACCGTTATTGTAGGGCGGGTTTTGGGAACTAGTCCCGAATACCTTTTAAATTGTTTGAACTTCTTGAATTGTTGTGTGCGTAAAATGGTTTTGAACGTATTTTATCGGAAGGATATTTTTGGAACGTTTTCTCTGTGTTGGTACCGTTTCCG
Organism: Fallopia convolvulus; assembly: GCA_964016875.1. Lineage (NCBI taxonomy): Eukaryota > Viridiplantae > Streptophyta > Magnoliopsida > Caryophyllales > Polygonaceae > Fallopia > Fallopia convolvulus. Next base: position 24,812,008 of record OZ024729.1, read on the forward strand.
ACATGGCCCATCGTAGCTGGCGTGGAGGAAGAGTTGGCTACTTTGACCCGTGTGACAGGGAAACCGTGCCCCTTCAAAACGAAAGGTATTATCTGTGTGTTTTTGGCAAGTGCTCCAGTGGAGGCTTAGCCCGGGGTTAGAAGGGAGATTGTGAAGTGGAGTGGGAGGGCCTGCCTCTGCACTCGGCGCGGTGATGAGCGCCTTGGTAGTCGGATTGTGGAAAAGGAGGAATTGTTGTGTTATGAGATTGTGATTGTGAATGCATATGTGGTTCTGTGTGACTGATTATAACTAATTTAGGTATTGGCCTTTAGAGATATGATTGCGATTGAGGATTTGTATGCTGACTTTAGAAATGTTTTCGAAACGTTCTACAATTTCCGTATTCTATCTAGCTTGGTAGATTAGACGCTGACCCTTCGGGGAATATTTTTCAGTTCCAGGTATGAATCAGGGAGCCGTGCAGGAACCGAGGCCAGATGGCGGGCCGGAGCGGTAAAGAGCGCGTGTCATAGTGGGATGGGATTATTTTTACGATAGTTTAGTTGTGTTATTTTTAGGATGTTATTTTTATTAATATGTTAGAGTTGGTATTATGACTTGTCTTCTGTTTTCGTCGAATGATTTTATTGTTGGTGATGATTCGTCAGATTCAGGATATTTATAATTAGGTTTTCGGGAATTCATGCATAACTACGTTTTCTATATTTTTATAAAAGAAAGGTTGGATGTTTTTATTTCGCTTTCTCGTCGTGCCCGCGTTGCAAGATCCTAAAGTGTAGTTGTCAACCTATTTAATAGTACCTAGTAAGGTCTATTTCTTAGTAGTGCCCCGTCGGAAGTCGGGGTGTTACAAAATTGTATCAGAGCCAGGTTGACAACAGGGCACATGGAACTGACCAATGAGTGTACCCGAGGTCCAACTTAAAACCAAAACCGGCCGGTGTTTTCAAAATGTTTTTAACTGGGGTAGGCATGTTGCATATAGTGGGTAGGTGACACGTCGCGACTCCGCCCCATCAGCTGAAGGACCTCACGTAAAATAGTAAGAATTAGGTGGATAAATAGAATGTTTAAATTTTGATCGTGGGACTTTCTGTTATAGATGGCCCCACCAACCAGAGCAAGAGCTGCTGAAGCCAATGGAAGAGGCCGCGGAAGAGGCCGCGGTAGAGGCCGAGGTCGGGGCCGTGGTAGGGGTAGGGGAGACGCCCCTGTAGATGCTGAGCCAGAGGTACAACATGATATCAATCAGGAGGAGGTTGCTGAGAGTCAGGATGTGGCTGCTACTGTTCATCGAGCGGATAGCGCATCTGTCGCTGGAGGGGTTCTTCCAGCAAACGGGGCTCAAGTAGGAGGAGGAGTACCACCAGCAGGATTGGCCCCAGAGGTGAACGCTGCAATCCAGCTGTTATTGCAGACTTTGATGGGTGCAGGAGCTGCACCGAATCTGAACGCAGTTGCGGGGCAACAAGGAGCTGAGAGGAGGGCACCAGGACCAGATTCTATTTTGGCTGCTCAGTTAGGACCAATGCCAGATTCAAGAGGACCAGTGGTAGCTGATCATGTGGTCGAACCGAGGAGACAGTATCGCGAGCCTCAGCCTGACAAGTGGCTCGCGGAGTTTAGGAAGACTGGAGTGCCGAATTTTGCTGGAGCTCAGGGTTCTGACGTAGAGCAGTGGTTGAGGAGGGTGAAATTTGCGTTGGATTCTATTAAGGCACCGGAGAAGCGGAAGATGTCCTTAGTACAGAGTCTGCTACAGGAAAGTGCTTTTGACTGGTGGGAGTTATGTAGGGATCACCGGACTGAGGCGACTTTCGAGGAGTTTGAGAGGCAGATTCGAGATCAGTATTGTCCTCCGGTGGTGAGGGCGGCTCGAGAGGCTGCTTTTCGGGATGCTGGACCCGAAAATATCACAGTATCTGAGACTATTCTGAAGTTTCATCAAGAGTTGGCAGCGGTGCCAAATGCTGCCCCTACTGAGGAGTTGAAGATTGCAACCTTTCTAAAAAGGTTGCAGCTGCATTTACGTGCTTATGTGTCTGGTCTCCGACTTGCGACATTGGCAGATGTTCAACAGTCTGCTTTGGCTTATGCTATGGCTACGACCCGACAGAGTCAGCTAGAGGTGCATACCACGGGGAGCAAGAGGCAGAAGTTGTCTGCCCCGACAGAATCTAGGAGAGATAGTCGTCCCGGCTCTTCTCAACCGCAACGATCAGGGTTTCAGTCACAGGGTCGTCAGGATCAGCGCCGTCAGAGTCAGTCCACGGGAGGCCATAGAGAGTGCTTCAACTGTGGAAGCACTGCTCATTTGAGGAGTCAGTGTCCGAAGCCAGTCAGGAGTTGTTTCAGTTGTGGGAAGCCTGGCCATTTACAGCAGTACTGTACTGTTGGAGCACCTTCACAGGGATCTTCACCGGGAACGGTGAACCAGATGCCTCGTCGTCAGCCTCAGCAGTTTCAGCAAGCACCGAGTCAGGGCAGAGGACGCGGCGCAGGAGTTAGTAATACCGGGGGCAATCAGCCTCGTATGTTTGAGATGAGGAGGGCTGATGCTCTGCACGCGCCGACTGCTACAGGTATGATTTGGATACAGTCTAAACCTGTTCATATATTGTTTGATACGGGTGCTACCCATTCTTTTATGTCTTCTGCTTGCGTGGCTAGACTAGGATTGACTTGCACTGAGGGGGTGTCTTTTGTTGTGGGGCTGCCTGACGGTAGTAAAGTGAGAGGGAATAAGGAGATTTTACAGTGCCCTATTAGAATAGGGAATAGAGATTGGTATGCGGATTTTATAGTAATGCAGTTGTCGCCAGATGATGACGTGATTTTGGGAATGGACTGGATGATACGTTACCGAGCAGTTTTGGATGCACACAGAGGTACAGTTACAGTGACAGCGGATGATGGGACCAGACATGTGTGTCAGGAGTTAGAGCAGGAGGGGCCCGGATCGGTGATTAGTATGGTAAAGGCGGCCAAGTTGCTCAGTGATGGATGTGTAGGATATTGGTGTTATGTCCTACAGGGGGACAAGGAGGGGCCGCACATTCAGGACATACCAGTAGTGTGCGAGTTTGAGGACGTTTTTCCCGAGGAGCTTCCAGGACTACCTCCTCAGAGAGAGGTAGACTTCGGTATTGAGTTGGAACCGGGGACGAGAACGATTTCGAGAGCCCCATATCGCATGGCCCCGATGGAGATGCAGGAGCTGAAGGCACAATTGGAGGAGCTATTGGAGAAGGGTTATGTACGACCGAGTGCGTCGCCATGGGGAGCTCCAGTTCTGTTTGTGAAGAAGAAGGATGGTTCTCTCCGTCTGTGTATCGATTATCGGGAGTTGAATCGAGTTACCATCAAGAACAAGTATCCGCTGCCACGTATTGATGATTTGTTGGATCAGTTGCAGGGGGCTACTGTGTTCTCCAAAGTGGATTTGAGGTCGGGATATCACCAGCTAAGGATACGAGAAGAGGATATTCCCAAGACGGCTTTCCGAACGAGATATGGACATTATGAGTTTGTAGTGATGCCGTTCGGACTGACGAATGCACCCGCTGTATTTATGGAGTTGATGAACCGGGTGTTTATAGACTACTTGGACAGATTTATAGTAGTATTCATCGACGATATTCTGATCTACTCTCGGAGTAAGGAGGAGCACGCCGAGCATCTCAGGCTAGTTCTGGGAGTACTGAGACACCATCGGTTATTTGCTAAGCTGTCTAAGTGTGATTTTTGGCTGCCTGAAGTTACCTTTTTAGGGCATGTGGTATCTGCCCAAGGAGTTATGGTGGATCAGGCAAAGATTGAAGCTGTGAAGGCATGGGAACCTCCGAAGAATGTGAAGGAGGTGCGGAGCTTTCTAGGATTAGCAGGGTATTACAGAAGGTTTGTGGAAGGGTTTTCCCGGATAGCCCAACCACTTACCAACTTGCTTAAGAAGACCACTCGCTTTGAGTGGAATGATGCCTGTCAGCGGAGTTTTGACGAGCTGAAGAGGAGGTTGACTTCGGCTCCTATACTTGCTCTCCCTCAGGGGAATGAGGATTTTGTGATTTACAGTGACGCCTCCAAGGTAGGCCTGGGTTGTGTGCTGATGCAGAGGGACAGAGTGATTGCCTATGCCTCCAGACAGTTGAAGCCAAACGAGCAGAATTACCCTACTCATGATTTGGAGTTGGCAGCTGTGGTACATGCTCTAAAGATTTGGCGTCATTACTTGTATGGGAGTACCTGCAAAGTAATGACGGATCATAAAAGCCTCAAGTACATCTTCACCCAGAGGGAGTTGAATATGCGACAAAGGAGATGGCTTGAGTTATTGAAAGACTATGACCTTGAGATCCTTTACCACCCAGGGAAAGCGAATGTGGTCGCCGATGCCCTCAGTAGGAAGACGCCTCAAGAGCAAATGTTGGCTCATTTGACAGTTCAGCCAGAGTTACAAAGAGAGCTGATGAGGTACGGTATTGAGGTACAAATTCAGCGTTATCAGGGCAGTCTGAGAGCCCTAGAATGTCGGCCGTCTTTACTTGAAGAAGTAAGACAGAAGCAGGAAGATTGCCCAATGATTCAGGATCTGAGGCAGAGATTGAGCCGTGGAGAGGCACCTGACTTTGCAGAGAGAGCAGATGGTATTTTGTGTTTACGCGGTCGGATTTGTGTGCCTCGAGATGCAGAGTTGAGGCAGAAGATTTTGCAAGAGGCTCATGCTACACCTTACTCAATCCACCCCGGGGCGAGTAAGATGTACACGGATTTGCGACAATTTTATTGGTGGGATGGCATGAAGCCGGATGTAGCGAGATTTGTCGCTAAGTGTCAGGTCTGTCAGCAGGTGAAGATTGAGCACCAGAGACCTGGAGGAATGCTCCAGTCACTCCCTATTCCAGAATGGAAATGGGAGGACATCTCCATGGATTTTGTCACAGGTTTGAGACTCAGCAGAGGTCATGATGCCATTTGGGTAGTAGTGGATAGACTGACGAAGACTGCTCGCTTTTTGCCTATCAGGGAGACATGGCAAGTGAGTAAATTAGTGGAGGTATTTATTAATCAGATAGTTAGACTGCACGGCGTGCCTAAGACGATTGTTTCGGACCGAGATGGGCGTTTTACTTCCAGATATTGGCAGCAGGTGCATGAGGCATTGGGGACGAGATTACATTTCACGACTGCTTACCATCCGCAGTCAAATGGTCAGACAGAGAGGACGATTCAAACGTTGGAGGACATGCTGAGGTCCTGCGTATTAGACTGGGGAGGTCAGTGGTCGGATCACTTGGCTTTGGTGGAGTTTGCATATAATAACAGCTGGCATTCGTCGATTCAGATGGCCCCTTATGAGGCTTTATATGGTCGGAAGTGTAGGACACCGCTGTGTTGGGATGATCCCTCGGATGTAGTCGGTGAGAGGCCACAGATGATTGAGGAGACGATCGGGAAAGTGGCCTTAATCAGAGAGAGAATGTTAGCTGCTCAGAGTCGTCAGAAGTCCTATGCAGACAAGAGGCGTAGACCGTTGGAGTTTGAGGTAGGAGCCCACGTCTGGTTGAGAGTATCGCCTACTCGCGGGGTAAGGAGATTCGGGGTAAAAGGGAAGCTGAGTCCCCGATATATCGGTCCGTTCGAGATTCTGGAGAGAGTAGGCGAGGTGGCTTACAGACTAGCATTGCCGCCTGCTTTGGAAGGAGTGCACCCTGTATTCCATGTTTCACAGCTGAGACAGTATGTCCCAGATCCTAGTCACAGACTGAATTATGAGGATTTGGTGGTACAGCCAGATCACACTTTCTGGGAACAACCGCTGAAGATTTTAGATCGACGAATGAAGAAGCTGCGGAACAAGGAGATTCCTCTGGTGTTGATTCAGTGGTCTCGACGGGGAGTCGAGGAGGCCACTTGGGAGACGGAGTCCAGGATGAGTGAGAGTTATCCAGAGATTTACCTGGGTTTAGTAGAGGCGTTTGAGGGGAAGGTTAGTAATTAGTGTGTTGATTTCAGATTCGATGTTTGCTTCGTGATTCTTGGTTGTTTGATTTGTTTGTTTGACTGTTTAAATTTTAATTGACGTGCTGTATGTTTTGGATGGCTAATACTGGTTATGGTTATCGTTATCAATCAATTCTGGTTCGAGGACGAACCTCCCTAAGGGGGAGAGGTTTGTGAAGACCTCGAATATCCTTTCTTCGTAATCAAGTTTCGGGACGAAACTTCCTTAAGGGGGGTAGTATGTAATATCCGATTTTCGTTTTAGGCCTCGTGAGTCTGTAAACGGGTTCCTTCGCTTACAAGCATTTGAGTTTCTTAACCCGCAAGTAAACCCGTAAAACAAATTAATTAGTAATCCGTAACCAATTATCTACCCAATTATATATTTATACCTTTATAAAAGCCTATATATATTTTTATATATTACCTTCTTTTTATCTAAAATAAGCAGAAGGACCCATCACCCGAAAAACTTATCCTAACCGATCATATCAATCCAAATCCCTATCTTTCTTTCTATATAACATATCTCGTTCCGGAGAACCCTGAATCACGCGAGCCGATCGGAATTGTTCAACTCTTTTCCCTTGCTGTGCGTAGAAAGACAGAGATTGGGTTGAGCCTGGCCGATCATCAAGCTTACCAAAGGGTGTCTGCATTCGTCGCCGACGACACCGATCGATACCGGTAAAGTCATCATTTTTTTCGACCTTTCTCTCCAGCGGCATAATGCCCTGTTTTTTTTCCGTTCGTTCCTGTGGTCCTTCGATCAATGATCCGAATCGTCTGTAGGATAGGACGACGCCATTGGAGAGCCGAGAGGGTTGTCGGAACTCATCGCCGCCATCGTCAATCAGAGACGGCCACCGGTGAGGTTTCTTTTCCTCTGATTTTCTTGCTGTTGTTGTTTTGGGCGGGCACTAGTTGTAGGGGTGAGTCGGAGTGTGGGTATCAACCGGAAAAGGTGGACGATGGGACGAGGACGGGTCTGGTTTAGAGTCGCCGGAGAAGGGTGGAGTCGAAGCCGCCTGGGAGCGCTGGTGGGGCACGAACGGGGACAATCGAGGCTTCCCGTCTCTGCCCTCCTTCATGGCCACCGGTTGTGGGTTGGGTGTCGCGGGGAGTTGATCGGCGGGACGAACCAGTGACGACGGGTCTCTGTTTTCTCAAGGTTGAAGAAGGAAGGGGTGGGGCCTGGTCAAAGTTGGTTCGGTCAATGGACAGATTGGGGATGGGTTGGAAACGGATAAAATGTGGCCCAAATTGGGCTGGATTTGTTTTCAATTTTTAATTTTAGTTGGGCAAGGGTGTTTTAATAGTTAGTGGGCTGGGGCAATAGTTAATTAAATAGATTGGTGTAGTCGGTATTGATGGGAGATGGATTATCTGTACAAAAGCTTTGATCGAAGAGGGCATTAATTAGATTGGTGATGAGGTTAAGTGCTTTAATTAAATCGTTGGGGGTGGAATAATAAAACGTAACCGAGGATGGGTTAATAGTTGTGGCTGTGCATTTTTTTTAGGCAACCACTTAAAAATTTAATAGTCAATTAGTAGTTATGTATAGAAAAAAAGCAGAAGAAACATGTTTATAAAGTTATGCTAGTTTGTTGTGTAGAGTATCCGATTTAATCTTACACGTTAATCCTTTTTTTTTAGGAAATCACTTTTGATCAAACTCTTAGCCTTCCGTCTTTCTTAAAGGATACTTCGTTTGAGGTAAGTCATTTTTCGACTTGCTCTGTTCTTCTCTATCCTGTTAGATTGCGTACCGTTATTGTAGGGCGGGTTTTGGGAACTAGTCCCGAATACCTTTTAAATTGTTTGAACTTCTTGAATTGTTGTGTGCGTAAAATGGTTTTGAACGTATTTTATCGGAAGGATATTTTTGGAACGTTTTCTCTGTGTTGGTACCGTTTCCGACATGGCCCATCGTAGCTGGCGTGGAGGAAGAGTTGGCTACTTTGACCCGTGTGACAGGGAAACCGTGCCCCTTCAAAACGAAAGGTATTATCTGTGTGTTTTTGGCAAGTGCTCCAGTGGAGGCTTAGCCCGGGGTTAGAAGGGAGATTGTGAAGTGGAGTGGGAGGGCCTGCCTCTGCACTCGGCGCGGTGATGAGCGCCTTGGTAGTCGGATTGTGGAAAAGGAGGAATTGTTGTGTTATGAGATTGTGATTGTGAATGCATATGTGGTTCTGTGTGACTGATTATAACTAATTTAGGTATTGGCCTTTAGAGATATGATTGCGATTGAGGATTTGTATGCTGACTTTAGAAATGTTTTCGAAACGTTCTACAATTTCCGTATTCTATCTAGCTTGGTAGATTAGACGCTGACCCTTCGGGGAATATTTTTCAGTTCCAGGTATGAATCAGGGAGCCGTGCAGGAACCGAGGCCAGATGGCGGGCCGGAGCGGTAAAGAGCGCGTGTCATAGTGGGATGGGATTATTTTTACGATAGTTTAGTTGTGTTATTTTTAGGATGTTATTTTTATTAATATGTTAGAGTTGGTATTATGACTTGTCTTCTGTTTTCGTCGAATGATTTTATTGTTGGTGATGATTCGTCAGATTCAGGATATTTATAATTAGGTTTTCGGGAATTCATGCATAACTACGTTTTCTATATTTTTATAAAAGAAAGGTTGGATGTTTTTATTTCGTTTTCTCGTCGTGCCCGCGTTGCAAGATCCTAAAGTGTAGTTGTCAACCTATTTAATAGTACCTAGTAAGGTCTATTTCTTAGTAGTGCCCCGTCGGAAGTCGGGGTGTTACACTATTATTATGTTGGAGTTGGTATTATGTCCTATTTATTGTTATTCTAGAATAATTTATTATTAGTAGAGTTTTGTTGGAGTTGGATATTTACGTTTTCGGGAATGCATGTATAACTATGTTTTTTAAGTTTTATTAAATGAAAGGTTGGATGTTTTTATTAAGTTTTCTCATCGTGCCCGCGTTGCAAGATCCTAAAGTGTTGTTGTCAAGCCACTTAAGTAGTACCTGGTAAGGTATGCAACTAAGTAGCGCCTTGTGAAAAGACGGGATGTTATAAATTGGTATCAGAGCGAGGTTGACAACAAGGCACATGGAACTGACCAACGAGTGTACCCGAGGTCCAACTTAAAACTAAAACCGACCGGTGATTTCAAAATGTTTTAATTGGGTAGACATGTTGCATATAGGGGGTAGGTGACACGTCGCGACTCCGCCACCATCAACCGAAGGACCTTCGGTAGTAGTTTACTACTTTTAACCTTCTAATTCTAAGTGTAAGTTTGACAAAATGTAATCTTGTTCGTAGTGTTAGAATTATTAGGAAAGTGTGAGGAAGCAACAAGAGTAGGATTGAAGGGATTGGGGTATATGGTCTCCAAGAGCTTCTTAATACTGTTCATCGAGTAGTTGAATCTAGTACAAGAGGAGGCAGAAGTGGTCGTCATAGAAGAGAGTGGAGGAAGCTGGAGCAAATCTAACCTAAGCTTCTAAGTTATTGGATTGGACGTGGTCAGACTCCAACTAGGAACATCGGTTGAAAAAAAATGTTGCTCATTTTAGAAAGAGTTGAACACCCGACTTTAGGTGATTAGCGTAGAGTTCGGAGTGGAGGACAGTAAGGGAATGTAGTATATTGCCACTGATTTCTTTTACATGGGGTTTGATCATACAAGAAGTGAGTGGTAGGCCGAGATCAACTTGTTGACAAGGCTAGTCCATGCATTGTGAATCCAAACGGGCCACATTGAAGAATGTGTGCAAGACAACGTGAAGGGTAACTCCCACATTGGAGGTTGTGAGATTAAGCAAAGTAAAGGTAGGTGATGAAGGACTCAAAGGAGACTAGGGTAGGAATTCTCATGAAATCACCTTTGGCGAAGTTGTCGAGAAATGAGACAAGACTATTTCACGGGTACCTTCGGCTAAGGAATACCATGGTTCATGTTTGCTTGAGAAGAGAAGGATTTGGAGCTGTTGCATGAAAAACATGATTAATTAGTAAAATAACAAATCTTTCGAAAACAAGATGCTTATCTTATGCCCTTAGGGCATAGGTTAGAAAATCCGTATTAGGAAAAGGAAAAATATAAATAATAGAAAATTAATTAGAATGGTTGAAATAATATAAATAAAATATATATTTTTTAAATATGAGGTGGAGTCAGAATTAACGTGGTGGCTCAAAAACGGTTGGCTTTTATAATATATATATATATATATATTGATGATGGATAATTATACGAAATTCCCCCGGTTTTTAACTAAGTCGCTGTGTTCATCTATAGCTTGTTTGCCACGTGATCACCTTTCACAAAAATCTCCGTTTTAATGCAAATCTAATCTGTTGTATTTTAGGCCTGATATTTTTCCTTTATCCAAATTCATAAATCTATAGTATATCAGCTAATTAATCTCAACCGGAGTAGAGAGTCCTAATCACCAAAAATTAGGTCAAGAACAATGTCGGGCTGCCGCCTCTTTTTCCGTAATTACCGGCGAGCTCTTATGGTTGCCGGAAACATGTCAAGGCTTCACTCCTTCTCCACCACCGCTACCAAAACCTCTCCTTCTTCCTCAAAGCCTGAATTTGTAAGGTGCATGTTGGCTGGCGTTGCTGGCGCTGCTAGTTACGCTGCTTACGGTCAGTTATAATTAATTATATACGTACGCACGCTCAATTGTACAAGCTAATTAAGTCTTGTTTTTTTTTCCAATTTGTTATGTATAAGTACTAGTGGCGATGATCGTGCATACGTATGGGCTAAATTTTTTTTATAAAGATATATTAATGTATTTAAATATTTAAATTCTATATTTTTTTATGTGTATTTATCTTATTTTATTTATAAATATTTTAAGTGCACCTTGTAAAATTTGGAAGTATATTTTTTATATTACTATATTATGTTTCGTACAAACTTTATATATTATGGAATATCTATTTTATAAATAAAATTAATTTATTAATTTTCAAAATTAATGATAATGATAATTCATTGAAATATGATAAAAAGAATTTAATTAATATAAATATATAATATATAATATATAAATGTCTAGTTTGTCATATTCATTAATGAATTCAATATATGATTCTTTAATATAATGTGACCAATGATTGACATATAAATCATAAAGTTAGACTAATACTTTCACACAACAAATTTGAAGAATCAAAATATCTAGGCATCAAAATTTTAATTAAATAACAAATTTGTTTGATACTGAGGATATATGTTTATTTTACTCATTAAAAAATGAATGTCACCAAATGAGACTATCAACTACACCGTTTATTGTAAGCCAAAACCATACGTCATTTGGGGACGTTCATGGTGTACACTCTCATAGTCATGACTCCATCGACACCTTCCTCAACCCCACATAACTAATTAAACGTGACATTACAAAATTAACTAAAAACATAGTGTGGAATCTCTAAAAGGGAAGGTTTCACACAAAAGACGGGTTCGACAACCCCTTGGTCAAAGGGAAGAGGATGTCCTTATTTTGGGACCGCATTGCTTCATTTGGTTGGAATGAAATGGTAAATAAATCGTTCTCCAAGTAGTTAGAAATAAATGTACTCTAGTCCATCGTCACCTTCACGTTCTTCCTCTTCTTCACCCAGACTCTCTTCTCGAATCTTCGTTACGCTCTCATTAATTTCATCATATTTATGCAAATTAATTTTCAATTTATGGCACTTAAATTATATAATTTATGATATAATGGGGGTTAAGACTTAAGACTGTGGTCAAATTTAGTTTTCATTTTATTGACTTTTGGTATTCTATAGGCGTTAATATGTCAAAACTAAAGATTTGTTTTGTTTTCTATATTTTATAATTTAAAATTTTAATATTATCATTTGAAATTGATAATGATATTTTCTATGCATGAATTGAAGTGATTTTTGTAATTTTTTACTATTTATTGTTTTCATAAGTTACTCTTATATGGAAATGTTAATGATAATTTTCATGATTGATCTTTAGATAGATATTCAATTATATTTTTTTATATGAAATTTAATTTTCTATAGTCATTGTAAAAATGTTTTTCTAATATTTTGAAATATTTATTTAATTTATAGATGATATGGAATTTTTATGATGTTTATCTTTGAGTTTAAAATGGTGTTATGATTGTTTTATTAATAATAGAATGCTACAACACTAATTAAATAATAATGATTTATGATTTTCAATTATTTATGATAGATGTTACTATTGACAATAATATTATGATGTTACAATTGGTTTATTAATTTTATGGTTCTAGTTTGAAAGAAGAAAACGATGCAAAAACACATTAGAACATGATATATATATATATTGGTATTTATAGCAATCAATTCATGTATATCATTTTACGTATTATTCATTTATTTGCCATTTTTAAGAAACTTTACGTTTGTATTGTGTTTAAAATATTCATGTAACTTAATTTTTAAATTGGCTAATGTAGATGGGTTTCAATAATCTAGGAGGAAACATGCTTTGGCATTCCAAACATTATTTTCAATACTAATTTATTTAAGTGTAGAGATTATACTTGTTATTGAACAAAAAACCAAAACAAAAAAAATATACAAATATGAATTCTCATTCCGACTCATAATAGAGAAGAGCAAAACAAATAAAGACTATGAAGTATAAATTACAATTCATATAATTATAAAGATAGCTAATTCAACTTATCTAACCATAGAGAAAGCCAATCTAACCAAATAATAATGAAAATGGGGTAGGAAATCATATGAGATGTCTAATCCAACCAATAAAGGATGTTGAGCAGACTCATAATGTTAGTTCTTTCGACTATACGAGAGATTATGCTTGTCACTGAACAAAAAATCAAAACAACAATAATATCCAAATGAAAATTTCAATTCCAACTCATAAAATAGAGACTAATAAAAATCAAACTATATAAATTATAAATTATGATTTATAAAGGAAAAAAGACAACTTATCTAATCATATGAGTAAATCGATCTAACCAATATATAATGAAAAAGGTGATAGGAAATCATATGTGATGGCTAATTCAAGTATCACCCATAATGGATGTTTTGTATCCATATACTCATTTTTATAGTGTCATAATTTTTTATGGTCTTTTCATTTCCCTAATTAATTATTGGGAGTTGAAAACATGGAAAAGAGTAGCGGTCTTTTCATTTTCCTAATTAATTATTCGAAGTTGAAAACATGAAAAAAATGCAGTGGTCTTTTCATTTCCCTAATATTAATGCAAACACTATCTTTTCTTTTCGTCATTTAATATTATCATTCGGGATTGTTAGTAGTGCTTTTTCCGCATGAAGGAAAGTGTTTTTCTTGTAATTTTACTTTTTTTTTGTTTTCTTAAATTATTTTTTTATGGAATTGTTCATGGTAATTTTCATGATAGGTATAAATTTTAAAATTTTGATGTGTAATAAACTAACAATACAAATTTATGTTATTGTAATTTTCATAATGTATTTAATATGCAGATAAGTAATTTGCAAGCTTTTCGTTTAGACTATGTTAAAATTCCAAACATAAATTGTCCTTTAATGGGCATGAATTTTAAAACCGCTTTTAGGTACATTTTTAATAAGTCTCTAAAATTCACGACCTTGGATTTTATTTATTTCATCACCCTTAAATATCAATATTATAAAATAAACCCTTAAATAGATAGATAGTTAGAGCGGCATTAAGAATTATCATTATTATTTTAGCAAAATAAAGCCTTCATATAAGCTCTAAAGAAAATTAGGCAAAAAAAATACCCATACCCTTTCTTATCCATGACAGAATTCTTTAAAATATATACAACTAAATAATACTTAAAAGAATATAGCATTTTAGACCTTACCTTATTGATCGTAATAAGTTCTTTGACTCACATCCTCATTTCCAAATGGACTTGATCTAATTTCACCTTTGATTTGATGGGAAACATAACTTAATTATATAAAAATAAAATTTTACACCACCAAAAAAATATTTTTTTATTATTTAAAATAAATTAATAATGTAACTTGATAATGTATACCTTTGAGCATTCCACATTAGCATATTATCTCATCATTTGACCACGCAACTAACTTCCTTTGTTTTCCTACATAAATACCATTTTTCTTTCATCGCTCTAAATATTGAAATTATAAAACAAACCCTTCAAATAGATAATTATTGTATAATTAAGAATTACAATTATTATTTTTGGAAATTAAATTGGACATATAAGCTCTAAAATAAGCAAGCTAAAAAAAATACTCATACATTGGCTATTCACGTGGTATTTAAAAAATTTACAAATAAAATTTATATAAAATATATGACATTTTAGATCTCACCTAGTTGATTGTAAAGAGTTCTTTGAGTCATATCCTTATTTTTAATTAGACTCGATCTAATTTCACATTTAATTTGATGAAGAACATAACCTAATTATATATTAAAAAATATAAATAGAAATAAAATTTTATAATACGAAAAGTAATTATTTTTATAATCTAAAATAAAAAATAATGATTTACCTTGATAATTAATATCTTTGATCCTTCTATATGAATATATAATCTCATCCTTTCACCACCATATTCCTTTGGTTTTTTTAGAGCACCCCCATTGGGGGTCTCAAGAAGGGTCCCTAGCCCAAAAAAAAAAGAATAAAAAAATTACACATAAAAAAAATTTGGATTGATGGGTCTCTAAGAGTCCCTCAAATGAGCGACCTTGAGAGCCCTTGAGGGACCCTAAAAATTAAAATACAATAAAAATAATATTTGTTTATTGGTGAGAGACCTAAATGGTCTCTCATCAATGGAGATGCTCTTACCTTTAGGGTCTTTCGATGTTTCCCCTCTTCTCCTCGTCCTTGTAGGCACAATCAACCATAGATTTTAGCGAATCTATACAACTTGAAGGAAAATGACGTGGTATAATGCTCTTATAATCATTCTTCTAGTGAAGCCATTGGGTTTTCCATTCTTTAGAAATCAAATTTAAAGGGGAAGATGATATGATATGTGTAAAAGTAAAGAGCAAGGTAGAAGGTTAAAACTATTTTTTACTATGTGCTCATAATTAGTGTGTGCATTTAAAGGTGAATGTGAAAAGTTAGTAAGTTCAAGAGGCAAAATAGCATATGCAAGTTACATTTT
This sequence comes from Fallopia convolvulus, assembly GCA_964016875.1. Lineage (NCBI taxonomy): Eukaryota > Viridiplantae > Streptophyta > Magnoliopsida > Caryophyllales > Polygonaceae > Fallopia > Fallopia convolvulus. Next base: position 24,827,175 of record OZ024729.1, read on the forward strand.
TTGTATTTGTGCATGGATAAATTCACAATTATTTTTTGATTTAAGTTTTTATATTTCAAATCTAAATTTTGAGAAGTTGAAGAGACAACCAAATGGTAACAACCTCTTATAATCAAACATTTAATTTTTATTAGATTAGATGGCTAGTCATAAATTATTCTTTAGAAATCAAATTTAAAGGTGAAGATGACATGATATGGGTAAAAGTAAAGAGCAAGGTAGAAGGCTAAAACTGTTTTTTACTATGTGTTCATAATTAGTGTGTTCATTTAAAGGTGAAGATGAAAAGTTAGTAAGTTGAAGAGACAAAATAGCATATGTAAGTTATATTTTTTGTATTTGTACATGGACAAATTCATAATTTTTTTTATTTAAGTTTTTACATTTCAAATCTAAATTTTGAGAAGTTGAAGAGACAATCAAATGGCAACAACCTCTTATAATCAAACATTTAATTTTTATTAGATGTCTAGTTATAAATTGACCAAATTTTTCTTCTTTATATATTATATAGAAGATTACTAATATTATGTACTCTCTCATTAATTACTCACAGCTTCCAACAGATCAGACGATGCTAGTAATAGCTTCAAATTATCACGACAAGAAAGAGACAAGGAACTTGAAACAGAGAGGGAGAAGAAGGTAGTGTGTACCTACGTTGTTAATCTAACTTGGATGATCGAGTACGTTTATTGATTACACCAATTAATTAATGTATCTTCTATGCATGGATAAATTAATGCTATACCTAGCTATATATTAATGCCATTGATCGATCTTCATTATGTACGTTATCTTTTCATCCCTTTTTTGAAGCTGATTAGTATTACAATAGGTCCTTACTCCTTATTGTATGCATTGCAAGCTTACTTAAAATTTCAAACCAAATGCAGGAACTGAGGCACAAGAAAATGTTAGAAAAAGGTATGTGGATGTCTCTTAATTATTTGCGTGATTCCATCTATAGTAAGTAAGCCATCTACTCTCTGGATGTCCATATACAAATTGCACATATACTAGCATAATATCCGCCCCTGCGCGGATTATTATAAACTACTACTTATTAAAATACTTACTGAAATGATATTTTATAAAATGATACTTTTCATCCAAAAATTCATCTACAATTTAACCAAATGGTATAAAATTGAATCCATTAATAGAAATAGATATGGTTGACAAATTATACTACTATAAAAAAATGATTTTGTAAGTATGAGAAATAAATTTTTAATTTTCAATATCCGATTCAATATATTCTTTCCCAATTGTAGATTTTTTTTTCTCTAATTTCTATAGAAATATATGCATGTAAATTACGGAGTAGTTTTCTCAAAAGATTATATAATAGGAAATCAAATAATCTGTATTTAGATATTTTCTTTGCTTAAATTTTGGAGATAAACCAATTTAAATAAGTAAAAACTTTCCTAACTATTAAATCCAGATATGTGAATCAACCATATTAATAAAATAAAATTTGTAAATCAATTCTTAATAATAAAATAGTTATAAAATTACTATCAATGCATGCATAATAATATTATAAAACTATTTTTTGGTAAGACTATTTAATTAAAACTATTATAAAATTATTTAATTAGCTGAATTGAAATTTTTTAAGCTTCTAAGTCTAAACAAATAAGATTATACAGTACGTAGTTATAATAGGATATAATTTCCTAACAAAAATTCTATATATAAAATTGAAAATAAAATTAAGCTTATAAATATGATATTAGTAAGAAACTAAGAATACTATTACTACCAAATCATAGCCAACTTTAATACGTAAGTGCTTGTGTTTTTAATTTGAAATAAAATAGTATTTTGATGTATCCAATAGAAGATTACATCATCCAAAATTTAAGATTAGGTTAAAAAAAAAAGATTTCGTGATTTCTACGTACATTAACAAAAAAAAAATCATAATGAAAATTAAAATGGATATCTGGTAAAAAAAATTGGTGATTGTACGTAAGTGCTTACATTGGCTTGATTTATATGTAATTTATTAAAAAAATAAAAACCATAATTAGAAATTTAAGATGAATCATTCATAATCATAACTGAAAACTAAAGATTAGGTAACAAATATTGGTTTGATCTTATTTTTATAATGGGAAATTATAATATGGGTTACAGAAAAATAATTGGCTTGATTTGTATGCGAATAATAATGGAAAAATTATATTTGAAAAAATTGTAATTGGAAATTACAATTGTAAATTGGTAACAAAAATCATAATTGGAAAATTATAACAAAAATTAAAGATTTAGTTTAATCTTATCTAAATCATAATTGTAATGAGAAATTATAATATGGGTTAACGAAAAAAATTGTCTTGATATGTATATAGATTATCAAAAAATCATAATGAGAAATTACAAACAAAAAATAAAATTTATAAATTAACATTATAAATTGGCTTAATTTGTACGTAAATTATAAAAAAAATTACGTGAACAATTGGAAGTTTAAGAGAAGCATAACTATAAATGAAAATTAAAAATTTGCTAACAAACAAACATGATTTGATCTTATCTAAATAATTAAATTAAAAAATAGCCAGAATATTAGTAAATTTTGCCTCAGCCATTACCTCGATCAAAACTTCAATATCGTCAATGGTTTTTCGGCGATCGACTCACTTCCGCCTTTCTTCCGCCATTGAACATGTCTCCTACTTCCTAAATTGTTCTTCATCGTTGTAACTTCATTATCGTCAACGACTTTTTAATGATCGAATGACTAGCCATACTTACTTTGCCATCGAAGTTGCTACACCCTGACCAGATTCGATGTCAAGGGCTCCAACAATGTCGATCACATGCGTAGTCATCAGAGTTCGGCCAAATGTTGAAGTCGTTGGCGAGGTAGAGGGATAGGAAAGTGTGGGTGATCTATGTGGATGTGGTTGTGGTAGTCGGGGTTAAGAAGGAGGTTGAAGGTAATCGGCGGTGAGGAATGCAGAGAAGCCAGCAGGATGAAAAAGAGAATCAAAACCTAGTAATAGAATTTGGAATGATGTGTAATCTATAACTATCTATTAAAGCAATACCTTTTGGAGCCACCAGAACGATTCTAGCCCCACCTAATATTTTAAAAAAATAATATCAATTTGTATTATTATAACTTCTTTCTATTAAATTCTTTTTTAACTACTTAAATTTATCTCTAACATCAAACAAATATATATTTAGTATAACAATATCTTTTGAAAGCTTACTTATACAAGTATTTAAAATTAAAGATAAAATATTTTAGCATATATATTTTGACGAATTTATTTATAGATATATATTGATTTTCTTTTATAATAAAAAATTAGTGATAAATATTTATAATGTTTAAAATTAATAAAAAATAGATAATAAATTTTTTGATAGATATATTGAAATATTTGATAATCTCTACATTTACGTACATGAAAAATAATAAAATATGAATAATATACTATTTAATCTTATCTAATCTTTACTTTATCGAACCACAAAATGAGTTTGGTCCCATCTTACATTAAATTAATTAAATTTTAAATATTTTATATAATTAAATTATCTTTATCTTTCATACTTTATTATATCTTATTTATTAAGTTAACTATTATTTTTTAAATTCTTATCTCTTCCATATTTGAATATATAAATTTCTTTTATTCATATTTTATCTTTTTTTTAATTAAATATCTATGAAATATCATCAAGGAAAAAGAGAAATGTAATTATTTAATCTTAATAATATATTTTCATTCTCAACATTAAATTTAATCATTTATATTGATTAAAAAATTATACATTCTACAAGTAATAAATTACTTAAATTATATTTTTATTTATTAATATTTTATTTATAATGTCTATAAAATACCGAATCATAGTCGTACATGGTACGACGGTACAACTAGTTAAAATAAAAGTGATGTGGAATAATATTGAGATGTGGCATATAATTTTGGAAAAATCTAAGAATGTGTAAATTACAGAAAAATGACACGTGGCAAAATCAGATGTGGCTAAATGTGGGAGCGACATGTGGCAAAAGCTGACGTGACGCAATGTAGTGGCTCGAATCCTTAGCGGTTTTAATTATAAATATAGATTAGGAAACAAAATTGTCTCAAAATTACTCCTATTAAATAGTACTCATAAACTCCTACTCCTACATTATAGGTTAATTGACAAAATTCTTATATGATCAACATCTATTGTGAAACAATAAAAAAAAAGTCTTTATGACCATCTATTTTGAAACGGAGGGAGTATTAATTATTCGTAAACTTGGCACGCTATAGCTATGTACTCTTACCTTGTTATTTCAGGATGATTGCTTTGAATAAAGTAGAGAAAGTTGAAGAAGAGAGAAAAGCGAGGGAGAGGGAGAGGGAGAGGATTCGTCACCAGTTAGAGGCAGACAAGGTCCCTTTGCTCAACTACTCAAACAGTTTTTCACATTTAGATTTATATTTGCCTTTGAACAATTTATAATTAATGATCCAGTTTGATGTCAAAAAGTAATGTTTTTGTCATGCTTTTTTGATTCATAGGCTAAGAGAAGATTAGGACAACAAGTATTACCTCACGCCTCTGGATCTGCACAATCTAACAAATCTAACTTAGCCATACCTGCAGCGCCAAGAAAATCGGTATTGGTTCTCTTGATAGTTTGTGATGTTATGTGCCCAAGTCTAGGTTTAATTCTAATAGCTAATAATGCATCTTTGTTTGATTCATTGGTTTCAGTCCTCAACAACCAAACGACCTGCGCCGAGGGCAGAACTTCTGTCAGACTCCCTACGAACTCTGAGGCGAAGTTGCAAGGTTAGTACTTTGCATCATCATTGAGATCTATTATATCCGACGTGCGTAATTTACTTCCTATTTGGATGCATAATATAAACGTCATATAGTATGTTTATGCATTATAAAGCCAAACAATGTTTCATCATACATTGATATTATGTATTTCGGATTGCAAACTTAATACTTGTTCAACCAAATGCCAAATTCAGAATTTGAATCCCCAATAATGCACACGTTCTTGATATTGCATGACATAGAAACAAACCCTAAAACGCTCAACTTCATGAGCATGTTCTCAGTTAATATCATCATCACATTAACCGATTTAATAATTAAGCACCGTGTAATCTCATTTCTTGTTGTCTCCATGGTCATAGGGTGATGTTTCAAAAACCAAAATGGCCTTTGAAACACTACAGATATACGTCAGGAATGTAATCAATTCTCCAGATCAAGACAAGTATAGAAAGATACGTCTTACAAACCCAACCTTCCAGGTATTATGAATGTTTTACTCTTCAATACATTTTATAAGTTGATTATGATAAAGTAAGTGGTTTTGAAAGTTTTGTTTCTATGTGTGAACAGGATAGAGTAGGAAGTCTAAGAGGAGGTATTCGGTTTCTAGAGCTATGTGGGTTCGAGAAAATGACGGATCAGTTTTTATACCTCCCGAGGGACAAAGTTGACATGGCTGTACTGAATGCGGCCATGCGCTCTCTACAATATGCTTTGACGAACTCCTTCTTTGGTTTACTCTCCATTGAGCTCCCAAAGAGTAGCTAGCTTAACTGTTTGAAGATGGGATCCTGTGGTAAAATAAAGTTAGAAGCTTTGAGATTATACTGAGAATTTTAACTCTAGAGCTTAAAAAATCCCTTTATCAATTATTAGGACAGAGTGATTATGTTACAGAATCTACGTTGTGAATAATAAGGTAAAATGTGTGCATTTTAAGCAGATAAGTATGTGGAATTATGCACTCGAAAGGGTCTTATGATTGGCTGGTGATGAGCATCCGAATCTAGTCCCCTGAAAATCATGTGCGCTCTAGGGGAGTCCTATTGAATTTATTACTGTACTTCTGTCTAAAAAATGCATTATTTTTCTTTAAACAAAGCTGCTAATGATTGGTTAGAAATGGCTTACTTGTGTTTGCCATATAGGGTGAATGGGAGTATAGCTGGAAAGAGTAGATGGAGGCAATTTAGAGTTTTGGAGGAAATGCTCATCCTAGGATATCTCATTACTAATTTTCTGATAACTAAATACAATACTATAACATGCTATATATGGCCCAAAATTCGATCATAAAATTATATTTTTAAACTACTAGTATTCTAAGCATCACTTAATTCACCGTTGTGAAATTTTGGTAGATTAATATATGTGGGGTCCACACATTCATTCGTGTACCATATAAATAACAAATAGGACACATTTGATATGGTATTTATCACAATTTTAAAGTAATAGATCAAAGTAAGAATAGGACAAAAATATAGGGTCTACAAAAACCGAAAGAGGAAATGAGATCGAGTGCCTTTGGCTTACCACTTGTGGCAGCCGGGTGCCAAGACATGCAATAGGTTCTTTTGTTGTCACTATTTTTAGGCATCTCAATTGAAATCTCCCTTTTCTTTAGTCTTTCGTAGTTCTTTTTCTGCCCTCTTGTTCTTGACCTTGTGTGTGACCTTCTAATTATTCTAGTTGAACTTAATTTCGTCCATCAATAAAATCGTCTTTCTTTTTCTTTATTATTTTTTTACTTTGTTTGAGTTCTTAAGCTTGTATTGAGTTCTACATTGAGAATATATGAATGATATCAATGTCTAATTGTAGATCCCACATTGAAATATTTGGAGATAAACAAGGGTATATAAGGTCATGATTTACTACTCCTATTACCTATTAATTTTAGGATATAACCCAATTAGGTATGTATGTTGGCTATAACCCAATTACGTATGTATGTTGGCTTGGTAGTCAGGGACAGAACCAAGAATGAAGAATGAATATTACAGTGGGCCAGATTATAGGGTAAAGATTAATATTAGAAAAAATATAGGGTAAAAATTATCATTAACAAAAATAGTGGGGTAAAAAATTAAAAAGAAGTATATGGGGGAAGAAAAAAGTGAAGTGCGCTACGGGTGAGATTTGAAGAGTGCTTTACATACAGCGTAATGCATATACAAGCAATTGCCACTTGAGCTAGTTAAGAGTATTTCAAAATTTCCCCTTCCGAATGTATTACTATTATTTTTGGGGTGGGCTAGAGTACACCCTAGCCCACCCCTGATTTCGTGCCTGTTGGTAGTTAGTCTCGTCTCACTTATTACACGGTATCAAATTTGGGAGTTCGGCTTACGGACAATCTTATAACAGTAGGATCTTAAATGATTTAAAATACAATCTTAATCCAATCTCGATTTTACATACGATTTTAACGATCTTAGAAACGATTTTTATGATCCTACAAAATGGCTATTATAATTATGTATGTATTAGTACAAACTTCAAGGTTTACATCTCATTTCCATGAAATTAGTTATCATGTTCATCTTACAACATTTTTACACAATAAATTAATAATTTTTAAAATGTTTGTACTTTATATATAACAAAATATACAATATATTACATTATTCATACATACTTTTAGCTATAATATGGGATCTTATGATTCAGCGATCCGATCTTACGATCCAATCCGAAAGACCGTTTATGATCCGATCCTAGAATCCCGATCATCTGATAGCCTTGCTAAAGGGAAAGAACAATTTAATTTACAAGCATATTACTTTTTAGGATTGAATCAAACATTGTATCTCACGGTGTACCGATACAATTTTTATTCAACTTTGTTACATATTGCATTCATATTCAGATTCTATTTAATTGTGTATTCAGTTATATATACACTGCTGGAAAACGCATCTATATCCAGGAGCTTTGGCACGCGATAAGCCACAAAGATAGCCAGGAAAAATGCTTCGCCACAAAGTTAGCCACCAGTTTTCCCAGGACGAAAAGTTTGTGGTTAAAACGGTCGTGGGTATAGCTTACCGTGAAAACTGGCCACAAACCTTAGATTCGTGCCTATGTAACCACAATATTAGGTACGAATATCATGTTCTGCTAAATACATGGTATAGCCAGAGACACTTCATGGCTAAGTTTGAGTCTATTTTACCAGAAACGTAGCGTCGAAGTATTTTTCTGGCTAAATTCGGTAGAAATAAGTCGTGTTCATCATCCACATGTCGTGGCCATTTAGTATCAAAGTTTGCCTCAAATACATTTGGTGGATAAAATTGTGGCATTTAGCATAAAATTTGGCTACGAATTGACAGAATACATTTAATGGTCAATGTTGTAGCCCTTTAGCATGAAAATTGGCTTTTGTGAAAATTTGTGGTTATATTATTACGTATTTAAAATATTAAAAATCATAATACTACGTTCCACCATTATATATTCAATACCAAGAATATATTATAATAATAACCTATTTCCAAACCATATGAATATATTAAACAAAATGCAAATATAAATACAACTTAAATAAATTATCTTACAACCAATTTCAATAGTACCAAATTATTCATAAAAAACAACTAGCATAATCCACCAACACCCTAATACAAACCATCCAAAAACCACCTTATATTACATCCAACAATACAGAAAAACCATCATGGTCTCTTTGGGGTTGAAGACTGCTCCAATAAGGTAGTCCAACTCCTGTTGCATGCAAAAATACAATGGTTAGCAATCACTTTGGAGTTAACATCATAGACTGTAACATATCCAAAAACCTGAACAACCCACTTTAAAGTTAACAACAGCAGAATTAATTAACAGGATTCATTGTGTATAAATCAGAAGCATTTCTAGAATTAGGCTTCTTCACCTCATTGGTATTAATATCATGTTTTCTCACCGTGCATATCTGCATGATCTTAGGTGTCTGCAAAGATGGCAAATGCTTGGTGTGCCTCCAAGGGCAGCATTCCTTATTCCAAAACATCTGCAAAGGATGGTACTAATGTCAAAGCTACCTTTGAATTGATTGCTAAGAATGCTATTAAAAATGAGCCAGAGGAAGAACTGTAAGTAAATTAATATTATGCTTCAATAAATTGTTTATTTTTCTTGGAAGTAATTGGATATGTTACAGGTGAAACAATTACTTAGAAATCCACTTAGGAGTTTACAGCAACAGAAGTAATTAACAGGCAACAGCAGCAGAAGTAATTGATTCAACAACAGGAAGTTTATGTCTGCACATTCTTTTCCAGACTGTGCTTGAACTCGCTGAATTTATATGTTCATGCAGGGAATAAATATGCCATAAAAAATTGAACATATGTTAACTCAAAACAGTTGTAGATGCTTACCCTGTCCTTCAAATAAGCAATACAGTGGAACATGAGATAATATGATGGAAAGAACACTAGCAACCCATCAGGTACAATTTGAGCAAAGATGACTGCAAGTGAAAAATAGAAACAAGAATTCAGAGAAAGAACAGTAAAACCAAATGAAACAAATATGGTATGTTATCAAAAGTTTATTGATGAAAAGACACAACAGAAGATGAACACAGATGAAGTTCCTTTGAACCTGTGTGATGTAGTGGAGTTGAACACAGCAGATGAAGACAATACACCAAAGTGACCTCTTCCAGAAGCACAATTAACCCTCAACATTGACACAATAGAGAATCAGGAGTGGACTCGAGATGTTGTCGATCCACCTTTATCTAACGAGGTGCCCCTTCATATCCATCATTGCTACAGGTAGGGTTTGTCAAATCCAAGTCATCCGGCAAAGATGTGGTTGAAGAGGGAGAGAGGTGTTAAAAATCACAAACCAACCAGAAAACTTGACACTACAAAAAGTCATTAAAAATCACAAATCCTAGTGAAGAAATTAAACAAGGAATAAGAGAAACTTCAAACCTTCCAGCCTTCCAGGTTGATAAAAGTCGAAATTATTCTCCCCAAATGAAGCCTCGATGCAAAAATCATCCACCTCCGTTTCGAATCTTCCTCCATCTCCCTCCTCTTCCACCTTGTCCTTCTTCGAACGGATACGCAAACTCGATTGAGCACTCTGAACCTGCTTCGAGCCATGAATAGGCGAGAACGGTGATACGAGTCGTCAGCGGATACATTCGAGCTTCTGGGATCGAGGTTCGGTGGATGTGGAGAGATTGCGGGAGAGAGAGGAGAAAGAGGGCGAGAACGGCGACAGCGGCGGAAGTAGCGGGAGGTGGTGATGGGAGGAGGAGGATGTATTTGAGAATGGATCTGGTGAGGGAGGCGCCATTGGAGCCTTAGAGGAGTTCAGAAATTAGCTCGTGAAGGAAGAGAGTGAGAAAGAGGCGTGTTTGAGAATGGATCTGGTGAGCGGCGCATAGAATTAGGGTTAGTCTCGGGAAGAAAGAGGCCCAAAATTTTAAGCCCGCCTTAATTTCATTCAAGTAAAATTTCCCTCCTTGCAATATTTTTAACCCGCCCAAAATTTTTTTAATCAAATATTTTCTTCTTTTTTCCTCCTAAACCAAAATATTTTAGATGATTAAATTAGCAATGGTACTTTTTTTTAAAAAAAATAACAACTAAAACAATATATATACAATTTCCTATCCAAAGTACTATAATTAAAAGTGTGAAATTGAAAATTTTATATATAAACCATATAAAAATATTGTATACCTTTTATTCCTTTATAGTTGTTCATTCTAATAAGAAAACTTATATTTCTTTAGAGTTGTTCATGCTTATAAGAAAATATTTTATTCCTTTATAGTTGTTCATTCCATATAAAAATATTGTATACCTTTTTTTTGGGGTGCTGCCCCCAACCCCGCCAGGGGCGCGTTGCCCCCTGGACCCCCAACTCACTGATCGGTCAGCGAGACCACCGTCGAGGGGCGTTGCCCCTCGAACTCCCTACTAGGGGGCTCCGCCGGAGCCCCCTAGGACCCCTGGTTTTGTCGGAGGGCGGAGCCCACGAACCCTTGGTGGGTACTTATCAACATCAAGCATATGAAGATCATCAAAAAATATAACGATTCTAAAGGAATATACCGATTTCTTATAAAGAATGAACAACTATAAAGGAATAAAATGTTTTCTTATAAGCATGAACAACTCTAAAGAAATATAAGTTTTCTTATTAGAATGAATAACTCTAAAGGAATAAAACGTTTTCTTATAAGAATGAACAACTCTAAAGAAATATAACGTTTTCTTATTAGAATGAATGACTCCAAAGGAATAAAACGTTTTCTTATTAGAATTAACGACTCTAAAGGAATAAAACGTTTTCTTCTTAGAATGAACGACTCTAAAGGAATAAAACGTTTTCTTATTAGAATGAACGACTCTAAAAAAACATAATGATTTCTTATTATAATGAACGACTCTAAAGGAATATAACATTTTCTTATAAGAATGAACAATTACTGAGGAATATAACGAGTTCTTATAACGATGAACGATTCTAAAGGAATATAATGATTTCTTATAAGAATGACCGACTCTAAAGGAATATAACGTTTTCTTATAAGGATGAACGATTCTAAAGGAATGTAATGATTTCTTATTAGAATGAACGATTCTAAAGGAATATAATGATTTCTTATAAGAATGAACGATTCTAAAAGAATATAACGTTTTCTTATAAGAATGGAAGATTCTAAATTAATATAACGTTTCTTATAAGAATGGAAGATTCTAAAGGAATATAACGTTTTCTTATAAGAATGAACGATTCTAAAGGAATATAACGTTTTCTTATAAGAATGAACGATTCTAAAAGAATATAACGTTTTCTTATAAGAATGAATGATTCTAAAGGAATATAATGATGTCTTATTATAATGAATGATTCTAAAGGAATATATCATTTTCTTCTAAGAATGAAGGATTCTTATGGAATATAACGTTTTCTTATAATAATAAACGATTCTAAAGGAATATAATGTTTTCTTATAAGAATGAACAATTCTAAAGGAATATAACGTTTTCTTATAGAATGGAAGATTCTAAAGGAATATAACGTTTCTTATAACGATGAACGATTCTAAAGGAATATAACGTTTCTTAAAAGGATGAACGATTCTAAAGGAATGTAATGATTTCTTATTAGAATGAACGATTCTAAAGGAATATAATGATTTCTTATAAGAATGAACGACTCTAAAGGAATATAACATTTTCTTATAAGAATGGAAGATTCTAAAGGAATATAACGTTTCTTATAAGAATGGAAGATTCTAAAGGAATATAACGTTTTCTTATAAGAATGAACGATTCTAAAGGAATATAACGTTTTCTTATAAGAATGAATTATTCTAAAGGAATATAATGATTTCTTATTAGAATGAACGATTCTAAAGGAATATAACGAGTTTTTATAACGATGAACGATTCTAAATTTTAATGATGTCTTATTATAATGAATGATTCTAAAGGAATATATCATTTTCTTATAAGAATGAAGGATTCTTAAGGAATATAACGTTTTCTTATAATAATAAATTATTCTAAAGGAATATAACGTTTTCTTATAATAATGAACGATTATAAAGGAATATAACGTTTTGTTATAAGAATGGAAGATTCTAAAGGAATATAACGTTTCTTATAAGAATGGAAGATTCTAAAGGAATATAACGTTTTCTTATAAGAATGAACGATTCTAAAGGAATATAACGTTTTCTTATAAGAATGAACGATTCTAAAGGAATATAACGTTTTCTTATAAGAATGAACGATTCTAAAGGAATATAATGTTTTCTTATAAGAATGAATGATTCTAAAGGAATATAATGATGTCTTATTATAATGAATGATTCTAAAGGAATATATCATTTTCTCTATAAGGATGAAGGATTCTTATGGAATATAACGTTTTCTTATAATAATAAACGATTCGAAAGGAATATAACGTTTTCTTATAAGAATGAACGATTCTAAAGGAATATAACGTTTTCTTATAAGAATGGAAGATTCTAAAGGAATATAACGTTTTCTTATAAGAATGAACGACTTTAAAGGAATATAACGTTTTCTTATAAGAATGAACGATTCTAAAGGAATATAATGATTTCTTATTAGAATGAACGATTCTAAAATAATATAATGATTTCTTATAAGAATGAACGACTCTATAGGAATATAACGTTTTCTTGTAAGAATGGAAGATTCTAAAGGAATATAACGTTTCTTATAAGAATGGAAGATTCTAATGGAATATAACGTTTTCTTATAAGAATGAACGATTCTAAAGGAATATAATGAGTTCTTATTAGAATGAACGATTCTAAATGAATATAACGTTTTCTTATAAAAATGAACGATTCTTAAGGAATATAATGTATTCTTATAAGAATGAACGATTTTTATATAAGAATAAACGATTCTAAATGTAATAGTCGGTCTTCCGAAAAGCTAATAATTAATTCGCGTTTCGACTTTTGCTACCTCCTTTCGTGTTTGGGCCTAGATTCAATAAGTTTTTAGGCACTTTTAGACTTTTGGGCCGAACAGCCCATCAGCCCAATCTAACTCTTTTTATTACAATTTGATCTTTCGTTTGTCTTTGGGTCCAAAAAGCCCAATATTTTGTTAAAATATCCAAGCCCGAACCCATTTCATCTTCCCCCTCCCTTTCCCTTTTCTTGCCCTACTCTTTTGTCTCTTTCTTTTCTGTTCTTGGCGCCGCTCACCATTGACAAATATAGGAGACCCGACCTTGTTCTTCTTCGCTGCCCGTCGCCCTCACCATCAAGCTCATCTCCTTTCCTCTGAGCTCCGGTAGTGTTGAGACACCAGGAGGCTTAGATGTTCAAAGTCGTTCGTCGCCGCCGACATTTCTTGCGCCAACATCGCCGGTAAAACCTCGTCTTGCTCGTCGATCTTCTTTTCCTTCTCTTCCTCTCCATCTCTGTCTTCTATTGCTCTTGTTTTCCTTTCTGAGATCGAAACCTGGTGGTAGTACAACACCCGCTGCCCGTCTCATCTCGCATCGTCTCTACCTCGCCGATCGGTAGACGTCGCCGGTCACAGTGGTCAGTAAGCTCGCCCCTCCTCCTCTTGTCCTTCTTCTATATCTCCGCTTTCCCCACTTGAGACCTCATTCTCGTGCTAGGGTTTAGTCACCCATCAACGGATTCAACATTGTCGGCGTCGCCTGTCGGAGTGCTCTAGGCGAGTCGTTGTCGGAGACCACCTCAACCACACTGTTGGAATCCCGAATCCGCCTTCGAATTTTGTAAGTCTCTTAACTCTCTTTCCCTTATTTATGTGATTGTGTGACTGTTGGAATCCACCTACTATTTGCTTCTAATCAAAGATAGTTTTTTTTGAATTTAGATGCATTCTCCTCCTTTATTGTTCATTTGTTTGATGGTTGAATTTGATTTCCTACCTAGGTAACTGATTTGTTCGTTGGTGAAAAGTAAATCTGATTTCCTATGGGAGTAAATGAGCCAAAATTTGTTTTCCTATCTAAGTAACCGAGATGATTATATATAAGTAGGTTGAGCTTTTGAAAATGTTCAATCCGATTTCATTGGTTAAGCTTTTTCAAAATGCTCGTTTTCTGTTCGTGATTTTGTTTGGTTCTTACAATTGTTTAGTTTGATTTTGAGTTGGTTTTTGTGTCAAACTGACTTGGTAGTTGCTGCTCAAAATTGAACGTACTCTAGGTTGAGTTTTTCCTTGTTCTAATGCCCGATTGAGCTTGCTGTCTTTTGTTGTTGTTGGCATGTGCTAATGATTTTTGTTGATTTAATGTTGTTACCACTCAACTCACTTGTTTATATTATTTTATATATATTTTTGGTTTATTTTAATGTTGTTGCTAATGATTAACATGAATGATAGGATTTTATTTTTGAAGGAGGACTTTATTTTAATCTTGGATGGATATTGAAGTTGAAGAATGAAGACATGCTCACTACTTGTATTTTGAGTTTGGGTTGATTATTTAGCTTTAATTGTGCATGTAATGAAGACAATTGTTGGCATGTTGTAATGGAATTGATGTTAACTATTTTTATTTTAATTCAGATTGGTCTATGTAATATACTCTATAAAATATCATATAGGTCTATGCATATTTCTTGTTGACTTGAGTATTAGTAGGCATGATCGAATTGATCATTGTTGTTGACTTGTCGTTGTTTTCATAAATATACTTGCAGGCATGTTGTAAATTCGACCCTTTGGAGTTGTTGATCGAATTTGTGTGTAAACTAAGGGTTAGGGGTTCTTTGTAATTCAGCACAGGCATGTTGTAAATTCGACCCTTTGGAGTAGTTGATCGAATTTGTGTGTAAACTAAAGGTTAGGGGTTCTTTGTAATTCAGCACGGGTTGGTTAATAGTTCTTTCTCGCTAAGTTGTTGGTTAATAGTTCTTTCTCGCTAAGTTGTAATCGATTCTTTTCGGGTCGTTGCATAATCTATATTTTCATACTAGACCTTCTCGCGGTCGTTCAAATAGTATGTTTAATTATAGATCATCCCAAATTATATTTCCACCAAATAAGCCTAGGAACCGATTACAATTATTTCATAAAGTTAATCCTATTGTTTATATAGGAACCGATTACAATTATTTCATAAAGTTAATCCTATTGTTTATAGATCATCCCAAATTATATCTCAAGAGCGCATGGCTAGTCTTGTGGTTGTTTCTGCAGATTTCTCAAGAAATGAAGAACTCGTGGCTAATCTCCTGACTGTTTTTGTAGATTTGTCCAAACAAACTAAGGCATGAAATTAAGAACTTTTCAATCCATAATAAATAAATCACCCGCGTCAAATTGACCACAAATGTAGAACCGAATTTAGCTTCGTAATTCATTCGCGTTAATATAGCCTCAACTATAGCCGGAAATCATATGTTCATGACTATATGGCCACAAAGTTAGTATCGAACTTAGCTGCTTGATTATTTCGCGACAATTTTCCCACAAATGTAGAACCGAATTTAGCTTCGTAATATATTCGCGTCAATATGGCCGCAACTATAGCCCCAACCCATATTTTCATGGCTATATGGCCACAAACTTAGAATCGAACTTAGCTTCGTGATTATTTCGCGACAATTTTCCCACAAATTTAGAACCAAATTTAGCTTCGTAATATATTCGCGTCAGTATGGCCACAACTATAGCCGCAACCCATATTTTCATGGCTATATGGCCACAAACTTAGAATCGAACTTAGCTCTGTGTATATTTCGCGACAATATTCCCCCAAATGTAGCCCCAACCATAAATTTCATGGGTAAACAGCCAGAAAATTTGAGATTTGTGGGAGATGTTGTGGCAATTACCCACAAACTTAACCACACCGGAATTTCTTGGCTATAATTTCCTGGCTATATGCGCGTTTTCTAGTATTGATACTTATGTATTTAATACTTATATTACTGATAATCAAGTCTTGACTATAAACAACCATATCCATTTGCACGTATGACAGTTTTAATGAATATAATCGTATACAAATGTGAATATCAACAAGTGATATCGTGCATACAAGTATACAACCACATATAAATATGATCGGATTTTTCTAATGTGTGCCCATGGACACATAATAAGAATTCTAATCTTGCTAAATCTGGATATTGTTTGTTAATTTTGATTTTTTTAAAAGGGTTCATTAATTTCAATTTAGGAAATAGTTTTGAAATAATTTTCCAAATTAGCACTTTTATTGTGTGCCCATGGGCACACATTAGCCGAACCAAAATCATAAATATCGAAAATGAAATTTCGAATATCATTGACATGTAAAAATGACGATAAAACAACCAGAATTAAATTAAATATTTTTCAAATAAATTTTTAACCCAAACCCTCCCTTTTAAGATTTTCCTCATCTTCTCACTTTTTTTTTGGAGCAAACTCTTTCATCTTTTCGGTTCTTCATATTTCTTTCTTCAAGTCCTAGTCAACTATAACCAAATTTGAACGTATTTGATATGATAATCCAAGTATGTATTGAAAACTCGACCTGGTAAAGCAATTCCAAAATTAGCAAGTAACTTTGAATAAAATTGAATAAAGAAACAAGGAGCCAAAGGTAAACACATCAACATCATTAGTCATTACTCATTAGGTCTTGCTACATTTGTATAAAACACTTTTTTTAGAGAGGAAAATGTTGCTTTATTAAATATCAGATTCCGCTAAGATAAGTAATTCTTGCGGAATATTAGTTACATAATTTATTATTGCCCATTAGAAGGACAAAAACGTGCTAGAGAATGTGCAACATTATTTCCTAAACGGCGAACATGATTACAAGAGAATATAACAAAGCTTGTACTAAGTAGCTTTATTTCATTATATATGGAACCAACATAAGTAAAATCAGATTGTGCAGCTTGAACACCCAAAATAACAGCCATAGAATCAAATTCAGCTTCGACATGTGTAGCACCCATCTGTTTTGCCAAATTTAAACCAAATAACATCGTTGAAGCTTCAGCTAATAAAGGCGACCATGAGACATTTGCTCTACGAACAGCAGTCGCAACAACCATGCCATTTGAATTTCGTAGTACAACACCCAAACCAACCAAAGTCGAAGATAACATAGGTGCATCAACATTTAATTTAAGGAACGGAGCTTGAGGAAGTGACCATCCAAGACGTGGTGTGTTACTGGTGGAAGGCAATCTCACAACAGTGGCAATATTTTGATAATCAGCAATCAAAGCACGAAAGCCTTGGAGGAGTACCAAAGCTGAATTTGAACCAACATGTTGACCATTGAAGACTTGTTGATTACAATGTGTCCAAGCTACCCAAGAAAGCAGCAAGAAATCAGTGAAACTAGAAACACCGAAAAGATCCAACACATTTCTAGCAATATGGGAAAAAGAATCAGTGGAAGACTGAACAACAATATGAAGCATATGTGAATGAGTCCAAAAGCTGAAGGATGTTGGACAAGTGAAAAGTGCATGAGAAATAGTCTCATCAGCACTTGTACATCGCTCACATACAACAGAAGGGACAATATGTCGAGCGTGCAACAATGACTTAACACACAAAGCACCAGACAAAGCCTTCCAATCAAAAATATGTAACTTCGGTGGCACTTTCAAATCACAAAGGCACTTCCAAAATCCCTCATCAAAAGGAGATGAAAGGGGCCGATAATTCCGGCCGAAAATACCAAACCAATATCCCGATTTTACCGAATAATCACCATTTTTTGTAAAAGGCCAACAAAGAACATCAGAAGAAGAATTCGATAAAAGGAGAATACTATGTATAAGGACAACATCTTCAGGAGAGAAAAACTATGAAATAAAATCTGAATTCCACATATGAGATTCATGAAGAATAAAATCAGATACCTTCATTGTTGGAGAGAAGCTTCCCGGATCAATATGTGCTAGGATATTTGGAGATTGGAAAAACCGACCATTAAAAAGCCATTTATCATTCCAACAAGAAACCGAAATTCCCCTGCCTATCCTCCATCTCGCACCTTCAAGAATTAAAGATTTCGATCCCAAATACTACGCCAGACGTAACTCGGATTGTATCCGCGAAGAGATTCAATGTAAGACGAATGCTTGTAATATCGAGTTCGTAGTACTCGGCTCAATAAAGAAGTAGGCGAACGGATTAATCTCCAACTTTGCTTCGCTAATAAGGCTTCATTGAATACTTTAAAATTACGAAAACCCATTCCACCATCATTTTTAGGGCGACATAAGTAATCCCAGCAACGCCTATGAACTTTCCTTTCATTACCCGTTGAACCCCACCAAAAACCGAGCTATCATAGAATGTAACTCGTCTACAAGAGTATCCAGAAGACAGAAAACCCCCATAATGTATAAAGGTATTGACTGAAGTACAGATTTAATCAAAGTTTCCCTACCAGCTTGGGACATCATTTTCTTTTTCCAGCCACTAATTTTCTTCCACAACTTGTCCTTAATACAACCGAACACAGATTTTTTAGATTTTCCAACAATCGTCGGTAGACCCAAATACTTAGAGTGCCTATCAACCTCCTGAACTTGCAACATACCCGTAATTTCACTACGTCTTTGCGGTGACACATTTTTGCTAAAACAGATTTCAGACTTCAACATATTGACTTTCTGGTCGGATGCTCTTTCATAGGAACTGAGTACTTCAGTTAACACTGAGCATTCACTAGTCGTAGCTCT
This sequence comes from Fallopia convolvulus, assembly GCA_964016875.1. NCBI lineage: Eukaryota > Viridiplantae > Streptophyta > Magnoliopsida > Caryophyllales > Polygonaceae > Fallopia > Fallopia convolvulus. The sequence goes on from OZ024729.1 coordinate 24,846,211, forward strand.
AGCAAACAAGAGGCAATTGTCCACAAAAAGTAAGTGAGAAATGATAGGCGCAACTCTGGAAATAGACAAACCAAGAAGGCGATTGTGATTCACAACAGCTTGAAGCAGTGAAGAAAAAGCATGCTATGTATACCCCCATTAAACTTAAAAGACAAGGAAACACTTTTTTATTAAAAAGTATTGTCTTTTTGTTTTTAAATACAAGAAATTTGAAAAAAAAGAAGTATTTTTTAGTCGTAAGTGTAGTTTTTTTTTTGATCGAATAGTAATAAGTGTAGTCAACCTATAGACATATTGGATTCCAACTTACAAGAGGTGGAGTTAGAATTCCGTTTCTATCCTTTGCGGATGACATCATAATCTTTTGCCCCGCTACGAATCAGGCCTTCCAAAACTTAAAGAGGATTCTTGAAGATTATTGCAAATTTCTGGTCAAAAAGTAAATTTCCACAAATCCGCCTTCCATACCACCAAAGGTGTAGCGTCATCAATGAAAAGACAGCTTAAACAGACAATAGACATATCGCACGCAAGTTCATTAGAAAAATATTTAGGATGCCCGATTATTAACTCCAGAGTAACAAAGAGAACCTTTCAACCTGTAATTCAGTCTATGGAACAACAACTTACTAGGTGGAAGGCTAATGCCTTGTCTCAGGCTGGGAGAGCCACTCTTATCAAATCCGTGTTGGCAACAAAACCATACTATACGATGTAGAATTTTATGCTACCAGAAAGAACTTTAGACAAGCTAGACACCATTAATCGGGAATTTTTCTGGAACAAGCCTCATAGACACGTTCCATTAATAGGTTGGGATAGAATATGCAGACCAAAGAAAAAAGGAGGGTTAGGACTTAGAAAAGCAAAACAAATAAATGAATCCCTACAAATGCGTCTACTGTGGAAAACACTAGCGGAACCAGATAATATGTGGGTAAGGGTAATAACAGAAAAATATTTAAAGACTACGAAATTGTTGGAATACAATAACACTAAAAATGGTTCATGGCAATGGGGTAAATTAATAAAGCTAAAAGAAAAGTTTCTGCAAGGATTAATTTGGCAAATTGGCGACGGAGAAACGGTTCGTTTCTAGAAGGATCACTGGGTCACAAATCGACCATTAATGGAAATGTGTCAGATCCCCCTGCATGTAGATGTCAATGTAATTGTGTCTATGTATATTGATATAACTGGCCAATGGAAAGAAAATGAGCTTCAGAGTATATTGCCACCTGAATGGGTTGCAAGAATAATGTCAATCATAATTCCGAAAACACAGATTCGAGATAGATTATATTGGTTCTCGAGTAAAAATGGGTGGTTTTCCACACATTCGGCTAATGCACTCATTGCGAACGAGGATAGCATACCGGATTGTACATTCAATTGGATATGGAAATTAGACGTAAGCCCAAAAATTAGAATGTTTCTATGGAAAATATGTATGCAGGGACTACCGACCAAAGGAAAACTCCTTCAGAGACATGCTGCAGTGACTTCCGAATGTCCTCTTTGTCAGCATACCATGGAAACATCTAAACATATTCTTCTGCAATGCCCGTTTACTCTAAGAACTTTATATAACATTGACCCAATGATTGTAGACGCAATTGATCGAAATATAAGAACGGACTTAGACATACTAGTATGTATAAAAATGTTGAAAGATCAAATAATTCCTACGAAATTTAATGAATTGGTTATAGGATGGTGGAGCATTTGGTACTACAGGAATAGAACAATTTTCAACCAAACTAGTGATGGACCGGCTATGACCATTGAAGAATTTATAAAACAACAGATTAGAGCATGTGAAAAGGTGAAAAGTTTAACAATGAATCTGAACTCAGCCCAAAACCACACATAAGTAGGTTACATACGAGAAAGAACAAGAAATGGACCAAACCAGAAGATGGATTTGTAAAGATTAATTTCGATGGATCAAAGAAGAACACAGGGATGACCACTGCGGGGTATGTTATTAGGTACCATAATGGTAAAATTATTACGATGAATGCGGTTGCAGATAAATTTTGGGATGTCAACCGTACCAATCAGAAGCAAGAGGAATGTACGAAGGCGTTTGTGAAGCGAGAAAAAGAAACCCCGCAGGCGTTTGTGAAGGCGTTTGAAGGATGCCTAATAGTGATAAATGCACTAAGAGGTAGTAAATCCTGTCCTTGGAAAATAGAAATGATGATCTCAGATACTTTTGTTCTCCTACAGTCCTTTGAGGTAGTTAGATTTGCTCATGTACCTCGTGACTGTAACAAAGTGACGGATTTGATTTGTTGACTATGTCACTTTAGTAGTTTCCCACAAATTCAGACACATTTAGGACTTCGTGTCCTCATCCAAAAGGATGCGCTAGGTTGACCTAAAGTCGGCCTAATTCTTTCCTACTCAAAAAAAAAGGTGTAGTTAATCACATGAGGCCCTAGCTTGTTAATGGGCCCAAAAAATAATAAATAATAACAGTTTTCTCAAGATCTTCTGGTTGAAGCCCAATAAATAATAACAGTTTCTTGTACCAAAAGAAAAGATTAGTACTTTCCACACGTACATAATAAACTCATTTATCCAAATCAACAAATCTATAGTACGTATCATCCTCTTCTAATCTGAGCAGGCATAGATCCCTAATCAATCAATTAGGTAAAGAACAATGTTGGGGTGCCGCCTCTTAATCCGTAGCGTTGCCGGAGCCAAGCAAAACTTGTCAAAGCTTCGGCCGTTCTCCACGACCAGTAGCGCCTGCGCCGCTGCAACGCCGAAGCGACGGTTGCCTGAGTTTGCGATGTTTGGATTGTGCAGCGTGCTTGCTGGCGTCGATGGCGGTGTCGGTTACGCTGCATATGGTTAGTCTCCCGTCTCCCGCCGCCCTTTTTTGATATTTTCCTTGCAATTCTTCTATATACGTTTCCTTGGATCAATTGTAACAAATACTATATAATTAATTAATTGTAAGGGTTAATTTAATTTGAATGCGCGCAGCCAACAGAGTGGATGCTACTAGTGAATTCAAGTTGGATAAAAAGGATTTGGAGGCGGACGAGGCGTTATGGATACTCTATAAGAAGCGGTCGAACCAGGCCGCCCCTGGACCGGCCGTAGAGACGGAGGAGAAGAGGTCCAGCTTCTTCTCCTTTAAGAGGTGGAGCGGCCATCACGAGATTGAAAAGACCAACCCTACTACTAGGCCTACTACGGAGATGAACAAAACACAAGGCCACGGCGACGACGCCAGCGAGGTTAAGTGGACAGTTCAAGATGAGATGATTGCTTTGGGTTTGATTTTGGTGCTTGTATTTTTATTTTTCTTATTTGTCATCGTCGTGTGTCACCAAGAAGATAAAAAGCGGAAAATATCATGACTAATTAGTTGAATAGTGTCTCTTTTGAGATGATACAAGTTACAACTTACAACCTACGTACTCTCTCGATCTTTACTTATTTTTGGTTCAACTCTTGAGGGACATGCGGCTTAAATTTAATACAGTATTGGACATTCTTTTTAGTTAATGAAGTATGGTTTGTCTTTACAATCTAAAAGCGGTCATTAGCGGAATTTGTCCAATGAGCACGTCACAAATACACCGCTATCATAATCAAACCTTAAAAGTCGTTTTTCCTGCAAGGAGGCAAGAAGATCGCTCTGGGATTCCCCTAACCTCTAAGCTCTTGGACGTTAGAAGGCCGATCCAGACGACAAAACCGTAAAAGTCGGTTTGCTTACAAGGAGGCAAGAAGATCGTCCCCTCGAATTCCCCTAGCCTCTAAGTTATTGGACACTGGAAGGCCGATCCAGACGACAAAACCTTAAAAGTCGGTTTACTTACAAGGAGACAAGAAGATCGTCCCCTCGGATTCCCTTGGCCCCTGACGAGACGTCATTCGATGGTCGATCCCGCGACAAAACCATGAAAATCTGTGTAGCATCCCCGACCAAAGTGCATACGTCATTTTGCATTCATATAACGCATAGCATATTGACATGACATATAGTGAATTTTTAAAAGTAAGATTTTTTTCTAATTAATTTTATTATATTTTAAAAAGTTTTTTTAACTTAAAGTTAATTATTATTTATTTCAGGGTGAAGTTTAAAGTAAAAGAAATTTAATGGGGTCACGTCTGTTTGCTTGCAAGGATACGAGAAGATTGTTACACCAATGTGCCTGATGACTGATGTGGCTCAAACTCTCGACCTACTGACATGCCCAACCGTTCAAGGGCAATTGTGGGTGCATTATTTTATTGTACTTATTTTATTATTTGTACTTAATGTAATTATAGATAGATTATTCCCTAAGAAAAGATATTAAATATCCTCGAAAATATTTCTGGTATACAAGCCCTATTTAAAGGGACCTCCATTATCAATGGAAGTGATTTGACTTTTTTACTTTCAGAGAAAATCCTAGTTCCTATTGTTCCTAAATCTCTTTCGTATACGGTAAGAAATTTTCTTTTCTCGGACACGGCCAAGACGCGGACAACACACCTGAAGATGCGGTCGCATCTTGCCCTCTCCGGCCCACCTCTCTCACCAGACCTCCATGTCGTCAAGAGGCAGACAACTCCTTCGTAACACGATCGCGCCTCTTTGTTTCAAGCCACATATTTAGCTTTTTTCGCCCAAATATAATTAGGCTCCGTGCTCAACATCATCATCGATCAATCATAGTTTCTGTTTTGGTCAATTTCCGACCGATGACAATTAAAGGGGAATTTTAGGATTCGCGGGAGCAAGCTAACCGATAAAAACAGTTTCGAGGCCAAGGCAATCGTTTGTATTCAGAAACACAGTGATTACAGTAGGTTGATTTCAATACATTCGAATGAATCCCTTTCCTAGGCTAAAACCTCGTATTTAAACGCCGTTTCCTCGTGTTAACTTCTGCTCTCCGACCTTTTTTGATCGTGGCTCCACTCTTGCACGTTCCAAGCCCCACCTTCTGGTCGGTTGTTGTTGAGCTTCAACCGCCGATTTCGCCATTTGGGAGATGACTTCGGTGATTTGCATCTTGCCTCTGGGTCTGATCGTTGATGGGCTGGGCCGGTGGATGGACTGGTGATTCTCGGGCCCAACAATAGCCCCAAAAGATTTGGGTGAATTTTGAATTCGCCGAATCTTTTCGCCTGTTGGTCTCCGGGATCTTAGCTATCCCAGATCTCCCACGTGTAGGGCTCGGATCTCTCTACGCGTTTTGTTTGCAGATGAAAAGACGTTGGCCCTCTTTATTTACTGCGCCTCGCGAGGATTACTCATTACTTCACTGCTCTGTTGATCTCTCCCGAGGTACGAATCTCATACCCTTCTTCTTCGTTTCCCCAGTTTTTTTCTTCCGTTTTCCATGGCTAGAGATAGAGCGTCTTCTAGGCATGGCTTCTCGCCTTCTGGTATTCTCCAAGAGTGCGACAGGGTTCCAAACACGATGACTTTAGAGGAGATAAACCAGACTCTCTTAGAGGGGGGATTCCCTGGGGGTGTAGTTGCTTTGTGCCCTGAGGCCGAGCATTCGGACTGGGTTCGTCCCAGATGGGTTTGTTTCTTTGAGTTTCCTTTCACTATCTCCTGTCGATTCCCCTTTCCTCCCATCGTTCAAGAGTTTCTGGCGCGGTTCAAGCTTTCCCCTGCACAGCTTCTCCCTTCTGCCTGGAAAATTCTTTCCTGGGTGAGTCGAATGGCAGAGGTTGCGGGTGTAGACTTTACCGTTTCTGATTTGCTCCAAGCCTAACGTATCACCACGGTAAGGAGGTGGCGATTTATCCTGCAATCCCGAACTGCTCGCCAGCCTCTTGTTTTAAACACTAAGGTCAACGGGAAGGGTTGGGCAAGTCGTTTTTTCTTTGTTGAAATCGCGTCTCTGACCCCTGAAAGCCGTCTGTTTTTGCATGACAAGTGGAATCCCGCTAGTAAGATTTTTCTGTTCTTCTTTCTCGTTGGACGATGATCTCCTCTTAACGCTTATTTATCCTTTGTTCCCTTGATTCTGCAGGTATCCTGGACAACGTCGAGCCACCGAGTGGTTCGGAGAGAGTTTTGTCAAGGCTTTTCAAGCTTACCTCCGCGCAAAGGACGTTTGGGATGTCCCTCTCCGAGCCATCAGACGAGTCCTCGGGGAACGAGGGTAGCGGTACTTCATCAGATTCTGGAGAAAAGAGCGAAAAGGTTTGCCTCCCCATTGTCAAGATGTCCACTGTGCCGACTTCGACTAACGCTTCTGGCCCTTCCGTGGGTGAGTCTTTTTTACTTGGCTATTTTTATACAGTTGCTTCGGCGTTGCTTGACTTGCTTTCCTCTTTCCAGAGACTCGGGTGCGCAGGTCAGGTTCTTCCTTTTCCGCTTCGGACTTGATCTTCAAAAAGACTCACTCCGGCGACTCAAAGCCTCCAACTGCTCCTGCGGTCAAGAAAGAATCGTCGGACGCCCTTGGAACCTCGCGCAAGCGTCCTGCTCGGAGCAACGATGATCCACTAGATCTTCAGGATGACGCTTCTTCCGACTGGCAATCTCTCCAGCGGTATCGGGACCCCAACTTCAGGAAGTGCCCAACCCCGGTCTCTGCACATGCTATGGCAACTGAGGTAGGCGTGGGAGCCTGGAAGGTAACTGGCCTCTTTCTTTGCTTTGCCTAATGGTTGTGACTGGCGGTCCTTCTGGGGTTAGATTCTGACTCTGGCTTTCCATCGCATGCAGCTCTTTCAGGAAGTTGGCTTATTCATTGATGAGATGAACAAGAAGTTTGCTGAACATGAGCAGAGGAAGCAGGAGGTCGCCAAGCACCGTGAGGAGATTGACAAGGCTCGAGCGCAATCTGCTGCTCGGGCCAAGGCCTTAGCTGCTCAGGAGGAGGCCGCGAGGGTGCGGGTTGCAGAGCTGGAACAATTGATTGCTGATCAGGAAGCCAAGATGAAGGATCTGGAGGCGAGAGCTGCTGGTGTGCCTTCCATGGGAAAAGCCGATGCAGAGGAAATTAGGGCTTTCTTTAGCATGTTGGCGCGGCTCGAAACTATTAGGGAGTTTGAGGCAGGGAAGCTCTTGATTGGAGACGCGGACAAATTCAACGAATAGTTCCTGGACTCCTACCCTAGCGGCGTTCCTTCGGCTCGCGTCGCTTCTCTGCTGAGTTCCCCGTTGACCGCAGCGGAGCAGGCGAACCTGGAAGGTGGCGAACAGATGGAGGAGACGGGAGTTTTCGAGAACCCTGCATGATTGTCTTGTGGATGTGAAGAAGTCTGGCGGCTTAGGCCGTTTGTAAACATCTTATCTTTTGCTTTCCTTAGAACAAGTTTTTAGAAAACAAGTAATACCTCACGGCGTGCCGTTTATCGGGCGTCTGGTGAGGGTTCCCTGGATGGTGGCGAGGCCACGAATACTTTGTTTGACTTTTGCCCCCCGTCAAGGGGCGGGGGTGTTTATCTGCTATTATGCTTCTTGTGTTATTGCGTTTTGCTTGTTCTTTTTGTTGGTGTTTGTGCAGGTGTCTCTTTGCTACGTGCCGACCGGTGTCCCAGCAGCCCCTGCAGAAGGCTGAATGCTTAGGAAGTGCATAGCTATGGCTTAAAGGGTGAGGAGAACTTCAATCAACGTTATGGGTGACTTGGGTTTAACCCTAGGCCCCTGTTGGTCCGTCGTTTCCTGCGGTGCCCTGACGATCACTATCGACGGTCTGGCGATTGTTGGCGGAGCTGGCAGTTCGGGGGGTTGATCCATGATGCCGACTGGCGAGCTTTTGTGAAGCGGCCTTTCAAGGGTACTTGTGACTGGCGATTCTGCCGGATAGCGGGCGTCTAGGAGAATATTTCCTGTGCCATGTAATTAATTTGTAAGAGAGTTTCGTTCGGAATACAAGCGTCATATTTGTAATGTCAGAAGGCTTGTTACCGTTTTATCATTTTACTTTCGGTTCTCGTCGGGTTTCCTCTTTTCTGGCGATGTCTGCCGAGAGTAGTTCCCCTGGGAAGTTTTTGTTATTTCTGTCTCTTTTGCTGGGGAAATGCGACACATGTGTTTGGGATCAAAAATGTCTATTTGATTGTGTTAAAGATTGACAAAATTCATACCGTAGCTTGGATCTTACTTGAGTTTATTCGGCCGTCTCTGGCGACTCGGTTGTTTTTATAGAAGTGATACTTTCGCAGATGCGTAGCGTTCCAGCTGCGCGGGGCGATTTTTCCATCTTTAGACTCTAGTCGGTAGGCTCCTTGTCCGGTGATGCCGACTATCTTGTAGGGTCCTTCCCACGCGGGAGCAAGCTTCCCTGCGTTTATTTCAACGGTGTTCTGGAACACCTTTCGGAGGACCCACTCGCCGATGGCGAAGCCCTGATCCGCACGTTCTTGTTGTAACTGCGGGCTACCTGTTGTTGATGTCTAGTTAGGCGTAGCCGTGCCCTTTCTCTCAGCTCTTCCAGAGTGTCGAGGTCGGCTGCCTGCTCGGCGGCGTTTTGATCGGGCGTTTGTAACCCATACCGCGCAGTCGGCACAGTGATCTCAGCGGGTATCACTGCCTCGCATCCATACACCAAGGAAAAGGGGGACTGCCCAGTGGCGGATTTTGGGGTGGTCCTGTCGGCCCACATGACGTAGGGCAGCTCGTCGGCCCAGCGTCCCTTGGCCTTCACCAGCCGCTTCTTGAGGTTATTGATGATAACCTTATTGCTGGATTCTGCTTGTCCATTGGCTTGTGGATAGCGGGGGGTAGAAGTTACTAGATCAATGTTCCACTATCGGCAGTAGTCACGGGTTTTCCTTCCGATGAACTGTGATCCATTGTCGCAGATGATCTCTGAAGGTATCCCGAAACGGCAAACAATATGCTTTTTGATAAACGCCACCACGTGGGATTCCTTAATCTCCTTGTACGCCTCTGCCTCAATCCATTTGGAGAAATAATCCGTTACTGCTAAGAAGAATACTCGCTGTCCAGAAGATGGCGGCAGCTTCCCCACGATATCCATCCCCCATCTCATGAAGGGCCACGGGGTCAGCGTCGGGTGCAGGGGCTCTGGTGGTTGGTGAGGAGTTGGAGCGTGCTTCTGGCAAGCCTCGCATTTCTGAGAGTACTCCGCGGCGTCTTGACGCATGGTGGGCCAGTAGTACCCCAGGTTGAGAGCTTTGTTCGAGAGGCTCCGCCCCCCTGAGTGGTTTCCGCACTCGCCTTCGTGTAATTCTTTGAGTATCCTGTGTACCTCTGTTTTCGTGACGCAGCGGAGAGAAGTCCCTACTGCGGATTGCTTGAACAAGATGCCGTTGTTTGTACTGTATCGGGTGGCTCTCATTCGGAGTGCTCTTGCTTCGGATTTTTCTGCCGGCAACTGTCCATGATCGAGCCACTGCAGATAAGGTTTCGTCCAACACTCTGGATCCTGGGAAGTGCTCGGAGTGCCGGCTGTTGGACTGATGTCGCCGGGTATCCTTGCCTCTTGGGAGTCCTCATTTCGTGGTGCCTCGGGATCTACCCTACTGGGCATCTTTGGCCGCTCGAGATCGTCGCTGGCGAGTATCCTCGGGAGATGGTTGTTTCCCGAGATCTTCTCTACTTTGTCTCTGGCCGTCGATAATCTGTCCCGAGATTCTTGTTTTGATGGATCTGCTTCCCGTTTGATTGCTGGAACTAGCACATGGACCAGGGGAACCGATGCGAATTCTTCAGGATCTAGGGCGGAGGCCAAGTTGGCCAGGGCGTCAGCCTGTGCATTCTCTTCTCTGGGGACTTGCTGGATAGCGAAGCTCTCAAACTCGCGCACGATTTCCTTGACTTTCTCCGTGTACGCTGCCATCATGGCGTCTCTGGTGGTGAAGATTCCCAGAATCTGGTTCACGACCAGCAACGAATCGCACTTCACTTCTATTTCCCTGACAGTCAGATCTCTGGCGATCGTTAGCCCCAGTATAAGTGCTTCGTATTCTGACTCATTGTTGGTGGCTTCGAAAGTGCACCGTACAGCTTGGGCTATCTTGTCCCCCTTGGGCGATTTCAGCACTACTCCAATCCCTACGCCTCGGGTATTAGAAGCCCCGTCCGTATGTAGAGTCCAGATTCCGGAATACTCTTCTTCTGTTATGAAGGCTTCTTGTTGTCTGGCTTCTTCGTCCAATGTAGGGCTGAAATCGGCCACGAAATCTGCTAGCGCCTGGGCCCGAATCGCCGCTTTCGGCTCGTAAGTGATGTCAAATCCGCTCAGGTGTATTGCCCATTTGGCCATTCTGCCAGTGATCTCTGGTCTTCTTAGTATGGCTTTCAATGGGTAATTGGTGCGAACCGTTATGGGGTGGGATTCGAAGTACGGTCTTAGCTTTGCGGAAGCCATGACTAGAGCAAGGATCAACTTCTCTAGAGGTGAGTAGCGCGTCTCTGCTGCGAGCAGGGTGCGGCTGACGTAGTAGACAGGAAGTTGGCTGCCCTGATCTTCGCGCACCAACACACTACTAATAGCAGTCTCGGTCACCGCCAGATATAAGAGAAGATTCTCACCTTCCTCAGGTTTGGATAGCAGTGTCGGGTTGGACAGATAGTGTTTGAGCTGCTGGAAGGCTGTCTCATGGGCTGGAGTCCACTCGAACTTTTTGTTTTTTCGCAGCACATCATAAAACAGGCGGCATCTATCGGATGACTTGGAAATAAAACGGTTTAGGGCCGCCACTCTCCCCGTCAATTTCTGCACGTCTTTCACGCACCTGGGCGATCGTAGGGCTGCTATGGCTCGTATATGATCAGGGCTGGCCTCAATCCCGCACTGGGTGACCATGAACCCAAGAAAACGGCCTGAAGTTACCCCAAACGCGCACTTGGCTGGGTTGAGCTTCATACGGTAACTGTCCAGGATCTCAAAGGCCTCTTCTAGGTGCTGGACATGCTGTGTGGTGTGCCTGGATTTTACGAGCATATCATCGATGTACACCTCCATAGTCCTGCCGATGTGCCTTTGGAACATGCGATTAACCAATCTCTGGTAGGTAGCCCCGACATTCTTGAGCCCGAAGGGCATTACTTTGTAACAGTACGTACCGTGGCTGGTGATGAATGACGTTTTTTTCCTGATCTTCCCGATGCATCTGGATCTGATTGTAGCCGCTGAAGGCATCCATAAAAGAGAGCATCTCGTGGTCGGCGGTGGCGTCTACCATGACATCGATGTGCGGCAGGGGGAAAGAATCCTTTGGGCAGGCCTTGTTAAGGTCCGTAAAGTCGATGCACACTCTCCATTTCCTGTTTTTCTTGCTAACCACCACGACATTTGCCAGCAATTCCGGGTATTTCACTTCCTTAATCTTCCCCATTCGGAGCAATTTCTGCACCTCCTCGTCCACGATCAAGTTCCGCTCGGGTGCGAATTTTCTTCTCTTTTGTTTGACTGGAGGATGACAAGGGTCCACATTCAACCGGTGCGTGATGATGGCGGGGTCAATCCCAACCATATCCTCATGTGACCAAGCGAAGCTGCTACTGTGTTTTCTGAGGAAGCCGACCAATTCGGCTTTTTCTCTAGAGACAGGTCCTTTTCGATCCGCACTGTTTGTTCGGGCTTCTGGTCATCGAGGACGATCTCCTCAATCCTGTCGGCCTCGGGGTCCAATTTTGGCGCGGGCCCCTTGGCTTCCTGTGATTGCTAAGCGGTGTGGGCGACAGTCGCCTTTAGGGCGGACTTGTAGCACTCCCTGGCTAGTCTTTGGTCTCCCTTGATTTCCCTCACTCCCCATGGCGTGGGGAATTTGATGGTCTGGTGGTAGGAGGATGGGACCGCCTTCATATCGTGGATCCAGGGTCGTCCCATGATGATATTGTAGCAGGACGGGCAATCGAGCACGGAGAATCTGACCTGCATGTTGATCCCTTTAGCGTAAGTGGGGAGGGTTATTTCCCCCAGAGTATGGGCGATTTCTCCGCTGAATCCCACCGGCGCCGCTGATTTTCTGAGGATGTTCTCTTCCTTCAGCCCCATCTCTTTGAGAGCATCCGGTGTGATCATGTTGGTGGAGCTTCCAGTGTCGATGAGGATTCTCCTCATCAGCACGTTTCCTACTGACAACGATATGACTAGACCGTCGTGGTGAGGTCCCACTAGACCAGCCGAATCCGAATCGCTGAAGGTGATGACATTTCCTGGACGCCCATCGGATTGGCGAACGTTTGCTATCAATGGTCCTTCTAGGTGCCCTCGTGCGTGGCGCTTGGCTGCCGAATAGGTGATCCCACAGATATCAGATCCGCCAGTGATGACGTTGACTACTTTGGCATATTCTGGGGATGATGGAATATCCATGGGTTCGGTTAGATTCTGGCTGGCGGGTATACCGGGGGTAGCTGAGATTTCTGATAGCAAGCCTCTTGAGTGTAAATATGCTAACTCTTTCCTAAGAGCGAAGCACTCGTCCGTTTTGTGACCATAGTCTTCGTGGAAATCACACCATTTGGTTTTGTCCCTCTTAGGATTCGGGTTTTCCGCCTTCTTTGGCCACCTGATGCGATCCCCGAATCTTTCCAGACCTTTCACGATCTCAGCGTTCCCCAATCCCAGGTTGTATTCGTGGACCTTCGGCCGATTGGGGGTGTCCTTCTTTCCGCTCGGCTGCTTGACTCCTGCGGCGTGGACTCCGGGCGCTTCGGGCCTGCTTCTCGGATACGGTTGCCCTCGGCGCTCTCTCCGCTGGTCGGAAGAGGCCTTCCTTTCGACCCTGTCGAAGACTGAAGCGGCTCGCACGGGAATCTCGTCTTCCTCGAGCCGGATGTGTGCCAGAGCCTTTACTTGGACGTCCTCAAAGCTGTGGCACGGGTATTTGGTGAGGTCTCTGTAGAGCTCGCTATCGGGCAGTAGACCTCTCCGGAAGGCTTCTATCGATGTGGGCACGTCGCAGAGCGGTATCGCTACGTTCTCTCGGTTGAACCGGTTCAAGAAGGCGCGCAGGGACTCCCTGGTCTTTGGGCCACACGGTACAGGTCATTGGACTGTTTCATAAGCTTCCTGCTGCTGGCGAATTGCATCCGGAAGGCGTCCACTAAACCCGCGAAGGATGCTATCCCTCCTCTGGGAAGGTTGATAAACCAGGTCAAGGCGGCGCCGAACCCCTTGCACATGATTGCTTCTCTGGATTCCCGCGGTATCGAGCTGGTCATCATTTTTTGCTTGAAGATAGCGACGTGCTCGTCGGGATCTACGGTTCCGTCGTAGGTGGGGACGGTCGGGACGGTGAACCTCTTTGGGATATCTACACTGGCGATCGGGGCCGCGAATGGAGATTCGTCGTAGCCGTCTGGGGCTTCCCTCTCGAGAGGAAGGGGTACCCCAGGTATCTGCGCGATCTTGTCCTCTAGCCCCTTGAGCCGATCCTGCATGTATTTGTTAAAGAGCACTTCTAGGAAGGGTTCTGTGGGGGGTACCTGTCTCCCGGATCCTTCGCTGTACAGGGGGTGGAAGACTCCCGTGCCCGCGGTTCGGTTTCCGGGTGTCGGAGCATTAGGTACTCCAGGGAGGGTAGCAGCTGTTGTGGCTGTATTCGCTGTCGGGGATGGCCCTCCAACTTGAGAGTTAAAGGTCTCCCCCAAGTTGAGGCGGACAGTGGCCTCTCTGACGGTTCCGATTGGGCGGGACCAGCTGTGCGACGCCGAGGCCGCCTGCAGTTGCTCGCGAAGGTTCGCGTTCTCCGTAGTGAGTTGAGTGATGCGGTCCATGTGGGTCTGGCTACGGTCTTTCTGGTTGACCATGTCCGTCTGGAGAGGGGATATCTTGGCCGCGAATTCATCCAGGACGTTGCGTATGTCCAATACCTCCTCGGCGTTGCCGTCACGAGGGTCTCCCTCAGGACGAACGCCTTGGCTGCCTTCAATCCTTCCGCCGGCGGGAGAGGTCGGTTGCGAACTCGTCATCTTTTTGAACGGAAACGGTTTTGCCTTGATCGAGAAAGCGAGTGAAACCGGCTAGGGCCCCACGGTGGGCGCCAAATTGTTTTGGTCAATTTCCGACCGATGACAATTAAAGGGGAATTTTAGGATTCGCGGGAGCAAGCTAACCGATAAACACAGTTTCGAGGCCAAGGCAATTGTTTGTATTCAGAAACACAGTGATTACAGTAGGTTGATTTCAATACATTCCAATGAATCCCTTTCCTAGGCTAAAACCTCGTATTTAAACGCCGTTTCCTCGTGTTAACTTCTGCTCTCCGACCTTTTTTGATCGTGGCTCCACTCTTGCACGTTCCAAGCCCCACCTTCTGGTTGGTTGTTGTTGAGCTTCAACCGCCGATTTCGCCATTTGGGAGATGACTTCGGTGATTTGCATCTCGCCTCTGGGTCTGATCGTTGATGGGCTTGGTCGGTGGATGGACTGGTGATTCTCGGGCCCAACAGTTTCGTGGATAGATGACTCCGTCCGAGCACTTGAAAACGAGTTGGAAGTCGATCATATTCATGATTGAAGGAAACAATTCAAGGAGACACGTGCCGTACACCCTGCTGACACATCGTGACACGTGCTTTTATTGGTACTAATTTTGCAGCCCAAACTTCAACGCCTCCCTTTAATTTCACCCCCTAGTCCCTACTCACACTGTTGCCAGATAGCTACGTACTTCTGTTCCCTTTAAACTTTTTTCTATTTTTTCCACCCTGCCATTTCACCCAATCCGACTCGGACGCCCAGGCCAGTGCATATCCAGAATGCACTTCTTGTCTTGGATTTTATATTTGAAAAACACTCCAAAAATGTGGTCTTTCTTTAAACAACCACTCCACTAGTTGATAAGATTTGCAAAGTAGTTGATAAGATTTGTAATCTTTAAACTCAATCTTCTAATTATATCAACAATATATTTTCTAAACTAATTATGGATTACTAAACTTATTTAAAACGTTTCTTAATATAATTTTTTTTTAAATTATTCCCTAATTATATTTCGTATTAATTAATAAACCAAACTACACTATTTTTCTCTTATATAATAATGATAGCAACTAATATTTTTTACTGCCAAAAAACATATCTATTTTTTCCATTTTAATTCTAAAACTAAATTTTTGTTAATGAGTATGATTATAATTATGACATAATTTTTTACCAATTTTATGAGAAAGTATAAAATTTATAACTCCTAACGTATAAAAAACCTATCAAAACTGGAGCAATTTTAACTAACAAATGTAAAACCCAACTACTGTAATACACAATATCATGAATTAACGGTGTGAAAATTATTTATCAAGTTAAAATCAAATACAATATTTATATGTACGTACTTATTACGTGAATAAAAATTGAAGCATTGTTGGTAGATACTATAGTATACATGATAATTAAGATACAATGGTTTTATAATTTGCGCAAGGAAAAAATATTACATAATACATTCTTTAAATAAATAGATTAAAGGAGATTAATTTATTTCTAAAATAATTTTATGAGCAGTTGGTTAGAGAATATTAAGTGATTTTATAAATAATTTTAGTAAGTGACTTTACAATATTAGTGAGTAGTTAATTAGGAAAATATATTGTTTGAGATATTTAAGAAAATTGATTCTAAAAATTACAAATCTTATCTACTAATTTCTATTTTAGGATTCTTATTTATCGCCCCCGGGGCGACGAATAGCAAAACCCTTAATAAATATCAATAGAGTGAGATTTAAAAAAAAAACAAATATATAGGAAAACCATGCATTGTACAATATGATTACGAATAGCGTAAGTTATGGATTATACGTGTAACAGAATTAACACATTGATGTTTTAACTCAAAATTAGGCCTAAAACCAGGGGCGGAGCGAGAAATTTGCCCCAGTGGGGGCTAAATCACTGTTATAGGAAAAAAAATTGTATTTTTCTACATAAAAAAATTTTGTACGAATTTTTTTGTATTTTTTAATAAAATTTTGTATTTTTTAATAAAATTTTTGTATTTTTATGTATAAAAATTATTTTTTTTGTATATGAGATCCTTTTTTCATAAAAAAATGTTTGTTAGTTGAAACATGGGGACTGTTTGACTGTATTTGACAATATATATAGTACATGTTCAATCACCGATATGTGTAATACTAGTAATATTTGCACATTTTTTACACTAATAATATTTTTAATTTTTAATTTTTTTTTAAAATCCAGTGGGGGCTACAGCCCCCACTGGTCCCCACATGCCTCCGCCTCTGCCTAAAACATATATAACCCATAAACTTGTGTAAATCAGTTATTTAGATACCTCACCTTTGTTTTGGACTTATTGAATACCGGAACTTAAATATTTTATCCTATTGAGCACCTCGTTGAGCACATCAATGTTGAGTGTATTGCACGGGCTCTGATGTATAAAAAATATGTTCCACAAAGCGCCACGTGTGCGCCACATAATTACACTTAAATTTTAAAAAGTAAATTAAATTATTTTATTCAAAGAAAAAACAAAAAAAAGGAAATTCCGGTTGGTACCCTCGAGTTTTTAGCTTTTTCGGATGGTGCCCTGGAAAAAAACTTATTCCGAGTGGTACCCTTGAACTTTTACAAAAGTCTAGCAGATACCCTTACTAGTGAATTTTCGTTAGTTTTTAACTAAATAAGTATGTTTTCTAATGAAAAATATATATTTTGTATTATTAAAACAATTTTAATTTAATAAAAATTCAAATACATGTATAAAAATATTAAATGAAAATTTATATTATATATATTGTCAAGTAGATTGTATGTTGTATAATTAAAATAATTTAATTTAAAACCAAAAATATTATAATATTTGTATTAAAATAAAAATAATGCATGCTTAAAATTTTTCATGTAGATTTTATATAGTAATTTTGAAAATTTTAAAAAATTAATAGAAATTAAAATTTTAATGTAACTTGAGAGTATCATAAGGAAAGTTCTATTAGTTTTTCTAAAAAATTGTCAAAATTATTACATAAAACCTACATGAAAATTTTGATTATTTATTTTAATATAAATATTGTAATATTTTTTGTTTTAACTTAAATTTTTTTAATTATACAACATATATCAACTTGAAAAATATATATAATATAATATTTTTAATTTAATACTTTATATGATTTATTTTAATTTTTATTAAACTTAAATTTTGTTTTAATTTTATTAAATAAAAAAATATTTTTCATTAGAAAACATACTTATTTAGTTAAAAACTAACGAAAATTCACTAGTAAAGGCATCTGGCGGACTTTAACAAAAGTTCAGGGGTACCACTCGGAATAAATTTTTTTCTAGGGCACCATTTGGAAAAGCCCGGAATAAATTTTTTTCTAGGGCACCATTTGGAAAAGCCAAAAACTCGAGGGTACCAACCGGAATTTCCATAAAAAAAGAGTGAGCATCATCTATCTTTCTTCCGATTTCTTCAAACCATATATCTTATTAATTAGGGAATAAAACCCATTTCTTTCTTCTATCACATTAGAATCTTCGGATATAGAAATTGAAACGAACGAGTCTTTCTTCGCCTTTAAGAAAACTCTCTTCCCTCCTGCTTGTGAGGGTTTCTCTAGCCTTGTGCTAGTTTTTCTGATTTCTCCCGTATTCTTCTATCTACTGTTTCTTTTCTCTGTTCTTCTTCTGATGGCTACTCCGGTGTTGCAAGATCTTTATCTTACTCAAGCTGAAAGAGATGAAATCCATGGGCAAATTCATGAGCAAGGTTCTTCCTCAGATCCAACCTCGCTTTGTCTTCTAGGTCGACTCTTCTCAGATAAGCCATTCAATCTACATGCCCTCAGAAATACTCTAAAACTTGCCTGGAAACTGCGCAAAGGGTTTGTTGTTCGATCTATTCAAGTCAATTTCTTTGCTATTCAATTTAAGTGTATTGAAGATAAGCGTAAGGTTTTAGAAGATGGGCCTTGGTCCTTTGATCGTACTTTGCTTGTTCTTAAAGAGGCGGGTTCTTCACAGCCTTCTCAGATCCGTTTTGATTCAACTTGGTTCTGGGTTAGGGTTTTGGATCTTCCTTTCAATGCAATGACTAGGGACACCGCTTTTGCTGTTGGTAATCTCTTCAAGAATTTCTTGCCCTCGGATGAGAATTCCTTGTCGGAATTTTCGGGTTTTCTGAGACTAAGAGTTGAAGTGGATCTCAATCTTTCTTTAAGACGTGGAGCTGTGTTGAATTTAGCTAATTTGGGTAAAGTTTGGATCCAATTTCAATATGAAAAATTGCCAAATTTCTGTTACATATGTGGCAAATTAAGACATGTTCAAGCTGAATGTGATGATGACGAAGCTAGAGGCTTTGACAAACAGTACGGCCCTTGGTTAAGGGCTCCACCCTTGACCTCTTCTGTCTCTTCAGTGGATGGTGAAAGAGGTTTTGATGATTTATTGCCTTCTGCAAAGAAGAAGGGTGGACGACATCTGTTAAATTCTATCTTACTTGGAGACATTGATGTATCTGATATATTAGATCATGTCCCTACAGTTTCTCATTGTGCTCCAGAACTGGACAAAATTTCTGAACAAGTTCGACATTTGGCTATGGAGACTGATGATGTTGTTGAAGATTGCTATGTTGGAGACCCGAAAGTGATTTCTGTACCTCCTGAAAACATTGTGCATCATCAGGACAATTTGATTTTGCCTTCCCCGGTTGTTCTTTGTTCGGAGTCACGTCTTGAATGTCTTATTGTTGAGGTTCCAATTTCTGTCGCAACTAATAAAGACTCTTCTCCAGGCACATGGAAGCGTCATATCAAAAAGGTTGAATCAGTTAAGCCAGATCTTATATATGCTGGTGGTAAGAGAACTTTTCCTTTCACTTCCCCTCCTGAATCCTATGCCAATAAAAAACAACTTATTGAGGTTCCAGTTTCTGAAGCTCCAAATAATTTATCTAAGATATCGGCGGAAGAGGAGACATCCTCTTTCCGCCGGACATCATGAAACTTCTAAGTTTCAACTGCAGAGGTATGGGAAGCCTCCGTGCAGTTGCTCGTCTTTCCAAGCTTGTTAGACAAGAATTTCCCAATGTTTTGTTTCTTATGGAAACAAAATCCACTGTAAATTATATGAGTAATGTTGCTTTAAAGTTAGGTTTTGCTGGCTCTTTTGCTACTAATAGTCATGGAAGGGGGGGGCGGAGTTGCTCTTTTTTGGGATGACTCGGTTCATTTGTCTATCACTTCCTACACTAATCACCATATAGATGTTGCTTTTCTGACTACTTCTGGTAGTTTGGATTGGAGAACTACTTTCTTCTATGGTTGGCCTGAAGCTATAAACAAACATCTCTCTTGGAGTTTACTTACCACTTTGTCTTTGGAAGATGGAAATACTTGGCTTTGTGTTGGTGATTTCAACCAAGTCCTTTATTCTTCTGAGAAACATGGTGGCTCCTCTCTCAGTTTGCCTTATATGAATGCTTTTCAATCAGCTCTTGATGCTTGTAATTTGTCTCTGCTTTGCTGGCATGGCGGTGTTTTTACTTGGACCAATGGAAGAAAGTGTAATCACCGTGTCCAAGAGCGTTTAGATCGTGCTGTTGCTACTCCATCATGGCATTCTAGGTTTCCCAATGCTAGTATATCTAACCTAGGATACTGGGGTTCTGACCATACTCCTATTTCTGTTGTTGTTGACCCTTGTACTTCTGTTTTGAGACAACCTCGAGTTCATCGCCCTTTTAGGTTTGAAGCAATGTGGATAGGTGCTCCTGGGTATGCTAGTCTTGTTGAATCTTCTTGGTCTTCTCAGGGCAACGTGTCGTTTTCTGATAAGTTGGTCTCAACTCGACATGCTTTGCAGCACTGGAACAAGTTTGAGTTTGGTAACATTGAAAGAAAACTCAAACTTTTACAAGATAAGATTTCGAGTTTGCTTTGTCATCCAATGTCTCCTGATGATCCTGACCTTCTCTTCCAGTTCAAATCTGAAGAGGATGCTCTTCTCACAAAACAGGAATTAATGTGGCATCAACATGCTTGTGCAAATGAACTTTCTTGTGGTGATAGAAACACCACTTACTTCCACTCGAAAGCTAATAATAGGAGGAAAAGGAATAAAATTAAGCAACTTGTCAAAGCTGATGGTTCGTTGGTCTCCAATCATGATGAGATGGCTTTGGTTGCCACTTCGTATTTTCAAAATATTTTTTCTTCATCAAACTCGATTATTCCTCCTGATTTGTTGACTGGAATCTCTAGGAGGATTTTTGATGTTGAAAATGCTGCTTTGATTTCTGATTTTACAGCTCCTGAGGTTATTGCTGCTCTGAATCAAATGCATCCTTCCAAATCTCCAGGTCCAGATGGTATGCCTGCTTTGTTTTATAAAAATCATTGGAGTACTGTTGGTGAGGACCTTACCTCTTTTGTGCTTCATATTTTGAATGGTGGTGACATGCCTTCTAGTTTGAATCATACCTTTTTGTCTCTGATTCCCAAGGTTGATAATCCTTCTAGTATGACCGATCTTAGACCTATTAGCTTATGTAATGTTGCTTATAAACTAGTATCTAAATGCATTGCTAATAGGTTTAAACCTCTCTTAGATGACTCTATTAGTCATAATCAGAGTGCTTTCATTTCGGGTAGATCTATCACTGATAATGCCATTGTTGCTGCTGAATGCTTTCATTACCTGAAAAAGAAAAAGACTGGAAGTAGAGGTTTCATGGCCATCAAACTCGATATGTCTAAAGCTTTCGACAGAGTTGAATGGGGTTATCTTAAAGGAGTGATGCAACACATGGGCTTTCATTCTAGATGGATTAATTTGGTTCTTAAATGTGTGTGCTCTGTCTCCTTTTCTGTTCTTTTCAATGGATTTCCTACATCCTCCTTTATTCCTAAACGTGGTCTTAGACAAGGGGATCCCTTATCCCCCTTTCTGTTTCTTCTTGTTATGGAAGGAATGTCTAGTTTGTTCTCTGTTTCTCAAAGTCAAGGCCATTTACATGGGATTAAAGTTGCTTCTACCGCTCCAAAGGTTTCCCATCTCCTTTTTGCTGATGACTGCATCATTTTTGCTAGAGCCAATTTACAAGAAGGCCAATACATCAAGGATTTGCTTGGGGTTTTTTCTGATGGAACTGGTCAACAAGTTAATGTACACAAATCTCAAATCTCCTTCAGTCCCAATGTTGCTCAACTTCAAAGAGATGCTTTGCTGCTGCTTTTTGGTTTTCGTGAGGTGGAGGCTCATGACAAATATTTAGGCCTTCCAACAGTAATCGGGAGATCAAAAAAGAAAATTTTTGAACAATTGGTTGATAGAGTTAGGAAGAAAGCCAAAGGCTGGAAATCTTCTGTTCTCTCACAAGCTGGTAGGGGAGTAATTATCAAAGCTGTTCTGCAAGCTATTCCCACCTATGTCATGAGTTGTTTCAAGCTTCCTCAGTCTGTTTGTCTTGAACTAGACTCAATTGTTGCTAAATTCTGGTGGGGTTCTCAAGAACATCAGAAAATCCATTGGGCTAAATGGCCCACTCTTTGTGTCGCTAAGGAAAATGGTGGCATGGGCTTCAGGAATTTTGAAGCTTTCAATTTGGCTTTGCTAGCAAAACAAGTTTGGCGACTCCTTTTGATGCCTTGTTCTATTGCTGGATTAATTTTAAAAGCTAGATATTTTCCTCAATCTGATGTTCTAAACTCTTCTTTGGGTTCTAATCCGAGCTATATTTGGAGGAGTATCCACCAAGCTATTTGGGTCATTAAAAAGGGTCTCTATTGGGAAATTGGTAACGGTGCTAATGTGAAGTTTTGGAATGACCACTGGATCCCAAGACCTCATACCTTTTCTTTAATCTCCACTCCTATTCCTCAAGAACTTGATCTCCCTGTTGCTGATTTTATTGATTGGAATTTGTTCGATTGGAAATGGGATGAGCTTAATTATAGGCTTCTCAATTGTGACCTTCAACAATTGCAAAAAATTCAGATTGTCTCTTTGGTCACACCTGATGTGCAAAGATGGTTCTATTCCAAGGATGGCTTATTCACAGTTAAGTCGGCTTATCGAGTTATTGTTGACTCTCTTACCATTGCTGAATCTTCTAATTCTTCTAATCTAGTTGATTTAGCTTCTTCTTGGAAGGAAATTTGGAAGCTTCATGTTATTCCAAAAGTGCAGAATTTCCTTTGGCGTACCCTTAAACATTTCTTGCCTTGTTTGCAAATTTTGAAGCGTAGGAAAATTATCGAATCTGATGTGTGTACCCTTGCCTTAGAAAAACTGAATCTGAGTTACATGTTCTCAAGAAATGTTCTTTTGCCAAGAAATTTTGGTTACAATTTCCTCAGCTTCAAACTCTCCTCGGTCTCTCTCCTTTATCTGTTTGGGAGTGGTGGTGCTCAGCTATTGTTCTGTTGTCCTCCTCTGACTTGAATTTATGGGCTGTTTCGATTTGGGCTCTTTGGACTAACAGAAATGCTAGAGTTTTTGATGGTGCTTTCAAGGATCATGTTCAACTTTTACAACATGTTAATTTACATCTCCTTAATTCTGCCTCTTCCACTCCTTTGTTGCCTGCAAATCTTCATATTTGCAATGAGGTCATCTCGTCTCCTCTGTTGTTTGCTTATCATCTTTGTTGTGATGCGAGTATGACTCCTGCCGGTAAGGCTGCCATTGGTTTTATTTTATCCAATTCTAATGGTTCTTTGATTGCTCTAGGGAGTAAATCTTCAAAACCTAGTTCAGTTATTGAATCTTTGGAAGCACAAGCTTTAATATGGGGTCTTCAAGTAGCTCAAACTTTTGGTGTTCTTAGGCTGGAGGTTTCCACTGATTGTAAATCTGTTGTGAATGCTTGCTCTGCTCTCACTCCTCCGAGAACTTCTTTTGGTATGTTTATTCGTGTCCTTCGACATCTTCTGGCTTCGTTCCCTCTTTGTCAGCTAGGTTTTCTTCCTCGGAAGGAAAATATTTTGGCTCATAATGCTGCACAATTTGGTCTCTCCTTGCCCCCTATGGCAATGGTTTTGTATACTCATATTTCTCAAATGCCTAGTGCATTAGCCTGTAATTTTTATACTGTTGGTTCTTAATATATCAGGAGCTGTTTCTTCTCAAAAAAAAAAAGAATCTTCGGATATATGAAATTACAAGGGATTGGAACCAATTACCCGTTGTCAACAAACTGAGCAGGCCCGCCATTGTAGATCAACTATTTCTCCTTCGTTGCACCCCCAAACGCCGCGCAACCGTTGCCCATCACCTCGCTTCATTTAGCCATGTCAAAAGCTGTTGTCGCCGTGTCAAATCGCCGCTGCTCACCCCTTCTCTAGTTTCCTCGCGCGAGGTAGAAGACAACGAGCCTGCATCGCCCTGATCCATCCTTCCTTCTTTTTCCCTTTAAATTAAACCTTGATTTAGATTCCTTATAAAAATTCCTACAAAATCCCTTAATTTCAGCCCCCAAATCACCGCCGAACAACCTCGATTTCGTCGTATAAGTCGTCGCTCGGCGCTAGCAAAACCGAGTAGGCCCACCACTATAAATCAGAGAAATCTTGCTCCGCCAAAGGCCGCGCCACCACTGTCCATCACCTCGACTCTTTGATCCGTGTCAAAAGTCATCGTCGTTGTGTAGATCTGTCGTCACTTGTGTTTTGGTCAATTTTCCACCAATGATCAATGCAGATGCTCGGTGTTGAGTGTGAGGTTGTACTAATCGGTAAGCTATTATCCGATCAAAGTAAGAACAACATAATGAAAGTTCGATTGGAAATGTATTTGATTTTGAGAGCTCGATTACAACCGTTTTTGCATACCCTTTACATGTGATTCCCCCATCCTTATTATACTATCGCTGGTTGGGGCCTTTGGCGCGGCTACCCACGATCGTGATGGTCCTCGCCCACGTCCCCTACCGTTCTACCATCGGTTTTCCCCACTTCCTTCAACCGCTCGTCCTTTTCTGGAGACGTTTGAGTTGGATTGGGCCCTTGGGCTTGGGTTCTTCTTGGTGGGCTGAAGCGAAAAGGATCTGCGATCCTTGGGCCCAACAATAGCCCCAAAAGATCGCGTAAAATTTTTAAATTTCCGAGATCATTTTACTGTTGAGCTTTCGCGATCTTTGCTATCCAGGATTTGCGACGTGTATCTCCGAGATCTTGTGGCGCGTTCCGAGGCTACAGTCGAGGAGACGAGTTACTGCTATATTTATTGCGCCTTTGTGGCGGTCATCATTCACCATCTTCGCGTCGAACTCTCCCGAGGTACAAAAGTAAACAACCTTTCTTCTTCCTTTCGCTTTCCTGCAATTTCTCCTTCTTCCTTTAATGGCGGGGATTGAGTGGTTCCAAAGCATGGCTTCCAGCCATCGGGGATTCTACATGAGTGTGATAGGGTCGCCAATACCATGACAACGTCGAAACGCAGAGCAAGTCGAAAAAGGTGTTGTCGAAGCTTTTCAAACTTGCTTCAGCGAAAAGAACATTTGGAGCCTCTCTTGCTGATCCTTCGGAAGAAATTTTGGAGAGCAAAGACAGTGCAACCTCTACGGTTTCCGGGGAGTCAAGTGGAAAGAACGACCTCACTCTCGTCAAGATGTCATCGGTCCCGTCCTCAACTGTTGTGTAAGGTCCCTCTGTTGGTAAGCATGGTTCCAATGTAATTTTTCTTGACGACTCTTATTGCTTTCGTGCCTCTGACTTGCGCATTTTTCCATATTGAGAAACCCGTGCTCGCAAGTCCTGTTCAGCTTTTTCGGCTTCGGACCTGATTCTTAGGAAGACGAGGTCTAGTGACTCGAAGCCTCCCACTGCTCTTGTGGTCAAAAAGGAATCGACCGATGCTCTTAAGTCCTCCCGCAAGCGTCAGGCATCAAGTGACAGCGACCCCCCTGAGCTTCGAGACGATGCCTCCTCTGATTGGCAGTCCCTTCAGCGGTACCACGACCCCAACTTCAAGAAGCGGCATGCTTCTGCATCTGCTCGTACCATGGCCGCTGAGGTAGGTTCTGGAGCTTGGAAGATAATGAATTTTCTGTTTGACTGGTTGATTTCCTTCGCCCTTGTCTCTATGAGTCTTTTACTGACATTTGATGGGTTGGTTGGGTGTAGCTCTTCCAAGAGATTGGTCTGATTATTGACGAGATGGGCGAGGAGATAGCTGAGCAGGAGTGAAGGAAACAGGAGATCGCCAAGTACCGTGAAGATGTGGCGAAGGCTCGCGAGCAGGCCGCTGCTCGTGCGAAGGCGCTGGTTGCTAAGGAGGAAGCTTCTAGGGGACGAGTTGCAGCGCTTGAGCAAGAGATTTCTATTCTGGAAGCAAAGGTTATGACACCCTTATACCCTATGTCATATGCTTAGTAAAACGTATCTCTTATATAAACGTATAATTCACATATAACTACTATCCATGTAAGCACATAGCAGACAGTAACAACCCATATGTCTAAGATGCGAAAATGAGGAGGAGAAGGTTGCATTGAGCTTCAGCCGACCGACCTGTATGAATGTCACCTCTAACAAAGACACATGTCAATAAGAACTAACTGAACCTGAATAATTATTTTGCGATTTACGTGAGTCGCATACTCAGTGAATATAAACCATCATCAATTATTTCACACAAGGTCAAACATTTAGTCCATGTAGCTATACATACAGATTATATATATATCATATATGAATTTACTATGCAAATGCCAATGTTTCCGATTTATTATTCTTTGAACTATTCAAGCCTGAATCTGCCCCGGGTTTAATGTATATGGACTCTTATGGTCCCTTTAAGAAAGAAATCCGAAGATTTCCTCATTAAGACCCGTAGGTCCTGTATGATCCGTAGATCCTGTATGATCCGAAGATCCTGAATGATCCGAAGATCCTGTATGACCCGTAGGTCCTGTAATACAAATTCAGGGCGAGACAGTCACATGTCCTTTTAAATCTCATTGCAATATGCTATGCAATCAAGTGCATCCTGTAATCATATATCATAGGCCATCTGCTAACATACTTTCTGTGCAAACAACTCTGGAAATTTCAAAGCTATCACATATAACACATATATCCATATAATTCATATAGCACATATATCCATATAGTTCATATAGCACATATAGCACATGTAGCACATAGGGTTTTAATCTTCGGTCTATACTCACCTATTTAGGATAGATGCTATATCTCTCCCCTCGTCTTTGACCACGATCTATGACTTGTGCTCCTATATGTAACCCAATGCAAAAACAACCTATTTACTCTTACAAACTTTAACCCCAAATACAATGAAATGCCAATATGCATTATAACTTCTTGTGCATAATTCCAAATCCTTTAGAACTTAACAACGATAAACTGTATATATAGAAGAATATTTTTCTAGTTCAAACCCTTTTGTAAAACTTGATCAAAGGAATCCATAATATCATTACAAAGCAAAACCCTAAAATTACTCTGGAATCTTTTACCGAATATAAATCCAATATCGAAAACATCCTATGAGAACTATAAATAGACTGATTTTTCAATCAAAATCAGTTATAGATCTAGATCTGTAAAAATCAGTGAAATCCAAATAAACCATTAACTAATTAAAATTTGCCAAACCACGCTTGTATTTCGAGATTAAAACCCGATAGAAGATATCTTGTACCAAAAACAAAAATCAAACGAACAAGATTCCACTTTTTTCATTTTTTTCCTTTCTCGAATAATCTCTGCAATTTTCTTTGTTTTGTATGTACTTCATTGCTAAGAATCACATTTATATATATAGAAAGCAAGTCGGCAAAGAGGAGTCGGCTAAAATTTTGTAAGAACTACAATTTTCACCCTCAAATCCTCTTTACTATAAACTTTACCCTGAAATAATTATTATTTTAACTTTAAGTTAAAAACTTTTTAAAATATAATAAACTTAATTAGAAAATAAATATTACTTTTAAAAATTCGCTATATACCATGTCACTATGCTATGCATATGCTATATATCAATATTATATGAATGCAAAATGACGTATGCACTTTGGTCGGGGATGTTACAAAGGTCAAAGAACTTGAGGCGAAGACTGCTGAGCCGGCTCCGGTGGGGAAAGCAAAGGCGGAGGACATAGGGGCGTACTACAGCATGTTGGAACGGTTGGAGACTATCAGGGAATTCGAGGCTAGGGGTCTTACCATCGGGGATGCTGATAAGTTCAATGCACTGTTTATGAGTACCTTCCCTGGCAGTGCCCCTCGACCCGAGTTGCTGCCCTAATGGGTGTTGTAGGTTCCCTTGTAACTCCGAGGGTGTACGAAGATCAAGATGATTCTCCTGCGACGCTGGACGGCGGGCTGGTGGAGAAGGACGGGGCGCCGACTGACCCTGCATGATTTCTTTCTAAGTAACCAAGGATTCTAGCGGCTTCGGCCGTTTGCAAAAATTTAGTTTTATATTTTGTGACTATTGTTGGAAGACAAGTAATACCTTTGGGTCGTGCCATTTTTCCGGGTGATCTTTAGGCTTTTGGATGGTGGTGAGGCCACAAATACTATTTTTGGATTTGCCCCCTATCACGGGGCGGGGGTTTTATTGCTTGCTTTGGTTTGTTTGCCTCTTGCTTGGCTTTTGTTTTTTTGTCTTTGCTAGTATTTTTCTGCAGGTGTCTTCGTTGCGCGACAGTCATCAGTGGAGCAGCCCCTACAGAAGGTTGTTTGTCAGTCGAGAGAGATGCATAGTTATTGTTCGGAGGGCAAGGAAAAACTCCAGCTGGCGTTACGGGTGACTTAAGGGGGCGTCCCTAAGCCCCTGCCAGCTTGGGAGATTACCTACCTTGGTGGCGCACGATGGACGGTGTCCGTCGACTTTCTTCAGTACCCTAACGCTGTCCGTCGAAGATCTCGCGCTTGCCGGTGGAACTGACGACGTGGGGGAGTGGATCCTTGATGCCAGATGGTGAGCTTTTGGGGAATGTCCTCCCGCTTGTACTCGTGTTGGCGATGCCGCCGAATAGCGGGCGTCTAGGAGATATTTTCCTGTACCATGTAATCGTTTGTAAAAACTTTGTCTCAGAATAGATTTCGCTTTTTGTACATGATCTTTTGTAGTTTCGGATGTTTATACCGTTTCTTTATTGTACCCGGGAGTTCTCCTCTTCTGGCGATGCCTGCCAGGGATAGTTCTATTGGAGATCTTATTCTAAGAAAAATGTAATGGAAACAATTTTAACTTATACATCAGTTGTACTCAAGCTTCGACTTTAAGAAATTCACACAGCAGATTATGTTTTACCATTGTTTATTTCGGCCGTTTCTGGCGTCTGGCTTGTCTTTAGAAGTGGTACTTCTTCATATGTGTAGCATTCCAGCTACGCGGTATTGACTTTCCATCTTGGGATTCCAAACGGTATGCACCCTGGCCTGTGACGCCGATTATCTTGTAAGGCCCCTCCCAGGCGGGGGCGAGCTTGCCAGCATTTAACTCGGCGGTGTTTTGGAACACTTTTCGGAGAACCCAATCGCCAATGGTGAAGGCCCTAATTCGCATGTTCTTTTTGTAATTGCGGGCCACTTGTTGCTAGTGCCGGGCCAAACGCAATCGTGCCCTCTCCCTAAGCTCCACTGTAGTGTCAAGATCGGCGGTCTGTTCGGCGACGTTCTAGTCTGGAGTCTACAGCCCGTACTGTGCAGTGGGTACGACCACTTTTGCTGGGTTAACCGCCTCGCATCCGTAAACCAGGGAGAAAGGTGACTGTCCAGTGGCGGCTTTGGGGGTGGTCCTATCCGCCCATAGAACATAAGGCAGCTCGTCGGCCCATCGCCCCTTAGCTTTGATTAATCACTTCTTGAGGTTGTTGATAATCACCTTGTTACTTGATTCTGCCTGTCCGTTGGCCCGTGGATAGCGAGGAGTGGATGTTACCAAGTCGATGTTCCATTGTTGGCAATAATCTCGCGTCTTCTTGCCGATGAACTGCGACCCGTTGTCGCAAACGATTTCCGAAGGTATCCCAAAGCGGCATATGATATGCTTTTTGATGAACGCGATGACCTGTTATTCCTTTATCTCCTTGTATGCTTCTGCTTCAATCCACTTGGAAAAATAGTCGCTGACTGGGAGGAAGAACACCCGCTATCCAGATGAAGGTGGTAGCATTCCCACGATATCCATTCCCCAACTCATGAATGGCCACGGGGTTAACGTAGGGTGCAACGGCTCTGGTGGCTGGTGAGAAGTAGGAGCATGCTTTTGGCAGGCCTCGCATTTCTGGGAATATTCTGTCGCATCGTGGCGCATGGTTGGCCAGTAATACCCAAAGTTAAGGGCTTTGTTGGAGAGGTTACGACCTTCGGAATGGTTTCCAAATCCCCCTCATGCAACTCCCGGAGGATCTTTTGAACTTCGCATTTCGCCAGGCAGCGGAGCGAGGTTCTCGTGGCGGACTACTTGAACAAAACATTGTCTTCCGTGCTTTAGCGAGCCGCCCTCATCCTGAGCGCTCTAGCTTCGGACTTGTCCGCTGGTAACTGTCCGTGCTCGAGCCATCGTAGATATGGTTGAGTCTAGCACTCCTCCTCTTGGGTTGCGTCACGGGTGCTTACCTCTAGATTGTTGCCGTCGCGCATCACCTGATTCTCACTATCAAACATCTCTCTATCCCTTCTATCTAGAATATCCATTTGAGTACACACTTCTCCAGTCCTAGCGAGCTTTGGACCGAGTTATGCTACTTGCCTTGGGGGATCGGCTCCTCTGGGAATTGCTGGGGATAGCATGTGCACTAATGGGATTGAAGGGAACTCTCCTAGATCTAAGGCGGACGCCAAGTTTACCAAGGCATCGGCCTGGGCATTTTCCTCTTTAGGAACTTGCTGGATAGTGAAGGTTTTGAACTCACACATGATCTCCTTGACCTTTTCCGCATATGCGGCCATCTTGGCGTCTCTGGCAGCGAAGATCCCCATGATCTGGTTTACGACTAACATCGAGTTGCACTTTACTTCTAGCTCTTTGACAGACAAGTCTCGGGCGATTTTTAACCCCAGTATTAGCGCTTTGTACTCTGATTCATTGTTGGTGGCTTCGAAGGCACACCGTACTGCCTGCACTATCCTCTCACCCTTGGGTGATTTCAGCACTACGCCGACTCCAACTCCTCGACCGTTGGAAGCCCCATCCATGTGCAGGGTCCAAACTCCAGAACTCTCAGTCTCTGTTACGAAAGCTTCCTGCTGTTTGGCGGCACTCTCCAGCGTTGGGCTGAAATCATCCACGAAATCTGCCAACGCTTGAGATTTGATTGCCGTTCTTGGTTCATAGCCGATGTCGAAACCACTCATGTGAATGGCCCATTTGGAAATTCGACCGGGTAATTGGTGCGGACGATGATTGTGTGGGATTCAAAATAGGGCCTAAGCTTTGTTGAGGCCATCACCAACGCGAGTACCAGTTTCTCTAAAGGAGAGTAGATTGTTTTGATCGCGAGATGGGTGCGATTGATGTAATATACTGGCCTCTGGTCCCCTCCGTCTTCGCGTACCAACACCCCGCTAATTGTTGCTTCCGTCACCGCCAAATATAGAAAAAGATTTTTGCCTTCCTCGGGTTTGGACAACAGTACCGGGTTGGAAAAATATTGCTTTAACTGCTAAAAGGCTGCTTCATGTGTGGGTGCCCATTAAAACTTTTTATTTTCCGCAGCACATCATAGAATAACCAACCTCTATCGCACGATTTGGAGATGAAGCGATTCAGCGCTGCCACTGTGCTAGTCAACTTCTGTACATCTTTCACGCATCTGGGTGACCGCAAGTTGGCTATGGCTCGGATCTGATCGGGGCTGGCCTCGATATCGCATTGGGTCACCATGAAGCCTAGGAAACGACCAGACGTTACCCCAAATGCGCACTTAGATGGATTCAGCTTCATATGATAACTGTCCAACATCTGGAATGCCTCTTCTAGGTGCTGGATATGGTGAACTGCTTCTTGTGATTTGACGAGCATATCATCAATGTAAACCTCCATCGTCCTGCCTATTTGTTGCTGGAATATACAGTTCACCAATCTTTGGTAGGTAGCCCCGACATTTTTGAGCCCGAACGGCATGACCCGGTAACAGTAAGTACCCTGACTGGTAGGGGTGTGCAAATTTAGGTCCGGACCGAAATTTTGGACCGGACCGGACCGGACCGACCGGACCGAGGGTTAACCGGTCCGGTCCTCGGTCCATGAATTCTAGAAATTTCGGTCTCGGTCCGGTCCCGGTCCTGTCCTGGTCCGGACCGACTTTTTTAAAATATATATAAAATTATAAATTTATATATATAAATAATATTTCTTATGTTATAAAATTTATTTTTTATTATTGAAGTTTCACTTTCATGTATATACTTCGTAACATTATATTTTTCATAAATAATACGTAATTTTTTATTATTAAAAATATAATTTTTTCATTGAAAAATATTAATTTTTAAAAAAAAATAATATCCAGGTCCAAACCGGTCCAAAACTGGACCGGACCGGACCGGACCGGGACCGAGACCGGACTGGACCGAGAAATTTAGGTCCGGTCCTAGGTCCAAAGATTTGGAGGATTTCGGTCCTGGTCCGGTCTTGTCCGGTCCGGTTTTGGACCTATGCCCAGCCCTACTGACTGGTGATAAATGAAGTCTTCTCTTGATCTTCTGGGTGCATGTGGATCTGATTGTACCCGCTGAAAGCATCCATGAAAGTCAGCATCTCGTGGCCAGCAGTAGCGTCTACCATGGCGTTTGTGTGTGGTAATGGGAAAGAATCTTTCGAACAAGCCTTGTTGAGGTTTGTGAAGTCGATGCACACCCTCCACTTACCTTTTTCTTGCTCACCACTACAACGTTCGCCAGCCACTCCGGATACTTCACCTCTTTGATTTTTCCTGTTCTGAGTAGATTCTGGACCTCCTCATCAATGATTAGATTCCTTTCCGGTGCTAACTTCCGCCTTTTCTGCTTCACCGGTGGATGGCGGGGATCCACGTTCAGTCGGCGTTTGATAACGGCAGGATCGATCCCCTCCATGTCTCCGTGAGTCCATGCGAAGCTGCTACTGTGCTCTTTGAGAAAGTTGATCAACTCGGCTTTCCTCTCAGGGGTGAGATCCTGCCCGATTCTTATTGTCTGCTGGGGTTTCTGGCTGTCGAGGATAACCTCTTGGATCTTTTCGGCCTCGGGGTCCCATGGTGGTGCTGCCCCCTTGGCCTCCTTTAATTGCTATGCTATTTGGGTGACGGTCGCTTTGAGAGCGGACTTTTAGCACACTCTGGACCATCGCAAGTCACCTTTGATTTCACGGATTCCACAAGGAGTGGGGAACTTGATGGTCTGATGGTAGGATGACGGAACCGCCTTCATGTCGTGGATCCAAGGTCGACCCATGATGATGTTGTAGCAGGACGGGCAATTTATCACGGATAACCTTACTTGTAAGTTAACCCCCTTGGCATAAGTTAGGAGGGTTATCTCTCCGAGGGTGTGCGCGATCTCTCTGCTGAATCCTACTAGCGCTACAAATTTCCTGAGGATATCCTCAGGAACACGTTCTCATCAGGTTGTTGGAGCTCCCCGTGTCGATGAGAATCCTTCTCATCAACACGTTCCCTACTGGCAATGAGATAACCAGCCCGTTGTGGTGAGGGCCTACCAGACCGGCCGAGTCGGAGTCGTTGAAAGTAATGGTGTCTCTAGGGTGTCCCCCGGGGTTACGGATGCTCGCCATCAACTATCTATCTAGGTGTCCCCGTGCGTAGCGTTTTGCTGCCTAATAGGTGACACCGCAGATGTTTGAGCCTCCGGTGATGACGTTGACGATCTTGGCGTACTCCGGGGACAACGGGATATCCATTGGTTCTGACATATTCTGGCTGGCGGGTATCTCTGAGTTCGACGAGATCTCGGACAACAAACCCCTTGAATGGAGGTAAACTAGCTCTTTTTTGAGGGTGAATCATTCGTCTGTCTCATGCCCGTAATCCTCGTGAAAATCACACCGCTTTGTCTTATCTCTCTTGGGGTTGGGGTTCTCTGCCTTCTTGGGCCATCGGATCCTTTCCCCAAACTTCTCGAGGCATTTTACTATCTCTGCGTTCCCTAAACCGAGGTTGTACTCATGGACTTTCGGTCGCTGAG
Source organism: Fallopia convolvulus (assembly GCA_964016875.1). Classification (NCBI taxonomy): domain Eukaryota; kingdom Viridiplantae; phylum Streptophyta; class Magnoliopsida; order Caryophyllales; family Polygonaceae; genus Fallopia; species Fallopia convolvulus. Next base: position 24,879,259 of record OZ024729.1, read on the forward strand.
CGGCGTCCTTTTTCCCGTTCGGTTGTTTGACACCAGCAGCATGTACCCCGGGCGTCTCTGGCCGAGTTTTCAGGTACGGCTTCCCACGACGCTCCTTCCGATGGTCAAAGGAAGTCTTTCTCTCCACTCGGTCGAAAACCGAAGAAGCCCTTGTGGGAGCTTCATCTTCTTCTATCCTAATGTGTGCCAGAGCTTTTACCTGGACGTCCTCGAAGCTGTGGCAAGGATACTTCGTGAGTTCTTGGTAGAGCTAGCTGTTCGGGAGAAAGCCTCTCCAGAAGGCTTCAATAGAGGTAGGTACCTCGCAGAGCGGGATTGCCACCTTCTCGCGGTTGAACCGGTTTAGGAATGCTCTCAGGGACTCGCTTGGCCTTTGGGCCACTCAGTAGAGATCGTTAGATTGTTCATCAGTTTCTGGCTACTGGCGAACTACACCCTGAAGGCGTCCACCAGGCCGGCGAAAGACCCTATGCTTCCCCGCGGAAGGTTGATAAACCAAGTCAGGGCAGCGCCGGACAACGCGGTTCCAAATCCTTTGCACATGATTGATTCTCTAGACTCTTGCGCAACGGAACTAGTCATCATCTTCTGTTTGAAGATGGCGACGTGCTCGACAAGGTCCCCCGTCCCGTCGTAACTAGGAACAGTCGGGACAATGAATCTCTTTGGGATATCTACGTTGGCGATTGGATTCGTAAAAGGGGATTCATTGTATCCGTCCGGGGCCTCTCTCTCGACCAGAGGGGGCTCCTCGGGAATTTGGGCGATTTTTTCTTCGATCTCTTTCAGCAAGTCCTTCATGTACTTGTTAAACATGACCTCCATAAAGGCGTTCGGAAGAGGTGTCTGACTCTCAGTCCTCCCGCCGTCAACAAGATGGAAAACCCCAGTGCTTGCAATCCTATTCCCGGATGCCGAGGCGGTTGGCGCCCCTGGGAGGGTAGCTGCTGGGGTGACCATTTCCGCCGACGAGGGCTGGCCTCCGGCTACAAAGAGAGGGTTAGATGCTTCTCCCATATTGAGGCGAGCGGTTACCTCTCTAAGGGTGCGGCGGGTCGTGGCCCGTTCTGTGACGCAAACGTCGACTACAATTGTTTGCGCAGGTGGGCGTTTTCCGACGTCAATTGAGCGATGTGGTCCAGGTGGGACTGGTTGTGTTCTTTCTGGTTGGACATGTCCTGCTAGAGGATCGTAATCTTGGTCGCGAACTCATCTAGGATGCTGCAGAAGTTTAGAACCTCTTCGGCCCCGTCTCCCATAGACCCACCTGCCGTGTTCGCATCGCGTTCTCCGCCGACCCCTCCTTCGATGGGAAGTGCTGGTGCAGGCGGATTCGACATCTTTGGCGAAGGACTTGGACTTTGATTGGAAAGGGATGAAACCGGCTAGGGCCACACGGTAGGCGCCAAATTGTTTTGGAAAATTTTCGACTAATGATCAATACGGATGCTCGGTGTTGAGTGTGAGGCTGTACTAACCGGTAAGCTATTATCCGATCAAAGTAAGAACACTAGAATGAAAGTTCGATTGGAAATGTATTTGATTTTGAGAGCTCAATTACAACTGTTTTTGCATACCCTTTACATGTGATTCCCCCATCCTTATTATACTATCGCCGGTTGGGGCCTTTGGCGCGGCTACCCACGATCGTCATGGTCCTCGCCCACGTCCCCTGCCGTTCTACCGTCGGTTTTCCCCACTTCCTTCAACTGCTCATCCTTTTCTGGAGACGTCTGAGCTGGATTGGGCCCTTGGGCTTAGGTTCTTCTTGGTGGGCTGAAGCGAAAATGGATCTGCGATCCTTGGGCACAACAGTTTGCTCATGCTATATTGTGTTGGCCAAGATAGAAGACGAGTGGGCTCTACTTGCCTTGATTTGGAATTTGATACTATATAAATAAATAAGATTATCAAATAATAAAACAAATATTCTTATAGAATTTAAATGGGTAAAGCATGAGTTTTGTAATTTTATTTTTTAATTGACTTTTCAGAGGCCTATTTTATTCTTTCTTAATGACTTCACTCGCTCAATAGAGCGTGAACTGCACTCACACAACCACGCCAACACTCATGTGTTTAATCGAACACAATTGTTAAGTTTAAGTATTTAATAGGTCTAAAACAAAGATGAGGTGTCTAAATGACCAATTCACACAAGTTTAGGGGGTTGTATATGTTTTAAGCCCTCAAAATTATATGACAATATATTTTATATTAGATAATTTATGGTTATTTATTTATATTGTTATTTTAATTAGTAGGAAAACCATGCATTGTACAATATCCTTATCAAAATAATATCTAAACTGATAAAGGAAACTATAAATACTAATATTAACAAGATAAAAGATTTACAAATATAACAATATATATTAACATGCCACAGCTCATGGTCGGGGACGAACATGCATCTTGGCACTTGAAGTCTGAAAACGATGAGTACCAATTGCCTTAGTGAAAACATCAACAATCTGATCAAGAGACCGGACATGATGAACAACAAGTTCTTGAGCAGAAACTTGTTCCCGAACGAAGTGGTAGTCAATGTTAATGTGTTTGGAGCGCTGATGAAAAATAGGATTAGCTGACAAGAAGGTGACACTGAGATTATCACACAAAAGGATGGGCGGGCGATCTACAAGAATAGCCATTTCTTGAAGAAGCTACTGCAACCAGATGAGCTCGGCAGCGGTGAAAGCAATCGCCCGGTACTCTGCCTTAATACTAGAACGAGCAACAACCTTTTGCTTCTTGGATGACCAACTGATAAGATTATCGCCAAAATAAATGGCAAGACCATGCTAAGATCGACAAGCATCAGGTGAAGCCCAACCAACATTAGAAAAAGCAACAAGCCATGATGTCCGGCTTTTTAGTCGTGTTTTTAGGGTGTGTTTTCAGTGTGTTTGAGTCTTTTTCGTTAGTTTTGTGTTTTGTTTTGAGTCGTTTGTGTAGGTTTTCGTATTTTCTTAAGATATGGTGTCTACATAAGCTTTGTTGGTGTTTTGTAGGTTTTAGAAGCTGTTTGAAGTATATTTTGAAGAAAGGAGGAAATCACTTGAAGATAGCACTCAAGAATGAAGCAAGGCCAAATAAAAGCACTTAAATAAAGAAGTGAAGAATCAAGTTTGATCTTGGAAAGAGGTAGAGAAACTCGTTACAAAGACATAGGAAAAAGAATCGAGTCAAACGGAGGTGTAACGAACCCGCTACGAAAGTTTTACTCTTGGCTATTTGCAATGCTGAACAGGCTCGGTACCGACGTGCTCCTTGTCCAATTCGGCGCAATTAATGTTATTTTATCCCTTTAAATAGTTTCCTTATGGGATAATCTTTTAAGAAGGTTTATTTCCTTATAGATAGCTTTTTAGATAGATTAGTTTCTCTATAAATACGTTTGTTTAGCCTTTGTTTTTCTACAAAAAATCTCACAGTTAACCTAGTTTAGGGTAGAGAGAGAAGGGAGGAGGCGTGAGAGGGGGATAGAGAGTAGAGATTGGAGATTACTTAGAAGACAAGTTTACTTTGGATATGCTTGTAAGTTTCCTTTTTATTAATTTAGATGTTTTTAACTATGAATTGTGAGTAGTCTCTCTCTAAGGTTGGGGTTTAACCAAACAATGGTTGTGCATGCTTGTTTGTGATCATGATTTGATTGTTATTATTGCATGAATCTATTCTCTTGTACTTAATCCTTGAAACGAAGGTTGAAGGGAAAGACTACCGAATTTTTGCTATGCTTGTGGTATGATAGAGCATGTAGATATGGATTGTGGGGATAATGAAGCTCGTGAGTTACAAGGGGAATATGGGGACTGGCTTCGAGCTTCACCGTTGAAATCACTACATGCAAGGGAGATAGCTGAAAGGGAAAGGGAGAAGGCAGTTTTAATGGGGAAGAAAAACAAACCAGGGGGTGGTGAAGGTAGTAGTGGTGAAAAGAAAGTCAGGAAATCGTTGCTTGAGCTATTCGATAAAGAGGAGGAGGAGTCGGACGGCAATCCTCCTAAAGCAGTGGAAACAACAGAAGTGGAGTTGGGGGTTGGCACGCTCACTTTAACTGAAAAAGGGGGAGATAAGGAAATTAAAAAAGGGGGGATTGGGCAATGCGTTGCTCAACAAGAGAAAGATGGGGGTTTTAAAGAAGGTGAGGTGTTTGGTGAGAGGGTTATTAATGAACGGCAAGTGGAAAAATCAGAGGGGAGGGAGGAGAAAGAAAAATTAAATGGGAATGGAGTAGATAATGAGGAGAGAGAGGCTGGTGAGAGTGAGGCAAAAAAGAAAGGGGGTGGATCCTGGAAGAGGAGAGCAAGAAAAGAAGGAGGGGATGGGGCTTTGCATGCAGACGTGGGGTCTAAGAGGAAAGAAATGAATAGTCCCATGCAAATTGATGATATGGAGCACACTCAAAAAAAGATTATTTTATCGGCGGGGGAGACGGGAAGTCTCCCTTGCCGAGATCAATGAGTTGTTTAAGTTACAATTGTCGGGGATTGGGGACGGCCCGGGCAATTGCAAGGCTCACTAGTTTAGTGAGAAGGGAGGCCCCGAGGTTGGTTTTTCTTATGGAAACTAAATGTGACCATAGGAAAATGGAAGATTTGAGAATTAAGTTGGATTTTGAAGGATGCTTTACGGTTGATTGTGTAGGCAAGTCTAGAGGTTTGTGCCTAATGTGGGAAAAAGATGTAGAGGTTACCATAAGCTCGTATACTAGACATCACATTGATGCTAGTGTAGCTCAAAAAACCGAAGGGAAAAGTTGGCGTTTTACGGGGTTTTATGGTTGGCCGAACAAAGAAGAAAAACATCATTCATGGGATTTGCTTAGAAGGCTGAAGGAGGAGGATCATAATGCGTGGCTATGTGTTGGGGACTTCAATCAGATTTTAAGAAGAGAGGAAAAGGAGGGTGGAAATGAACCGGATTGGAGTGAGATAATGAAGTTTAGTAGCACGATTGATGCTTGCGGATTGGCTGAAATTCTGTTCTCGGGCCCTAGGTTTACTTGGGACAATGGTAGAATGGGGGAAGATTTCATTCAGGAGAGACTAGACAGGGGTTTGGCAAACGAGGGCTGGTTTGAACTGTTCCCCAACGGACGTATTTGTCACTTGGAGCGGTTTGGATCAGATCATTTGCCTATTTTGGTGGAATTCTTTCGATGTGGTGATAGTGAGGATGAGAAGATAAGGGGCCCCAGACCGTTCAGATTTGAAGCAATGTGGGTTAAGAACGAGGGGTGTGAAGGGGTGATTGGAAACTGTTGGAAGAATCCGAGTACAAGAAATCAGATGGATGGGGTGATGGGGAAACTTATGAGATGTGCAGAGGAGCTGAAAAGTTGGAATAAGGAGGAATTTGGAAATATATGTTTCAAGCTTATGAAGGTTAGGGATGAGTTGAGGAGTTTGAATAAGATGGGCATGAGAGGGGAGTGGGTGAATAGAAGGCGAGAGTTGGAGAAAGAAGAAAGGGAGCTAATGGAGAAAGAGGAGTTGTTATGGTTTCAACGGGCGAAAGCAAATGAGCTGAAATGGGGTGATTGTAATTCCGCTTTCTTTCACAGGAATGCAAATGGGCGGAGGAAAAGGAATAAGATAAGGCGTTTGGTTGATGAGGATGGAATGGAATGGAGAAGTCATGCTAATAAGACAAAGGTGGCTGTTAATTATTTTCTTGAGCTCTTTAAAACTAATCATAACACACACACCTTTACGGCTCTTCAAGGAATCTCGCCTTTAATATCGGAGGAGGATAACTTGATGCTCTTACGCCCATTCATTGGAGAAGAGGTACATTCTGTTCTTTTTTCAATGCATCCTACTAAATCCCCGGGTCCTGATGGTATGTCAGCTTTGTTTTTTCAACAACACTGGCATATTGTTGGGCCTGAAATTGTAGGATTTGTTATTAGCATTTTAGAGGGTTCCTCTTTTCCCGATAAACTCAATCACACATTTATTTCCTTAATTCCAAAAGTGTCTGACCCTTTTCGTATGAAGGATTTTCGCCCGATTAGCTTGTGTAATGTTCTTTATAAGATCATTTCAAAGGTGTTGGCGAACAGGTTCTTTACAAAGTGATTTCTCCTTCTCAGAGTGCGTTTGTTCCGGGGAGACCGATTACAGATAATGTTCTTTCTGCCTTTGAGATTTTCCACTACATGAAGAATAAGAGGAAGGGAAAGAAAGGGTACATGGCTCTCAAGTTGGATATGGCCAAAGCATATGATCGGGTGGAGTGGAACTATTTAGAGAATTGTATGCGTGGATTCGGTTTTAATCACAGGTGGACAGAACTGATTATGAAGTGTGTGACTTTTGTGAGCTTCTCGGTTTTGATGGATGGTATTCCTTCACAGGATTTCATTCCGACCCGTGGTCTTAGACAAGGGGATCCGTTGTCACCTTATCTCTTCTTGTTGGTTGCGGAGGGATTCTCGGCTCTTATAAAACAAAGTGAAGGCCAGGGAAAGCTGAGTGGAATTCGCATTGCTAGGGCAGCCCCTGTGGTGTCTCATTTGTTCTTTGTTGACGATAGTGTTCTGTTTGCACAAGCGTCTTGTCAACAGGCCTTAGAAAGGGTTAATATCCTCCGGTGTTACGGAGCAGCGTCGGGACAGCAAGTCAACTTTGGGAAATCAGAACTATCTTTTAGCAAGAACATTGATACTGAACAGCGGGAAGCATTACAAGAGCTGCTTGGCGTCCAAGAGGTTGAAAAACATGACAGATATCTTGGCCTTCCGACGATGGTTGGGAGATCAAAAAAGTGATTTTTTCCCAGGTCAAGGAAAGAGTGTGGAAGAAATTAAAAGGCTGGAAAGCGGGAACGTTGTCAAGAGCAGGGAAGGAAATTCTTATTAAATCAGTGGCCCAGTCTATCCCGATGTATACGATGTCGTGCTTTAGGTTGCCCAAGTCGCTTTGTGAGGAGATCAAGCAGCTTATGTGCAAGTTTTTATGGGGAGATTCGTCTGATGTTGGGAAACTCCATTGGATGAACTGGAGACGCCTTTGCAAGCCAAAAAATAGTGGCGAACTAGGTTTCAAAAACCTGGAAAGCTTTAATATGGCGCTGCTTGCTAGGCAAGGTTGGAGGTTTTTACAGACACATTGCACCTGATTTTTGCTGTGAAATTTGTGGCCTAAGGGAAACTGTTATGCATGCTCTGTTTGGGTGCGTTACTCCGACTGATGTTTGGGAAAATTTTCCGACGCTGGTGGAGTTAGGGGAAATTGCACCAACATTTTTGGACTGGGCGGAATTAGTTCTCAATCAGGCTTCGGAATGGCAAGGGGAATGGGCCTACTTATGCTGGGGGCTATGGAGGACGAGAAACAAGACTATTTTTGAACAAAAAAGCTCATCAGCTGAAGAAGTGTTAGAGAATTGCTTGATGTTGAAGAAGGAATTTGTTTCTGCACAGGATAGTTTCAAGGGAGAAACAAGGCCAATGGATCATTCTTTGCTGGTGTGGAAAAAACCGGACGCAGGTTGGGTGAAGATTAATGTTGATGCGAGTGTCAATGGTCGTAAGTGTGGTATTGGTATCATTGGCAGAGGCTATACTGGCGAGGTGATCTTTGTTGGGGCAAGGAGAATTCAAGATGGATCGGAAGTTGATGTCGCTGAGGCAGAGGCGGGTCGCTAGGGAGTACAAGCTGTTGTAGCTTTGGGGCTAGAACGTGTTGTTTTGGAGTCCGATTGCAGCAAACTGATTGCGGTGGCGCAAGGTGATCGCATTCCGGACACTGTCTTTGGAGATGTATGTGCATTGGCGCTTGCCGACAGTGCTCAAGTTTTATTCTGCAACTAGACGAAATGCAACCGAAATGCAAACAAGGCAGCAGATTGGTTAAGTAAATGGAAGCATGCGGTTTCTTTCTTTGTTCGTGATAATTTGTCCTTTCCATTAGCGTTTTATGATGTATTGGATTATGACTTGGCTTTGAGTTAATGAATTTGGGTTTCTATCAAAAAAAAGCAAAAAAAGCTCTCATTTTAAAAATGAGCTTTTACAAATCATCTTGGGCCCAAAATCAAAATTAATTTTGTGGGTCAAAATTAGCCCAAAATAATATTTTAAAAAAGGGAAAAAGGGGGCGGTTTTGGATTCAGGTGGTTAATTAACCACTTTCCAATTAGTCCACCAGTATATATATTAACCAATTCACGTTTTTTTTTGGGATGGTTACTGAACTCCAAAGAAACAAATGTAACCTGCACAAGAAGAAAACCAATTGTAAATACCATTCCAATCTCTTTCAATCGTTGGTATCCCCACGTTCAAAAAAAATTAATCGCCGAATGCAGACCGGTTTAAGAGGCTGTAAAAGCCGTTATCGCTTGCGATGAAGACGGCAAGGCAATGACCGGTGAGACAGAGGCGAGGCCAACAAGTAGTGGAATACCCGCCAATTTCCATCCATCGGAGAATGAGACGGTCTGCCATGAAGGGGATTAATCGGTTCGTCGGAAAGGCTCTCACCAGGAACGAACTGCTCTCGAACAAGATTCCGGTGGCGATCAGAGAAGTAATGGTGGTGTTGGCCTTAACGTTTGGGCAGACGAACAAGTCAGATTTATCGTCGATGATGGATCTTGACTTATAAGGGGAAACAAACGACTCTTTTCCTCCACCGGATACAACCACAGAGAATAATGTTTTGGGGAAATTCTATGCCTACTCTCCATAGATTCAACATTGGGCTTTGAGTGGTTCATTTGCATTATCTACAAACGTGGAGTAGAAGAAGTATGTCTTCCAAATACGGTGGAACTTGGCATTCAGTTCTTGAAGTCTTGTTAGGACTAATTAGTCCCTAAAACATGGAAATTAATTAATTTCCTCTTGGTTCAAATATCTTTTAGTTTGTTTGTCTTATGCAGGGAATCAAGACAGATTTGTAGTTGGATTGAAAGTAATTACTTTCATACCTCTACATCCTCTCACTGTTCATAGTTGATTCGAAAGTAATTACTTTCGGGTTTATATGCCATGTCTTGAATCGTGGTTGATTTGAAAGTAATTACTTTCGGGTCTCCACTTTAAGCAAAATGGTGATGGATTTGGGAGTATTACTCTCAAACTATTGCACCCAATAAATCCTTTGCTATGCTGTAATACTGCCCAATTCATCCCAGGAGTTTTCCATACACTTGAGCAATTTGGCACGCTCGGTGGGACCTTTCTTTCTTTTCATCTTTAAGTAATGTTGATACTTTAAACCTAATACGTTGTTGCATGAAAATGATTTTGAATGCAACATCCATCTTAGACGAGCTTCCCACGACATACCTCATATATGGAAGGTTGTGGATTAAGAGGAGATCGTCGAAGTGTTCTTTTACTTAAATGGGGACTCACTTTTAGGAGATTCTCACTTAAGAACATCTTTGGAGATCTCAATGCCTTAATAGAGGAAATTATCTCTCAATGTGTATAAAGGTTGCTCTTCATGAACTCATGCCTTGGGGGTAAAACGGTCTTGACAAATATGGACTGAAATCCCTAGGTAACAAACCTTATAACATACGAGTTTGTGGTATGATGATCCCAAGTATTAGTAGCACCAAGCCTTTATTAGAGATTCTCTCAAACCCACCATCCAAGTCATCAAGATAAAGAGGGTTGTGAAACATTCAACCCAACTTATCTCCGAGACCACCAAGGTCAACAAATTAAGGAGAATAAAAGGTCACAAGAATGGATCCGAGAGGATTAAATCACTTGGTTTATTACAAACTCTACACCTTAAAAGTTGGCTAAGGCAATATGAGAGGCATTTGATGAGCTCACATCACTAAAACATCTATAATCATCCCTCCAATTGATGCTCGGACTCAAATCTATAACGAGTCTATCCTTATTAAAATGGGAGAATATGATCAAGTCAATAAGACTTCCTTTGTGGAGGAGACTTAACTCGATATTCCATTTGGAAAAAATTTAAGCCTTTAAGACCTAAAAAAGTTTAGGGGGTTAAGAAATTGTACATGTTTCCTTATATTCCAATTGAAGAGTGAGACCCATCAAGGACAATAAGTCCAACAACCCATATAACTAGATCTCAAACCTATTTTGGACTTGTCTCAAGGTCTAGGATTAGAGAAGTTTCATGCGTAATCATGATCCTAAGGTCACTTAATCTATTGACCTCTTCCATATCTTGGTTACCATATTTGGTGCAAGAAACAATGGTTCTTCATTTAAGAAGAACCTATGATCTTCTTTCCTAGATAAGGAGTTTCTACTTGCATCCATTTAAAAGAAAATTATACTTGTCTTCCAAGGCGAGGTAAAAAAGCATACTAATATTAGTTGCAATTCCGTTCAACATAAGGTGGGTCGCTAAAAGAGTTAAAAAATGATAATATACATGCAAATGATAGTTGGAAAGAGTTTAGGCAATCCTTCCTAGAAGGTGGGTCTGAATGCAATCCTATGATGCATAGAATAACAATAAACAAAATTAAATCCAAAGTCTTGATTTTTGAACTACGATGACTTGATTCTGATTCGTCAGATACGTAGGAAGCTCAATATAAAGCAAAAAGCTCATTGAGTTCAGTCACGATATCAAAAAAATAAAAATCATATTTAATTGAACCTATGGTTCTTTGAGACCTACACTCGACTCGATATCTCTTTTAAAAGAGTCGTGTAGGAGACTCGGCATCTATAAGATTGAGTCCAATCATAAATATTAAGTTGACTTTTCAATGTAAATATAAAGTCAAAATTCAACTCATGTTATTTGATTCCTAGAACTACGTTTGACTTGATTCCACGTCATATAAGTGGGTACGTAGGACATTTGACATAACATATAAATATGTCATATTCAGTTATAAATTAAATTAAAAATATATAAATCTTTAAACACATGTTTGATAGTGAAGAGATTAGATAACCCTTCCTAGAAGGTGGGTTTAAGCGTATTCACATCGCGCAGATGATAGTTGGTTTGGGTCCGAGCAACCCTTCCTAGAAGATGGGTTCGGGTTCGTTCCACTGATGCGTGAAAGTCAAACCAAACACCAAAATTAAAACACTATGAACTACGCAAGGCTTGATTCTCTTTAAAGAGATACGTATGCAACCCATCAAAACTGGGTGCAGCCCAAATCACAAAAACCACATAATATTTTGTATCGGTATTGCTTTTAATCAAAAGAGTCAAAAGAGAGGGTCGAACTAAAATAAAAATAATTTAAATGTGTTTTGCAATTTTGTATACATTTTTGCTCAACAATGCATATTATCTCTTGTCATTGATATGGTTATCTATTTCTTGAGACCTATATGAGATATTAGTTCATTGCATGTGAAATCATATGATGGAGAACTTATTTGTTTTAACCACTTTTTATCCTCTCTTTTTACCTACCTTATCATTATCCTCTTTTTGAAGCCAATTTCCTTATAGATAGCTTTTTAGATAGATTAGTTTCTCTATAAATACTTTTGTCTAGGCTTTGTTTTTCTACACAAAATTCCACAGTTAACCTTGTTTAGGGTAGAGAGAGAAGAGCGGAGGTGTGAGAGGGGGATAGAGAGTAGATATTAGAGATTACTTGGAAAACAAGTTTGCTTTGGATTTGCTTGTAAGTTTCCTTTTTATTAATTTAGATGTTTTTAACTATGAATTGTGAGTAGTCTCTCTCTAAGGTTGGGGTTTAACCCAACAATGGTTGTGCATGCTTGTTTGTGATCATGGTTTGATTGTTATTATTGCATGAATCTATTCTCTTGTACTTAATCCTTGAAACGAAAGTTGAAGGGAATTTCTCATTCGTAGTTGAAGCGAAAGCGGAAACCTTGAATCAGAATAGTCAAATTAGGGTTTTGAAGTGAAAGCGGATCAATCCTAGTTGAAGTAGAAGAGATAGATAGTAAGTTTATAGATTGAACGAAAGTTAGTTAATTACTTGCTTAAGTTGACGAAAGTTGACACATTTATGTGATAAAAGCGTGATCTTTATGTTTCATAAGCGTTTGTATGCATGATTGTTGTTGCGAGGATACCTTTACCTTATATTTTCTCTTTCCTTGCTAAAAACCCTAGCTTTTGTTAATTGCTTGCGCTCCAAGTAATAGAACTTGACACTAAGACTTTCTCCCGTGGACGAACCTGACTCCCCTGTACTCTACGGGGTCTTGATTATAAATTTATTTGTTGTCAAGAAACCCTCTCAACAAGCCACTTATCAGTCGATTTATTAAGAGACAACCCAGACGAGAGAGTGCCCTTAAGGTAGCGAAGATTAATCCGTTTGACGGCGGCCCAATGGAAATCAGTCGGCTTATGCAAAAACTGACGTACCCGATTCACAACATATGAAATCTTAGGTCGAGTAATAGTAACGTACTCCGATAAAGATGTGGATCGGAAACAGGATCACCAGATAGGACCGGGCGAGAGCCAGGCTCAGCAATGGACGCAATAGGTTTTGCGCTTGACATGTCACTTCGCTCTAAAATATCAACATTGTACTTTTGCTAGCATAAGTGAATAGATGAATAGGAACGAGCTAGTGACCTCAATGCTGAGAAAAAAATGAATTGATCCAAGATCCGATCCTTCAGCGAAAAAGCCACGATTAGTGATCCAGACGCTCTGCACTCTGCGTCGTCTGACGATTTAAGCGAAGTATTTTGGAGATAGATGAATCTCATTTGCATGGCAAGATCCCAAGACATGTACCTTGTTAGCATAACACAAATACACTGTTTCGAATTAAACTAGTTAAAGAATAATAACTCGACCAATATCATAGTCAAATCGAATTTACAAAGTATATTTTGATCATCCTAACACATTATAGATTTAACAACTTTTTCTTTCTACTTTTGACGGGAGATAATTAATCCAAGTCCTAATAAAATGAAAAAGACCCCAGTGGGCTCTATACCTAATTAAAGGAAATTAATAAAAGATAAGAAAGCAGGCCACAAATAAGGCATATAAGTAAGGTGATGGATTAGATTCCGTGAAAGAAAGGAAGAAGAAAAAAAGCATTAAATGTCGTAGTCTAAAGAGGGTCCTCTGTGGCCCTCCTTTGCCTCTGAATTGGTTTTGATTCTGTAGCAAATTCGATCAAGGGTGCTTCTTTTTGAATTGCTTTAGTAATGTGAACCCTAGCTAGCTAAAAAGTAAGCCACCCAAAAAGTGGTGTTCTTGACCGTCGTCTTATGCTTTAAATTATATATGGTCGCAATAAAATTAAAGACCACCTCTTCTTAATTATATACCTACAATTTATAGCATGCATCAAATTTCAGTCACGTTTGTATCTAATTCATAGTTTAATGGAGGTTTTGTTCATATGCGTACAACTTGAATAAATCCGATAATCTTCACATAATTAATACGGAGTAAGAAGTTTTACATCAATGAGAGATTGAGAGGTAATTAATTAACTTGTTGTTGAGGGCAGTAAAAAGCAAAAAGATGCAAATAGAGGTATCAAAAAGGACCGGCATAGGATTAAACAAAGAGTACAACAAGTGATACCAACTTCCACCTCACTCCTTTGAATTCCTTCACCTACCCAATCAAACATTCAATATTAACCTCCGGAACTACTACTACTACTACTATAGACTAGGAGTCCTAATTTCACAAGGCAGCGCTGACCCGAATACCCGCATCGGATAACCCGAATGCAAAAACTTTGACTTTTGTTGATTTATTGCTCTTATTTATTATTTGTGGATTATTCAAAAAGCGAGGTTTTGATCGATCAGGGCATGCAATGTGCCGTGTTTGGGCCATCCCATTTGTAAATTCCAAATAGAATGGGATTCTGTCCCCTTTTCCTGAGGCCTGAGCCGATCCATGATCCATCCAAACACGACGCTACCACTTTCCCTCCACGCTTATTAAAGAAGAACGAGACCCGACGACGAGTAGTAGTGAGCAAGTCTTGCAGTGCCAGGTGTCACCTGCCATCTGGATTTCGTAAATTGCTTTCATCGTCAACCAACTGGGTCCCACCCAACCCCCCCCCCCTCTCTCTCTCTCTCTCTCTCTCTCTCTCTCTCTCTATATTTGGATTTCCCCTTTTATTCATCCTCCGCTGATCTCCTCTTATTACTTATCTTTCACACAGACAGAGACAGCGCCAGAGCGAGAAACTAGCAAGGGGCGCAAACTCACGCAATTAATTGAATTTTGAGCAAATTCGAAACTAAATCTGTGAAAATTTGAGGAATTATGAAATACGATCGATAGTCTCAGCTAGCGGTTTGGGATAGTAGAGAGGAAGAGATCGGAGGAGCAATGGCGAAGAAGGAGATGGTGGTGGTGGCGGATAGGGATACGGCAGCGGCGGCGGCGGAGGAGGAGCTGAAGAGGGAGCTCAAGACGATTACGAGAACGATTATCGAAGAAGAGAGAGACGAGGTTGCGATAACGGACGCCATTGACAGGGCGAAGGAAGTTCTGTGCTCTCTTAGGGATTTGCAGGCTAGGAAAACGACGTCGTTGGGGGTGGATGATGTCTCCCTTTCTTGCCCTGACGAGTTTCGTTGCCCTCTCTCCAAGCAGCTCATGAGGGATCCCGTCATTGTTTCAACTGGTCAGGTATAAAACAAGAATATTCCCCTTGACACTTTTATACTTCCTCGCTCTTTTAACACAATCATACTACTCTAGTAGATATTGCATGGCTTCTTTGGTAAGCGTTCTTGATGCTCATTTTATTATTGCGTATGGTGATTGTGTTTCCTTGACCTTTTCTGAAACATTTTTCTGTGATTCTGCTATTTTGCTTAGTTTGTTTGCTGATTATGCTTCAATCTTCCGGACACTACTCTGTACCAATTTTGTATGTGATCTCATACTTGGAATAAAACTTGGGCTCTTTGATATTATAATGCTCTTCAATTTCATTTACAATCTAGGTGATGATAATTTGCTTGGTATTTGTTGTCTAAAATGCAGACTTATGACAAACCCTTGATCCAAAAATGGCTAAAAGCAGGGCACAGAACCTGCCCAAGAACCCAACAAGTTCTTTCCCACACACTCTTAACCCCAAACCACCTAGTCAAAGACATGATCTCCAAATGGTGCCAAAGTTACAGAATCAAATTACCGGATCGCCAATCACAATCCATCACCAAAGAAGATGGATTAATCCTCGAGCCAGATCGCGATCATTTCTCCTCCCTTCTTTCCAAAATCTCCTCCTCCTCCTCAATCACATCCCAAAAGTCAGCTGCCAAAGAACTCCGCCTTCTCACGAAACGAATGCCATCCTTCCGCGCCCTCTTTGGCGAATCCACCGATTCCATTCCTCAACTCCTAAAGCCTCTAACCAATCAAAACTTATGTACCACCACCCAAACCCACCCTGATCTCCAAGAAGATCTGATCACAACCCTATTAAACCTCTCAATCCATGACAGCAACAAAAAGCTCGTGGCGGAAACTCCAATGGTGATCCCCGTCCTAATCAAAAGCTTAAGATGTGGGACCATTGAAACAAGGAGCAATGCAGCTGCAGCATTGTTCACATTATCAGCCCTTGACTCAAACAAGGCTCTGATTGGTCAATCCGGGGCTTTAGGGCCTTTAATTGGCCTTTTAAACGATGTGGGTAACCATTCGTCGGCAGTGAAAGATGCAGCATCAGCAATTTTCAATTTATGCATCTTACACGAGAACAAGGCAAGGGCCGTAAAAGAAGGTGCAATTGGTGTCTTGCTAAGTAGGATCAAGAACGGTGTCCATGTGGATGAGTTGCTGGCTATTCTTGCAATGTTATCGAGTCACCAGAGGGCGATTGAAGAGTTGGGCGAGCTAGGAGCCATTTCTTGCCTACTCGGGATCATAAGGGAGTCGTCTTGTGCTCAAAATAAGGAGAATTGCATTGCAATCTTGTATACCGTTTGTATGAATGACAGGACTAAGCTGAGGGAGGTGAGGGATGAAGAGAGGGCGCGTGGGACATTGTCTAAGCTTGCTAAGGACGGTACGTCTAGAGCTAAGAGAAAGGTGAATGGTGTCCTTGAGAGACTGAACAGAGCTATGAATTTGACACACACTGCCTAACCAAGTACATGAGATGATCTCTTTTTTGTTTTGGTTGGTGGGTTGGGTAGAATCTGCAAACTGGAATGCATGTAAATGTTTTCTATCTTCTTTACCAATTTTTCTGTGGCCCTTTTCTCACTTCACCCTTAATGTAAATTCTTTCTTTTTGATCCGATCTCTCATTTGTTTTGGGTATTTGGTTTGTTTTCTTATGGGTTATGAGTTTAGAGCTACTATCAGTAAAATCTGATACTCAGGTACCCTTGAAGTAACTTCAGAATGGTTTTTTTTGCCAGATCCTTTTTTGTTTTTTAAATTTCAACATCTTGATGATGGAGTTTTGTCCTCATTTTCACCCTCAAAATGGTAGGACAAAAAGGATTGGATAGGCTGGCTTATTTTTTTAAATAAGATGAGCTATTTAGTGGAACAAAGAGAGGAGTATAATTTTCTTATGAAGATTTGAGAATCTTGAAGAAACTACCAAACTAATGCTTTTTCAAAAATATTTTAGTCATTTGGAGGAAGATTTTACAACTTTTTGCCCCAGTAGCTTGCTCTCTGACAATAAATAGTTCCAAAAGTATGAACTGTCCTACTGCTGTCATGGACTGATTTCATTCATTCCATGTATTAATTAAGATAATGAATGGTTGAGATGAGATTACAACCAGATCGAGCAAAAACAGTGTGTTGATATTTAATATTGTAGGTTGGATAAGATGTAGAAATAACTCACATCTAAAGTTGGAGGGACTTGATAAATCAGTGAAAATTTGAAAAAACAATGATTGAGTGAACCCTTAGATAAAACATATACAACCGACCAAGTCTTGAAGCTTTTGTCTGCCCTAATAAAACAAATTTAAGTGTGGGATGGTGGTAAGTCCACATCTATTTGCCTAGCTTCACAAGGTTTGGAATGGACTGTTTTTGGTCATTTCCTCCCTAATAAGAGAGGCTGAGAGGGGATGGGTGGTCTACCACTTGTCTTCTCTTCTTCAGTCCTAAATCCATCATTTAGAATCTAAGTCTCTCTTGCTAGTTTGATTTAAGTTCTTCCATTTCTTTTCTTTTAAGTTGACTGCTTTCATTTTCATTATAGAGGAATCCAATCTTGATGGAGATGTGCATACCTCATCCATCATTATTAAAGGGCTGGCTATTTGAAAGAAAGGGATTATGGGAGACAAAAACTAGGGTTGATTAGTCAAAAGTGTGAATTACAAGAAACTAGCCTTAGTTTGGCCTACTATGTACAAAATAACCAATTTACAATTAATAATATATTTTACGACCCATTATTATATAGATGTGCACCGATTGTAACCTTGCAATCTTGCATAAACATTTTCTAAAAGTATGTAGCACCTAAAATACTCCTAAATTATCTTTCAACAAAGGATTTTGCCATTTACATTTTTTTCTTAATGTGCATTAATGCTAAATGATCGAGGTTACATGTTAATTTATAAATCTCATGGTGGAGAAAGTGAGTTCAATAGAACTTTTATTTTTTTTGGTCAGATTCAATAGAACTTTTACTTGTAAACAAGGGCTCTATACAAAATAGGTTCAATTAATTAAGGATGATTTTGTAAAGTTTACCAAGATCAAAATTAACTTGGAACAAGCTTAGAATTTGTTTTAAAATTTTATGTATCATTATTCCTTGCCAATTGCCATAGCAATGGAGTTCTGACACCATCACCAGGAGTCAGAGAGCATAGTGCAGAGCTGCATGCACCATCAAGATTGATACTTTTGTTCTATTTGATAATGATCAAATGAAGACATGGTGAGAAAATGCATAATCTTACCATAATAGTATCTTTAATTTATACAAATGCATAAAATTAAATTGCTAGTAAACCCCAAACGAATGGATCTATGTACCAACCAGAAGTCGTCGAGTGAGGTAAATCACATGTAAAATCCTTATCTATTTAGTTCGGATTGGACATGGTGTCATGTGACAACAACTTGCAATGGCACAATGAATATGGATATTAGGTCGAATTCCTACTTTCTTGTGAGATTTGGGCAACTGACAGGATGCCATGTGGCACTCTCCTATTTGATAGGAGGGGTATTAAGTACCCATTTTACTCGTATTATTAAATCAGGCCCACATGCCCAATTATTGATTGGTATTTTACAATACACATGCTAATGAGGTTCGTGTTTGATAGAGGAAACCCATAATGTCGGACCTCCAATACAAGTATAACTGTATATATAATCCATAATGAATTATCATCATAGATTCATAATACAGCAAATTCTCACACTTTTGGAGCAAACACGTTCTCCTAAAGGCTAAAGGAATCAATTTCAATTTGGATCTTAATAATATTCATTCAATGGTAAAATAATTCTTTATAATTTAATAAATTGAGCAATCTAATTTATATATACACAATAATAATGATTCTTTTTATTTATACACATTACCCTATTATTTATTTAAATAATGTGTTAACTTGTGGAATTGTTAAATTATTATTATTCAATATTATGGGTATCCGTTTTTGTAGGGCTTTAAATGAACAGAGCCGTTCTAGAGAAATTCGGTATTCGGCTCAATTAAATATTGTTCGTGTTCGACTCGATTTATAAACGAGCTGAGCTTGAGCACAACTTTTAGGCTCGAAAGATAAACGAACTGAGCTTGATCACAAGATAACTCGGCTCGTTTGCTCATGAGCAAGCTCGATAAAAAAAAAACTACGTTTTGGTGGTCTCTCTCAAACTATATGTCTAAGTTTTAGTTTCATTTGCTTGTATAACTGATCAAGTGAATTAGTTGTTCGCAGATTTGTCTCACAAAGAAACTAAATGAGAGATTCGCGAGCTAAGCTCGAGCTCGGTGAACATTTAATGAACCAAACTCAAACAGCTCGAACCAAGCTCGCGTTCGAGCTCCAGCTTGCCCATTTTTTAATCGAGTCGAGCGTGAGCGACTCAAAGCTCAGCTTGTCTCAGTTCAATTACAAGCCTATGTTTTTATTTAAAAATCCTAACATGTCGCAGAAATTTCCTAGTGTTTATCTAAGGCCAAAGAAAAAGTGTTGCACGGAAGTGAGATTAAGAGGATTTGATTAGTAACATTATGAGGAAGTGTGGCCATTGTGAAGCTAAGTTAGCTAACTATCATTCTCAATAATCGGGAGTTGGGCTTCAAGAAGTGTCTATTTGGAAATACCGTTTTCTACTACCATAAAACTGTACGATTTTCTTGCAACTTGACTTCCAATTGAGAGTAACTTATCCATGATTAGTGCACCAACTCTAGTTCAACCATTAATTTACTCGCGGTTGCTTTATACAAGCTATCAACAAATCTCAAACATTTTTTGAGCCATAGAGAAGAGAAGTATCAAAAGGTTATATTGAAAGGTGTAAAGATATGTAGGAGATAGAGAATAAAGCCATGGAATCCGTCAATCTTTATTCTCTACTGTAACTAACATACCCACGTTTGCATGTACTCTTCTCACTTATCAGGCATGTGCTCTGCTACATTTATAATGTACACGTATAGTACAAATAGGAATTGTGATACCGATTTATCAAGCTTGGTTTATCTCCCTTTGATTGGCTAGTAAACTGTGGCACATAATTAAATTCTTTTGGAAAATCTTGAAGATAAGAGGGGAGGGGAAAACGAGCCATACACAGCTAGCTTGCTAATTGGACTGTACCCTTTGAAAAGAAAGAAATATGGCCCATGTTTCAGCTCAAAGCCAAAAGAAAATGATTCATGATGAATTGCTGATTGATGACACATGAATTTGTGCATTATCTGTCTGCTTAAAATCATGTGTTCAAATTTCACAAGTTATTCAAAGCTTTTTCTAACCAATCACTCTAGTATGGGTAATGGGTACCAACAACAAATGCATAATACACAGAAGACACAAAGGATAACTTTGCATATAGTTTCTCAGAACTGATGTATCTATTTACATGAACTGATGAAGAAATTTATCTTTAGTGACATTTCAACCCATTACTCCTATTCAAACTGTACAGTTCCAGAAGATAATTTAGCCATGACCTCTCAATTGATCAAAACATGACTACATCAAACAAACTTGTGCAGGAATTGATTGTATGATGTAATTTGGAATTTTTTGAGCTCATTCAGCACCAATAATAACATATTATGTTGAGATTCACAACTGTTGCATATAACTATTTTGAGGAGTTCTAGCATTTACCAGGTGTTAGTCTATTCTATAAGCCCAGCCATGCGTTGCCAAGAATGCTCGTACTGCTTCCTTCATAGCCAAATTGGGTATCAATTGAGATTGTGTCAGTGGTTCCCGTGTCACTGGATCAAACTGGCCCACCTAAATTAGCATACAAATCAGTAACAGAAGCTTGAACATTTTTTTAATTGATTTTAGAAAACTAAACCCAGAATCTTGATCTAACTTTTAAATCATGGAACAAAATTCATTTCAATGCAATCAAATATGAAATAGGGAGAAACCAATTCAATCAAATAGTTAACAGCAAATGACTAATTTCAGAAAAAAAAAACATGCCCATACATAGCTTTGTCTAGGTTTTATGTTAAAAACTTAGGACAAGAAGACCTTAGTTTGGTTGTACTACATTTATTAAGAAAGATCATAAGACTATAGAGCCTCTACAACTTTTTTTTTTTTCCAAAAATAATGGAAGTAGAAAAGGGCAACTGATGATATACAGAACAAGGCCTTTTTAAATTATTAAGCAGGAAGCTTGCTTCTTAATTCTTATCCAAATGGAAATATCTACTTACTTTTCGGAGCCTAAAAACTTGCTCGAAAGTCATGCCAAATTAGCCTATGGAATTAAACCGAAGCCTCACCTTCTGAAGGTGATCAAGGATAACTGCTCTCTCATATGTGATACCACTAGGGGTAATGACAGGATCATGAAAGATATCAAGGGTTATGTTGCAGCATAAGTAGTCTGGCACCTGAAGATGTCAAATAATTATTTGAGGTAACCAAATAGAGTCCTCAAAAGTCAAAAGCAAGCAAATCTAGGGGAGGATAAGCCTAGAAGAAAGTAAGGCAAAATACCTCGGCGGGGATGTCTTCCAATGCAGCTTTTCTGAAAACCCACTCTAGAGTCTCCAGTTGCTTTTCAACTGACATATCAGGATCATGAATAAACCCTTCTGTTTGGGAGCCATCAATCAAATATTTTTCTCTAAGAGCTATCTCACAATTATCTCTGATTCATCAACAAAAAGCAAAATGAAGCTTAAATTCGTGAACAAACTAAAAAATGAAGTTCCAGAATCCTAGGTAAATTAATGACATACTTCAAAGTTTGCAGTTCCCATGAGCGCTTGGAAGATCCTTGTTGCCACTCCAAGTACTTTGCTTTTGCAAGCTCACGCCAAATTTCCTCTACTGTATCGCTATTGGGATTTGCATCTCTACCAAGATCCAGAGCCTAGGCAACAAATTAAACATCAAGCTAAATGAATCTTCCATAAATATCCTAGCCATAAAAAAAACACTCTCCTCATGTACATGTTTTCACTCAATTTAAGAAAAACAGGGGGAAGAGGAAAGGTCTCTGATAGCAAATACATTGATCACAAAGAGAAAAAGAATCGAATGTATATCTAAACAACAAACCAACATCTGTAGGGAAAAAAAACAAAGGAGAACAAGCTATGAAGTAAATCCCCCATAAGCTCCTTCTACAGCATCATTTAGGTCATCGTCATTCATCCCCATACCAACTAAGTTTTATGTCTATAAGTGTAGCATGAAACAAATGCAGATCATACAAAAATAATATTCAATAACATTTTTTCTTCATGCTACACTGCAAGCACTGATTTTTTTTCCAGAAAACCATCTTTCTAACTACACCAAGATAAAACTGGAAACATTGAGTTGACCCAGAATACTCTACCCTCCAAGGATAAAACAACGTGTCGAAAACTATGATACAACTGGGGAGGGAATACAAAGATCTAGCATTTATTGGATTATTAGACAAGAATATTATAAAATGTTATGTTCTAGGTGCATCATTAACCACATTAGATTTAGAGCTTCCTTGATTGCAAAATAGGGCAAGCATGACCTAGCCACCCCTACAGTGGTCCAGCATCGTGGGTATAACTTTCTAGCTAGTAACAGCCATTTTGAAGCTCTTAAGCTATCTTGTGAGGGAATTGTGTAAGAAGTGAACACCATTTGTACAGTCACTCTTCTTAATACACATGTTTTGGTTCAAAACTGATGTAGACTAATCCATAACAAAGAAAACCTACAAACCATTAAAAAATTAACAAAAGATGCCACTTCCAAGAAGAAACAAAGGCAAGCTGCTAAAATCTTAGACAATGAACCTTGACAAATAGAAGTCTCCAAATGATAATAAAAATAAGCAAAACCACCAAAGATCTATAACTTAACAAAACCAAATAAAGCAGAAAATACACTTGGTCATAAAATCATAGTCCGATGTACTACTACTCACTCAAGAGCATTTCCTTCAAATTTCATCACAACAAAGGAATCAAAACAAATGAAAGAAAGGAAAACAGGTTGATGAGAATTCAGAATCTGAAAGAGATGACATCTCAAACCTTCTCCAATTCTTTGATTCCTTCTGAATACTTTTCATTCTTGAGCAATGCCAGTCCAAGCATATAATGTGCCTGCCATTCCAAGTCAGAATCCACAGTCAGCCCAACATAAGTAGTTACTACAGTACCCAGGAACAGTTCTTGGATTCTAAGAGTGAAGAAGCAGCTCAACTTCTCAACAAAATAACTTAAATAACACATGCCTAATCTGTCTATCAATGACTTAATTATATATGGATAAGCAAGCAAGACAAACTTCATTTACACAAGGCACTTGTTGTGA
The DNA here is from genome assembly GCA_964016875.1 of Fallopia convolvulus. Taxonomy (NCBI): domain Eukaryota; kingdom Viridiplantae; phylum Streptophyta; class Magnoliopsida; order Caryophyllales; family Polygonaceae; genus Fallopia; species Fallopia convolvulus. The sequence continues at coordinate 24,902,204 of OZ024729.1, forward strand.
GCAGCAAGCACTTGATGGAAAATGATCACAATTTGCATTATAGGTGAATCCAACTGAATATTTCTTTCATACTAATAACAAATTGCATTCCGAAAGGCAAGTCATTTGAAGGAATTGAGTCCATCCGCCACATTGTATTCGATCATCCACTTTCGTTGATCTCATACAGATTAAAGTGTTTCACAGAAGCTAATTTGCACTTTGTGTGGAAGTTAAGAAAAATAAGAACTGTGATCACCAACCTTTACCGAATAGTGATCAAGTTGAATTGCTTTTCTACAATCAAACTCAACCTTATCCCAATGGCTGCAAAAACCAAGAAAACAACACAATCATTGAAAATTAAAGAACTTTATTTTTTATCACGGTGATTAATAAATGGGGTTTATGCTGAATTCATACTTCCTCTTTCCATGGCACAACGCACGATTTGTCCAGTAAACTGCCACATTGGAGCACAATGCTATAGCCTGCAGGAAATAAAAAGAAAGGAAGGGTCATAACCAGAGACCATTTAACTCCAGAAACCCTAATTGTACCGAGCAGAGACGGGACAAATTTTCGGAACACGCCTTCATTTTTAAGTCCGCCAAGTTCATTCATCGCCGAAAAGGGATTAGAAGAAGAAAGAAACGAAATAATCACAAATACCTCGGTGTAAGCATCGATAGCGGCGCCCAATTTCCCCTTCTTGAAGTAGAGGTTGCCGTCCTGCCTCAGTTGCTCCGCTTGACGCGCCACCGCTGAAGCGGTCGCCGTAGGTGACATTCTCTCTCTTTACACGGACGCACTCTTGCCCTGAAACCCAAATCTCGGTCGATCGCTCGCTCGCTCGCTCCCGTATCTTGTTTCCTTTTCGAGAAAGCTTTCTAGTTTCAAAAACAGAAATTTGACGGGAAATAAATCCTTTCCTTTCTCCCTCTCTCTCCTGCAAAAGGGCTGAGGTAGACGACAGCACAATCAGAATTGGGGTTACATGGCGGTGACGATACCAAAATGAAGGACTTATATGGTTGGACTTGGATGGTAGTATCGTCACAGCTTCAGCTGACGTGTAAATAAACTTTCCATTTTATTTCCAAAAAGAACCTCGGAAATTATGTGATTTTGCCATTTCTCGGAAGGAGAAACTTCAAACGACGCGTTGAAGTATGTTACGGTGAGATCTGAGATTCTGAGCGCTTTCAAGTTCGGTTTGAAGACGTCCTATTTTTCGTTTAAGTTCGGTTTAAGTTCTGAGCGCTTAAAACGACGCGTTTAAGTTCAGTTTGAAGACGTCCTATTTTTGGACATTCGTGGAAATTTGTATAAATAAGATTTAAGGAAATCTATTTTATTAAGTTTTATTTGATCACATATTTAATACCCCCTCCGATTAACAATATTGATTTTTTACTTTTTCAATTTAATTTTTAGCTTTTACATCTAATCCACGTAATAAGCCACACCCACATCCCACATACAGTACCTACTCATAATCTCTCTTACATCAAGGTCTAAAACCTACTCCCTTTGTTTCTCAAAAGTTGTCTTAGATTCATTAGCATTTTTTATTTTTTTCAATTTTTTCCACCTATGCCTCTGAAAAGTGAGGTCTGTTTTTTCATTTTCGTATATAAGCATCTAGAGACTGCCACAAAAAAATTTATGTGTCTGGAGTGATGGACTGCAAACTCAATGCATCGTTTCATCTTCCTCCATGCCACACAAAAAATCAAAACGAAAAAGAGTGTCCATGCATGCTTATGGTCAAGCCAACTCTTCATTTAAGTGCTTCTTCTGTGGACACTGGTAATTGAAAGAAGCAACTACTTTCTTCCAGTCATCAACTCAAATTCCTGTTTTTTTTTCCTTTTCTAACAAAATTCACTTGCAGTACATGCTATTCAATTGCATAAGAATGAGATGATTAATGTAATACATATACATATACCAATTTCTTCATTCTCTTCATGGAGTTGGACAAAGCCTTCTTCGATTTCATCTTCACTTTGATTAAGCACCTCAACGATTCTGGAAGACGATCGAACTGAAAATAGGTTGTTTGTTTCACCATTACGATCGACTTGTGAGACTGATGTTGCAAAATCAGTGGGCGCTTCATTCAAATCAAACTCACTGAATGAAGCCATGATTAACAAAGGTTGAATGCTTGTACTCCATTAATCAATTCAAGTTCAAAGATTAAATAGTGACTAGTTAGCGTGAAATATTTTTGTTAAATTTTCAAATTTGGCTCCTACTAAGATGGATAAATTTTGTTAGTGAAATTCGAAATGATGTTTGACTCCATATTTTTTTTAAGACTTCTCAATTGGAAGTTAGGTTAGTCTAAATTTGTATGGTTGTAATAATTCAATGAGAGGAATATGAAGAGTTTGGCAATCCTTCGACAAAAACAGAATATGAAGAGACTTTCATTCCTTACCCGTGATTAATCTATTAGATTTTTCAATGTCACTCTCAGAATATGCTATGTTAGATTTTTCACGTGTTATTTTGTCATTAATCTATTTAATTTACCTGTGATTAAATTATGACCATGATGTGTTAATTTTTACCATGTCACAATTTCACATTTTTAAAGTTATTATTAAGGAATAAATCTCATTCTTCTTATGTATGGATATTTGTTTATCTTTCCCATATTTTCACCTAAGTAATTTCCTAATTACTAAGTTTATTTTAGGTACATATCTTTAGACATATCTCCCCTTTCATGCTTGACCGTTGTATGTACAGAGGCTTATATTATTAGGTTTGTATCTCTTCTTTTTGCATCAATACAGAATACACGTTACTGCATTCTTCCTCTTATCTTTCATCTGTTCTTCATGGTATCAGAGCAAAGGCTCTTCAATCCCTAATTTCTTCCGCATAAACAAACACACAAATTGCCCCATGGTGAACAAGGAAACCTTCCAACAAATGGCACAATCCGAAGCATGGGAGAAATCATCACACCCTTTATTCATCCACCATTCGGACCAACCGGGCGCCATCTTAGTCTCGGTGCCTTTAATGGAGGATAACTACACTACATGGCAAAACTCCATGGCCATGGCACTCACAATCAAGAACAAAAAGGGGTTCATTGACGGATCCCTTACGAAGCCCCAAAACAACCCGACAGAGGCGTTGCAATGGGAGAGATGCAATGTCTTAGTCAAGACATGGTTGCTTGGATCCATTTCCAAAGAAATCTCATGTAGCGTTATTCACTGCGAAACCGCAAGAGGAATATGGCTTGAACTCAAAGAGAGGTTTTCACATACACATACCGTCTCCTTATTCCACATTGAGAATGCCATCCACGACTGTGAGCAAGGTACGGATTCGGTTTTGACTTATTTCAATAAATTAAAGGCCTTTTGGGATGAGAAGGAGGTTCTCTGTGCATTTCCTCCTTGTACATGTGCAGCCTCAAGTAGCATCAAACACTTCATGGAAACTCAACGAACCATGAAGTTCCTAATGGGTCTTAATGAGAACCATGCCCAAACCCGAAGCTCCATCGTTGCTATTGAACCATTGCCTGATCTAAACCAAGCCTTTGCTATGGTCTTGAGACAAGAGAAACAAGTAGCCTTGTCTGCTGCAAAGGGCAATAGTTCAGCAGAAAACACTGCTGCATTTTTAGTGAAGAAGGGAGCAGTTGGGCGAGACAGTAGATCTTCAACTGAACCGAAATTTTGTGACAAATGCAAGATGAATAATCACAACACTAAGCAATGTAGAGCACATCTGATTTGCACCTATTTCAATGGGAAAGCGCATACCCATGATTATTGTCGCCGAAAGAAGAAAGCTATGGAGCAAAATCAGCAAAATTCTAATATCCATTATGCTGAAAATGCTCCCAACAACATCCAGTTCACCCCAGATGACTGCCAACGGATGATGAATTTACTTCAAACAATGGGTGCCAAACGTCTTCATGAACCCATGAATGGAAGCAACATGTCCTCGGCAAACGTGGTCGGTAATATCTCTTCCTATGAAAATTTTTCGGGTAAGATCTATAACGCTAACTCTTCTTATATGCCATGGATTTTGGATAGCGATGCTAGCGATCATATCGTTTGCAATCTAAATTTTCTTACTGATGCTAGACCCGTTCAAAATCGCTTGGTTAGATTACCTAATGGAAAATCCATTCATGTTAGTCATATTGGTACAATAAAGTTTTCACCTCAATTCATATTAAATAACGTACTTTGTGTACCTGATTTTTCAGTTAACCTTGTATCTATCAATAAGCTCACTTTACATTCATCATATACTATTGTTTTCTCATATAATAAATGCATAATTCAGGACCTTCGATCGGGGAAGACGATTGGGACGGGAATTGAGCAGGAAGGGCTCTATTGTCTCAACGTACCGCAAGAGAGCTCATGCAATGCCATCACCAACCCAAGCAACAAGATTCTTCACCAACGTCTAGGTCATCCTTCAATAAAAGTTTTGAATTCCATCCCTTGTTTCAAACATGTTTCGATTCAAACGCATGATTGTTTGGTTTGTCCTCTAGCTAAACAAACTCGTAACGTTTTCCCTTTAAGTATTACGAACTCTTTATCTATTTTTGACCTTATTCATATGGATATTTGGGGAGGTTACCATGTTCCCTCTACTTCGGGTGCTCGGTATTTTTTAACAATTGTAGACGATTACTCTCGTTTTACTTGGATTTTTCTTATGAAAAACAAATCAGAGGCTCGAAATCTCGTTATTCAATTTCTCAACCTTATCGAAAATCAATTTGGAAAACGAGCCAAAATTGTTAGGAGTGACAACGGCCCGGAATTTAAATGTATGGATTTTTACGCTTCAAAGGGTATTTTTCACCAAACAAGTTGCGTTAATACACCCCAACAAAATGGGGTAGCCGAACGTAAACATAGACATTTATTAAATGTTGCTCGTGCTTTACTTTTTCAAGCTAACCTACCTAAATCTTTTTGGGGTGATGCCATTCTCACTGCTTGTTATTTAATTAATCGAATGCCAACCCCTAAATTGCAAAACAAGACACCATTTGATATTATTTTTTCCAAAAATCCCACTTACTCACACCTTCGTGTTTTTGGATGTCCATGTTTTGCTTCCAGTCACCATCTTCGACCACATAAGTTTGACCCACGAGCAATAGAATGCACTTTCATAGGATACCCTGCCGGGACAAAAGGCTATAAATTATTTTCGATACATGATAAGAAAATTTTTATATCCCGAGACGTTGTCTTTCATGAGCATGAATTTCCTTACATGACAAAGCATTCAAATGACCACATTTCACGTGCACAGAACTTACCAATACCCATTCCAACTTCTTCAACTTTTATTGATGATGAAGATGTCGTACCACAAACTACACCCTCCATCCCTACAGAACCGATAATACCCACTCACCCTATACCACAAGTTGAACCATTATCCAATGAGGTGTCAGAACCACAAACCACAATTGCCCAGCCAATATCACGTCGTTCCACACGCTCCACAAAGCCCCCATCTCTTTTACGCGACTTTCACGTTGAGACAGCCCTTCCATCCCGCTCGGAAATAAGGTAACATCAAGTAGTATATACCCTCTTCAATCAGTGTTATCTTATGATAGACTTTCCAATTCATATAAACATTTCGTTTCTAACATATCGCTCGAGAAAGAGCCCACTTCCTTTTTGCAGGCATCAAAAGATCCCAAATGGCAACAAGCTATGACTCAAGAAATTAAGGCCCTTGAAGAGAATCGGACTTGGAGTTTAGTTCCGGTACCACCCCATAAGAAAGCTATTGGTTGCAAATGGGTATATAAAGTTAAATACAACTCCGATGGCTCGGTTGAGAGGTACAAAGCTCGACTTGTAGCAAAAGGATACAATCAAGTTGAAGGGATAGACTACCGCGAGACCTTTGCTCCAGTTGCAAAGCTAACCACAGTCCGAGTTCTCCTTAGCTTGGCCACCATACAAGGATGGCACCTACATCAATTGGATGTTAACAACGCATTTCTCCACGGCGACCTCCTTGAAAACGTCTACATGAAATTACCTCCCGGATTTCATCGTAAGGGGGAGTCCCGAGTGTGCAAACTTCACAAGTCACTTTATGGCCTAAAACAAGCCTCCCGACAATGGTTCATTAAGCTATCTGGAGCACTTAAATCAGTTGGTTTTCACCAATCTTGGGCAGATTATTCTCTTTTCACTCGGCATTCCAACGGTAATATTCTTACCCTTTTAATTTATGTCGATGATGTTATTATCGCGGGAACTAACTTGCAGGAAATAGAAGCAACAAAAAGGTTCCTTGCTAGCCAATTCAAACTCAAAGATTTAGGTGACCTCCGATTCTTCCTTGGTCTTGAAGTTGCACGCTCCAAAACCGGCCTCTTCCTATCACAACGCAAGTATGCTCTCGACGTCTTGGATGACGTCGGCTTCCTTGGAGCAAAGCCAAGCAACACTCCTCTCGACAGCAACATCAACTTATCTAGAGAAGACGGGGAGCTCCTTCCCGATGCATTGCAATATCGGCGATTGGTGGGCCGTCTCATATACTTGACCATCACTAGACCGGATCTTGTCTATGCAGTCCACACCCTAAGCCAATATATGAGTCAACCACGCCAACCGCATCTCGATGCAGCTCACCACGTTCTTCGCTACATCAAAGGAACTCCAGGACAAGGCCTCCTATTTCCAGCGGACGCCAAGTTGCAACTCACAGCATTCTGCGATGCCGATTGGGCGCGTTGCAAAGACACTCGAAAATCAGTCACTGGTTATTGCATATTTCTAGGCGGGGCACTTGTGTCTTGGCGATCTAAGAAACAAAACACCGTCTCTCGCTCTAGTGCCGAAGCGGAATACCGATCCATGGCTAATACTTGTTGTGAATTGACTTGGTTACGCACTCTTCTACGAGATCTCAATGTCCGACACTCACAACCGGCCTTACTTCATTGTGACAACAAGGCTGCCATTCACATTGCATCTAATCCCGTATTTCATGAGCGCACTAAACACATCGACATTGATTGTCATGTTGTACGGGAGAAGTTACAACGAGGAGAGATCAGAACGAGTCACATAAATACAAGCGAACAACCAGCTGATATCTTCACCAAACCACTAGGGATGACACAATTCAAGGCTCTTCTATCCAAGTTGGGTGTTTCTAACATACACTCCAACTTGAGGGGGAGTATTAAGGAATAAATCCCATTCTTCTTATGTATGGATATTTGTTTATCTTTCCCATATTTTCACCTAAGTAATTTCCTAATTACTAAGTTTATTTTAGGTACATATCTTTAGACATATCCCCCCTTTCATGCTTGACCGTTGTATGTACAGAGGCTTATATTATTAGGTTTGTATCTCTTCTTTTTGCATCAATACAGAATACACGTTACTGCATTCTTCCTCTTATCTTTCATCTGTTCTTCAGTTATATCTAAGAGAAAATTCAAAACATTAAAACGTTGAACTACTTCACATGAACTTCTCCAATCTAACCTTTATCTAACACAAACTACAAGTAGTCATAATTCCTCGACCGCGCACCTCATTCTTGCGGGAGTTCACCTCATCCGGCCCCTTCTAGGTGACAATCCCGCCGGATTGCTTCCCAATTGAGAATTGCAGGAGATGAAAGATCCCACTAAGCAAGGAAGAGGGTTGAATTGTTGAAAATTGTATTCCTAAAGAAGTTGGAGGAGTTGATGAGGAGAGGAGAGTTTGGATCAATTTTTCTAGCGAAGATGGGGGGATCATGGAAAAGTGGTTTAGGGAAGAGTCGGGGCTGCAATAGAAGAAGGGAAAGTGGAGGAGAGGAAGAAGTTATCCCTCGTGTTCCTCAAGGAGATGGACTTGACCATGATCTTTACCGCCGTGAAGAATATCTTGATCGTAAATATGGTCTATTAATCTTCTCCGATAATCACTCTTATTGTAATTTTGCTAGATAATTTTCTTCCATTTGGCTAATAATTAATATTTAATATTATTATACATAATTAAACAAGCTTATCAAAATTTTCATTCAATTATACCACTCTTCTCTTTTTTTAATAATATTATAGATACTGAAGGTGTACCGAAAATATTTGATATGGATACAGTAGATCAGAGATTATGTCAAATATTTATTATTATAAAAAATATTCAATTTTTATAATATTAATATATTTATGGATGTACATGTAAAACCCTAGATTTGGTCTTATCTTAAATCATGCACCCTCTCTATAAAAGGCCCATATGGTGACCTAATAAGATGAATCTGATATCTCTTCTCTCTCTCTATTCTCTCTGTTCTCTCAAATAATTATAACACGTTATTAGCACGAATTGCTCTGATCGACACCGCTCCAATTGCCATCGTTTTCAAGCTCGATCGTATAGATATTCAAAACCACGACTATTTACAATATGTAGTAATATTAAGGTTAGATCTAATTGCGGCACAATCTTATTCGTTTTAAAGTCAATTGTCATCTATAATTAATATAAACATATGTTCTATCCCCTGAAGTGGATATATGCATAAACATATTTGTCCCTATTGAGACAAATTATATGAACATATAAAAATAATCCCGAAATGATAATTTTTCATAATCGTCATTCCCTGAAGTGAATGAAACAGCAATATTTAATCCCTGAAGCGATAATTATTTCCATTCCCTGAAGAGATTGGAACTTCATTGTATTATCCGTGAAGCGATAATTATGTTAATATATTTCCTCCTAAAGAGTTGAATTTACAAATAAAATTTTGTTTTCTCATCCTCTGACAAATTGCAATTGATCTGACTAATGGACTCATTACTAAAGCCCAACCTTTCAAATTTGAGAAAATGTGGATGAGAAGAAAAGATTTTAGAAACGTGGTCAAGCAAGCCATGCGTGTGTCATTTCTTGGGTCCAATATGTTTCAACTCATTAAAAACCCCAACTATCTAAGACACATGCAAAACAATGGAATAAATGAACATTTGGAAATACCTTTGAGCAATTACAACAACTAGAGAAACAATTGGTGGATATCCAACAGACTATTCTTTTGTATCCTAGCCAGAAAGTAATTAAAAGAAAACTCTGCCCCATAAAGAAAAAATAAAGCATATTGAACTTTCATAAGACCTATTCAAAAACTAAGCATATAAAATTTATGGATACCAATGTGGGTTACTTCCACAAAATAGCAAATGGAAGAAGAAATAGAAAAATGATAAAAGAAATAAGATCTGTATAAGGTACTCGGATTATAGGTAAGGAAAATATTAGGGAAGAAGTTAGGAAGGTTTACAACAAGGTATAGGAAGGAGCAAATTAACTATCCACTTCTCCAATAATATCTTCACGCTCCAACTAATCAATAGAGATATTTCAGTGGAGAACAATAGAGAGCTTATAAAACCAGTGTCGAATGAGGAAATTCGAAATGCACTAATGTAAATTGGCTCGAATAAGTCACCATGACCAGATAGTATGTCTTCAGGATTCTATAAAACATATTGGGATATTGTGGGTCCCCCAATCATTAAGGCGATTAAAAGCTTCTTCCATTCGGGGAAGATGCTCAAACTAATCAATCATACCTTTATTAAATTAATACCTAAAAAGACAATCCAAACTCAACAAATCATTATCGTCCGATAAGTCTATGTGCCACCATATATCAACTAATAGCAAAAATTATTACGGAACGACTTAAGAGGGTGATGCACAAACTTATTCACCCTCTCCAAGGAGCCTTTGTAGCTAAATGAGCTATTCAAGATAATGAAATAATTGCCCATGAAATTCTTAATTCGTTCAAAGGGGAAAAAGGAAAAGAGGGATGGATTGCAATTAAAATAGATATGGAGAAAGCATATGTAATAGATAGAAGATGAGATAAAATCAAATCTTCTTATCTTATGTGTATTATTTAGTTTCCTTATTATGTTTATTCTCATCTTTGTATTACTTGCTCTCCAAGTTGTATTTTGTACTCTCTCTATAAATACAAATCTCCTTGTATGAGAAGATTTCAACAAGGTTCCATAATTATCTTTTAATATGACAAACTAGACTAGGATTTTCTTTTTGTTGTCATGGAAAAGTTTGGTTTTCCCAAGCAATTTATTGGATGGATTAAAGAATGTCCAAACAATGTTATTCTCAGTTTTCGTAAACAACAACCCTATTGATCCTTTTGTACCCGAACAAGGATTGTGCCAAGGAGACCCTCTGTCACCTTTCTTATTTATTCTAGGTACAGAAATCCTAGCAAGGAATCTCCAACAAGCAAGTTATACAACTAAAAATTCAGTTGGATTTTCCCTAGCTCGATCCGGGACTAAGGTCCCATTCCTAGCCTTTTCAGACGATATAATAATCTTTACTAAAGCAAATCATCGAGCATGCACACCAATTAAAGAAATCATTGAGGACTATTGTAAAATATATTGGCAGAAGGTCAATTACCATAAGTCTTCTTTTCAAAGCTCCAAAGGTGTTAATAGCCAACAAAAACATAGAATTCAACAAACACTAGGTATCAGTGCAATGAGAAATCTAGAAAAATATCTAGGATGCCATATCATAAACGGACGAGTAAACAAGGAAACTTTTAAAGAAACAGTCGAGAAAGCCAAAACACAACTAACAAAATGGAAAGTTAATGCACTCTCCCAAGAAGGACGTTCAGTTCTCATTCGATCAAACCTAGTAGTGAAACCAAATAACCTGATACAAAGTTTCATGTTACTTGCAAGCGTACACACGGAATTAGAACAGATTATTCGAACCTTCCTATGGATTAAAGAAGTTATTTACAAACCTCTAATTGGATGGGATAATATTTGCAAACTGAAGCATTGTGGATGACTAAGAATCAGGAAAATAGAACATACAAAGCAATGCAAATGAACTACTTGTTATGAAAGTTACTTGCTGAGCCAGATAACATTTGGGTTAAACTCATGAATGAAATATATGAAAATACGACCCTATTCTCGTACAAACATAGGTCAACACATCTTGGCAATGGTCAAAACTAACGAGCCTGCGACCAGAATTTCAAGAAGGACTAATTTGGCAAGTCGGCGATGGCCAATCGATAAGGTTCTGGAAAGACAAACGGGTGCTTAAAGACACACAATATAAATATGCAATTAATCCTAATGATGTAAATGACAACTCTGGTAGAGGGATTTATAACAATTGAAAAAGAGTGGCGGTTGAACGCTCATCAATGCCTGCTCCTGCCTGATATAGTAGATCAAATCATAGAAATACCAATTCCAGATAATCATATAAGGGATCGGCATTAATGGGCGCCAAGCAAGAATGGTTGGTTCTCGACAACCTCAACTATAGAACTGATTACAAATGTCCCTAGACAAAATCCTTGCTCGAACAATTGGATATGGAAATTAGACATATACCCAAAAGTTATAAGCTTTTCTATGGAAAATGTCTCACAATGGATTACCCACAAAAGCTAGACTACTAGAAAAAAGAGTTCTAGCAGAACTAGGATGCCTTATGTGTCATTGAACATATCAAGATTTTGGGCAACTATTCATAGAGTGCAATTATACACATAGGATTGCAAGAAAGTTCAATGCAAAAATAGAAAACATTTTGCGAGACAACAACACAAGGGATAAAACAACTGCAGTAATGATTAATGAACTAAAACAATTGTTGGGAACTCCATACTTTATTGAGAATGCGGTAATTTGGTGGGCACTAGAGAAATAGGTTGGTCTTCCATCAAGTTCCGGATGATTTTATCCAAAACTTAGAACAATATGTTTGACACCAAATCCTTTCATGGGAGAAACTAAATGATGGAATGAGGACGAAGAAGGTGTGGTTCGTTCAACAACACCCTAAAAAAGAAATAAGAACAAATTGAAGAAATGGAAGAAGCCATCACATGATTTTTAAGCTAGATTTTGACAGTTCTAAGTTCACAACAACATCAACTACATCGGGATACATGATCAGAGACCATTATGCAAGGGTTATAAGCCTGAGCACTAGAAGGTACGGGGCTAACTCAGTTTTACAAGTGGAAACGCTTTTCCTTTCAAGGTTTTCACATTGTATGTCTGTTTCATGTTGTTAGGGAGTGCAACATCCTGACGTTCATATTCAAAATCACATAGAACTTCAGATTCTTATCCGCAAGGATGCTCTAGGACGCCCCCTTAATGGGGCCTCATAACTCTTACCTTGTCAAAAAAAGAAAGTGACGAAGAACCTATTAATAGTGCATAAGAACATTTCCACATAGTTGGCAAAGTGATAGGAGATTTAGAAGTATGGCAGATTTTAGGAGGTTTTGGATTCGATTTTTTTTTGCCTTTGTCTCTTCACCAGGGTAGGAAAAAAAAATGTCTCATTATTCTTCAATTCATTAGGTCGAGTCGATGGGCACAAACCAGTTTATTACTTTATTTGGTTTGTAGTCCTTGCCAGTTGAATCACGAGTCTGAGATTTCTCGCCAAAGGTAAATTCCTTGTCATTGGAAAAATAGTGCTTTTTAATCCAGTAACTACTACTGAAGGCTTTTATATTCGGTGCATTTTGGTTCTTCGTCGATCTGATTTGAGGAAAAAATGCTGTACTTATATCTTGCTTCTCGCGAAAGATCTGATTTCTTCCTATGGGCTTCTATCCCATTTCTTCCTATGGGCTTGCAAGATCTGATTTAAGTTGTAATGGAAGGAAATGAGAAGTGAAAAGAGGTCATCTTGAATGATCTTTGGTTTCTGGGTTTGAAAGAGACTTATTTTCAACATTTAGAGAGCTTCGCGGGAGAAAAACAAAAGCATAACAATGAAGTGCCATAAAAAAAAAATGCATAACAAGATTTAGCAATAAATATCTCAACACAGCTTTCTATTATCCCAGTACTCTGCACCCAATCTTCAAAATCAAGAAACAAAATTGAAGGTAAATTAAGTTTCAGATTCTTCTTAAGCTACGGATAAAGGGAGTTCCCTAAAACAAAATTACTCGTCTTCCTGGCTACGCAACCTAGCAAGCTTGTTAGTGACAACGATGTCAAGTTGTGCAGCACGGTCGACAATCTCCTTTCTCTTCTGCGTAGAGATATTATGAGCAATCTCTGCACAGTAGGTCCTGAATAGAACCAAAGTATATTAGAAAAAATATTGCATTTAAAATATTACAGTCCAAATTTGTAAGACGTAAAGGCATTTTATTTGATACCTGTTGTGCATCATGAGGAGTTCCAACTCCTTGACATTGTGTACAACGAACTTCTTAAAGCCATTGGGGAGGTAGTGGCGTGTCTTCTTGTCTGAGCCATAACCAATGTTTGGCATAAGAACGCATCCTTTGAACTTTCTCCTCACACGAGAGTCAATACCCTTTGGTCTACGCCAGCTTGTCTGCAAGGAGATATTATTGCATATTCAGCAACCTATGTTTCATAAAAGATTACATGTCTATAAACTTAACAATTTTAAACTTGACGGCAATGCTAGCTTGTTCATCAGACTTCCTAATTACAAGTCACCATACAACTAAAAGCTTTCTTTTCTCTGGGGTAGGAGCCTTTACAACATAACAGACCAAACAAAAATTAAGGTTAAAATAAAAGCACACCAGCAGCCTATAGCTATACTAACACAAAACACTACTCTGTTATCAGTAGGCGAGATTTACACATTGAAGAAATGATTGTTCAATTTGTTTTGCAAGAAAGCAAGCCAAATAATGTCGAAGTAATTCAGGATACAAATGCATTAAACATGTTAAAAACAAATCCAGAACTAAATTGCAAGGCTACATAGCCTACATTCAGGATTGGCAAATGAAACAAACCCCAGCAGAAAACTAGTAACAAGCACAACCCGAAAGAGGGGGCTAGAAAATTCCACCAGAAGATAAAGGGTGACATTAGTTGCTAGCTAATGTAACAGACTACAAGCTTCCACTAAACTAGATTGACCAGATTACAACAAAACTAGTCCTCAGGCAAAACAAGATTTAACAATAAGCATCCAAATCGACTGCAAATGGAACTACATAAGGTTGATAATTGAGTGTACAATGACCTATTTAATCATGGAACGTCATCATGAAGAGGAACAGTAAAAAAAACTTAGCTTTCTTACTAATTTTTCCTGCTTACCAAATACCTACACAATTAGGCGCATTTCTACCCATCATACTCCCAACTAAATCACCCAGTTTTATCCATGATGAATTCAGGATTATCTAACTGATTAACTGAATGTGTATTCAGATATCTTTCAGAAACAGTAAAAGAATAGCAGCCAAAAACGGAACATTTACAGCCATAACTCGCGGCAGTATCATCTAATTAAATGAATGTTCAGATATCTTTTAGAAACAACAAACAAAGAAGCAGCTAAAAACGGCATTTCGCAAAAGCAACGCACCTTAACGGAGATGTATCGGTCACTATGGTGCCTCTTGAACTGCTTGACCCTCTTCTTCACGATCTTCTTGGTCAACAACGGAACAGCCATTGTTTCTACAGCAGATTCGGAAACACACAATCTTAAAACATTACAGAAAGCAAATACAGTGCATTTTTCATCACAAGTTATGAGATAAAAGACACTGCAATACTATGAAATAGACAAAACCATCAAATGAGAGGAACACAAGAGAAAACGGAAGACAGAGATAAAGTGGAGCTTCGTAGAGGGATACTTACCAGATTGAGGGATACAGGAGCGGAAGACGGAGGAGAAGATCAGAGGAGGGTGGTCGTATGGAGATTAGGGTTTCCATTAATAATAATCAGGCAAACTGGCCAATTTGGGCCCATTTTAAGCCCAATCTTTTGGGCCGAGCGTAAATATTTTTTCATATTTTATTTAAAACTTTTAATTCACCCGGATCCAACGTGGGTCTTCAAAATCTTATTGAGATTTTTGCGTATAACCACCCGCTAAATATTCAACATTGCAAGATACCACCCGTTAAACGACTATTTATTTTTACACACCAATTAAATTATTTTATTGCGGAGAACCACCCAATCGTCTACTCCATTTGGTTTCCCGTTACCCTTTTGCCCCTCATTTTTTAAAAATACTACAAGAATTACCAAGTTTCCCCCATTAACCACAACCGGCTGGCTCGACTTCACTATCCTTCTCCATTTCTCCATCGACACACCCATTAAATACCTCCACATGTAATATCGAATGAACACTGTGGATTCCAAAATCGAAACTACAACCGCAAGATTGAACACTCTCGAAGGCAAATTTGAACACGGAGTGGAGTGGGTGTTTGATTTCGACACAGATACCCGGATTCGGGAGCCCTAGAGGTAAGTTTTGATGACACTTGTGTTCTAGGGTTCTTTGTTTCTGGTTGATTTTGCATGCGGTTGTGGTGTTTTTGGTTTCTCTAATAAATTTTTCGAATTGGGTGTGTATTGTTGTTGATTCAGCTTCAATAGGTCGAACTAGTGTGTGTGTGTGTGTGTGTGTGTGTGTGCTGATTTATAGGCCTCGACATGTTAAGTTTGTGTTACATTAGAAATGACCTGGAAGGTGATGTACATGGAAAGTGTGACAAATGTTGCTTTGCATGCGTGTGTGGTATTTTTGGGTTTTTCTAATTGATTTTTTTGTTTATTATTTGTCGCTTTTCTATGGAACCTCATTTGTAGTTCAAGTTTGCCTATTCATGTTCATTATTGGTATGTGCATGTGACAAATGTCGCTCACTATTAGATTTCTATATCATGGAGTATTTTACAAGAGTCCACAAGGTTCTCTTTGTTACAGGAAGAAATCAGTTTATATAAAACAAGGACAAGATCCTGATCTTCTCTCAAAAATTGAGTTAGAAACCCTTTTTAAAGAGGTAGTGAGTGATGCAAACATGGAGGAGTTGTGGTTCTCAAGTTCTAGAATGACATTGCATAATGGCCTTTCTGTAATCAAGGGTGATGTTGATATTAGAGAACTCTGTAATTCTATTAGCTCTTATAGAACAATGCATATCTATGTGGTCCTAAAAGAGGAGATAAGCCAACCACTATAAGAGCAACTTATACTCAAATCAGCAGTCTAACAAAGAGCCCAACAACCATTACAGGCCCACATATCATCTCTCGACCATTGTCTCCCTACCACAATAAATGTTATTGTACAAAACCCTAAGGAATCTGTATCTACCTTTTGTGCACTTGAAACCTCTTCCAAACATGCTCTGGCTACCATTACTGAAGATTTAGAGGATGATAGCTCTAATGAGGATGTATCAGATTTGGAGTCTTCAAGTGATGAAGGTAATATTTTACGGTCTAATTCTTCAAGTGATGATGAGGAGGATGGTGATGAATTTGTTATTCCTATTCCTAATGTTTTTGGAGTAGAGACTGATCATGATGATGAGTTTGATGAGAAGTTGATAAAGATGTCAATAAGGATTGTATAGTTGATCTTGATGATGATATGTTTAACATAGGAGTTCACTCTGACTTGCTTAGGGGCCATATTGGAGTTCATAGTGGTTTTCAATTTTTAGAATTCAACCCATTAGTAGACTTTGACATAAAAATTGAATTCAAGGATGGCATGATTTTCGGGTCAAATGAGCTATTCAAGAAGGCCTTGTCACGCCGTCCAAATACAATGGAGACATGCTCTCTTATTTGAACTTTTTGTTTCCCTTTTAATTTTTGATTCCTTTTAATTATACATAATTCTGTTAGAAACTTAGAAAATCTATGAAAACTCTTAATTAATTTGAGCAAAGGGATATTTACCTCACGCTTAGAGAAGGTCTCGAAGAGCTCCTTGTCATTTTATGGCCTTCTAGTGTCCTTGAGCGCCTCTGGATTTGGAGGAATTGGCTTTTGAGACCCAAGAGGAGGGAAGTAAGGATAAACATAATCATCATTACCCTCTAAGCAATATTGCGGTCACGATTCTTCTCGATTTCCGAGAAAATTGGGATCACCACCACCGCGGTCATGGTTATTAGACTCGCGGTCGCAGTTTTCCTCTAGAGGCTTCAAGGAACTTTTTGTAATCAAACCACAATCACGGTCATCTTCGAGCAGAATCATGGAACACTTAGTTAACAGATCACGTTCGCAGTTTTCAGAGCTTCGGTCGTGGTTTTCTTCCAATGTGCTTTCTTCATTCTTTGTGTTGAAACCTAAATCATAACAGTAAAATATAATCAATCTTAACAAGTTAGCCAAACAAGAAGATTTTAATAACATCCAATCAAGAAGAATTGAAATAACCAAAGGAACAATACTTAATAATTGAATCTCACAACTTAATTGAATCAAAAAGTTCTTTTTTCAACTTGGGAATAAAAACAAAGGTTTAGTTCTCCAACGCAAAGTAAAACTCTCTAACCTTGAGTAATGATGAAAAGTAAAAGTATATAATAGAATAAAAAACTGAAAACCAACTCTAAGAAGCCTTTTTAACCTAAACACACGAAAGCCTAAAAGAAAAGATAAAGGAAGTAAATAAGATAAATTCGGAAAGTCTTTCGTGCGATCTGGCAAAATTGGGGTCGTGTTGGTGCAAATCGCGGGTATGGTTTGACTTGTTAAGTCCTTCAAGGCAGCATATTACCGCAGTCGCGACCTTCAATCATGGTTTCTCTCAAACTCTCAGTTGTCACGCCATGGTCGCAGTGGTGGAAATCACAATCATGGTTCTTCCTTGTATCTTCTGGATCCTCAACGATGTCCACCGCGATCGCGGTAGTAGCACTCGCAGTCATGGTTCCTCAACAATGTCCACCGCGATCGCGGTAGTAGCACTTCACTTAAAATTATGATCTAGAGTACTTGGTTTTTAAACCTTGATCTTCAATAAAACACTCTAAAAAGAACAAAGCTCTCTCTAAATATGTACTAAAATGTCCTAGTTACTCTATAAAACTACAGTGTGTCAACGACCAAGCGCATCGAGGGAGACTACCATCTAGTAAAAGATGAAGCATTGAATAGATAGATTGAGCTTGGATGCATCTTCACAAAAGAATAATCAGCTAACTTCTAACGTGAGTGCAATTCTGTGGCTGACTACATCGTTGGCTCTTTCCGACGTGTCTCTTTCGTTCCACTTGCAATTGATTTGGGATTTTGTACCCTCATCCGTCCGGATGCCCTAGGGCGGTCACTAATTTGTTAGTGACCTTCCTAATTCCTTTCCTTATCAAAAAAAATAAAAAAATCAACTACCTTCTAGCTTTAGGGGGAATGTTAATTGGTGAGGGAAATAGTTAGTTAAATGAAGTCATAAGCTAGCGCAATCATGTCATCAGTAAACACGCTCTTCTTCCCTTGTATAAAAGAAGGCTGTGACGAATGAAGGGTGCCCCCTTCAGAGTTAAAGGGCGCACCGACTTTTGAAGCAGTGGACCTTACAGATCAGCACTCGAGCGGTATAAGCTACCGCTTCTTTTTATTATTTTTTTAAAACCATGGTCAAAGGTGCAGATTTCGCGTGGGAATCTACACCTGCAGCGCGAGCGACAAGTGTTGCCACTGTAGCTGCACGTACTGGGATTATGCAATTGCAGAACCCTAGTTTGACCGAGGTGGTTGGGTGGAGATAGTGAAGGACGAGGCTCCTTTTATTTCGCTTTCGTGGTGTCGCAGCTTCATATTCGCCCCAACTGAGACGAGCTCTCCTCACTCCCTCTCTTCCAACTCTCCCTTTCCTTCATTTTCGCCCAATTTTTCACTCTTAAGTGGGCCCAAATCCGCTAAGTGGTCCCAAATCTTAGACTAATCCGAAGAAATAAAGCGTTATCAAAGATAAGAAGTATTTCGGTATGTATAATTTTTTTTGATTGAATTATATTAAGTTATTAAGGTTTAAATTAACCTAATTTTTTTATTAGAGTTGGTTGCGGACAAAATCTTCATCTTCAAACTCAGCACAAAGAAGGCGGAATGCATCCCGACTAAATATTAACTTGAATGAGACCGAGGCGACCTCGAGATTTTGAGAGTAGGTTCAAGCCACGCTTCCGGAAGCGACGACGAGCCAACTCGTTGCCCCGTCGAGGGTTTTGGTACGCGAAATATTAAATTTATTTTTAATTTATGGATTAATTATTAGTTTTATGAATTAAGTAGTTTATATATTAATTACCGAGACTTTGATCGATTAAGTAGTTTAAGTGATAGTAAATTTATATGTTAATTTATGTTGTAAGAATAAATAAATGAATAATTAATTTATGTATAATTTATAGATTAACGTTTGTGTAATTATTAGTGATTAAGTAGTTGTAGAACATAATTATAAAATTTCTTAATTTGAATAGTTAATTTATTTATGGTGTAATTATTAGTTTTTTCATTAATTATGAGTTTAAATTAGGTTCATACATGATAGTAAGTTATATGTAAATTTATATTATAAAAATAAATAATTAAACTATGTGTAATTTATACATTGATGTATGTTTACTTATTAGTGATTAAGTAGTTGTTGAGAGTGAATATGAATTTTCTTAATTTGCATGGTTAATATATTTGTGGATTAATTATTAGTTTTATATATTAATAATGTGCTTATATGAGGTCCATGCACAGTATTAGATTTTAGAGAAATATCGTTAAAAAATGCATGCAGATGACATTTCAGCAATCGAAAGATTGCTCAATAGAAGTGGTGATTATTTTTCGGACCTCTATGTACCCAGCTCACTTATGGTAGTGCGAGCTATGCTGATGGTGGGCCATCATTCGTTCCTGCGAAACACGGGGGTTACCAACTCCCCTTACAGTATCCATCGCAAGAGCCGTACAATTATGCTAGTACGAGCTATATGCCACCACAAGAGACGTTCAACTATGGTAGTACGAGCTACAGTATACCACCACAAGAGTCGTACGGTATGCCACCACAATAGCCGTACATGTAGCTCACATTATACACAAACTCGGAGGGCTACCAAATGCCGACACAGCCCCCTCCCATGCGCTACTCGACTCCTCCGGAGCCCAATATCCCGACCCATGATGATGAGGTCCCGGCTTATAATGACCCGGGATTCACGCCCCCGGTCCATCCGGAAGGCGGATATGGTGGCGGTCCTAGCGACATGTCCTAGCGACATGTCACATATGGGATCACCAACGGGTAAGAACGACCTATAATTTTTAAATTTATGATATTATTTATAATGTTTAAAACTTATTTTTTGTTTTAATCTGAACAGTGGGCGAAAAACCTTAAAGTGTAAGGTCGATTCGA
Organism: Fallopia convolvulus; assembly: GCA_964016875.1. NCBI lineage: Eukaryota > Viridiplantae > Streptophyta > Magnoliopsida > Caryophyllales > Polygonaceae > Fallopia > Fallopia convolvulus. The sequence goes on from OZ024729.1 coordinate 24,922,474, forward strand.
GGTGTTAGACTTCTTGAAAATTTTTGCAGACGACCATCGAGAAGAGGGGTGGGTGACACTTGTAAACCAAAGCGGCTTGGGTCATCTAAAGGATTGGAAATTCCGGGAAATCGACCAAGCGCTAATTTCTGCATTTGTGGAGAGATGGCACCCGGAAACGACCACTTTCCTTGGGGAGATATTACCATCACACTCCACGATGTCTCAAAGATACTGAATCTTTCATTAAATGGCATAAAGGTCAAGGTTTGACATTTGGATGATGATGGTATACGCTTGAGGATGGCACAAATATTAGGAGTTGATGTTGCGGAGGTGAACAAGCAGACCAGAAATGGTGGCATCAACACATTCAAATTGTCGGCCCTGGTGGAACAAGGAGCGGACCCGCACTTGATCACATCTCTTTACTTGTTTATGTTGCTCGAAAACACGTTGTTTTTGGACAAGTCTGATGCCGCTACCTCCCTACAACTCTTGCATCTGCTACTAGACCATGAGGTGACCTCTCATTATGCATGGGCAACAACTACATTGGCCTACTTGTACAAGCAGTTGGGTTGTGCAAGCCGCAAGGACGTTGCGGGTATTAGTGGGTGCATGTTCGTCCTACACCTGAGTATACCTAACATTGTATACACTTTAAATATATTGTAAATTTTCATACACACATCTAACATAACATGTTCATATATTTCACAAACTTGGATCTGGAGGTACTTTCCGATGTTTAGGGGTCGGTTGAGCAGATCGTTGGGTGAGGATCCGACCTTGTACCATTCAGAATGGAGCCGACACAACAATGACGAAGAATGTCATGCCATACGACGTTAGTTAGATGAGATCAAGATTAATCAAGTTATTTGGATGTCGTGGGGCCAGGGCCTTAACTTTTCCACCGGCGAGCTTGTGGTGTCTCGTTACCGTGGTGTACTCACCTACTTCAACGTGAGGGAGCTGTATATGCCTGACAGATGCTATAGGCAGCTTGGTTACCACCAGAAGATTCCTGTTTGTGGACATCATTAGGCCATACAAGGTCAAAAGAGAATCGAAATTGACGAAACGCAAATATCAAGTCTATTTCAGCAACAAGGATGACCGTTGGGACGCCCACTTCCAATCCTTGGTGCCCGAGGGGGAGATAGCTATGTTCCCTTATGCATCGGACAGGAACTATGAAACATGGCTTCAGCCTCGGTCTCATCCAGATCTTATGAGAGATCAACGTGCTCATCAACGGGCAGTTCGCCGTGAGGTCGAACTGGTCCAGGTACGATCTTCAACCATATATGTTGTTTATTATTACCTATACTTATTGAACTAATCATGTTGTTTTATGTAGCGCATGGCGTATTTGGAAGGGATCGTTCGAAGTGACCGTCCATACTAGGGCTGAGCATCGGTTTAAAACCGAACCGAACCGACTAAAACCGAACCGAACCGAAACCGAAAAATTGAAATTTAATGAACCAAAAACCGAACCGATTTTTTTCGGTTCGGTTTTATCCAAAACCGATTTACCCAAACATGATATACACCTCATGTCTCAATCAAAACCGAACGTGTTACAGCAGAAGCTTTAATTAAAAAAAATAATCTAGTAACTCAAAAACAGAAAATCAAGTGTAATTTAGTGAATTCATTAACAAAAATTACAGAGAATAACAAATTAAAAAATGAGAGCAAAAAAAAATTCAAAATATACAGTTCGAGACTTTGATACTCCATACTTATAATAACTACAAGAACAATTCTATTGATTTGATTTTGGGTTGCCATGAAATTAAAAGTGAATGCATTTGAAAAATTCAGATCTGAACAATAAGCCTAAACATAATTAAACCAGTTCTACACATCCTACAACGAATAAGATACGGATCTTGGAGAAGATGGACTGCCGACAAGGGAGCGTTGGCCACTACTAGGATCGACGAGCGACCGGAGACGACGGGCGACAGATCTGGGTCGGAAATGGAAGACAGACTCGGCGCAACGACGCTTGAGCCCTGAGTTGCGACTGCCGCCGACTTACACAGAACTAGGGTTGAAGATGAAGTAAAAAGGATTCGGGACCGGGTAGTCGGGTAGACACCTCTCAAGAATTGGACTGGGCTGGAAAAAACAAGAATTAAAATGGGCCAAAAAGAACAAAGAATTGGAATGGGCTGGAAAAAAAACAAACGCCTATATTGAAACTATAAAATTAGACTATTTTTTATTTTTTATTTTTAAAATTTCGGTTTAACCGAACCGAACCGATTTAAACCGAACCGAAACCGAAACCGAAATTTTGCAATTCCTTGAACCGATAACCGAACCGAAAATTTTCGGTTTCGGTTCGGTTCGATTCGGTCTAAAATTTCGGTTCTGACCGAACCGTGCTTAGCCCTAGTCCATACATTAGTGATTTGAGAGGACCAGAGACTTTTTCAATTCTCTAGAGACAGGAGTTTTTGGACAATTGCCTGAAGCTGAACCGGACGTGCGCCCTTACCAGCCTGGACGACAAAGTGATGCCAATTATTATAGATAGATCTCTTTTTCTTTGGATGTTTTATGGATGTTTTTCCTCGTTACCGAGGTATGTTGTTTGTTTGAATGTTTTATGGACATTGTTTGTTTGGATGTTTTATGGACATTATTTGTTTGGATGTTTTATGGACATTGTTGTATGGATAATTATTTGTGTTTTTTTAGGATGTTTACATACCACTAAATAATAATAATAAATAATAATAATAATAATGGAGGTGGGTACAACATTACACAAAATATCCTACAAATACAAGTGCAAATACAAATATGAATACTAGTCCTACTCTAATAAAAACTAGGAGGCAACCCAGCTGCGTTGTGGTAACTGACGTACCGGGCCATGCGGCCATGAAAGCGAATATCCACGCCATTAACGCTATAATAATGATATTGAGTCCAAAGCTTCGCAGAGATCGGCATGGGGGCTTCATCTACGAGCGTAACCTACAATGACAAATTCGTAAATAATATAATCGGGAGGCATAGTGGTTCCCTAGATGAGCTATTGCCACGACACTGTTCCACACAGGACTACTAGGAGCTTGACTAAATATCATCGGGAGGCATGTATGAGGACCACGCTCGGATAGTATGACAAGTGCACACTGAAATCTAGTAGCAAACACCAATCCGACCGTTGGTGTCTCCATCCAGTAGTAGTCAGTACTGACATGATTGATCAATTCATCAATATGCATAATATAAGGATATATACATGCATACGTCTCATAATGGGTCCTCAACTCCAAAGCTATCTCCTCTCGCATCGTCCTCCTACTATCCTGCCCCCACCCAACAAGACAAGCGAGTGCCATGTATCTGCAATTACCGTCTCCTAGGACATCTGTAGCGCTGACGATGAATTGCCTCATGAAGGTGGGTACATGGACACTAAGATCAACTTCAATGTGACCTTCTTCTTCAACTTTTGGTAGATATACATCTTCCTCCTCCTCTTCCTCTTCCTCCTCCTCCTCCTCCTCCTCCTCCTCTTCCTCTTCCTCTTCCTCTGGAAAATGGCTAAGTGCGACCCCAAGCATAGAACGAGTGCCTCTTCCGTGCTGTTGAAGATGCTCCAGCCCAGTCAAGTTTCTTGGTTGAACCTTTGAGTTCTTCCTTGGCCTACCCTTCTTCTTGCTAAGGATAGATGGTTCCACCAAATCCCCCTCTTTAGGATAATTGAGGTTCACGTATTTTCGACCAACCTGGTGTTTGACAGTAGAATCAATCTTGCCTTCATAGAAGTCTGGTATCATCCTCGTCCAAATCTCGTCAGTTGGATTGAGGGTTGTGGGGGTCACCTGTTCATCTACTCCCCTTTGGCCTTCCCATATCAATTGCTTCTAGAAATCATTAATCATTGAAAGCTGAATAGGCTTGCTTTCATTGATACAAGCAAGGACTTGGTCAAGTCATGGTAGTCGACGGGCGGTTGTCCACCACGCATCTTCGCATATCAGACGAAAACCCTTTTTCGGCTCATATATAACGCAGACATGGGCAAACAACTCTCCGATACAAGTGTTGGAAACCTTCCCCGGAAGACGAGAGAAGACAGTTTGAGTGGCTCGTCCAAATGTTTGATGGACAACTGTTCGCTGGTACAGTCTCGTTCCATCTCTCCCCTAATAGTGTGCACTTGAATGTTCACCATGTCTTGCATCTTTCTCAAGACAGTGCTGAGCCCCCCAAAAGAAGACTCCAAATAATCCTTCAATAAAGAGTATTGGGACTCGACCCTGAAAAATATTTCGTTAATTTAGTGCCAATAGCTAAAACAATAGTTTAAGATTTTTCTCGTAAGGAAAATTGATTAGCTTACCTATTTGTGGTCCTTGTAAACAAATGTAGACAATGGATTGAGCGGCTTTTGTACTCCAATCTGACCATTTCGCAGTAGACGAAGTCGTACCTCATACTCTGCTACGGTCGTCGAGAAAAATAGTTCCCATGCTTTGTTTCCAAACCACTCCGCAATCCCCGCAGAAAACCCGTTCGCCAAAGCTTACGCCTTGCAATTCCGCTGGATATGCACCCAGCACAGCAGGTGCTTGGCGTTGGGAAACAGGACCGCAATGGCGTTAACCTCAACAATATCCAGATCAGTGACAACAACTTATGGCATTTTTCCAACCATTTCAAACACCTCCCGCAACTGATATAGCACCCATTCATAGTGATCTTGGGTCTCTCTTGCCATAAATGCAAACCCAATGCAAAAAGTGTGCTCGATGCAAGTAAATCCTACCATCTCATTCAAGAGCGTGTTATACCTGAAATGTTAATTAATTTGAATAAGTTAACATGCAAAACTTAATGTGCAAAGTAAAAACGCTTTTATTATAAATACTTACATGTTTGTTTTCTATGTCGCATCCATGATCATGATAGGTCAAATCCTACCCCGCAAGTGTACGAGATCGGTTGTAATACCAAGGTGTCGAACTCTGGGACTAAGTAGTATTAATTGTATTCAAATCAAGAGACCAAGTCAAAAAAATAAGAAAAGATTATTTTGTGTGCATTTAGCTATCAAACTAATTATAACAAGCAACAAGTAATATATGAGAAATCAATAAGAGAAGGGCTTCTAAGATCAAGGATCCCCACAACAATGCTTTTGTAGACTATAAATGATGATTGCACAATCTTAATTCTGACTTTGTTTGAAGGCAATTGTCTAATGTATCCCCTAAATTCTTTCGAATGTTAACAGACGTATCTAGACTCAATTAAACATCCACTTTCGTGACTTGCAAATTAAAATGTAGACCTTTGAGCACTTATAAATTAAGATTAAATTGAATCAACATCCGCTTTCACGACTTGCTAACTCAACCCAACCTTAAGGTTTCTATGACAACTGTTATTCCACAAGAGAATTCAAAATACTTACATAATAGAGAAAACTCAGGTTCAAATCCTAGGGTTCCAACATGAAAAAGTACCTTTCAGTCTTAATTCTCTGTCTGACTACTTATCAAAGTTTTTACCTTTCAGTCTCAAACTTTGGCAAGTTCCCATTCACAAAAGTTACTAAGGCATAGAGCATCTAGGATTGAATCAAACAAAACTTCAAACAACAGATTGTGCAATTTAATAGATTACTCTACCTACACATCATTGGGTTCACCCCAATCTTAGAATTTAGGGTTTAGCTAGACATGGAGTAAGAAGAAATCAATTCAATGATGAGAATAAACATACCGGATTGAAGAAACAAACAAACTTGATTCAAATTCAGCAAATCCAAACTCAAATTCAACAAAGTCTTCCAAATCTCTACTAGATCTATCCAAACTTGTCTCTCTAGTTGTTGAAATTAGGGTAAAAACTAGAACTCCTTAACTAGATAACAAAAGAGGGTATTTATACTAGGGATAGGGTGGAAAAGGCGGCCCAAAACCCGACCTAAAGGTGCGCACGAGCCACGGCGTGCGTCGTGCGCTCTAGCACACGATCCTGAGAGGCGCACGACCCTGAACATGAGGCGAACGACCCTAGCCTTGGGGGTGCACGACCTTAGCCTTTAAAGGCGCACGATCCGAAGATTTTCAACACCGTCTGCACGACCGTGCTCCTTGGTGCATGACCTTGGCCTTGATCGTGTGGCTTCTTCTTTTTGGCTCTTGAATTATTCTTTTCCGGTCCCGTTGCCTCCTAGACTGAAGTCTTGATTCCTCCATGTCTTAAAACACGTCCAAATAAAGCTTGAACTTCTCTAAAGAACCTGAAAAGCATACAAATACTCGTGTAGACCTCTATAACAGAAACTAAACTAAAAGTACTAGAAAACACAAGACATATGCAAGGAAACATACTAAACTAAGGTCCTAAATGAACGTCCTAAAATGCAAGTTATCAAAATCCCCCAAACTCGAACCTTGCTTGTCCTCAAGCAAGAAATAAACTTGGCACGCCACAAGACAATGCAATCCAAGTATCCACCTCAAATGAAGTAAAGCATTAGTCAATAAACTTGTAGTTCATAAATTGAAATCATTGCACATGCTTTAGAAAATCAAAAAGACCAAGAGAATGCATCAATTCTAGACCTCACTAGGAGAATGTGTTTGTCTCTCACACTCAAGTGTTTAAGGGTATGTGTTTCACTCAATTCTCAACTAAGACCGCTAAACCACCATATGCTTGCATCAGTGTTCTAAATCTCAACCGCTATGGACATTGCATACAACAAAAATCAAGAGGTCTTTTGATGGGTTGTAATGTGGCCAAGGTGAGAAGATTAAGGTAGGGAATATATTTGGCTATGTGGTGCTAAATCTGGAAAATAGGAATCAAGCTTCATTAACACCAACACACTAACTCTTTTGCTCACTTTCTTTCCAAACCTTTCATTCATACTTCACTTCTTTCTCTTTTATTCTTCTCACACTTCTTTTGCATTTCTTTCAACCCATTCTCTTCATAGTTTTTGAAACTTTTTTCTTCATATGTATTTATTTTTCAAGCTTAAACCATTCTTCATTTTCAACCTTCATTCCCTTTAGTTCATTTTTTTCTTTTCAACTCATCCACCAATCTCATTCTTCTTCTCAACTCCCCAACTTACTCAAACTTTACAAAACAGATCCAGCAAAAATTCCTATTCTCCAGAAGAGTCAGGATAATTAGGCTTAGGATTTAATTTTGTGGAGCTTGAAGAAGATAGGATATTAAGGCTAACAGGGGCTTCAAAAAGAAGGAATAACATGCAGGGTAGATAGGGAAAAATGTAGGCTAAAGAAAAATAATGCCTCTATCACTTTAATGTCATATGCAAGACTCATGTAAACAGCCTCAAAATAGATATCTAAACACAAGTTCTAGAGTAGCAAGTCATAGTGAGACACTAAATAAATATAAGAGAGGACAAATAGTCCTACAAAGGCTAAAAATATTGATCTCACAAGGTTAAACATGACTAGAACTTAAGCATAATCTCAAATCTCAAAAGATAACATGTGCTCATTCAATTACATGCAAAACATACAAATCTACAATCATGTTAATATATAGAGGTTTCAACAATTCAAGCATGTCATGGGGCTTTAGAGTTATGCAAAGAATAAATAAGAGGACAAGGGGTTTTCCATTAAAAGGGATTCAATAACACCTAAAATACATGATTTTTTTTGTATTTTTGACATTTTTTGTTTTTTTAATGCAAAGACAAGTGCAAAAAACTTAAACATGAAAATGCAAGCGAGCATGCAACTATATGCAATCTAAACTAACATGAAACTTGTTTCCCTCCCCAAACTTAAAATCTACATTGTCCCCAATGTAGAAAATAAAAGAGAGAGAAGAAAACACTAACCTTGGGTTGCCTCCCAAGCAGCGCTTGTTTAAGGTCATTAGCTTGACCTTCCATCTTCTTTAAGCACTCGGGTCAGGAGGGTCTTTGGTACCCACCCTAACCGGATCAACTACAAGCTTCAGCCTATGCCTTTGTACTTTGAATTTTCCCGAGTTTTTATGCCAAAGCTCAGCTCCTCCTCCTTGTAAAACTCGAGTCATTATGTATGACCCATACCATCTTGTTCCTTTGCTCCTTGGAAACATGTTGGATCTTTCATGGAATAACATCACCATGTCTCCACTCTTGACCTCAATTTTTGCTCGATCCTTCTTCTTTTTCTTTGGAACTCTACCCTTCATATCCTTAGCACCATCACCAACTATGAGGCTTTTAGCCACCAGAGCTTGTTGACAAGGTTGTGCAACATTAGCACGTAGCTCTCCTTTCTCCATGTGGTCCCCAATAGCGGTCACACTAAGCTCCAATGGGTCCCTTAGAGACCACAAACATCAAAGATCCATGAACTTCCCTGTCTATGACATCTATCCTACAATCATCATTCTCACAAGAAGGTTGTTTAATAGCTTTTGAAAGACTAAATTCAATTTTCTCATCACCTATTGGGAAAGAGAGGACCCCCTACTTAACATCAATCTAGGTACCTGTAGTAGCTAAAAAGGGTCTTCCCAAGATGACTAGGACAGGCATATTAGCATCAATATCCAGCACAATAAAATCCACATGAATAAAAAACTTACCTACACGAATAAGTACATCCTCTATGATTCCTGTGGGGTGAACCGATGATCTATCCGCCATATAAAGTGTCATTCCTATAGGTCTAGGTTCTCCCAAACCCAATTCTTTGCAGATGGATAAGGGAATAATACTAACACTAGCTCCAAGATCACATAAAGCATCATAAGTAGTATTTCCAAAGACAATAGGGACAGAAAAGTTACCTGGATCTTCAAGTTTTTGAGGGAGCTTGTTTTGGATGAGGGCACTGCACTCCTTGCTTAGAGACACGGATTGGCATTCATCAATCTTCCTCTTGTTGGATAGGATCTCTTTCAAGAACTTCACATAAGAGGGCATTTGCTTTAAGGCGTCCATGAAAGGAATGTTGATGTAGAGCTTCTTCAACACATCCACAAATTTTCTAAATTGTGGATCCAATTGGGCTTGAGCTCTTCTTTGAGGAAATGGTAGAGGGGGCTTGTATGGTGGTTGAGGAACATATGAAGGCTCCTTCTCATCTTCTTTTGCTTCCTTAGGGACCTCTTTCTCTTGTAACTCATTCTCCTTCGCCTTTTTTTTGTCATTGGTGTAGTTTCAAGTTCTCTTCCACTTCTTAGAGACATAACATTGACTTGGCCTTTTGGGTTAGCTTCAGGTTGACTGGGCAATTGACCACTGTGTCTTGCGGCATTCAAGGCTTGTTGAGCCAATTGTTGATCAAACAACTTCTGCTGCTTTTTCATCTCATGTAGCTCTAAGAACACCTCTTGTTGAAAGGACTAGCTTGCTTTTTGACCTGCCACAAGTTGCTCAAGTAGAAGCTCCATTGTTGATTGTTGAGGTTGTGGCACAGGAGGAGCAATTTGTGGTTGATGAGCTTTTGGTTGAAACCCAAGTGGTTGTCTTTGTTGTGCTTGACTATTTCCATAGGAGAAGTTTTGGTGATTCCTCCAATCGGGGTTGTAAGTATTGGAGTATGGGTTATTCTTTACATCCCGATTGTAGTTATTCATGTACTTGACTTCTCCTTCTTGTGGCTCACGTTGAGAAGCATACAAATGACAAGCTGATATTGTGTGATCATCTGCTCCACAAAATTGACAATTTACCACTGAGCTTGATGGTGTAGGACCAATGGGCTTTCCTGTTGCTGCAGCTGTTTCCATCTGCTTCACCTTCTGAGTAAGAAAATCAACCTGAGCTCTCAATTGAGTATTGACATCAACTTCATACATCCCATAGGCTTTCTTGGCACTTGATGTGGAGCAAACATCAGAATAATTATGGGAATGCAATGTAGTTCTTTCAATCAAATCCCATGCCTTGTCTGTTTGCAGATTAGACAGACCACCTCTAGATGAGGCGTCAATTAGAAGACGAGTTGCACTATCAATTGCATTATAAAAGATATCAAGAAGCACCACCTTAGATTGCCCTGATGAGGGCACAACACAAGAAGCTCCTTGAATCTCTCCCAAGCTTCAAAGTAAGACTCTCCATCTTTCATCTTGAAATTACTGATTTGCTGCCTCATCTATTAAGTCTTCTTAGGTGGGAAGTATTTGTTCAAGAAGGTTGAGGCTAACTCATCCCATGTTCTGATAGAGTTCTTAGGAAGAGTCTTGAACCATGTCTTGGCCTTGCCCCTTAAAGAGAATGAGAAGGCACTCATCTTGAGTGTGTCATCGGGGACATCATGGATTTTGACAGTTTCTATGAGCTCAATAAAAGTAGTGAGGTGCTGATGAGGATTTTCAGATGGAAGACCTCCAAATTGATTTTGTTGAACAATGTTGATCAAGGAGGGCTTCAATTCAAAGTAACGAGCTTGCACCTCAGGATAGACAACACCAGAAATAGGCCCATGTTGAGCAGGCCTCATGTATTCAACTAGAGTCTGTGGGCATTGTTCTTGCTCTTGGAGCGCTTTGTTTTGGTTCAACACAGTCAATCGATTTGTGGCAGCCGCTAGTTGGGCTTCTAGATCAGCAACATAGGCTCTATGCAAAGCCTGAGCATCTTGGTCTTGATCACACATTGGATTGCTCGTTGCTCTCTTAGTCTTCTACGAAAAGTACGCTCAATTTCAGGATCAAAATCGTTGGATTGTTGAGCGTTCAGGGCTCTTCGCATGAACTAGAGAACTATCTGAAAACACAAACAAAAGAAACAAGATTAAAAAGAAAAACAGACCTAGTCTACCGGTTCTGAGAAGCAATGATACGTGATTGCCACGGAATCCTCCTTGATAATCTCGTATATGACCCACACGATCCCGATCTTGCCTTGTAATATCAAATTCGATCCTACAATTGCTTCAAAGTTAGAAACTTGCGATCCAAGTAAACCAATTAACAAACAAAACTGAATTTGAAACCGGTTGGATGATTGAAAGAATTAACTTTCGATAGTTCAATTGGATTGGATCGATCGCTAAATCCAATTGATTAACTAGAATGATCTTTAACAATCAATTCTAGAACAATCTAATATTAATCAAATCAATCAAACAACAAGAGAAGAGAGAATGAGAATTCGGTGATGATGATGATCTCGGATTGATGTTGATCGAACTTGCAAGCATAGACAACTCGTTATTTTGAGCCCAAGGACGAGATAAACCTTTCTTAGGGTTTATCTCATCTCAAGCTGATTTTTATTAATGAAAAACAAGAGTTTAAATAGTAGAATACAAAGCTATTCCTTGGGAAGCAAGGAAGAATCATGGCCGGCCCTAGAGGGGTAGTTGTGACCTTTTCTTGCTTCCCAAGATATAATAAAATATCTAGACCTATAACAAACTAGATTCCCTTAAATAAAATAAATCATGGCTGATTTATTTATTTAAGAAAATATCCTAACAAACTCAAAATATCTAAAAGATAATAAAAACATAGGAGAGAGATTATCAACCAACTAAAATATGTCTATGGTTGACATCTCTAATTATTCTAGCATAAAAACGTCCACAAATAAAATAAATAAAGATAGAAATTTAAACTGAAGATAAGATTCTCGTAAGACTTGAATAGCTCTCAGTAAAACCCATTTTTCGGCCCTTTTCTGTTGGATTCTGGATTTGATGTAAACTACAAAGTTGTAGAACTTTTAGTTATCTTTCCAACGAGTACTTAAAGAACTTGAGATGAAGTTTCTAGCCCAAGTTATGACCAATTTACTGAGCACTGTTTTTAATTTGACGGATTTTTTAACTTTCCGAACTTTGAAGACTTCATCCTCTTCCTTGGTGGTCGAGGACGCCATTGATGGATATTTTGAAGAGATAGTATCAAGTCCATGAACACCTCTTTGAATTTGAACGCTCGAGACCTTGGAAAAGGTCTTGTTCTTGGCCTCCTAGACACCTTCTTTTCAACCTTGTTCTTCATGGTCCTTTGATCGCTATCATTCTCCTCCACTTGACCTTCAATCGTCCTCGATTCGATGTTGCATGTAAGATTAAGAGGAGAAATTGTTGGTTTTCATAGTTGTCTACTAATAGGGTTGTTTTAGCATTAGGGTTTGCATGCAATCATTTTAATATGTTTGCTTTGTCTTGTTGAAGGGAAGTCGATCCTTGTAGATCCATGAGGATAATCAAGGCAAGACGAGTAGATCCAACGAAGGATAGTCTTGTGGGTGTAGGCCGTGAAGGCAATCACCATCGACCCTTATTCATGTTAAGTAATTCGACTTGGATATAAGACTACGAGTCACGGGATGAGATCCCGCTTTCCTTCAACGTATATTGCCCCTATTCCATGCCAAGGGTTGTGCAATACCGCTGTGGGATAAAACGTAATTAAACAAACCAATGGAAGTGTTGGCAAGACACAACCATTGAAGACAAGCGTACCTTGTTCGAGTCTATCGATTCCTCTTCGATCTTCACTTCTATGAAGTCGTCTTCCATGGATGCTTGGGGTTCGTCCTTAACTTGAACATACTGCCCACTCCATGCATCTTGAGGTTTCTTTCTTGAAGAAGAACTTCGATCCATGCCACTCTCACACTTGAAAACACTCGTGTGTTTGCACTCACAACACGACTAGTATTAATCGACTTCTAGTGTGCTTTCTTCACCGATTTCTTGTGGACAAAGGGACTGAATTTTCGTGTGTTTCTTGCCCCCAAAATGGCCAACATTTACCCTTAAATAGGCGTCCCAAAACTGTCCAATAACTGCCCTCAAAGGCGGTTACAAAACGGTTGTACAAGTGTGTGGCCGAGAGTGAATTTAGGGAGTTGGTTACAACTTCCTTCCCTCTCTCCTTGTCATCAAATGGGGCGTCCAAATGCATCCCCCCTTGGACTCCAAATGCCTCTCCATTTCAGCAAATAAAAGGCCCATTAAAGAGTCCAAAAATCCAATCCAATAAGCCATGTACACGGCCCAAATGGCAAAGCCAACAGCCCATGCCATGCGTGTGCATGTGCGGCCCACCAGCCCATAAGGCGCGCCCCTTGGGCCGGCCCACCAGCCCCACCACCTAGCTAGCATAGGTAGGTGCCAAGCTAGGTCACCTAGGAGTGTCACTACCCCTTAGCTCCATGAGCTAGCTTATAGTGAGTTGAGCTGGCTTGAGCTAGTGTGAGCTAGGTTGAGCTGAATTTCTAGCTAGTTGAGCTAACTTAAGCTAGTGTGAGCTACATTGAGCTTCCATGAGCTAGTCCCTAGCTACATGAGCTTCTTATAAAGCATGTACAATGAGTCTTGAGCTTGTCTAAGCTCCTAGAGTTCACTCTAAGCTAGTATGAAGCTTGTAAACTTCTTTCTAGCATATTTAACTATGTGCCAAGCTAAACTCAAGCTTTGGTTCTTGCTTAAAGCATCTACCAAGCTTAGGAAAGCTTCCTAATTCACATTAGAATATGCACAAAGTTATAAGACTCAATGATCAAGCTCAAAACCATACCTTAGCCTCACAATTCATGCTCGACGCCTTGGACAAGTGCCCTAGGCGCGCCGAGTGCTCCACCGCAGCCTCGCAACCGCGTTCCTAGCCCTACCGTGCCATCGCACCACCTAGGCGCGCCCTTGCAACCTTGAGATTAACCTCAAGTTCGCTCCTAGGCGCGCCACACCCAACGCCAAGCCTTGAACCTCAAAACCGAGGTCCAAGCCGAGCCCCGCGCTTGCACCGCGCCGTTGCACCGTGCGTCGCCACACACTAGGCGCGCCCTTGCCCTGCAACGGTGCACACGAGGTTCCTACGTCTCGGTGGTGGTGTGCGACTAATCTATTGGATCTAATGACAAGTATTAAACCATGGAATAGTCATATATGTCAATATACCCATCGACATTCCCAATATGACTCTAAAACCTCAACATGCTCTAATAGGGAGTTGATGACTTGACACAAATCACCAACATTCCTCCCCCATTTGAGCCATGTCATCAAAACTCGAAGTTTATTAAACAAACTCTATGTATCAATGTAAATGTCCATAGACTTGAATTTACACCTTGTAAATGTCACATTCATGCACTAAAATCTAGTGGTGCTCCTAAGGTTTGAACCACATCAAATTGTCTAAGTGCAAGTAGTAACATTCACACATGAGTCTCTTACGCTTATCCTTTTCCTTTGACGCTTTTATAAACAAGGCTCTTTCGTCCCATATCCTCTCACATATGCTTTAGTCGAGTCATCCTTAATTACTCTAACTTGGAAGAAGCCTTATACTTCCACATATGCATAGTTGAGTTTCCTATCATGCTCCACATAAGCAACCAAAACTCATTAATGAAAACTTTGTTTCAAGACTAGGTTTCATGTGGCCTAGAGCATAAACCTTGATGGGTAATAATAATATCTAAAATATTATGAATGCTCTCCAACTCTACAAATTGGCCTTCCACATTGAATTCAGCCCACACCTTTCGATGTAGGGGAATTGGGTATCCAAATCTAAGAGTTGTAAGGATTGTTACCCCCATCCCTCGATTGAAATTAACACAAACACTTATGTCAATCTTCTCGGAGAGAAATCAACAACCTCGATGTGCTTAACAAAAATTAAACGAGTTGACACTAAGTTATGGCATGTGCCTCATTACAAGGTTCCCTCATACTTAGATGTCACTTTCCAACTTTAGAAGTTGGAGTATCGCAAATTGCCTCTTGGAAACTCCAAGAACGCCGGCCCATCACTCAAGATTGGAATTTATGACCAATTGTGCACTTAAAGGTCTTCCAAAGTTTAGTGATCCAATTTGCTTTCAAACTTTCCAACCTAGGAAGTTTCTATACACATCCAATGCCTTAAGCATCAACCATATCTTTGACAAATGGCCTATGTCAAGATATCCACATCTTAATATCCACTTGAGCGTCCCCAAGTCATGACACACCTTACTTATAACCGTGTGTTCATCAATCCAAAGATGTTTCTCAACCATGTGTATAATCATGGAATTCTCATTTCCATCTCAATGTATTTCTACCAAGACGAAGATTTAGAACAATCTAATCCACCTTCACCTCTATACATTGACATCTTCATAACTTATCATATGAAGAACAAGGTCTTACTATTTAACCTTACAACTTGGTTTCTACCAAGTAGATCATGTCATTCTAATATAGATTCATTAGACACTAACCAAACACAAGTGACTAAACTTTCTATATCTCATCATGCAAAGCATATAAAATCTTTTAAAAGATTTCCTAATATTACTTTTCTTTTGGCCATTCAAACACAAAGTAGTCCACTTTATGTTCCTTTCATCCTAACTACCAATTCATTGGGAGTTCCCATAGGATCATCATCTATCCAATTAGATGATACAATTCTTCTTTCTTAAAACTTCCATTTAAGGACACTTAGAAGAATTATGCTCATATGGCAATCATCTTTACCACAAGTGTTTTTACACATGTTAAGACTTGTCATTTATCTACCATGTCATTATATCCATTAATCCTTTCCAATGGTTTCTCAACCATAAGACTAATCAACCAAAGTTGTCAATTTCAAGCCTTAGTGACTCTAGACACTTTCCTTGGATCCAAGGATTCAATGAATTCCTCATAGTCTTTTCTAGACAATAACTTGTCTATTTGAAAGTCATAAAATCAGCCTTTCAAATTTCCACACAAGTTCTATCCATCCAAGCAATGACACAAAGCATGAGCAATCTAAGCAATCATATGGAACATGTGATAGACCAAGTTCTCCAAACTTAATCACAAATTAAATTAAACCCTAAAATAAGAAAGCCAAATATGACTTCAAACATGGTATATTGATTTAAACCAATCAAACAATTGCCTTGTGGTAGGCGCGCCCATTGTGCCAATCGTGGGCACACCGACACCGTGCGTCGAGCGCTTCGTCGAAGCCAAGGCTCGGTTTAAACCAGCCTCGGCGCGCCTTGCACAACCGGTTGTGCCATGGTAGCGGCATCACCCAGCCGTGGCGCGCCCTTGCGCAGCCAGCCGTGCCAAGGTCCAAAACCTCGCACCGTGTCGCTGCGTGCCGAGCGCTTCGCACTTGGCTTGCGACACATCGGGTTCGTGCGAACCACACCTTGCCTAGCATCCTTGGCCTTGCCATGTGCCGAGTGCTAAGACTCGGCGTGCCTAGGCACGTTCGATCCGGAGATCGTGCCAAGGCATAGGCCCATGTGTTGCGATTGATGCAACACCTCCCCCATGCGACGAACCTCGTCTAGTGCCACGCACCAAGGGTTTCTAGGCAGCGGCCCCTCCTAGGGCGTGCCTCGGATGCTCCATGGGATCCAACCACGAGCGCTTAGCGCTTTGAGGATCGATGTCGAGTCACGACACCGCTAGGCGCGCCTATGGCTTAGCCTAGGCGTGTCTAGGTTCTAACCCTAGCCACCTTATGCGCCGATCCCAAACCTTTTGCAAAGCAATTTCTATAGACATTCCCATGTCTTTAACAAGGCAAAATAACATGACAAACTTCATTATTTGTTGACATCAAACCACATTTATAATTTTGACAAGTCATATTTATTTAGGATTCAACCATATGATAAAACGGTCTAGACATGAACATCTTTCATCATGTCTAAGTATCAAACTTACATTTGACACTTTTCATGCCTTGTCAAACTTATTTGACTTAGCCATGAGAGATCTCATTCTCATCCAACCATTGCTCTCTTATAATTATACAAGTCTCAATCTAATCCAATCAAGACTTCCTTGTTTCCCTTTTCCATAAGAAGCATGAATTTCATGAAATCATTTAGTGAATTCCACATGCATCTTATCAAGAGACTCTTACCATCTCTTCTATGTGTTCTTTAGTGCATACATGGCCAACATGTGCATGCCCTCTCACGTGGGGGGCAATCCAGTAGACCCTTACATTAGTAGACCCGAAGGTAGTCTAATTACTCTAGTAGACCCGAAGGTAGTCTAGAGCATGAGTCGTCCCAATCAAAGAATGGTCGACTCAAGGGTAGTCTGGTCCAGTAGACCCTATTAGTAGACCCGAAGGTAATCTAATTACTCTAGTAGACCCGAAGGTAGTCTAGAGCATGAGTCGATCCAATCAAAGAATGGTCGACTCAAGGGTAGTCTGGTTTGGATCATTCTTAGTGAACGAAACCAACAATCAAACTTTCAAAGTTGATTCCAAGAATTAGACTTAAGTCCTTTTCTTGCACACATGTCGCTAAGATTAATATTTAATCAAACCATAGTTTATTTCATAACATAAACAATCACATGATCTTTTAACATGATCAATACTCACACTAATATCCCTTTATTCAAGGCATACACAACACACATAGTCCATAGCACACATATAATGCTACATACATACACACACGTACACAAAGGAAACAAATACAAGTAAAATTCAGCCTTGGCGTATCACGCCACAAAGAGAACAATAAACGGGCTTCCTTGGCCTTTGGTTCCCATAAAGCACTTGCCAATACTTTCCTCCTACCGATGCCCCACCATCTCCCAAGGCCACGCCCCTAGGGACGTTTCTTCTCGGTTTAGCACGCGAGTGCTTCACCCTAGACTTGCCATGGCGCTTGAATGCCGAGTACACATGCCTTGCCTCATGATCTCGCCTTGGACCATGATTCTCCATCATCGTGGAGGGTTGAGGCCTTAAAACCTCACCTTGTAGGGCATCATTGAAATCAGGTTCACACCTTACGTTAGCAAGGACCCAATCCCAATAGAGATTACTCTTGTTGTACTCCTCTAGCCATTCATCAAAGTCCATGAGTCCGCCTTGCACTTCGATGGGTCGAATGGGACTCGGAGGCTCTATCTTGACATCCCTCAATTGTGAGGTAATGTCATGCACCGTCTTATCCCCTCGTTTAGTCTTATCCTCGAACTTAACAACATAAACCAACAAAGCAAACAAGGACATGAACAAAACGAAGAAAAACTACAATTAAATACAAATATACGTTGAAGATTGTTGGTTTTCGTAGTTGTCTACTAATAGGGTTGTTTTAGCATTAGGGTTTGCATGCAATCATTTTAATATGTTTGCTTTGTCTTGTTGAAGGGAAGTCGATCCTTGTAGATCCATGAGGATAATCAAGGCAAGACGAGTAGATCCAACGAAGGATAGTCTCGTGGGTGTAGGCCGTGAAGGCAATCACCATCGACCCTTATTCATGTTAAGTAATTCGACTTGGATATAAGACTACGAGTCACGGGATGAGATCCCGCTTTCCTTCAACGTATATTGCCCCTATTCCATGCCAAGGGTTGTGCAATACCGCTGTGGGATAAAACGTAATTAAACAAACAAATGGAAGTGTTGGCAAGACACAACCATTGAAGACAAGCGTACCTTGTTCGAGTCTATCGATTCCTCTTCGATCTTCACTTCTATGAAGTCGTCTTCCATGGATGCTTGGGGTTCGTCCTTAACTTGAACGTACTGCCCACTCCATGCATCTTGAGGTTTCTTTCTTGAAGAAGAACTTCGATCCATGCCACTCTCACACTTGAAAACACTCGTGTGTTTGCACTCACAACACGACTAGTATTAATCGACTTCTAGTGTGCTTTCTTCACCGATTTCTTGTGGACAAAGGGACTGAATTTTCGTGTGTTTCTTGCCCCCAAAATGGCCAACATTTGCCCTTAAATAGGCGTCCCAAAACTGTCCAATAACTGCCCTCAAAGGCGGTTACAAAACGGTTGTACAAGTGTGTGGCCGAGAGTGAATTTAGGGAGTTGGTTACAACTTCCTTCCCTCTCTCCTTGTCATCAAATGGGGCGTCCAAATGCATCCCTCCTTGGACTCCAAATGCCTCTCCATTTCAGCAAATAAAAGGCCCATTAAAGAGTCCAAAAATCCAATCCAATAAGCCATGTACACGGCCCAAATGGCAAAGCCAACAGCCCATGCCATGCGTGTGCATGTGCGGCCCACCAGTCCATAAGGCGCGCCCCTTGGGCCGGCCCACCAGCCCCACCACCTAGCTAGCATAGCTAGGTGCCAAGCTAGGTCACCTAGGAGTGTCACTACCCCTTAGCTCCATGAGCTAGCTTATAGTGAGTTGAGCTGGCTTGAACTAGTGAGAGCTAGGTTGAGCTGAATTTCTAGCTAGTTGAGCTAACTTAAGCTAGTGTGAGCTACATTGAGCTTCCATGAGTTAGTTCCTAGCTACATGAGCTTCTTATAAAGCATGTACAATGAGTCTTGAGCTTGTCTAAGCTCCTAGAGTTCACTCTAAGCTAGTATGAAGCTTGTAAACTTCTTTCTAGCATATTTAACTATGTGCCAAGCTAAACTCAAGCTTTGGTTCTTGCTTAAAGCATCTACCAAGCTTAGGAAAGCTTCCTAATTCACATTAGAATATGCACAAAGTTATAAGACTCAATGATCAAGCTCAAAACCATACCTTAGCCTCACAATTCATGCTCGACGCCTTGGACAAGTGCCCTAGGCGCGCCGAGTGCTCCACCGCAGCCTCGCAACCACGTTCCTAGCCCTACCGTGCCATCGCACCACCTAGGCGCGCCCTTGCAACCTTGAGATTAACCTCAAGTTCGCTCCTAGGCGCGCCACACCCAACGCCAAGCCTTGAACCTCAAAACCGAGGTCCAAGCCGAGCCCCGCGCTTGCACCGCGCCGTTGCACCGTGCGTCGCCACACACTAGGCGCGCCCTTTCCATGCAACGGTGCACACGAGGTTCCTACGTCTCGGTGGTGGTGTGCGACTAATCTATTGGATCTAATGACAAGTATTAAACCATGGAATAGTCATATATGTCAATATACCCATCGACATTCCCAATATGACTCTAAAACCTCAACATGCTCTAATAGGGAGTTGATGACTTGACACAAATCACCAACAGAAATATCTTGAAATGCTGGAGATACTAAAGACACCATGGTTAGTAAATAAGGTTTTGGAGCAAACATAGTTGGTGGAAGACATAGTTGGTGGACATTAAGGATCTCTTTGATTGAAACTCCATTTGAGACATCAACTTCTTCCTCTATGCTCTCATCTTGCATGTTTTCCTCAGCTGGAACCTCCTTTAAACTTTCATCCACAATATGATATTAGGAACACTTGGGAGGTCACTTGATTCTGTAGAGGTCTCTTGGCTATGTGGGGTTGTAACTCTCTCTTCTTAAGTGAAAATTCCTGGTTTTGGTGAGTTAGAAACTCCCATTTCCTGCAAAAAGGAGTTAGTATCTAAACCAATAGAAGAAGAGTTAGAATCATACCTCATTTGACTAGAATTAGCCAAAGCCTCCTTAGTCAAGTCTAAAGACTCGTACTTGTGATTCAAGGATCGGGTTGGAGCTCTCTTTTGGCAAGCGGGAGAACAAGCTTCTCTATATCGTCTATGCAAATCTTCATCATGTCTAACATAGATATTTTGCATTACAAACTTCATTTGATCCTAGTTTGCAATTGGAATCAAGCCTTGACGTCTTCTAGATTGACATATCCATAACCAAAAGGAACGGGCAAAACCAACAAGGTAGTTAGTCACCCATGGAAGGATATCACATTCTGCATAGCCATAGTAGTCAAGGTAGTACTCAATATCTTGCTCCCATGCCAAATAATCATCCGGCCCATACTCTCCAGAAAAAGCCTTAATCTTGGGAGATCTTTGTACCCTTGGAGTTGGTGGAATATCATTATAGGGATCACACCAATACATCTTAATCCTGAAAACAAAGCAATAAAATGAGAGAGTAGTGTGTTCTAAAGCAAAATCACAACAAGCAATACCACACCTTAATCAAGCCAAAACTTGCCTCAAAGCAATCCAATCAACTAATTCAATTTTTGGGTTGAATAGTGAGTAAAGGGGTAGATATGGTGTAGATATGGTATACTAATGATAATTAAAGGAAATATGCAGTTCAAGTAAATAGCGAGTATGCAATAAGACAAGCAATGCAAATTATCCCTTAATGAGCTTCTAAACACATGCAATCTCTCAATTGACTCTATGCAAGTTAATAAAGCCAAATTTAAGCATGCAAGGACAGAAATATGGTGGGTTAAAGTGACTTTTATTTCGTCACTAATTTTTCTTCAAAGTGATTTTACTTAGCTACTTTTCTAGCAAGTAATCACTAGGGGTGAAAGTGGCTTGAAACTAGCTGGGGTAGATCACTTGTCTTTTCTGATTTTTTTGACTTTATGCACAATCTACTCTTGTGCTAGAATGAAGAATAAAGCAAAGCAAACAAGCTAATGCATTACGAAATTAAAAGGGCAAACGGACTGATTTTTTTTTATCTAAGTGACTTTAAACTACCAATGAAACCAACTAGAAGCCAAATTAACAAAGAAGATAATAGGTTGGCCGAAATTTAGGTATGCAATAGCAAAAATCAACAAATATCAACAAGCAATATGAATCTCTATTGATCATGCAACATGCAATAAAAACTCATAAAAATTGTAGGAAAGCAATTGCTAATCTCTATTGCAATTAAACTCAACCAATTCAACCAATAAACATGCAACAATCCCTTAAAAATCTCCTAGGTGGTTAATTACTTGGGGGGGGGGGGGCAAGCAACACAAAAGAGATTATGGTTTGGGGTATTCTCGGCTGAACTAGGGTTTGGGGTTGGAATTCGGGTTTGGCTCTAGGGTTTGGAGGGTTAGAGAAGGTTTGGTTAGGGTTTCGGTTCTAGGGTTACCGAATTAGGGTTAGGGTTTGGGTAGGTTTTCTCAAAAAGCTAGGGTTAGGGTTTCGAGAGGGGGGAGGGTGGCGATTAGGGTTTAGGGTGGTCCGATTGGAGAGGGGTTGGTGGCGTTGGAATCGGACGGTGGTGGTGAGTGGTGCGGCTAGGGAGTGCGACACCAGGTCGTGGTGGCGAGTGGTGGTTCGTGGTGGTGGTTGGCAGAGATGTGGTGGATGGTATAGGAAAAATTCAATTTTGGTCTCAAAGTTGATAGATTTATGGAAAGGTGCAAACTTTGGGATCAAAAACTGAATTAAATTGACTAGAAAGCAAATTAAGGAAAGAAGAAATTACTTGGTGAAAAGCTGGAATATGATACCACTTGATACGTGATTGCCACGGAATCCTCCTTGATAATCTTGTATATGACCCACACGATCCCGATCTTGCCTTGTAATATCAGATTCGATCCTACAATTGCTTCAAAGTTAGAAACTTGCGATCCAAGTAAACCAATTAACAAACAAAACTGAATTTGAAACCGGTTGGATAATTGAAAGAATTAACTTTCGATAGTTCAATTGGATTGGATCGATCGCTAAATCCAATTGATTAACTAGAATGATCTTTAACAATCAATTCTAGAACAATCTAATATTAATCAAATCAATCAAACAACAAGAGAAGAGATAATGAGAATTCGGTGATGATGATGATCTCGGATTGATGTTGATCGAACTTGCAAGCATAGACAACTCGTTATTTTGAGCCCAAGGACGAGATAAACCTTTCTTAGGGTTTATCTCATCTTAAGCTGATTTTTATTAATGAAAAACAAGAGTTTAAATAGTAGAATACAAAGCTATTCCTTGGGAAGCAAGGAAGAATCATGGCCGGCCCTAGAGGGGTAGTTGTGACCTTTTCTTGCTTCCCAAGATATAATAAAATATCTAGACCTATAACAAACTAGATTCCCTTAAATAAAATAAATCATGGCTGATTTATTTATTTAAGAAAATATCCTAACAAACTCAAAATATCTAAAAGATAATAAAAACATAGGAGAGAGATTATCAACCAACTAAAATATGTCTATGGTCGACATCTCTAATTATTCTAGCATAAAAACGTCCATAAATAAAATAAATAAAGATAGAAATTTAAACTGAAGATAAGATTCTCGTAAGACTTGAATAGCTCTCAGTAAAATCCATTTTTCGGCCCTTTTCTGTTGGATTCTGGATTTGATGTAAACTACAAAGTTGTAGAACTTTTAGTTATCTTTTCAACGAGTACTTAACGGACTTGAGATGAAGTTTCTAGCCCAAGTTATGACCAATTTACTGAGCACTGTTTTTAATTTGACGGGTTTTTTAACTTTCCGAACTTTGAAGACTTCATCCTCTTCCTTGGTGGTCGAGGACGCCATTGATGGATATTTTGAAGAGATAGTATCAAGTCCATGAACACCTCTTTGAATTTGAACGCTCGAGACCTTGGAAAAGGTCTTGTTCTTGGCCTCCTAGACACCTTCTTTTCAACCTTGTTCTTCATGGTCCTTTGATCGCTATCAAGCAACCAATACTAACTATAGTCCTCGACAACGGCGCCAAAAACTTGATAGGTCAAATCCTACCCCGCAAGTGTACGACATCGATTGTAATACCAAGGTGTCGAACTCTGGGACTAGTAGTATTAATTGTATTCAAATCGGTAGACCAAGTCATAAAAATAAGAAAAGATTATTTTGTGCACTTTTAGCTATCAAACTAATTATAACAAGCAACAAGTAATATAAGATAAATCAATAAGAGAAAGGCTTCTAAGATCAAGGATCCCCACAACAATGCTTTGCTAGACTATAAAAGATGATTGCACAATCTTAATTCTGACTTTGTTTGAAGGCAATTGTCTAATGTATCCGCTAAATTCTTTCGAATGTTAACAGACGTATCTAGACTCAATTAAACATACACTTTCGTGACTTGCAAATTAAAATCTAGACCTTTGAGCACTTAGAAATTAAGATTAAATTGAATCAACATCCGCTTTCGCGACTTGCTAACTCAACCTAACCTTAAGGTTTCTATGACAATTGTTATTCCATAAGAGAATTCAAAATACTTTCATAATAGAGAAATCTCATGTTCAAATCCTAGGGTTCCAACGAGAAAAAGTACCTTTCAGTCTTAATTCTCTATCTGACTACTTATCAAAGTTTTTACCTTTCAGTCTCAAACTTTGGCAAGTTTTCATTCACAAAAGTTACTAAGGCATAGAGCATCTAGGATTGAATCAAACAAAACTTCAAACAACAGATTGTGCAATTTAATAGATTAGTCTACCTGCACATCATTGGGTTCACCCCAATCTTAGAATTTAGAGTTTAGCTAGACATGGAGAAAGAATAAATCAATTCAATGATGAGAATAAACATACCGCATTGCAGAAACAAACAAACTTGATTCAAATCCAGCAAATCCAAACTCAAATTCAATAGTCTTCCAAATCTCCACTAGATCTATCCAAACTTGTCTCTCTAGTAGTTAAAATTAGGGTAAAAACTAGAACTCCTTAACTAGATAACAAAAGAGGGTAGTTATACTAGGGATAAGGTGGAAGAGGCGGCCCAAAACCCGACCTAAAGGGGCGCACAAGCCACGGCGCGCGTCGTGCGCTCTAGCACACGATCCTGATAGGCGCACGACCCTGAACATGAGGCGAACGACCCTAGCCTTGGGGGTGCACGATCGTGTGCCTATGGTGCACGACCTTAGCCTTTAACTGAGCTTGGACGCACGATCTGAAGATTTTCAACACCGTCTGCACGACCGTGCTCCTTGGTGCATGACCTTGGCCTTGATTGTGTGGCTTCTTCTTTTTGGCTCTTGAATTATTCTTTTCCGGTTCCGTTTTCTCCTAGACTGAAGTCTTGATTCCACCATGTCTTAAAACACGTCTAAATAAAGCTTGAACTTCTCTGAAGAACCTAAAAAGCATACAAATACGCGTGTAGACATCTATAACAGAAACTAAACTAAAAGTACTAGAAACACAAGACATATGCAAGAAAACATACTAAACTAAGGTCCTAAATGCATGTCCTAAGATGCTCTAAAATGCAAGCTATCAGATCACAACATACGGAAATAACTTCAGTAGATTCCATGACTTGGGGTGGGCAAAGAAAAAGTCTATAATCTAGTTGCTTCCTTGCTCGATTCGATAATCAAGATAGTAGCCATTTGACTTTAAGAAATGGAGTGAGAATTGAGTTACCGTCATTGAACCCATCTCTTTCTTCAATACCTCATGTCGAAAAGTGTACAACTGTCTCATCGATGTTGTCATGTCCGACCACTTTTGGCGCAAGTATGTCATAACAAACTTCGGCTCATCATGTGCGAGGGTTAATAGCCTTGCATATTTTGCTCATCGGTTAAGCGGCCGGCAAAAGGATATCCCACCAAACTAGTGGAAAGGTCGTGATTGTGGCGACCGGATTTCACGCTTAGCCGCCAATGATGGGTCCTCCTATCCCGTTGGCCAACCAATTCGAATGGGCAACCCATCTTCCTGCTACGTGGTTTTTCCTTTAGATCATCACCAACTTGTAGAGTCCGCATAATAAGGCAGGATTTCCCTTCTTCTTTGGCTTGTACTCACCGACCAACACACATGCTAAAAGGACCTTCGTTTCCCATGAGTTCTTAATAGTCAACACCATGTTCAAATTCCATCCTATTTCTATAGCCCATTTTAGCATATCCTTCCGTTCCGACCACTCATAATCAGACTCAAAGTGGCTAGAAAATTCGGGAAACTGGAAGCAATTAAAAAATACAAATACTTAATTATATCGATTATGAGAAATATAATTATGAGAAATTAAAATGAACAATTTGTACTACACCAACTAATTTAATAATTATAACTACTATAAAATATGATTAGTTATAACAACTATACCGATTTCTACTCAACTAATTTTACAATTATAACAACTAAAACGATTATAAACCACAAATTCGTCACAATAAAGTATAAAATATGATTAATAAATAAAACTAACAATTCACTAAATAATCGATTACATACCACTTCTTCATTTTGATGTAAAACGAGCGACCTCGTTTTGATGTACACTATAAGGAATTCCTTCTAAACCGCCTTCTTCATACACGAGATCCTCGTTTAGATTAACCGGATTTGAACTAGAATGTCCTTGCCCTCCAAAAAATGACCAAAAATCCGACATTATTTTCGTAGAGGTATTTGGAGATGGTATTTGGGGATGGATTTGGGAGCTACTTCGAGAGCTTTTGGGGTGAAAGGCTGAATCCGCTCGATGTCAATTGCCTCTTCACTCGTCCTTATAAATAGCCGCGGTGAAACTCATTTTTTACCATTGAGAGCCAAGGTAGCGGGAGCGGCTACCGCTACCGATTTTTTTTTTACAGTTGAACGTAGCGGTGGCGGTAACAGCTACCGCTATGTTCAACAGTAATAATTTTATTGCTTTTCTTACACGCAGTTGCCGCTCGAATTTGTTCAATTTTTTTTTTAAAAATGGAGTTGTAGGTATATCATTTGTAAAAAGTCAGTGTGCTCTACAATTTTGATCGGGGCGCCCTAAGTCGACGGAAGGCTATAATGTCTGAGTTGTACGTGTTTTGCAACATGATAATTTTTTCGAGTTTTGTGAGTTAGGTTCACTTTTTCTTTCGCTCTCTTGAGTGTTTTTTGGGCGAATGATCATTGATCCGCGATAACCAAGAGACATTAATTTAGAGAATACAATCTATCTCACATCGATTGAACGATAGAGAGAGGATCTAGTATTAGGTTGGTATTACTCATTTACTTTTTACTATTGTTTAATGGTTTTGAAACGAAACACTATATATTGAGTTTATATATATTGATCTTACATGTATATGATCGATCACTGGTTTTATTGACCCACGAAGCTTAAAGTAATATTTCCGAATTCGAATTAGCAATTATTTGAATGTCATGTTTTTTTTTAAACAAAAAGGGAGATGGCGGGTTATAAATAAGAATTAGGAGATGGGATCTCCGTGAAAGGAGGCAACATATATAATCATGATTAATCATGAAAGTGTTGATCCCATGAACAAATTTCTTTCACTTGCATGCGTCTGTCTGTCCAACTCATGCAGAGTATACATCAATTAATTAAGGGCCACATGCACCATTACTAAGTGATAACTCATCGATCTCTCTCTCTCTCTCTGGGTTTTCATTAACGTAATTATTAGAGATTATTATACTATACACCCTAGAGAACTATTAGCAATATGTTTTTTAATTAACGACATGTGTAGTAGTGTTCTGGAAATTGAAGTAATTATATGGAGTATAAATAAAAAGACAATTGCTGATTTATTGTCAGTTTCTAAAGAATCATTAAAGTGTTCAGTGTAATTATTAATTTGTTATATATATCTGTGAAAAACTCTATGCTCACCAGTACTACTTTAAAGTGTGTTATACTACGTACTACAAAGTATTACAAGTTTAAATTTCGGAAATTTCGCGGGTTAACCTTGAGGTTTAACATTATTTATGAGGTGTACCAAATTTTGACAAAATTCACACGATAACCCTCAAGTTTATATGAAATTCACAAGATAACCTTGAGATTCATATGAAATTCATCAAATGCCTAAAAAGACTAAAATTAACTTTAATAATTATCTTTGTTATAAAAAATTGAAAAATATTTTTAACTTTCTTAATTATAATCTTATTCACTACCTTAATATCAAATAATAATTTTACTTAATATCATCTAACCTTTATCATATATTAACCTTATAAATTAATCAATTAAATAAATATTTTTCTGTTACACCAAGTTAAGAATTTTTTTATTTTTTTTATAAAATAATGTAAATTTTCATTATTTAATGGAGAAGGATCAAACAATGAAATTGAAAATTGAAAATGTGTAGAATATAAATAATGTAAAACTTAAAATTTTCATTAAATTCATTAATTTAAATCAATAAATTTCCTTGGGTTAATCAATTTATTTTGCATAAATAAGTTAATTTATAAATAATACAAATAATGTAAATTTAAATAATATAAGTAATTTAATATTTGCGTAATTTATATTATTTCCTGGACAAGAAAAAAAAATTTAATAAAGTGAATGATTTAAAACTTTATCGGTCAATGATCATCAACAAAAAATTATTTAAGAAGTTTATTTAAATCAACTTATTTTATTTTTTTAAATATTTCTCAATGTTTTTTATATTTCTAATTAGTTAGTTTATAATGTAAAAATATAATAAAAGTCAGATAAATTAAAAAAATATTAACTAACACATTTCATATTATAGTATTAGTAACAGATAAAATTATATTTTAAGAATTTAAAACCTATTTTCAAATTATTATCTTTTTATTTTTTTATTTTTTTATTTTTTTATTTTTTTATTTTTTTATTTTTTTATTTTTTTTGAGTTTTTTATTTTTTATTTTTCAAAATTGAATAATTAAAGGCAATTTTAAACTTTTTGGTTATATGACAAATTACATTTAAACCACAAGGTTATTTTATGAATTTTATATACAACTCAAGATTACAACATAAATTATGTTAAACTTTTGTACACCCCATAAATAATGTCATAACTCAGGATTATCACGCGAAATTTCCGTTTAAATTTTCACCATGTGGCAACAATATACAGGTTACAGTCTACGTACTTATTTAATTATGAGCTTGGTTTAAAAAGTTGTCCACGAGGTTAAGGGTTCTATTAATTCCCTCTATAAAGGTGGCCTTAATAATTTGATAAAAGATGGATGCAACACGTATTAAATATGATTTGAAATTGTCATGATTATGCATGCAAAGCTTTGAATGGTCGAATATTATGAATTAGGTTTTGGTTTTGAAATTCTCTTACTTGAAAGTGATCCACTAACTTTAATTGGAGGCTAGTCATGACATGTAATTTTCTTACTTATGAAATATAATCAATATATGCATGTGCCGTAAAAGTTTTTAATATACAAGCAAGTGCTATAAATGGAAACTTACTAGTAGTAATTAATAGACCCATGCCACAACTCGAAAGGCCACATACGTCTTGTGTGAACTGAAGAAACAAAGTTCATGCGTTGCTAATGTATACTATAGTCTAAAATTGTAACTTAATTAGTAGGGGACCCAATTGAAAGTGGGTGAGAAAGATTGCATTTTCAATCGTGTCCACGTTAAACGATTCAATAGTAGTGAGGACATTATTTTGTATGTATGCTGCTTTGGTATCTTCATAAGTTTCCCCATTGGTTTAATCTTAAGAATTTGTATCTTGTTCAAATTGTTAAGTTGAATTTTGTTGCTCTTCTTCTTCAAACTTTCTTTTATCAAGTGTTTGCTTCTGATTCTCTTTCAAGTTACAAATCTATTTTAGTTTGGGTTTCTTATGAAACCATATTCCAAGTTGGAATGTTTTTCATTTCTTATTTTGTTTTTAATCAACAAGATTTTTTATGAATATAGGTTATTGGAATATTAGAGGTATTCGCAGGCCTAATTTCTGGGAAGAAGTTGGGTTTATTAGAAAACTGAATAAATTAAACTTTCTCTGTCTAGCGGAAACTAAAACAGAAGACGATCCCAACTTTTCAATTCTGCATAAATCTGGTTTCCAATCTGCCATTTCTTGTCCCTCTGTGGGATCTAGAGGTGGGCTTTGGCTCCTTATATGCGAAAATACCGAAACTCGAAAATGTAGTTTATGTCATCAATCTTCTAATCTAATCATTATGAAATATTCCTATCCTAACCAAAATTTCATTTTAATATTTGTTTACGCCCCGGCAAGGGAAGCGGATAAAAATGCTTTTTGGAATTCCCTTGCTTTACATATTTCTCAGATAAATTTACCATTCTTATTAATATGAGACTTAAATGAAATTTCTTCAGTTAATGATAAATTAGGAGGTGTTCCTCCTTTACCTAATAGATTTAATCATCTTTTAAATTTTTCGAATCAATTTGGTCTGGTGGATTCTAGAACTTCTGGCTTCCCCTTTACTTGGCGTAAAAGTTCAGTAGCTCAGGATAACGTTTTTGAAAAATTGGACAGAGTCCTTATACATCAAACTCTAACCCATATGTTCCCGTCACTTGTAATTCAACATCATCCTTTTACAACCTCGGACCACTGCCTGATATCTTTTTCAATAGGATCCTCTAAATCTTATCGTAAAATTCCTTTTAGATTTGAAAATGCTTGGATGTCAATCCCGTCTTTTAATCCCTTAGTTTCTAAAGTATGGAGTTACCAAATGACTGGATCTTTTATGTTCCGTCTCTCTATGAAATTAAATTTGTTAAAAAGATATTCTAAAATTTGGGTTAAACATCATACTAATAATAATTTTGAACAACTCAAAATATCTGAACATCAGTTATTATCGCTCCAGTCAGATTTATTAGTTGATCCCAATAATTCTACCATTCTTTTTAAACTCCAATCTCATCTAAATAAATATAATGCTCTTTTAGACTTTCAGCATAATTTTTGGAAACAAAGAGCAAAAGTAATCCATTTACAAAATGTGGATCGAAATACAAAATATTTTCAATCTGTTTCCAAAATTTGTTTTTACAAACAAAGAATTCTATCTTTTCAAACAAATGAAGGAATTGTTCTTTTTTATCATGACTTAATTTCCCAAAAAATAACTGAAGAGCTTGCTCATCGGTTTAATTTAAATCCCCATTGTTATGTTAATAACTCAGATTTAGATATTATTCCTAATTTAGTCTCAGCTTCGGATAATTTGATACTATGTAAAGCGCCTTCACTTGCGGAAATTAAATTTGTTGTCTTTGATCTTGCTCCGAATAAATCTTCGGGACCGGATGGTTTCCCTGCTGATTTCTTTCAACATTACTGGCATATTGTTGGAAATTCGGTAGTTTTAGCAGTTCAGGCCTTTTTTCATTCTGGTCATATGCTTAAATCGATTAATAAATCTTTTGTAGCTCTTATCCCTAAAATTGACTCTCCCTTAACAATAAATCATTTTAGACCTATTAGTTTGTGCAATACGATTTATAAAGTTATTACAAAAATTTTAGCTAATCGTATGGCTTCTATTTTACCAAATCTAATTCATCCTCTTCAAGGTGCGTTTGTCCAAGGAAGACTTATCCAGGATAACATCTTAATTGCTCACGAAATCTTTCATTCTTTTCATAAAAAGAAAAAAGGTAAACATGGGTGGATGGCTTTGAAAATTGATATGGAAAAGGCTTACGATAAACTTGATTGGAATTTTATTAGATTAATTCTTCTTAAATTTGGATTCCATGTTAATTGTGTTAATCTTGTCATGACTTGTATTACTACTTCGTCCTCCTCAATTTTGGTAAATAACGAACCAGGAACTGAGTTCACCCCTCATTGTGGAATTCGTCAAGGTGACCCGATGGCCCCCTTTATTTTTATTATATGTATGGAGTATCTTGCGAGATCCCTTCAATTTCAATCTACTTTAGATTCCAAATTTGTGGGAATTCAGTTTGTTAAAAATGGAGTTTGTCTGCCTTTCCTTAGTTTTGCAGATGACACTATCATTTTTGCTAATGCTTCTCATGCTAATATTAATTATATTAAAGGTTTCTTGGATTCTTTTTCTAGGGTCTCTGGCCTTTCGATTAATTATCATAAAAGTAGTTTTCAGGTCTCTGAAAATATTTTACGACAAACTGCAACCTCTCTTGCAAGCGTTCTTAATATTCAAATTACTACTTCTATGGAGAAATATCTTGGTATTCCTATTCTTAAAGGTAGGGTTCAAAATGCAGTTTTTGCAAATTCAATCACAAAATTGAAAAAACAACTATCTCAATGGAAAGCAAACTCTATTTCTCAGGCAAGTAGGGCTGTGCTTATTCAATCAAATCTGTTAGGTCAGGTTAATTATCTAATGCAAAGTTTTTTTTCTTCCTAAAGGTGTTATTTGTGATATTGATAAAATTAATAAATCATTTTTTTGGAATAAGTTTACTCCTAATCATCACCCTCTTATAAGTTGGGATAAGGTTTGCTCTCCTAAAGAGTCTGGAGGTATGGAGCTTAGGACAGCTGAGACTACTAATAGTGCTTTGCAAATGAAACTTCTTTGGAAAATATTAACTGAACCCAATAATTATTGGGTACGTATTATTTCTAATACTTGGGTTCCTGTTCAATTTTTGAGATACAGAAAAAAAAATTGTTCTTGGCAATTTGGTAGATTGCTCAATCTTAGAGACAAATTCTCTAAAGGTCTATTTTGGAATATTGGAAATGGTCATTCAATAAATTTCTGGAAAGATCATTGGATTAGAAATACTGATTTAATATTATTTTATGATAATGATAATATAAATTTAAAAGTATCAGCTTTTATCACTCCTGATCGGCTTTGGAATGTTGAGTACTTGCGTTTGATGCTTCCTGAATCAATTGTGAACTCTATTATTTCTATTAGAATTCCTGTATCTGACTCTGAGGATCGTTTGGTTTGGCTTCCTTCTAATGATGGATCTTTCTCAGTCTCCTCAGCTTCGTGTATGATTTCTATAGATAGGCCTGATCTAAACTATGAGTTTGCTTGGATTTGGAAGACCTCTCTTCCTCCTAAAATTAAAAACTTCTTGTGGAAGGCATGTGCTGATTGTCTTCCGACAACATATAGATTAAATCGCTTCTATAATTGTGTTTTTAGTACGTGCTCATTATGCTCAAATGAAGATGAAAACCTGAATCATCTGTTTTTTAACTGTCCATTTTCGCAAAGTATGCTTTCCAAACTTGAGGCTGAGGTTAATCTTAAATTTCAGATTATCTCCTCAGGTACTTTTATTGATAATCTTGTTTCTACTATAAATTCGAATAAAAATAGTAACATCCTTTGTTTCCTTTGGTGGTTTATTTGGGGACATAGAAATGGAAAAAAAATTTAATCCGTCTAGACTTATTTCTTCTTTGCTTCCGTGTGATTTAGCTTTTTTCTCAGTATTTACAATGGAATTTTGCTCAACCAGTTTCTGCTCCAAAAATGGTGCCTCGTCCCAAAAGGAAAAATAACCGTTCTTGGATTAGACCTCCTCTGCTATGGGCAAAGCTCAATTTTGATGCTTCCAAGCGATCAAATTCGTCTACTTTTTCGAGCTTTCTTATTCGTGACCACAAAAGTAAGATTTTGAGTTTTGATCGAAAAGAACAACCTCCTATTTCGGTTCTCCAAGCTGAAGCACTTGCCTTACTTGATGGTATTCGTAGTGCGGTTTCGCTTAATATTTCCCGTCTTATCATTGAAGGGGATAATCTAATTCTTATTAATTCTTTAAAACGAACATGGAAGGTTCCTTGGGAAATTCAAACTATTATAAATGATATTCGTCATTTTGTTGCTTTGGTTCCTTGTGTGGTGTTTTTTCATTGTTTCAGGGAATGCAATTCTGCGGCGGATTTTCTCGCCAAGAGGCTTTTTAGTTTTCCTCAGCTTAGTTTTACTATTTCTAATTTTTTTCCGGGATCCTTGTTGGATCCTGTTGATATCTCGATTAGTAGTTCCTGGTTTAGTGATCATCCTCTGTTATTTGATTTTCTAAAGATCATCCGTCGTGATGATTTAGGTTAGCCTTGTAATTTACGGGTAACCTAGTTTTGACCTTGTAATGAGCTATTAGCTCATTTATCAAAAAAAAAAAAAATAGTAGTGAGGACAAAATTTCCTTTTTACACAGATAAAATAAAATTTAATTAGAGAGAGAACAACAATTCAACTATAGTCGTATATTCAGATCTTCACCTCCAATATTTTTATCGATCGTGTATGTAATGTACGTACTTTGTAGACCATAAAGATATAGCGGGTCCATTAATTTGGTATTCTTTTAAATTAATAAATTGGACCATTCCATTTCGCTAAGTAAAATCAAAAAGGAAAAGGTAAAGGAAAGTTCAACCTTTGAGCGATGAATAAAAAGGAAAAGAGGGAGAAACATAAAAATGAGAATATGGTCACATGGACAAGTTTGAAATCAAATGTGAAGTGTTTTTTACAAAAAGTAATATAGCCTTTGAATAGGCGTGTGATGGGTTCCCATAAAAGGTGGGACGCACACGATTGTCAATTTATTCGGAGAGTCAACTTTTGAGCGACGAACATAGAAATTCGGCTGAATTTCACAAAACCACCCCTCAAATAGGGACTTATGCATCAAACCACCCCTAAACATCAAAATTGCATAAAAATCACTCATAAAAGGTTTTCGTTATCAAACCACCACTCTAAACATTCTCCGTTAATTTTTTTTTTGAAATAGGTAAGAACAAGGAAGCTCTAGGGGGCCATCCTAGAGCATCCATGCGGATGAGAACTCGGAGTTCTGCATTATCCATCAAGAGGTTGTTAGGGATGTTGTGGCCCATCTTAGCGATTTTATCGGCCACAATATTGCAATCCCTAACAACATGACGCAATGATATGTTATTGAATTGTTTAAGTGATACCACTCTAAACATTCTCCGTTAAAATTTTGTTCTTTGTAAGAAGATAACAAACAGGCAATTATATGCTACTTTCTCAAGAAAAAAAATAGGGAAATTTCACTTGGTACCCATGAGTTTTTTGCTTTTCCGGTTGGTGTCCTAAAAAAACTTATTACAAATGGTACCTCGAACTTTGTCTCGAGTTCGTCCCGTACCCCTTTGTTCATTTTTCCTTTTAACTTCCGTCAGTTTTTTGTGTATATACAAAAATATGGTACCTAAACTTAAAATAACCAGACTCCATACATCTTGTGCCATTTTTTTAAAATAAATTAAGTTTTTCCTCTGCCCCAGACTCACAATATTCGTTCTCTTCGGAACACCATTGTCAACCACCGCCTCCCCACCCCTCCTTTCGTCACTTCATCCAGTCGTCGTCACGACTCACCGCCTACATTTTGACCACTATTGTCGCCTCCACCTCCAAATCCAATCATTTTTTGTGTGAATAGTTTACTGCTTGTTAAAAAATTAAAGTCATAAAAGGCTAGATCCAAATTATTTTTGTTTAGATTCAAATTTGAAAAAAAATGGTTAGGATGATATCTCAGCATGAAAATATATAGATCTTAACCCCACTTTAATTTAATATTTTGCCATGTTTTGATATTTGGTATGGTTTAAGTTGATGAGTTTAACTGGTTTGAAGCGTGCACAGTGGAAGAGATGGTGACAATTTTAGAGGAGAGGGATTTAGTTTGTTGGCGGCGAACGACTTGTGCGGCGGATGATAGGTAATGTAATTTGGGCAAAGTTTTACCTCTGTCATGGTTGATGAACTAGCAATACTTTCCTAGTTTAAGATCTGGAGAAATAGCACCAGTATTTGCAATGGTTTCTTGTATTTTAATTTTATGTTATTGGCCTTTCTTCTTCCTGGTTTTTCCTCATTTGAGAAGGTGAAGAGGGGGGGTTCCAAGTACTGGTGGTGTGAGCGGCAACAGATGTGCTAACAGAGACAATAGGCAGTGTAGCTATTGGTTATCGGAGCAAATGGAGGACTGCGTATTTAAATTGAACATATTTACTAATTTAATTTATTAAATTGAGCAATATAATTTTAAAACAAAGATAATCCAAAAACGTTAATAGTTATACTACACAATTCAAGTTTATGTTTGTTTTCAACCTTTTTTATATTCAAATCTGACGGAAGTTAAAAGGAAAAATGAACATAGGGGTACGGGACGAACTCGAGACAAAGTTCGGGTGTACCATTCGGAATAAGTTTTTTTTCAGGACACTAATCGGAAAAGCAAAAAACTTAGGGGTACCAAACGGAATTTTCCAAAAAAATAATTGTCTTCCCTAACATCTTCTACCTTTCCATTCCTCTCCAATTTGACGTCGCCTAACTAGTTAACCCTCTTACTTTCCATCTCTTCCGGTTACTAACTCCTCCCACCATCTTCGTCTCTCACTACATCTCTTATTGAAAACAGGTTGCCATCCATTCCAATATCAGCAATGCACATTCTTCTAAAAATTCTGCTTAAGCTCCATCTAGGCCCTTCCTAGACGCTGGAAGGTCCCAACCCGCATACCCTTCGAGTCATCTTAGGGGCCCGTCTAGATTCACCTAAGTAACTGTTTAGGTCGCCTAGACGCTAGGCAACCCCTCTTCGTCCAAGATCCGCCTAGAGTTTTTAGAACATTGGCAATGAATCCCTATCTCTCTCCCATTATGCTTTGTTTCGATTGTAACATTGCCTCTTCTATAGATGAATTTCAAGCATAGTGCCGCATAGTGCCAAATTCTCCAGGTTCAAAGTGTTACTATGTATATATGTTTATCTTGTAATATTTTATTTCCTTATTTAGTTTATATTTTATCATGATAAGGATTGTTTTCCTGTTTTTTAGGGATAGCAATATATTTTGTATCTCTTATATCTCTATATGTACGTTCATGGAATGAAAAAGAAAGTCATCTTCTTCTCGTTCAATTTACTAATCTTACATGGTATTAGCCTAAACTACCGATCCTTCCATCAATGGGTTCCCAACCCACCTCTCCCACTCAATTAATATTTTTTGCATCCTTTGATGGATCTTCACCCAATTTCCATCTACCCAACTTTGCGATTCGCCTTGAGCGATCGAATTACTTACTTTGGCGCAACATGATCCGCTCCGCCTTGGAAGCATTTGATTTGGACTCGTCTTAGTCCCTTGTGTCCTGCCGCCAACGACTATATCGGATCTGACCGCCATTTTATCGTCCAATTCTCCCATCAACACGGAGGCTTCCATTATTGCTTTCTCAAATGCGTAGCAACCCATTCGTGTTCTGAATCCCGCATATCAGGCATGGGTTCGTAAGGATCGTTTGGTCCTTTTTTGGATTCGATTCACGTTGACTATGTCTATGCGTGCCCATGTGGCCTGGGCTAGCACCACCACAAGGCTTGGAGTAGCCTTGAACAGATTTTTCATGCCCAAACTAGAGCTCGGCATACGCACTTTCAACAACAACTCCAAACTTTGACCAAGGGCTCCTTATCGGTCCTTGACTATGTAATACCCCTATTTTGCAACGATGGGTATTACCGCCGGTGAACTCAGATTTTACCGTCCAAAGTCACCCAAGGCTTTATAAGGTATTAAAGTTAAATAAAATGCGGAAATTCAAAGTTATTACATATTATAAAAGGTGCTCAAGCATGAGACTTTTAAATGCGTTCATTACATTCTTGACTTGGTTCAAATTAACAAAATAGGAAAGAGTTTAAGCAGCGACAATTAACGAAACATTGTTTGCACAAGCGTAATGTAACCCAAAATAAACGAGAAAACATCCTTAAGAGAATCCGACCTTCCTTCCTTCAGCTTGATGGATCTTCTTCTTTAAACCTTCGACGACAATTTCCTAGAGTCTGCCATTTGTCGCGAAGGGCGAGAAATACCAATCAAAATGTAGAAATAGCGGAATTAGCCTAAGGAGACTAAGCAAGTGAGAATGAAAATTCTCAAGGATAGTTTGGTAACTTAACAATTCATTAAAGAGATAAGCTAGATGTATTTGAGATGTGTAGATTCTAAGTGGAGCTTAAGGACGGAAGTGAGTAAATCTCGAAATGAGATAACTCTAAAATGGAAAGAAAGAACTACGAGATTGTAGAACTTCTTAGAGTACAATTATGATGGGAATGTTTTAATTACACACAAGTTTCTAGAAAACCTCTCGCGCCCTTATCGGACAAAGAGTCGGGTCGGTCTTCTACGATATGCTAAACCGACCCGGTTTTGATGTCTTTTAATTGCACTAGCACTTATCTTTATTACGTGCCAAAACTTTGCATAACATTAATGACTTTTAAGGTTGTGGAGGCTATGAAAGAGCCGAGTCCACTTAAAGGGGAACGAAGTTCCGACACATAGCTATAACATAAGTTAATTAATGGATTGAATAAGGCCACCCTTTAGCCTTATTATCAATTTTTAAAAGTCGGCATAACATAGTCATTAGCCTAATTCTTGAATTTTGAAAGGCGACATAGTAAAAGACTTTAGTCATCTTTTCGATTTCATGTGGCATTGCTTAAGACTTTAGACGAAACCTTTTTATTTCGATATTGCTTTAAGACTTCATCCAACATTTATTTTCCGTGTGACATTTCTTTAGACTTTGGACGAAACCTTTCTATTTCGAAATTGCTTAAGACTTCAGTCAATGAAGTAAGAGTAGAGTCATGACCTACATATAATATGACGTTATAAAAAGTGGTTCAAGACTTATGTCCATCAATTTTTCCTATACTTTTCCAAGCGATGTCTCTAAACGAGACATTTTAAACAAACAAGGTCGCAATCATCGGTCCTAAGTTCATTTCCAGCATTCGAATAATAATAACGATAATAGGGTGTTGTTATTTCTAGCAATCGGTATATCCTATGTTTATTTATTTAAACAAACAAGTTTGTTCCAAACATAGAGAAGTTTAACGAAATCGAGATATCGAAAAGGTTTCAAGGAGAATATCCGCTTGCCTTGAATTTCTTTCGGAAGCTTACGAACTTGGAAATTAGAATGTCTTAGTGACGTTCGTATGCTTCGACCTAGTTAATCGAAAAGATAACGAGCGAATATGTATTAAAATCCTTATTTTAATCTTAATTAATCCTTTCTTTTATTTTCCTCTTCTAAGAGAAGGAATGTTAATCTAAATTATTTGGCTTAATAATTTAGATAGGAAATATATAATAATAATTCTTTATTATTATTTTCAAGGTGATGTTCTTGCAAGATTTTTATAAACTTTAAAATATTTACTTTAAGGAGACATGAAAAGATCTATTTAATCAAATGAGAAAATCCTTTTTAAAACACATGCAATAAATATTTAAATGGACTAAAAATATGGTTTGCATGAATTTCATTATTCCAAAGTCCACTTTTATTTTATCCACAAGCTTAAGTGAAATGATAAAAAAAAAATGACATGCAAGAAAATTGTTCTCATGATCAAGATTTACTAAATGTCATGATTAATTTATTACAAAATTATAGTAAAGTCTAGAATTGACATGCATGTATATTTTACTTCATAAAACTCTTTTTATTTCCACATGGATAACTCATTATGTTATTTAATTAAATTGTACTTATGAAAAATCCCTTTTATATCAAGAAGGTTATAACAATTTTATTTCAACATTTTAGTGAGCTCTAAGTTACATGCAAGAATGGATTAATACTTAAAACTTTATAAAAATCACATGCAACAACTTATTTAACTTACTAAAAGAGATAAACTCTTTATAAGTATACTTTTAAATTAAAAAGGTCACAACTAAATTATCTAAAATCCATTTTAAGTCTAAGCTGACTTGCAATACAAGTTTAATT
Organism: Fallopia convolvulus; assembly: GCA_964016875.1. Classification (NCBI taxonomy): domain Eukaryota; kingdom Viridiplantae; phylum Streptophyta; class Magnoliopsida; order Caryophyllales; family Polygonaceae; genus Fallopia; species Fallopia convolvulus. Next base: position 24,961,645 of record OZ024729.1, read on the forward strand.
TATATGAAGTCCTTTTAAGCCACATGCATTGACTTATTCAAATTATTTAAGCATGTTTTTGTTCTTATTAACTCTCTTCATTCGAAAGTTCATAAAATTTTAATCCAAAGCTTATAACATGATTTAAAAGACATGCAATAATGTTTCTTTCATAAAAACTTCATTTTATTTAATTCTTAATTCATTTCTTTCATAATAAAATAATACTTCTATAATAAAGGAAAAGAAGTCTAAAATTCATATTATCTTTAAAAATCAGAAATTCCATGTTAGAAAGTCCCTTTTATACTTCTAAGATTTACAAAATTTATTTTATAATTTATAAGATCATTTTTCCTTGAAAAGTCATGCATGCATGCTAGTTTCCATTAAAAATATGTACAAAACTATAACTTGTAACAATCTGATTTTTTTCCTCTTCTCTTTAAAAAAATAGCATAATAATATGTTCAATTAAATATCAAATTATTAAAATCAATAAGAAAATTAATCAAAACAAGTGATTTACAAGAGAAGGAAGAAAGGAAGTGAGGGGGATGTCTTTAATGACAAGAGGTGGGTGTCTTTGATGACAAGGGGCCTTTAAATAGGAAAATATTAGTGTAAGATCATATTTTTTTTTTATAAAATAGGAAAGAATTAGGAGGGCCAGTTCATCGAGACATTGGTCATCCTAGAGCATCCGCAAGGGTGAGATCTTGAAGATCTTTAGCAGTTGTGTCAATCAGGTCGTCTCCATCATGGGAAGTCTTCGCAAGGAAGTCTGCCACTCTGTTGACCTCCCTGAAAATATGGCTGATGTGGTGTGTTCTGAATCACCTTAGCAGAAGGAGGATGTCAGCTCGCGACATTTCATTCACCCATGGACAGCTCCTTGCACCTTTGATGGCGCTAATCAGATTGAGATTGTCTCCTTCGATCTCAATATTCGAGATCCCAAGACGGATGGCATCTTGGATGCCCGCTCTAAGGCCAAGAGCTTCTGCAACAATTACTGGCTGGAGCCCGCATCTCCCGTGGCTCCACAAAATTGGTTCGAATCCTGCTTCACCGTTGTCTTTTTTAGAGCCGTCAAAATTGAGTTTGAATTTTCCACTTGTTGGTTTGTTCCATTTTATGTTCTTTGTTTTCCTCCTTGTTCCCTCTTGATGAGGCTTGAGAGGTTGCACTTGGGTTTTGCTCTCTTGTTTGGCCATTCTCCAATTTTGTATTTGTTATTGAATGAATCCTTTGATATTTTTTATTTGGTCTATATTTTCCTGTCGGAATATTTTCGTGTTTCGTTGATACCATAGACTCCACCAGATAACGCTTAGTTCCTCAAATTGCTTTGGTTTTAGTCTCCCTCTTATTCCATTAAGGAGTTCCATGGGGTTTCCATTGCTTACTTGAGTTTGGCTTATGATATGACAAGTTTCGAGGTTGATTTCATGAATTGTTTGTTTGGTATGTGGGCAAGTTCTGAGGAGGTGATCAACATCGTCGTTTGCGTAGTCGCAAAAGGTGCAAGGTAAGGTCACAAACACATGCCTTTCAAAATGTTTTGTTTTTGTTGGCAAGCCATTACTGGCTATCTTCCATAGGAAGATCTTGATTTTGGGTTGAATGTCAAGTTTACAAATCCAATTGATTTCTTTCTGAGGTGAATACTTTTTTTTCGTTAATCATCTCCAAGGCCGAGTGGTTCGAGAACCATCCATTCTTACTTGGCCCCCAATAGAGTCGATCCGGAATAGGGTTGATCAGTAGGGGTGTGTTTATTACTTGTGCCTATCCTCGTCTAGTATTGTTTTTAGCTTTGTAATATCCCATTGGTTCTCTTCCTTGAGATAGCATTCCACCTTTTTATCTTTGTTGATTTCTAGGGTTTCATCATATTTGGGTTTTAGCCTATCATTCCCCGTCCAGATATCTGTCCAAAAGTTTACCGTTTTACCATCTCCAATGCGCCATCTTAGGCCATCTTTGAAAAGGTCTAGCAGGCTAGCCAGTTTGCTCCACTGCCATGAGGTGTTCTTGGTCTTTTTGTAATAGAGTATGCGTGTTCCTTTTAGATACTTTTCTGTTATTATTGTTACCCATGGATTTTGTGGTTCTGCCATGATTTTCCATAGCAGTTTCATTTTTAGAGCTTTGTTTGTGTCCTCTGCTTTTGATAATCCTAGTCCCCCATTTTCCTTTGGTTTACATATTTCTCCCCATCCAATAAGGGGTTTATAGTTATTATCTTTGTTCCAAAAGAAGTTTTTGTTAATTCGGTCTAGTTCTTTATGGATACCAGTTGGGAGGTGGAAGGTTTGCATTATGTAGTTCGATTGGGCTGATAAATTTGCTTTAATGAGGATCCCGCGCCCTTCTTGTGAAAGGGAATTGGCTTTCCACTTTGTTAGTTTATTCCTTGATTTTGTTATTACCTCTGAGAAGGTATTTTTGGTTACTCGCTCGTTTATTATCGGGCACCCTAGATATTTATCCAGTGCTGGTGTGCTTTTGATGCTTAGGGTTTGTTCAATTTGGTTGATGGTGCCAATGGCAGTGTTCTTTGTTACTTGGAAGGCCAATTTATTATAATTAACTTTTTGACCTGATACTTGGCAGTAGTCATCTATTAAATCTTTGATTTGTTTGGCCGCTGTGTAGTTTGCTTTTGCAAAGATAATTATGTCGTCTGCAAATGCCAAGAAGGGGATACGAGTACCCCCCGGGACATCTGAATCCCAATATTCGGTTTGTTTGTGTTGCAAGCATTTTGGAGTTTCCTGGCTAGTATATCTGCGCATAGGATAAAGAGAAAGGGTGATAGTGGATCTCCTTGCATGAGTCCTCTTTGGGGTTTGAATTGTTCCGTTGGTCCGTCGTTTACAAGTACGGAAAATGACACCGAGGTGATGCATTCCTTGATCCATCCAACAAATTGGGCATTGAAGCCAAACTTTATCAAAAGTTGGATAATGAATTCCCATTCAATGCGTTCATATGCTTTTTCCATGTCAAGTTTGATTGTCATCCATCATTCCTTACCTTTTTTGTTACGGAAGGAATGGAATACTTCATGTGCTATTAGGATATTGTCATGTATGTTTCTTTTTGCCACAGAGGCTCCTTGTAGCTGGTGTGTAATTTCATGTAAGATTTTTTTAAGTCTTCCTGTTATTATTTTTTATATCGTTTTGTATATTGTGTTGCATAAGCTGATTGGCCTGTAATGGTTAGTTGAGGTAGGGTTATCATATTTTGGTATTAGTGCAATAAAGGTGTGGTTTGTTTGTTTTAACATGTGCCCATATAGGAAGAAGCTTTTAAAAGCTTTGGTAACGTCTGATCCTACTATATTCCAATACTTTTTGTAAAAGCCCGATGGCATTCCATCAGGGCCCGGGGATTTATCCTCACCTATGCTAAAGATTGCTGATTTGATTTCTTCATTTGATACTGGTTGCGTCAGTCTTCTATTTTGCTCATCACTTATCTATCTATCGATTATTCGTAGTGTTGTTTCTATTTGTTTCCTTTGTATGTCTTGTTTTTTAAATCTTCTTTCGAAGTCCGTTTTAATTTCTTTCTTAATATTTTCACTTTCAATTATTTGTGTTCCTTCGTTTGTTGTTATTTCTTTTATATATTTTCTATTTCTTCTGCCTGTGGCAATCCTGTGAAAGTATTTTGTATTTGTGTCCATACTTTTATGTGTTTATTTTTTTCTCTTTGTCCCCAGTACACTCTATGGAACTGGAGTAATTTTTCTTTTTTTCGTAGTAGGTTTGCTTGTTTGTTGGTGTTTCTTGTGTTTCCGAAAGTTATTATTTCCTCCTGTATTTTCATAAGAGCTTCTTTATTTATCTTAATCTGCTCAAATATGTTTCCAAAGGTTGTCTTTGATGAGACCCGAAATGAAAGACTCGCTAGAAGACAAGAAACGAGATTATTATATTCGAAAGTGCAAACACTTGCTTCTTTATTTATGATTTTCTTTACAGCGAGGTTTACAAGCCAACGAGGCTAATAGATTATTTGAGAATTACACCCTAGACCTCCTACGATTATTCGAGATCTCGACCTAACAATGTCCGAGATCTCCTAGTTGCTAGCTAGCTCTAAGTGTCACTTGCCGGTCCCTTTGAGCGAGGTTGAGTTGGCGGGGCTCTGCTGCTGACTAGCGAGGTTGGGTAGCGGAATCTTTGATGTGAGGTAGAACGAGGTGTAAGAGGCTTGCGAGATGGTGTAGCGAGGTCTTTGATGTGAGCAGAAACTCTGTGAGACTTGAAGTCTTTTTGTGGACTTCACTTATCTATAGCGAGGCCTTTTGACGATGTTTCGATCACGTCGATCTTCAACGAGCAAGATAGTTCTTGAGTTCAAGATGTTTTTCGACCCCTTTTCCATACGAGATTCTCCTCTATTTATAGAGGATTGGGGAGTTGAGTTTTGGTCATTGTCCGATGTGGGACGCCCGAGATCAAGGGCTCTGATTGGCCTAGAGGCGAGGCAGTCGGTGATTGGCCCGAAGAGCGGCGTTCGCTGAGTGGTCATGGTGGGTGGGCGCTAGAAGAGTCGGTTACGAGGTCGAGACCTCGCTCCGAGGTCTCGGGGGACCTCGTGGGGTAGGAACTTTGTTAAAATAAAAGGCGGGTATGGTTGTGGGCCCCATGATCATCCTCGGGGGTCCCTTTGACCTGGTTTGACCCTCATACTCCGGGCCCACCTCTCGCTTTGCTATTTTGAGCATCATCACAACCCCATGGCCTGGGGACCTCGCCCCGAGGGCCGCAGGGCATAAGTTCTCAAACATCGCGGGGTGCGAGGCTCTGAGAGGTGGGTAGGCATTTCGCGAGGCTTTAAGGGTTTCCGAGGTTCCTGGGGGGCATCTTGCGAAGCCCTCCTTTTGCGAGGTTCCACACTTAGCTTTTCTTTGGCTGGCAAAGGTAAAGCTTTTTTGGGCTTGCTCTTCGTATTTTTCTTAATGGGCTGCTCAGGAGGGACAAGCCCAATAAGCCTAACTGGGCAGGGGAGGCCCAAGCCTGCTCTTTATAAGTGCGCACTTCACACGCCTCCCCATTTATCTCTTCTTCCAAAATTTTCGCCTTCTCTCTTTCTGTCTCTTTGGCTTCCAGCGAGCGGTTTCTCCAGACGGTTTCCGGCGAGCCTCAGCCACCTTCCGGTTGCACCACCGCTTCCTCCTTGTCGACTCTGAACAAGTAAGTCTTCGACTTTTCTTCTCCCGTCTTTTGTTCGCTTTCGGTTTTTCCCTACTTGCTTTTTGTTTTGTGGCTCTGGGGAGGCGATAGTGGGTCGCCTGGTGTTTCGCGCCGGTGTCACGGTGGCGAAACGGCGGTGGTGAGGTCGGCGTGAGTTTCCGCATGCTTCTCCTCGCCGCTTTTTTTTCTTTTGCCCTTTTCTCTTTCTTTTCCTTTCGTTCGGCCTTGCGCCCTAGCGGGCAGTGATTGCCTCTTGGCATTTCACACCGGTGCCATGGTGGCGGGATGGTGGGGTCAGGGTGGCGAACGCCATGCACTTGAACCTCTCGCCCTCCAACCGACGGCCGTCTCTTTTTCTTTTTCGGCGGTTTTGAATTTTGAAGTTCTTGGAAACCCGAACGCCCTGACGGCTGATTGATGGGACGTTAGAGTCTCCACCGCCGCTTTCCACCGCCGGCTTCCATTTCACCTTCTCTTTCCTCTTTCTGGCGCTTCGATTTCTCCCCTTTTTGGCGCTTCGTTTTCTCCCTCGCCGTCCTATCTTGTCAGAGTAGCCCCTAGGGCGCCACGTGGCTCCTCGCCTCTTATGGCCCAATATTTCTCTTTCTTACGAGGTTATGATCTCGTTCTTTTCTTTCGAGGTTATGATCTCGTTCTTTTTCTTTCGAGGTTATGACCTCGCATTGTTTTTCTTCCGAGGTTATGACCTCACATTGTTTTTTCTTCCGAGGTTATGACCTCGTATTGTTTTTCTTCCGACGTCTCAACGCTTCTTTCTTTTCCAGGTGCTAGCCTTCCGCGGCCTGGACATCGTTTTTTTCATGCCTAGGAGAGCCTCTGCGAGCCCTCCGCCCGGCTTCGCTTTCAGAGTCGAAGAGGGTTTTTACGAGGAGGTTTCGGAGTCCGCGGGAAGCGTAGAACTCAGCGACTCTCAGAACCCGAGATCCCCTTCGCTGGTTTTCAGCGAGCCTTCCTCAAGCGACTCCGAGGTTTCTATTAATTCGCGCTTCTCCCATCTTCGAACGTCGTCGGGCGTTGAAATGGCTTCGTCTTCCACCCCAGACGAGGTTATTACTGAGGTTGAGGTGTGGCCGGACGTGGGAACGACCTCGGCACCGCCTCCCTACGTGCCTCCGAGCTTCCCTGCGGCGTATATTACTGACGCCGTGTCCCGCGTCCCGAGTGTCCTGGAGGAACGGATTCCCATGACCCCGGGTTCTGCCGAGGCTTGTCTATCCGAGGGTGTTGCCACCGAACTCGAGCAGAAGGACCTCGTGAATATTGCCAAGGACTTCGCTTGGCCCGAGGGGGTTGAGCTGGCGCTTCCCGAGGAGGGGGGCCACTCCTTGGCATCTTACGATAGGTGCGTCGTTGTGCACCTCTTCATCCTTCAAGCGGGCTTCAGGCTGCCCTTGGCCCAGCATATCGTTGATTATTTGTGGGCCATGAAGATCTGCCCCGCGCAATTGTTTCCGAATGCTTGGCGGCTGCTGTGCGCCTATACGATACGCAGTCGCGAACTTGGCGACGGGCCGAGACTCGACTTCCTGTCGGCTTTATTCCTAGCGAGGAGAGACACTCGGTCCCGAAGCCTTATCAACCTTAGCACGCCGCTCATCAAGATCACCACGGCCCCTTTGAACGTCGGGTCGTGGAAGCCGAATTGGTTCTTGGTTCGCGACCCCACCGGGAGATATCTCAATTTTCCGGTGGCGCCGGGCAAATTCGTTCGGTGCGTAACCCCGCTGGAGGTTGATGAGCTTAAGGCGCTCAGGGTCCGATACGCCACAGCGAGTCAGGCACCGCACCAGGTGTATCTTTCTCAGGACCAGCTTGAGCGGGCTGGTCTGAGCCTCAGCCTCCCTCCTAGCGAGGGAAAAGAGGGTACTCAATTTCTTTCCTGATTTTTCTTTTTGTTGTTGAGTGAGGTTTATAACCTCGCTGGCCCATTTTGTCTCATTACTGTCATTGAGCTGCGAGGGTTTAAACCTTACTAACTTGTTTTTTGCTTTTCTTATCTAATTTTTACGTCCCTGTTTTTTGTTTTGACAGTGGACCTACTTGGCGCTCTTACCTCGAAGTCACAGGGCAAAAGGCCTGTGACTTCTTCCTCCAACGCTCCGAGACCCCAAGGCCAACATGGGGTCGTCATAAAGGATCCGACCTCGCAGGCGAGGCCCCTTGCCTCGCAGCCGAAGGACCCAGTCCCGGCGTCGAAAGCGCCTGAGGCGAAGAAGACCGAGGGGGGGTCGATGAAGGGGGATGCTGCCCGAACGTCGTCCCAACCCTCCCGAGGATCTGGTGACAAAGCCGGGTCCAAGAGAAAGGGCACGGGATCTCCCCGTGGAGAGAAGAGGAAGAAACAGAAGGGGGATGGCCAAGGGGGAACCCCAGGGGGCGAGATGGTCGAGCGCCCTGGCTCAAAGAGCCGAGTTATCTCGACCACCAGGCCTCCGGCCGAGAAGTTCCACTGCCCTGGTCCTTCCCGGGGCGTGTCCGAAGACTGGGACAGGTCAGCTTGGACCGACGAGGTTGCATGGGCCAACAACCTCTCGGAGGCCGCCCTCAACGATGAGATCCTCCGCTACTCCGCGATGGTATGTCTTGCTCTTTCTTGTTCATTTTTTTTGATTGGCTTTATTATTTTTGTTCTTGTTTTATCGTGCTCTTCTATTGCTTCAGAATACCTTCTTCGCGAACTACAACTGCGGCCGCGTCGTCCTCCTCCATAGGAATATGGATAGGATGGAGGCGAGGCTTAAAGAGCGGGACGCCGAGATCGAGAAGAGGGGAAGGAGCCTCGCAGAGGCCGAGAAACGCGTTCGCGCCGCGGAGATCGCGGCAGCGGACGAGGCCAAGGCCGCCTCGAGGGTCAAGGAGGAGCTGAGGAAGGCGAAGGAGGAGAACAAGGATTTGAAGGACGAGAACGGGGATTTCAAGGACGAGGTTGCAAAGCTCAAAGGCCAGCTATCCGAGGAGCACCAATTTTTCAGAGAGAAGGAGGCGGAGCTTCGGAAAGCTGAGGAGGAGATTACCAGGCTCCAACGGCGTGTTGTTGAGCTTAGCAAGGAGCTGGACCTCGAGGGGCCCAGGTATGTGAAGTCCGAGGCCTTTCAGGCTGAGATGGTGGAGAGTGTGAGGAAGATGTTCCACCAGTCCGTCAGGATGGGGGTCAAGTAGGCGGTCGCGAAGTATGGGCACATCGACCCCCGCATCAAGTTCTTCATCCCCAACTACCAGGAGACTATGGGGGAACTTGACGGGGAAGAGCCTGAGGGAGAGTGCGAGTTCTTCCTCAACGAGGACGGACCTGTGGCCAGCGAGGCGCCTACCTCGGCAGCCATTGCTCGGGAAGACGCGCCAAGCTCCCAACCTTCTACCATCGCCGCCCCTGCCCTAGAGACTCCCCAAGGACCTACTACTCAAGCCCCTGAAGATCCTCCGAAGACCTCCGACCCTGCCGCCGAAGCCTCGAAGATGTAAAGGATGTCGTTGTCCGCTTCTGTTTTTTTTTGTTTTGCTGGTGGCCCTGCGGGGCTTGTAATTAAACATCTGGGCACACGTGCCCCAGCTTTTTATGTTATTTTCCTTACCTCATGATTGCTTGTTTGTTCTAGCTTTCTCGTATATGCTCGCACATATCTACCCAACCCCATGGTCCGAGTGTCACAACTATTGTGGTATTCGGACCACATCGGGTGTTTCTAATTCTGCATCGAGATTTCGAGCTTTGCTCGGATTTTTACAAGAATTCGCCGAGGCCACGAGCCCTGCTCGGACCTCGCGTATTCTCCAACACCAAGTGGGGAGCGAGGTTTGGACTTAACGAAATTCTCCAACACCACGCGGGGAGCGAGGTTTGGACTTAACGAAAATCTCCAACCCCAAGCGGGAAGCGAGGGATGGACTTAACGAAATTCTCCAACACCACGCGGGAAGCAAGGGATGGACTTAACGAGATTCTCTAACACCACGCGGGAAGCGAGGTTTGGACTTAACGAAATTCTCCAACACCACGCGGGAAGCGAGGTTTGGACTTAATGAAAATCTCCAACCCCAAGCGGGAAGCGAGGGATGGACTTAACAAGATTCTCCAACACCACGCGGGAAGCGAGGGATGGACTTAACGAAATTCTCCAACACCACACGGGAAGCGAGGTTTGGACTTAACGAAAATCTCCAACCCCAAGCGGGAAGCGAGGGATGGACTTAACGAAATTCTCCAACACCACGCGGGAAGCAAGGGATGGACTTAACGAGATTCTCTAACACCACGCGGGAAGCGAGGGATGGACTTAAGGAGATTCTCCAACACCACGCGGGAAGCGAGGTTTGGACTTAACGAAAATCTCCAACCCCAAGCGGGAAGCGAGGGATGGACTTAACGAAAATCTCCAACCCCAAGCGAGAAGCGAGGGATGGACTTAACGAGATTCTCCAACACCTAGCGAGAAGCGAGGTTTGGACTTAACGAGATTCTCCAACACCTCGCGGGAAGCGAGGTTTGGACTTAAAACCCGAAGTTTTTATTTTTGAGAGAGAGTTTGAAAGTCCAACAACCCTTTATTCACAAAAAGAGGTAACGGGGCTCAGAGAGTTTACACAAAGTACTTCTTTAACCGGTCGACGTTCCACGTCTTACTGAGGGTACGCCCCTCGTTGTCTTTGAGTTTAAAGGCTCCGGGGGCGACCTCCTCGCCGAGGATGTATGGCCCCTCCCAGTTGGGGTCCAGTTTGCCACCTTCGGTTCTTCTCAAGACGAGATTGCCTGTGGCCAGGAACCGAGGTCTCACCTTCTTGTTGTGGTAGACAGCCACGCGGCGCTTGTATTCCGTGGAGCGAAGGTCGGCTACTTCGCGTAGCTCGTCACGGAAGAGAAACTCGACCCTGAGATTGGCCTCGTTCTCCTTTTCGTCAAAATCGAACACCCTTGCCGACGGGACCAGGGTTTCTACCGGGACTAGGGCCTCTGCCCCGTAGGTTAGGGCGAACGGCGTTTCTCCGGTCGCGCGGCGCGCGGTGGTGCGGTACGTCCATAGGACGAGTGGGAGAAGCTCTTCCCAACGACCTTGTGCCATGCCCAGCCGCTTTTTTAGATCGGACAGGATGCGGGCGTTGACGTTCTCTACCTGGCCGTTGGACTGAGGATGGGCCACGGAGGAGAACTTGAGGGTTATGCCGAGTTCTGAGCAGAATGTCCGAGTCTCTTCACAATCAAATTGGGGGCCATGGTCGGTCATGATGGTCATGGGAACGCCGAAGAGGCAGACAAGGTTCTTCCACAGAAAGTCGCAGACCTTAGTCCCCGTGATCTTCGCCATTGCTTGTGCCTCAACCCACTTTGTGAAGTAGTCGACAATGACCAGGATATATCGCACCTGACCGGGGGCCTTGGGGAAGGGGCCGAGGATGTCCATCCCCCACATCGCGAAGGGGCACGGTGCGTGGATGGAGCGACGCTGCGAGGTCGGGGCGTGCAAGAGGTTACCGTGCTTCTGGCATCCATCACATCGCTGGACATAGTCCCTTGCGTCTTGCCGGAGGGTGGGCCAGAAGTACCCCAAGTGGGCGATCTTATGCGAAAGGGTTCGCCATCCGGGGTGGCCGCCACAGACCCCTTCATGGGCCTCATAGAGGATGTGCTCCGTAGACTCGGTCGGGACGCACAATAGATTCGGCTCGGCGTAGCCTCGGCGATAAAGGCAGCCACCTATGACGCAATATCGCGCCGCTTGCATTTTCAGTTTCCTGGCCTGTGCGGGGTCCTCTGGGAGGACTCCGCTTTCCACATACCGTGTTATCGGGATCCTCCAATCCCCCGCGGTGATAGATAGAGCCTCGCTGTTCACACTCCGCGAGAGTTTTCGTTCTACCATTACGCGGTTCCCCACTTCAAGGGGGAGGGCGGATCCTAACCTCGCAAGCGCATCTGCTTTGGTGTTCGAGGTTCGCGGGATGGACTCCACCGCGAAGGTTTCCAGGCACGATACCAAGGCTTTGACCTTTTCTCGGTACGCGGGCAGGAACCCCGTTCTGGTGTCGTACTGACCGTTGAGTTGGTGTGCCATCAGCTCGGAGTCGGTGTAGACCCTGATTTTCCGGGCACCACTGAGGAGCGCCATCTCGATTCCAGCGATCATGGCTTCATACTCAGCCTCGTTATTGGTGGCGTCGAAGGCGAAGTTAAGTGAGTACTCCGTCTCGATCGAGGGCCCAGCGAGGAATACGCCAGCCCCACCACCGGTGTCACATCGCGAGCCGTCAACGAACACCTTCCACTCTTCCGAGCTTGTTTCTGTCTCGGGGAAGGTGACCTCCACCATGAAGTCAGCGAGGGCCTGCCCCTTCATGGCGGTTCTTGGGAGGTAGCTGATGTCGAACTCGGAGAGCTCGACCGCCCACTTCTTCATTCGCCCTGAGAGGGCGGGCTGGTGGAGGATTTGTCGAAGTGGGAGGTCAGACAAGACCTGGATGGGGTGCGCGTGGAAGTAAGGGTGCAGACGCCTCGCGGCGGTCACAACTGCCATAGCCATCTTCTCTGCTGGGGAATATCGCTGCTCCACGGGCTGAAGCACACGACTCACGAAATAAACTGGGTGCGTGGCCTTTCTGGTGAGCACCGCGCTGACCGTCTCGGGGCTGACGGCCACATAAAGTTGCAAGTCTTCCCCCGCCAGCGGGGGCGACAGTGTGGGGAGCTTTGTCAGGAAGGCCTTTAGCTCAGAGAAAGAGAGCTCCAGATTGTCATCCCACACGAACTTTTCATTCTGCTTGAGAGCCGCAAAAAAGGGCAGGGACCTTTCCGCCAGGCGGGAGCAGAACCTCCCAAGGTAGTTGACGGCACCGTTGAGCCGTTGCACCTCGGTGCGAGACCGTGGTGACCTCATAGAGGATCGACTCGACCTTGGCAGGGTTTACGTCGATGCCCCGTTCGCTAATCATAAAGCCCAAGAATTTTCCCGATGACACGCCGAAGACGCACTTCTCAGGGTTCAGGCTGAGACGGTTGTGCTTGAGAGTTGCGAAGACCTCAGCGAGGTCGACCAGATGCTCCTCAGGGGTCTTGCTCCGGACAACAATGTCGTCGACATAAGCAGACACGTTTCGTCCGAGATGGCTCTTGAAAACGCGGTCGATGAGGCGTTGAAAGGTTGCCCCCACGTTCTTCAGCCCAAACGGCATGACTTTGTAGCAATAGGTGCCTCGCTGGGTGATGAAGGATGTTTCTTCTTCTTCTCGCGGGTTCATCAGAACCTGATTGTACCCCGAGTACGCGTCGAGGAAGCTTAAAACCCCGTGACCTGCGGTTGAGTCAACGAGCTCGTCGATCAAGGGCAAGGGGTAGCTGTCTTTGGGATAGGCTTTGTTGAGGTCCTTGAAATCGACGCACATTCTCCACTTCCCGCTGGCTTTTTTGACAAGCACGACGTTGGAGAACCACTGGGGGTATTGGACCTCGCGTATAAATCCCGCAGCCAGCAATTTTGCCACCTCGTCATTTGCGGCGCTCGCCCTTTCCTCGTTCATTTTTCTTCGTCGCTGCACCACAGGGCGAGTGGTGACATCGACGTTCAAAGAGTGTTGGGCCACGGTCCGCGGGACACCTCGGAGGTCCTTCGCAGTCCAAGCGAACACGTCGCGGGACCCAGTGAGCAAGGCTTCTAGCGATGTCGCCGACACCCCCGAGAGGCATTCCCCGAGGGGCTTCTAGCGATATCACCCTTCTTTCTAGCTCTGGAGTGGGGACTGTGAAATCCCGGACTTCGAGGTCGGCCTCGCCGAGGGATTCCACCATGAACACAGGGCACTTTTGTTTTGCAGAGGTCGCGTAACAAACGCGACCTTCCTCCTGATTGCCCTTCACCTCTCCGACCCCGTCATCGACGGGGAACTTCATCTTCAGGTGATAGATAGAAACTACCGCCTGGAACTTCATCAGGGAGACCCTCCCAATGATTGCGTTCCACACTGAAGGTAGGCGCACCACTGTGAACTCCATCATCTCGGTCCTCCTAGTGGATCCGGTGCCGAGCGTCATCCAGAGGTCAATGAGTTCAGCCACATCGACTTCGTCTCCCGAGAAGGAGGTGAGTTTCCCAGCGTAGGGCTTCAAGGAGGTCTCGGAGATGCCCAATTGCTCGAACGCGCCATAGTACATGATGTCCACGGAGGATCCCGTGTCCACCAGCACTCGCTTAACCATCTTCGAGCCCATCTGCGCGTGGACCACCAAGGGGTCGGAGTGTGGCATGTGAAGCCCCTCGGCATCTTCGGACGAGAAGGACAAACCTACGTGGGCGCGCGAGGTTTGTGTGACGCTAAATACCGAGGGCTCATGATGGCTTTCCCTCGCGTATCTTTTCCGCTCTGCCTGGCTCGACCCAGCCGGTGATGGTCCGCCCGAGATGGTATGGATGTACCCATCGGGTGCCGTCGCTTGCCTAGACCAGGCCTGCTTCGCGGGTGCCTGCTGCTCGACGTTGTTGTTGTTGTTAGCCTGGGCCCGATTCGGGCCTTGCGGCTCGAGGTTGGCTCCTGACGCGGGTTTGGCGCGGCCCTTTTCATTTGGGTTGTAGGCGGGACCCCCCTTGCCTCGATAACCCCGCGGTTTTCCGCCGAAGCAGCTCCAACCTCCGCCGCCGCCTCCGCGGTTGTTGTTCCGGTTATTGTTGTTGTTGTTGTTCCGGTTGTTATTGTTGTTTCTGTTGTTGTTGTTGTTGTTGTTGTTGTTGGGGTTATGTGCCTGCGTCACATACGCATCGCGCGCAGCCGGTGCGGCCACCTTTGCCTTCCCCTTTGCGTCGGCGACGATCTCTTTGTCAGTTCGTGGTCGCGAGCTCTGGTTGGCGGCATCCTCGGCGTATACTTGCACCGTGATCCGGGCGCACAAGCTTTCCTACGTCTCCGGATTCTTATAGAAAATGCGGTTTTTGAATTCCCCGATGCGCAGGTTGCCCATGAGGGTGTCGCGCACCGACGACTCGTCGACGTGCGCGATCTCCGCCACCGCGGTCGTGAACCTTGTGAAGAAAGCGCCTAAGGATTCGCTCTCCCCCTGCTCGATCCCGCGGAGATCCCGCATGTTCTTCTTTCGCTTCCTGGAGCCGCTGAAGTGCGTGACAAAGGAATCACACAGCTGGGCGAACGAGGTCACGGAGCCGACCTTCTTACTTGAGAACCACGTCAACGCGGCCTTTTCCAGGGTGGTTGGGAAAACCCTGCAGAATATCGCGTCATTGTAGGCATTGACGTTCATCTGGACCGCGAAGTGTTTTACGTGCTCCTCGGGGTCCGCTGAACCGTCATAAAGCCCCATTTTCGGCCTCAAGAAGCCTTTGGGCATGAGCGCGTTCCGGATCGCATCCATGAATGGGGAGGTGATCTTGGCTTCCTCCTGATTTTGGGGCGGTGGCCTCGAATTATGCAATCGAGACCTCGGGTAGTGCATCGCGCTACCCGCTGTTTCGGACAACTCTGGCTCCTGCAGCCTCGATCGTCGCGATCGAGACCGCGAGATCTGCATGGGATCTCGGGGAGGCCTCTCTGTTGACGAGCCGTTGGTGGAGGACTCGGGCTCATGCGCACGCCTAGGGACGTACGCGGGTACGTACTCGGAGTGCGGCTCACCCCGGGGGGGACAGGGGACGTACGAAGGGGCGAAGCCCTGCTGGTATTGCCCATAAGCCGGGTAGGGATATGGGTTCGGGGGCGCGCCGCCCTGCTCGAGGCCTTGGAATGGGAATGGATTTTGCGGGGCGGCGTACGTCCATCCTGGAGGGACCACGAACGGGCAGCCCGGAGGCCCCGCGGCTGTCCATTGCGTAGTTTCTGGCATGTTGTCGGGGTGTTGAGGGAAGAAATTGTTTGGGCAAGCCATTTTGAGGGAATCGAAGCTAAGGTTTGCACGAATCGAGGAACTACTTAAGATGAAGAAGTTCCCACAGACGGCGCCAGTGATGAAACCCGAAATGAAAGACTCGCTAGAAGACAAGAAACAGATTATTATATTCGAAAGTGCAAGCACTTGCTTCTTTATTTATGATTTTCTTTACAGCGAGGTTTACAAGCCAACGAGGCTAATAGATTATTTGAGAATTACACCCTAGACCTCCTACGATTATCCGAGATCTCGACCTAACAATGTCCGAGATCTCCTAGTTGCTAGCTAGCTCTAAGTGTCACTTGCCGGTCCCTTTGAGCGAGGTTGAGTTGGCGGGGCTATGCTGCTGACTAGCGAGGTTGGGTAGCGGAATCTTTGATGTGAGGTAGAACGAGGTGTAAGAGGCTTGCGAGATGGTGTAGCGAGGTCTTTGATGTGAGCAGAAACTCTGTGAGACTTGAAGTCTTTTTGTGGACTTCACTTATGTATAGCGAGGCCTTTTGACGATGTTTCGATCACGTCGATCTTCAACGAGCAAGATAGTTCTTGAGTTCAAGATGTTTTTCGACCCCTTTTCCATACGAGATTCTCATCTATTTATAGAGGATTGGGGAGTCGAGTTTTGGTCATTGTCCGATGTGGGACGCCCGAGATCAAGGGCTCTGATTGGCCTAGAGGCGAGGCAGTCGGTGATTGGCCCGAAGAGCGGCGTTCGCTGAGTGGTCATGGTGGGCGGGCGCTAGAAGAGTCGGTTATGAGGTCGAGACCTCGCTCCGAGGTCTCGGGGGACCTCGTGGGGTAGGAACTTTGTTAAAATAAAAGGCGGGTATGGCTGTGGGCCCCAGGATCATCCTCGGGGGTCCCTTTGACCTGGTTTGACCCTCATACTCCGGGCCCACCTCTCGCTTTGCTATTTTGAGCATCATCAGTCTTGTTCCATGCTTTTGCTTTGGTTTTCAAAATTTGTGTTTTTTTGCTAGTTTGAACATGGCCGAACCCGACCGTTCTATTCGCCATGTTTGTCTCACTATATTTTGAAAATCATTCCTTTTCGTCCACATCATCTTAAACTTAAAGGGTTGCCCTTTTGTATTATTTTCGTTGTGTATTTCAAGGGAGATCGGGCAATGGTCATATCATGTGAAAGCATGATTTTTGGTGACTAGGTTAGGCAACCATTGGAAAATTTGGTCACTAACAAGGACTCTATCAAGTTTTTCATATGTATTGTCGTTCGTGCCTTTGTGTTTTCTCCAAGTAAATTGGTTTCATTGTGTTAGGATATCTAGAAGGTCACATTGTGCCTTAAAATTTATTAGTGTGTGGAATCTGTTTTGTGAGGCTTCAACTCCTCCTTGTTTTTCTGTGTTATTTTGTATTTCGTTAAGATCCCCCATGACAATACATGGGAATGTAGTTTTGGATTCGATTCCAAATTTCATTTTTCTTTCCTTCCCTGGGAGGGGCATAGATAAAGACGAATGCCATCACTTGGTCTCTCTCTAAGCTTGTATATTTAAAGCTTATGAATCGATCTTCTTTGTGCATAAGTTGTATTATTTCATTCTTCATTTGGTATGATTTCCAAAGTGTGCAAATACCGCCTGCTAAACCAGTCGCAGGCGAGAACTCGCACATATCAAACCCCGCTTTTTTCCAAAGTTTTTCGTCTGGTGGGTTTTGTTTTTTTTTTGTTTCCACTAGGGTTATTATTTGTATTCGCTCTATTTTGCAAAACATCTCAATCTCGGCCCAAACATTTTTACGTCCAAGACCTCTGCAATTCCAAAGGCTTATCTTCATTTTAATCTTATTCTCTCCTTGTGACTTTGTTTTAGATTTTGGTGTTAATCTTGTTGCTTGTTTTGTTTTCCTTAATTTTGTTCAAACTCCTCTTTCTATCTATTTGTTTGTGTTTGCCATGTCGTTTTTGTATGTCACAGAATTGTGGTTTCTTCTTTTGTTGTTTTTGGTATTGTTTTATGGTTACCTCTCTTAAAGAGAGTTTGGGTTTTTGGGATCCTTGGTAGCCAAATTGAATTTTCCAGTTGGTACCTTTTGAGCGTTCTAGTTCTAAGTATACACATAGAAGGAGAAACCAGTCAATTAGCTTGCAACAGATGATAAAATTACATACTACTTCAATTATTCTTACCCTTTTGGTGTGGGTGATGCTTACTTGGTCACTTTGTTTAGGAGTATCTACATTCTCATTTTGGTCTTGATGTGATGAGTAAGCACCAAGCTTTACTGCAAGCTCATTCTTTTTCCAGTATTTGCAGGTGTTGGGTGTTTGGTGACATCCTGCAAACATGGTTTTGTTGAACCAACGGGACACAATTGGACGGTTTTTAATGTTCAAATGACATCTAATGTCGATGTTCTTCTTTGCACTTTTCAATATCTGATCATGGTTGTGCTTGGGTTTTCCATTTTTGTTCCTTTTGTGTTGTTTCCGCCGTTCCACATTGTTAATGCTCGTTCTAACTTTCTTTTTTTTTTTTTTTTTTTTTTTTTTTTTTTTTGTTCACTCCACTATTTGTCAAGCTTTTGAGTGTTGCTAAACCATTTGTACAAAGGGAAAAAATACATATCAAAGGCAATATCTGATAGATTTTTAGAGGAGGAGATTGAATATGATCAGTGTACAAAATACAAATATCCGCACACCGATCAACTGATGCATAACCAGTGAGCGAAGGGCGTTGCAAACCCCTCAAACGGATCATTCTTTTTTCATTATTTCCATTGTGGATAAGATGCATGTTAATAGTTAAGGGTGCCTTGTGAGCTGTGATGGTAATTGGGGGTTCTCCCCTAAATGAATTTGATTCCTTAGCCAGAGCCAAGGTAGTATAGTAATTTGTAGAGGGTTTTTGTTTTGTGTCAATTCGTAGGCGAAATTTAAACCTTAAACGGATCTGTAAGTTTGAGCGAAGAAGAATTAGCCACATGTTCACAAAATTCGTAGGATCAGACGGAGGTTCACATGAATCGCTAGTACGCTTGAGATCCACCACAGAGAGCCCGTCGCTGTAGACAAAACCGTCATGCCACCACCAACGCCAGATCCTTCGTTGTAGGCAGAGTCTCCTTTGTGCAGACCTTTGATGGTTAGGAGTTTGATTTATGGGTATGTGCATCGTGCGAGCAACGAGACGCAGCCAGCCCCCCATCGGAGCCATGCGTTCCCCCGTTGTTGCTGCTTTTGCGGGTTGTGCGATTAGCTTGAAAGACAACACTTCGATTGGGCAAGATGATGGAATTACTGGGCTCGGATTTGATGAAGCCACTACTTCCATATGGAAGGCAAAAGCAATTATTGAAGATTAAGTACAAGTTGAAGAGATTTCTTGAGGTGAAGGGATGAGAGATTTGGATTTGGGGCTGGGATGGGTGAGGGATTTTGGGGGCGGCGGTGACAGTGTTTTTAGGGTTCGGGTTCATCTAGCTTACCGTGAAAATGATATATTTGTACGTAGGAATATATTTGGATGTCGGTAGGAATATATTTGTACGTGTTGGAACGGTACTTGTATTATGGCGGTAAAATATAAACTTTGGATTTAAAATATTCTTCTTATAGAAATGGTCTTTAAAAATTATGTAGACCAATAAAATCAACTCCAATGATTTTATTCTATCACCATGAATTTTTTAGGAATAATTTCCATAATACAATCATAACGCGTAATGAGATTTATTAAATGGGTCTTCGAAACTTGTTCGGAAAATTCTAAAAATTGTCCGAGCGATATTATAATTTATGTGAACTAATAAAATCAATTTACATGATTACTTTTTGTCACTTGCAAATTCTTAGACCTGAGTTCCTAGCTTACGATCAAAACAGTTAACGACTTTGCTAAGCGGGTCTTAGAAAGTCGTCTAGAAAAAAATTCAAATTTATCCTAAAAATCAAGGAGCCCTTGCTGATGAATTGGTGGCTTGTCTCCAATAAGTTTTTGATGATGATCTTGTCTCATACATCCTACTTGGGCTCGTGTCTCAGTTTGCATCGTTCTGCTCATTCATTGCGATCGGCAAAGACTCGGACACTAACGATGATCTTCTAGGCCTTTTGCTGCAAGAAGAGCATGGATTGAGGAAGACACTCGCGGCCTATCCGAGTTTGTCACTCCATCGACAAACTATGCCTCTTCTCGTGGTTGCAAAGGTCGTGGACGTGGACGTTCCTCTACTGGTCCTCCTCCTTTGGATCAGCATTCACTGAGCACACCATCCATGGATCATTTTTGATGGCTGATCGATCTCTGCCTATGTGCCAATTGTACAACAAGCCTAGTCACGAAGTGCCGAATTGCATAAATCGGGTCAACTTCTTGACTTTCCCATGACCAACCACTCTGCTGCAGCCGCCCTAAATTGGCCCGCGCCTGCCTCTGGTCGTTCGGCGTACACTGCAACGTGCCAATTTGTGATAGTCGATCCATGGGTCGTTGACACCGGGGCTAATTTACATGTTGCAGCAGGCAACAACACATCTGAGTTCTCTTACATTGCAATGCAACTATGAAGGCCATAGCCTAGTCGCCGGGAATGGTATGTCTCTTCCTGTAACTCATTTAGGCCGCTCTATCTTACCTGCAAAACATGTTGCTAACCTTTATAGCTTAATGATATTTTAGTTGTTCCTTATATTACTAAAAATCTATTAAGTGTGTCCAAATTAGCCAAAGATAATAATGTTTTTATTAAATTTCATGCTAATGGGTGTCTTGTGAAGAACATCCAAGGTCAGACACTACTAAGAGGAACCATTGAAAATAGCCTTTACCATCTCTCTAGCCTTTCACAAAAGTCGTCCCCTTCCATGCATTCAAGTCATCTCGTAGCTTTCGTTGGTGATCGTGCCTCCATCTCTTGTTGGCATCATCACTTTGCTCATCCCTATGAGTTGATCCTGCATCATTTGGTTTCTAGTTTTAATCTTCCAGTCTCTTTAAATAAATTACCATTAGTTTGTACTGCTTTTCAGGTTGGCAAGAGTCGTCATTTTAATTTGCCTAGTCGTTTGTCTACTACTATTAACCATTTAAAATGATTCGTTCTGATGTATGGGGTCCCTCCCAAACAATTCCTCTTAATGACAATAAATATTATGTCAGCTTTATTGACAAGTATTTCAAGTTTGTTTAGGTTTACTTTTTGCAAACAAAAGATCAATTACTCTCTATTGTTCAATTGTTCATTAAATTGATTCAAACACAATTTTCAACTCTCGTTAACGCTTTCCAAACAGATTGGGGTGGTGTGTACCATAATGACTCCAAATAGCTTGAATCTCTTGGCGAAGAACATCGAGTTTCTTGTCCATATATATATCCCCACCCTAAAAAAATGGGTCCTCTGAGCGTCGAAATCGTGTCATTAATGAGGCATATCCTTACTCACCCATGCCAAATTGCCCATTCAGTTTTTGGGAACATGCCTGTCATTAATGAGGCATATCCTTTGGTTTTTCTGTGAAGGATCTTCCCTAAGGAATCACTTAGTTAAGATGTGATAATTTTGGCATGCTCTACCCCGTCGCCCATCCGCTGCCCATTCTAAGTCATCTATCCTAACCGGTTTCACTCTTTTTGGTTTTGTCCCTTGTCTGGCATGCACATTTTGGTCATCCCAGTGTCTCTATTTTACAATTTTTAAGGAAGTCTATTTTACCCACCTAGCGTTGGTATTCATAGGTAAATGCCTCGACACTAGTAGTCTCAAGCTAACACCGTCTTCTCAAATTCCTCATGTCATTATCGACTTTCTAATCCGTCTTAGTCATTGAATACAATGACTCTTTACCCACCTATCAACTCTTGGTACATGGAAACTGGAGCTTCATCTAACATGGCCAACCATTCAGGTATACTTTCTAGCATTACTTCTAAGAGGTTTTTCTCATTCGATTATTGTCGGTAATGGGAACGGTTTCTGACTAGGGGTCTCCGTACAACCTATTTGAGGATAAAGAACCATCAATTGTCCCTAAACAACGTTCTCGTCACACCACATGTAATAAAAAAACCTAATGTTAGTTCTTAAGTTTACAACTGATAAAGAACCATCAACTGTCCCTAAACAATGTTCTCGTCACACCACATGTAATAAAAAACCTAATGTTAGTTCTTAAGTTTACAACTGATAAAGATCCATCAACTGTCCCTAAACAATGTTCTCGTCACACCACATGTAATAAAAAAACCTAATGTTAGTTCTTAAGTTTACAACTGATAATAATGTTTCCATTGAATTTGACCCTTTGGTTTTTCTGTGAAGGATCTTCCCTAAGGAATCACTTAGTTAAGATGTGATAATTATGGCATGCTCTACCCCGTCGCCCATCCGCTGCCCATTCTAAGTCATTTATCCTAACCGGTTTCACTCTTTCTGGTGTTGTCCCTTGTCTGGCATGCACATTTTGGTCATCCCAGTGTCTCTATTTTACAATTTTTAAGGAAGTCTATTTTACCCACCTAGTTTTGGTATTCATAGGTAAGTGCCCCAACACTAGTATTGTCAAGCTAACACCGTCTTCTTAAATTCCTCATGTCATTATCGACTTTCTAATCCGTCTTAGTCATTGAATACAATGACTCTTTACCCACCTATCAACTCTTGGTACATGGAAACTGGAGCTTCATCTAACATGGCCAACCCTTCAGGTATACTTTCTCGCATTACTTCTAAGAGCTTTTTCTCATTCGATTATTGTCGGTAATGGGAACGGTTTCTGACTAGGGTTCTCCGTACAACCTATTTGAGCATAAAGAACCATCAATTGTCCCTAAACAACGTTCTCGTCACACCACATGTAATAAAAAAACCTAATGTTAGTTCTTAAGTTTACAACTGATAAAGAACCATCAACTGTCCCTAAACAATGTTCTCGTCACACCACATGTAATAAAAAACCTAATGTTAGTTCTTAAGTTTACAACTGATAAAGAACCATCAGTTGTCCCTAAACAATGTTCTCGTCACACCACATGTAATAAAAAACCTAATGTTAGTTCTTAAGTTTACAACAGATAATAATGTTTCCATTGAATTTGACCCTTTGGTTTTTCTGTGAAGGATCTTCCCTAAGAAATCACTTAGTTAAGATGTGATAATTTTGGCATGCGCTACCCTGTCGCCCATCCGCTGCCCATTCTAAGTCATCTATCTTAACCGGTTTCACTCTTTTTAGTGTTGTCCCTTGTCTGGCATGCACATTTTGGTCTTCCCAGTGTCTCTAATTTACAATTTTTAAGGAAGTCTATTTTACCCACCTAGTGGTGGTATTCATAGGTAAGTGCCCTGACACTAGTAGTCTCAAGCTAACAACGTCTTCTCAAATTCCTCATGTCATTATCGACTTTCTAATCCGTCTTAGTCATTGAATACAATGACTCTTTACCCACCTATCAACTCTTGGTACATGGAAACTGGAGCTTCATCTAACATGGCAAACCATTCAGGTATACTTTCTAGCATTACTTCTAAGAGCTTTTTCTCATTCAATTATTGTCGGTAATGGGAACGGTTTCTGACTAGGGGTCTCCGTACAACCAATTTGAGCATAAAGAACCATCAATTGTCCCTAAACAACGTTCTCGTCACACCACATGTAACAAAAAAACCTAATGTTAGTTCTTAAGTTTACAACTGATAAAGAACCATCAACTGTCCCTAAACAATGTTCTCATCACACCACATGTAATAAAAAACCTAATGTTAGTTCTTAAATTTACAACTGATAATAATGTTTCCATTGCATTTGACCCTTTGGTTTTTTTGTGAAGGATCTTCCCTAAGGAATCACTTAGTTAAGATGTGATAATTTTGGCATGCTCTACCCCGTCTCCCATCCGCTGCCCATTCTAAGTCATCTATCCTAACCGGTTTCACTCTTTGTGGTGTTGTCCCTTGTTTGGCATGCACATTTTGGTCATCTCTATTTTACAAATTTTAAGGAAGTCTATTTTACCCACCTAGTGTTGGTATTCATAGGTAAGTGCCCCGACACTAGTAGTCTCAAGCTAACACCGTCTTCTCAAATTCCTCATGTCATTATCGACTTTCTAATCCGTCTTAGTCATTGAATACAATGACTCTTTACCCACCTATCAACTCTTGGTACATGGAAACTGGAGCTTCATCTAACATGGCCAACCCTTCAGGTATACTTTCTAGCATTACTTCTAAGAGCTTTTTCTCATTCGATTATTGTCGGTAATGGGAACGGTTTCTGACTAGGGGTCTCCGTACAACCTATTTGAGCATAAAGAACCATCAATTGTCCCTAAACAACGTTCTCGTCACACCACATGTAATAAAAAAACCTAATGTTAGTTCTTAAGTTTACAACTGATAAAGAACCATCAACTGTCCCTAAACAATGTTCTCGTCACACCACATGTAATAAAAAACCTAATGTTAGTTCTTAAGTTTACAACTGATAAAGAACCATCAACTGTCCCTAAACAATGTTCTCGTCACACCACATGTAATAAAAAACCTACTGTTAGTTCTTAAGTTTACAACTGATAATAATGTTTCCATTGAATTTGACCCTTTGGTTTTTCTGTGAAGGATCTTCCCTAAGGAATCACTTAGTTAAGATGTGATAATTTTGGCATGCTCTACCCCGTCGCCCATCCGCTGCCCATTCTAAGTCATCTATCCTAACCGGTTTCACTCTTTGTGGTGTTGTCCCTTGTCTGGCATGCACGTTTTGGTCATCCCAGTGTCTCTATTTTACAATTTTTAAGGAAGTCTATTTTACTTGATTATAAAATGTATTGTTTCTCATCTTTGCCCCTCGTGTCATATGGAAAAACATACTAGATTGCCATTTTTAAATTCTAAAACCTCTATTGTTAATCATTTTGACATTATTCATTGTGATTTATGCACATTTCGTATTCTCATTACTATTGGATATCGTTATTATCTGGTGTTTCTTGATAATTTTTCTCTTTTTGTCTGGGTGTTCCCCATCAAATAGAAATCACGAGTGTGGTGTTTAATCTATTTCAAACTTTTTACCAATTTGTCAAAACACAATTCAATTGTTGAATAAAATCCTTTGAGTGTGATATGGCCATATGGATAGAGAGTTTCACAATTCAGATTTCCACACCCTTAGTCACCCTTCACGATTATGACACCTCATTGCGACACATTCGTGCCTACTTCCCACTTGTCACGAGTCGTGACCACTCCTAGGCTTTACCATCTCTCTTTTTATTCACCGAGTTTTGTTGCTTACACTAATCTTGATTGGGCTAGGTGCCCGAACACCCGTCGCTCTAGGTCAAGTTATTGTATCTTCCTTAATGACACTCTTGTTTCTTAGTCTACTAAGACTAAAGTTTCATGTTCTAGCGTCGAAGCCGAGCATTGTGTTGTGTTTTACTACAATATTGCTTTTATGGATTTTTCTAATATATGCCCGAAATGTATAATTAAAATTGTTTACGTTAAAAAAATTCTAATATGTTTTATTTATTTAATGTTTTTACTCTATAAGATTGATTTATTTATTATTTAATATTTAGTTTCTAAAAATATGCCATAATGAAATAAGTTAGAAAAACTGTGTTTTTAATACAAAGGGAACAAGTGCGGTCAGCCCCACGTGGGGTGGCCTAGTGTTAAGAGGCATGTGGGGATGTTGGGAAGTCCCAGGTTCGATCATTGCCTCCGCCCCTACACTTGGGTGAAAAACCAAGTCTCACTATTCTTCCTACCACTAGGTCGAGCTGGTCGGTGCAAGCCGATTTACCTGGTTCAATTAGTAATAAGCGCTTTTCCGTCTAGTTTATAGAGTTATGAAAAGCTGATTGATATTATTAATGGAGAGGTCTCCAATATATAAAGATACATAAGATGATATCCTTGGACTCCAAAGCATATCTTTCTCTTAAGGATAGAAAAATATTATGGAAATATTCTATCTAATATAAAAGACAAGATGACATAACATATAATCTAAATAAGCTAAGTATCTCCAATATGCCCCCGCAAGCTAGACGGCGGAATGTAAAGTCCGAGCTTGGACACCAGTGTATGAAACCGCGGGCGAGCAAGTGGCTTGGTCAAGACATCAGCTAGCTGATCATCGGTAGAGACATGAGCAACCCGAAGGAAACCATTCTGAACGAGCTCTCGAATAAAATGAAAGGCCAGCGCAACATGCTTCATACGCGAGTGAAAAACAAGATTAGCACTTAGGTGAGTGGCACTCATATTGTCACAATACAAAACTGGTTGACGAACAAGACGAACACCCATTTCAGAGAGTAAAGAAGTGACCCAAACCATTTCAGCACAGGAATCGGCCAGGGCCCGATACTCAACTTCTGTAGAAGAACGAGCAACAGTCTTTTGCTTACGCGAGCTCCAAGAGACAGGCGTAGCATCTAAATAAATTAAATAGCCAATGGTTGACGTAAAATCGTCCTTATTACCAGCCCAATCAGCATCCGTGAACCCATGAAGTGATAGAGAAGTAGAACGACGAATGACAAGACCATGATCAGCCATGCCTTTGAGATAACGCAGCAACCGTTTTAACGCACTCCAATGAGTGATAGTAGGAGAGCGCGCACGAACTAAGACAATTTATTGACAGAGAATCCAATGTCCGGTCGTGTCAAAGAAAGATATTGTAGACTACCAATGATTGCATGAAACTCGGTTGGAGAATCAAGCACGATGCCGGACGTTTTTTGTAATGCAGACGAGACACACATGGGAGTGGAAATTGAATTCGAACCTGCCATGTTGGCTTTGTGTAAAACATCCAAAATATACTTATGCTGATTCAGAAATAAACCCTTAGAGTGAGAGTGAACTTCAACACCAAGAAAGTACCGAAGATCACCCAAATCTTTCAAAGAAAACCGACGAGCTAGACGCAGAATCATGTCTTCAAGGGCAATTTTGTTACTTCCAGTAATAATAATATCATCAACATAAACTAAAAGATAGATAACATGGAATGCCGCCGAAAAATAAATAGTGATGAATCTGCAACTGAGTTTACGAAACCGACCTGAAGAAGAAAATTTTGGAGCTCAGTGTACCATGCCCTCGGAGCTTGCTTCAACCCATAGATTGCCTT
The DNA here is from genome assembly GCA_964016875.1 of Fallopia convolvulus. NCBI lineage: Eukaryota > Viridiplantae > Streptophyta > Magnoliopsida > Caryophyllales > Polygonaceae > Fallopia > Fallopia convolvulus. Next base: position 24,987,845 of record OZ024729.1, read on the forward strand.
TTTAAGTTTGCAAACATGAGTCGGAAATTGTTTATCAACAAAACCCCACGGTTGTTCCATGAAGACAGCTTCATTCAAAGTCCCTTGTAAAAAAGCATTATTGACATCAATCTGACGGAGAGACCAACCAGACGAAATAGCAATAGTCAACACAGTACGAACCGTGACCGATTTAATAACCGGACTAAATGTCTCAGTAAAATCACATCCCGGGTGTTGATGGAAGCCTTTAGCAACAAGCCTAGCTTTATACTTGTCAAGAGAACCACCCGGATTGTATTTGATTCGATAGACCCATTTGCACCCGACAACATTCATATTGGAATCAAGTGGAACCAAGTCCCAAGTCTCGTTTTTGCAAAGCACAGAGTACTCCAACGCCATAGCTTGGCGCCAATCCGGGTCTTTAAGGGCTTGGGTAAAGGAATGAGGTTCTTTGGGGAGTGGAGTTTGGGCATTGAGGTTAAGTTTTTGAATGGGTTTATAGATATTGTTTTTGGATTGAGTGACAACTCCAACAGGAGCAGGCTGAGATAGAGTAGGGTTTGAGACTTGAGAGTCCAGTGATGAGGCGTGGTTGGTGGATTCAGAGGCAGCGGAAGAAGGGAAAGGCACGATAGAGATAGGGTTAGACGGCAACAAGGAAGGATTAGGGTTAGAGGAGGCCGAGCTCTCGGCTGCGTGTGGGGCAGGGGAAGAGGACGGTATATTTTGAGGCGTGTGGGGGTTAGCGGAGAAGGAGGATTAACGTTAGGGTTTGCTAAAGGTGGGAAGCCAGGGGGCGGCGGTAGAGCCGGTGTAGCTAGGATTGGCACATCAAAAGGCGTCCACGAGGATGGGGCATCGGAAGACGATTGGGAAGATTTAGACGTGTGCATGGAATGAAAAGGGTAAACATGTTCAACAAAGGTAACGTGTCTTGAGGTAAAGATTTTGAAGGTATCAGGATCAAGGCAAAAATAGGCACTTTGGGTAAGGGAATAGCCAACAAACACGCATGGACGGGATTTGGGTTCGAGCTTATGCGACGTGTATGGTTTAAGCCAAGGGAAACACAAACAACCAAAGCATTTAAGTTTTTGATAATTTGGTAGAACTTGAAAAAGTTTGAAACAGGGAAAGACATTTTGAAGAGTAACAGTTGGCATCCTATTGATAAGATAAACTGCAATTTTGAAGGCATAGGCCAAAGTGAGGTTGGAACACCAGAATAGGATAAAAGAGTGAGACCCGTCTCAACAATATGTCGATGACGACGCTCAGAATAACCATTGTGTTGTGGTGTATGAGGAGGCGTCGTAAAGTGCGTGACCCCAGAGGACGCTAAGAAGGAAGCTAGGGCAAGATACTCACCGCCATTGTCGGAATACAGAATTTTAATTTTGGACTTAAAGAAGTTTTCAACTAGAGCTTTGAACTTGATAAAAGTTTCTTTTGTATCGGATTTGCGTTTTAACGGATAAAGCCATATATATTTGGTGAAATCATCAACGAAAATAATATAATAGCGATAGCCGTCATGAGATAGAACTGAGGAAGACCAGACGTCCGAAAATATGATTTCAAGAGGCGCATTGGACGAAATATAGGATTGATGGAATGGTAATCTATGACTTTTATTAATTGAACAAGAAGTACAAGAATCAAAATCCGAATTGGAACAAGATAAATTGAAACTAGATTGCATGAATTTTAAAACTGTTGATGACGGATGACCCAACTTGTGGTGAAGAGACGACCCTATGGAAGAATGAGTAGTGAGTACTTGAGGAGAGACGAAAAGAGGCCAAGAGTAGACACCATCAACACAAGGTCAGCTAAGAAGGACCGATCCCGAATGAAGATCCTTCACAAGAAAACAAGTAGGTAAGAACTCAACGGAAAGATTGTTTTGAGAAGTAAACTGAGAAACAAAGATGATGTTTTTAGATAGTTGAGGAACAAGAAGGACATTATCAAACATAAAAGAATGGTTGTTTGTATTAAAATTAAGTTTCCCTAGACCTAAAGTTTTGAGACCATTACCGTTACCAATGTGAAACTCGTCCGGACCCTCATATGGATAGTGTTGGCTTAGATTTTGGAAATCATTAGTGGCCGTGTGTGAGGCACCACTATCAAGCAACCACGACTGGTTCGAGTTCGTGGCTGCGTGGACTTGAGGCATGGGCCGAGGGCTGTAGGATTGTGGTGTGGTTGGCGGAGGTGGCTGATATGGGGATCGCGGCTGGGGCGGAGGACGCAAGTTCGGTGTCACTTGCCGAAAAATTGGACAATATGCAACAACATGTCCAACTTCACGACACCATTGACACTTGCCAAGGAAATTGGGGCGAAAGTTGGGTGCATTAGGGCTTGACGGTGGTGGCGGGTATGGGTTGGGGGAATTAGAGTTTGAGTATTGTGGAGCATTCCATGACAGGTTATTGGAGTTGGATTGGGACGGCGCCACACTGGATCCAATATATAAAGATATATATAGAGATTATGAAAAGTTGATTGATATTATTAATGGAGAGGTCTCTAATATATAAAGATACATAAGATGATATCCTTGGACTCCAAAACATATCTTTCTCTTAAGGATAGAAAAATATTATGACAATATTCTATCTAATATAAAAGAGAAGATGACATAATATATAATCTAAATAAGCTAAGTATCTCCAATATAGTTTACGGACCCGGAGTTTACCTCCAAAGGTGGATCCTTCGTTAAAAAAAAGTAGGATCACTTGTACAAACAAGATATCTTTTAATGGGAGAAATTTTATAATCTCTGTATAAAAAAAGATGTGAACTTTCAAAAAGAAGGTAGATGAGTTGACTATATTTCGCAATGTAACAAACAAGTCCAATCAACCAGGCTTATACGACTAATAGGAATTGGAAAACTTAGATTATTTAAATAAAATATAATTCAAACAAGGGAACATACCAAACCACTATAGTTCAATGTGGGGAATTATTTATTTATTTTTTGGTCGAAAGTTCAATGTGGGAAATTGATCTTGAGTAGTTGGAACTTAGGAAGTGGAAGAGAGGACACTGAAGCACTGTAATAATGTAACGGTAACATTTTCAAGCTTCTTCACCTAAAGTAGGCACGTAGCTTTGACCACAGCACACTTGGGAAATTTGTTTATTCATGATTCAAGAAATTTGAAGTACACAGAACCATCACTAATATTGGTAAGTTAACAATAAACAACCTTCACTTATGATGAGATTTTACCATCTCATCGGGTAAAGCTTTTTACAATTTCATAATCACCCTAAGAAAGTAGTATACGGAGTAAATAACACGGATTATTATATAGGAGTATTAATGGACGTTACCGTACGTATTTAACACTCGAATAATTAAGCTCTCTCTCACTCATTGAATTCCGGAAAATTGATCTGACGCTCCCCCACTTTTCTATATAAATTCCACATCCACCTCACAAATCACCACTCCTCTAAAACTCCGAGCCCCCAATTTTCCTCGATCTGCAATTGAATCGGATCAATAATCATCAATGGCGTCCTCCATCCTCCTCCCCCTTTCCCTCCTCCTCCTCCTGGTCTTCTCCCCCGCCGCCCTCGCCGCCGACACCTGCAAGTCCCACAAGTTCACGACCCCCAACAAGTCCTTCGCCACCTGCGCCGACCTCCCCTACCTCTCGGCCTCCCTCCACTACACCTTCGACGCCGCCGCCTCCACCCTCTCCATGGCCTTCACGGCCCCCCCGGCCAAGCCCTCCGGCTGGGTGGCCTGGGCCATCAACCCCACCGACACCGGCATGGCCGGCTCCCAGGCCCTCGTCGCCTACAAGGCCGCCAACGGCTCCGTCGCCGTCTCCACCGTCGCCATCAAGTCCTACTCCTCCCTCACCCCGGGCCCCCTCTCCCTCAAGGTCTCCGGCCTCGCCGGCGAGTCCTCCGCCTCCACGCTCACCCTCTTCGCCACGTGGCACCTCCCCTCCAAGACCTCCTCCCTCAACCAGGTCTGGCAGGTCGGCCCCGCCGTCGCCGGCGGATTCCCGGCCAAGCACGACTTCGCCCAGGCCAACCTCCTCTCCAAGTCCAAGCTCCAGCTGTCGTCCACCGCCAAGGCTGCCGCCGTCTCCCCGGCGGAGGCCCCCTCGGCCGGAGCTCCGGCGTCGGGATCCTCGGCCGCCAAGGCCACCGGGGCGGCGGCGCCTGCTCCGGATTCCGGGAAGAACGCCGCCGGCGAGGGTGCTTTGGGGTTGAGCAGATTGGGGGCCGGTTTGGCGGTGGTTGTAATGGCTGCCTTCGGTTTCTTGATCTAGATTTGATTATTAAAATGAGATGAATTTAGTTTTATTATACAGTATATTTATTGCTCTGGAGCAATACTAGTAGTGTGTGCTGAGATATTATTAATGGGTGGGGGTGTGAAATGAGATTCATCATTATTGTACGTACATTTTGCAAAATTGGCTCTCTCTCTTCACTTCATTAATAATGGTAGGCTTTATGGTGTGATACGACACTGAGTAGTGGAGTATATTTTTTATTCAGCATATTATCAGTAATTGAGTATGATTTCTATTCATAAATTTTTGTCTACTCTCCATATTACTAAACCACAAATTGAAGGGACAAGTTTCCCGTCATGCATTAACTAACGCTTTGAAAGTGGATTATAGAAATGGCATTAGAAACTTAAGATTACAATTTCTGATCCAACTTCCTCTAAAACTAAGGTGTTTCACACATATATATGAAGCTATCCAACATATATATGGTGTATATACTTTGGCCCGCGCTACATTGATCACCTTTCTCAAATGCCTTCTCTTTGTTGGCAAATGTAATATTGTACATGTACTTGTGCTTTTTAATGGGTTTTGCTCCTTTTCCATCATTAAAAAAAAAAAAAAAGAAACGAAAAGAAAGAATATATGTGGGGAGTACTAGGGACTTTTAGGGAGTAGCAGTATAGCACTGGTACATGTGTGTTGTATGGAACACAAGCCTAACATGGGCCGTGTAATACAATTTGCAAATTGAAGTTTGAAGAACTGTTTGATTGGGAGAAAATAGAGCAAAAAGAGCAAGTGCTATTCCATTAGTCTGAGCAAATTCGGTTACAGAGAGAGAAAGGCTTTTTATATCAGCCGGGTGAACGTTGCTTCTAGACATATCAATCAAAACGCAACGTTTTAACACACGACCATACAAAAAGAAATAAAAGGACCAAAACGATGTGCTTAAGCAAGGTTAACACCCCCCCTCAAATTGGAGCAGGGGAATGTGGAATGAACATGCCCAGTTTGGACAATAACTCTTTGTGATGGTGTGATGGCAAGATCTTGGTAAGGACGTCGGCTAATTGGTTGGTTGTAGGAAGAAAGCTAAGTTGCAACAAACCATCCATGACCTTCTCTCTCATGAAATGACAATCGATCTCCAGATGCTTCGTTCGTTCATGAAACACTGGATTATGTGTAATATGAATAGCTGATTTATTGTCACAGTGCAAGGTCACTGGCTTGAGCTTGCATTCACCAAGTTCTTGAAGCAAATTCACCAACCAAGTGATCTCTGCCGCAGCTTGTGATAAGGCCCTGTACTCAGCTTCAGAAGAGCTACGAGAAACTGTTGCTTGTTTCTTTGATCTCCAAGCAATAGGATTAGATCCATGCAAAACAACATAACCTGTGACAGACCTTCGGGTAATGGGACATCCTGCCCAGTCTGAATCACTGAAAGCTTGCAGCTGAACCTGATCTCCATGCTGAAAAAGAAGTCCAAAATGTGAAGTGCCCTTGACATAACAGATGAGATGAAGCAATGCATCCATATGAGACTGACGTGGCTTCTGCAGAAACTGACTCAAGACTTGGATGGCAAAGGATATATCTGGCCTGGTGTTAGTAAGATAATTAAGCTTGCCTACTAAACTTCTGTAAGTAGAAGGATCTTTTAAGAGGTCTCCAGTCCCTGCTTCACCCAATTTGAAATGAAGTGGAAAAGGACTAGCTCGACTATGAAGATCTGCAACTGAGGCTTCAGTGACAATTTCTCGTGACAATTTGGATTGAGATAAAATCATGCAGTCTTTTGAATGTGTGACCTCTATCCCAAGAAAATAGTTTAGCTCTCCAAGATCTTTAATGCTGAATAATGAGTGTAATGCTTGTTTCAGATGAGAAATGATCTTGATATCTAAACCAGTCACTATTATATCATCCACATATATAGCCACAACAGTCATGCTTGAATCAGTTTTCTGAATGAAAAGAGATGAATCATATTGTGACTGAGCAAAATTAAAATTGACCAAGGTGGTGATCAATTTATGAAACCACTGTCTGGACGCTTGTTTAAGCCCATATAAACTCTTTTTAAGCAAACAAATTTTGCCATCAGAATTATCAACTCCCTCTGGCATTGTCATATATACTTCTTCCATTAAGTCACCATGCAAAAATGCATTGTTGACATCTAATTGATAAATCTTCCATTTCCTGTTAAGAGCAAGAGAAAGTAAGGTTCTAACTATTGTCATACTTACTACTGGAGAAAAGGTCTCTTCAAAATCTAGACCATGTTGTTGAGTGTAGCCCTTAGCAACAAGCCTTGCCTTGTGCCTTTCAATGCTTCCATCAGCTTTGAGCTTAATTTTGAACACCCATTTACAACCTATTGCTCTCTTACCTGCAGGTAAATCAACAACTTCCCAGGTATTGTTAGAAGATAATGCTTCCAATTCTTCCTTCATGGCTAATACCCATTTTGGATCTTTAGAAGCTTTGAGATATGTTTTTGGTTCTGAAGGGTGTGAAAAAGGTTGTGAAGAAGGGTGTTGAGGAGCAAAGAAAGAGGCTATAAACCCATCTGAAAGAGGAAATTGATCAGCAGCATGAAAAAAATTAGTGACATAATCTTGCAAGTTGGTGGTTTATGAACTCTCTGGGACCTTCTGACTGGTGGATCAGTTTCAGGTGTAACTATAGGTGAAATTTCTGATGAAGAGGAAGGAGAAGAGGAAAGAACATCATCTAAAGAGGATGGTAGATAATGTAGTGGGTCTGGAGAGTCAGGTGTGGGAATGGATGGAGTGGTGAAAGTGGTATTTGAAGGAAGAAAATTGGGAGAAAAGTCTGTAGGAACAACAAGCAAAGGTAGAGATGAGTCTAACTTGAAATGTGGAATATGAAGAGGAAAAGTTAGATCATGAAATTGTAAATCCCTAGAGATGTGAATTTTCTGAGTGGAAATGTCAAGGACTTTGTATCCCTTCGTGCCAGGTGGATAACTAAGGAAGAGGCAGGGAGAACTTCTGGAATCAATTTTGCCTCTGTCTCTTTTTAGTTTAGATATAAAACACAGACACCCGAAAGGTTTGAGAATTGAGTAATCTGGTGCTCGCCCATGTAGCTTTTCATATGGGGTAAGAAAATTTAAGCTAGCTAAAGGAAATCTATTGATCAGAAATGTAGAGGTTAAAATGCATTCACCCCAATATGTGTTGGGCAAATTGGATTGAAAAAGAAGTGCTCGAGCAGTTTCTAAGAGGTGTTTGTGCTTCCTTTCTACCACCCCATTTTGTTGAGGGGTATCCACACAAGATGTTTGGTGTGATATGCCATGAGTGGTAAAGAACTTGTTGGCTTCCTCACTACAAAACTCTCTACCATTATCAGACCTAACAGTCTTAACAAGAGAACTGAACTGTTTTTCAACAAAAATGACACAGTTTTTGAGAAAAGTAATGACATCAGTCTTGTGTGTGAGAAGATGTACCCATGTGGTTCTAGTATAATCATCCACTATGGTTAAGAAATAACTAAAGCCATTGTAGGTTTTGACTCTATAAGGGCCCCAAATATCAGTGTGCAACATCTGAAAAGGGTATGAAGTATGTATACTACTGACTGGAAAAGAAGCTTTATATTGTCGAGCTTTTGGACATATAGTGCAAATATCATGCTGCTTAACATTCATAATATCCTTAAAAAAGGGAAATCGAGACATAGTATCAAATGGGATATGGCCCAACCTCAAATGCAACAATTCAGGTGTCAAAGCACCATTTGAAAAAACAAGAGAGTCATTGCCTAGCTCTTTATTACAACGAGAAGAAACTTTGGAAATTTTGCTAGAAGGAAGAGTCTCAAAGACTGGTGGTGACTGGCCAAACAGATCATTGTGTTTGGAAGTGAGATATAACCCTCTCGATACTTCACCAAGCACCTGAGGTATCCTTGTTGAAGGGTCCTGAAGAAGACAATGTGAAGGAGTGAAAAGGACATTAGTGTGGAGATCATTGGTAAGCTGACTCACAGATAAAAGGTTAAAGGAAAAATCAGGAACATGAAGCACATTCTTGACTATAATTTGTGGAGTAAGTTGAATTGTGCCAACATTTGATATTCTAGCCTGTTTGTTGTTAGGTAGAGTAACAAAGCTGGTTTTAGTATAAGGCTCATGGCTAGAAAAGAGATTTAAAAGGTGGGGTAATATGGTGAGTAGTTCCTGAATCAATGACCCAAACACAAGCATTGCCATAAATAGAGAAACAGAAGGTATTACCAGCTAACATGCAGGTTTTGTTATTGTCTATGGAAGAGTCTCTAGTCTGTTGTTGTTCAAGCAATGCAATCAACCTGTCATACTGAGTTTTGGTGAACTTATGCTCTTTACTTGCATTCTCCTTGTTGTCTTCTTCAACATTTGAGTTACCAGCAAACTTCTTCTCTTTGTCTTTAGGGTAACCGATTATCTTGTAGCATCTACTCAATGAATGGCCTGGAACCTTGCAATGGTCGCAATAATAATTCACTTTCCCCATAGTGTTGCTAGTACTCCCAGAATTAGAACCATTCCCTGAGTTGCTCTAAGTCTGACCAGAATTGATGCCTTTTGGGTTGAAATTCTGACCATGGGAATGATTAGAATTTGTTGAGCTCAATTTCTGCTTTGGAAACACACTCAATGCTTTTGAGTCACTGGTTACTGAAGTAGATCCATTAGTGAGTCCACGTTGCTTCTCCTCTTGGAGAGCCATCTGGTAAAGCTCCCCAATCTCAGGGGTCGGTTTCTGCATCAATGTATTCGCTCGAACCGAGCTATAAGATTCATTCAAACCAACCAGAAACTACAGAATTTGCTGGTTCAAAATCATTTGAGGCACAAAGTTCATAGATCCACATTTTCCACACTTAGGCATCTTAGATAAAACCAGATATTCATCCCAAAACCTCTTAAACTTTGTATAATAAGCATTAATTGACAAATTACCCTGAGTAATCGTGAAGAGCTCCTTTTGCACTTGAAAAATCCTTGCGAGACTCGGCTGTCCAAATCGTTGACGAAGATCTACCCAGATCTGTACAGTTGTGTCGTAATAGAGCAATGTCTCGGCGATGTCTTTCTCGATTGAATGAAGCAACCACGAAATCACCATACTGTTGCAGCGAAGCCATTGCATCTCATTTGGCGACCCTATGTCTGGCTTAACACAGGTACCGTGATGAACGCAATTTTGTTCTTCGCCATCAATGAAACCTCGACTACGCGTCTCCATTGATGGTAATTTGAGTCGTTCAGCAACTGCGTCGCCAAAGAGTAATTCAGATGATCCGAATGATGAAGATAAAGCTCGTGATTCGGATCACTGATAGCCAAACCTAGATTGTCGTTGAGCCCCAAAATCGGATTTGCGTCCTTGAGCTTGAGCTTGAGCTTCTCATCGTCGTCCGTCATGGTTGAGCTCGATCGAAGAGGATGAACAGGATGATCGGAACGAAATCACTGCTCTGATAACATAATACAATTTGCAAATTGAAGTTTGAAGAACTGTTTGATTGGGAGAAAGTAGAGCAAAAAGAGCAAGTGCTATTCTATTAGTCTGAGCAAATTCGGTTACAGAGAGAGAAAGGCTTTTTATATCAGCCAGGTAAATGTTGCTTCTTTACATATCAATCAAAACGCAATGTTTTAACACACAACCATACAAAGAGAAATAAAAGGACCAAAACGTTGTGCTTAAGCAAGGTTAACACCGTGTTCTATCGAATTGCTTTTGGCCCGATAACACGTTTTCACATGAACGTTTAATTTTGATAAAATAAATAAATAACTAAATACAATACTCCTTAAAATAAGCTTAACTCTTTTACCTTTATTAATCCTAAATAATATACTTTCTAAACTACCTAGTTTTTATGTTAATTTGTATAGGGTGTGTTTCACTTGTTGACAAAAAGTAGTTTTCATGTAAAAAGTTATTTTTGTGTCTTAAAAATGTAAAAAGTAGAGAGAGTTGCACGAATTTCAAGAGTGTTAAAATTAATTTTTGGTTAAAAAGTAGTTTTGGGGGAGAAGTTTCACTAGTTGATGAAAAGTTGTTTTTGGTTGAAAGTTATTTTTTATGTCAGGGAAAACGTAATAAGTAGAGAGAGGTGCACGGATTTCAAGCATTTATTGATTTGTTTTATTCGAACTAGCTAGTTGATTGCTCACTTTGTCTTTTGGATTGTAACCCTAGCTATTATGGCTTCCTTTCCTCTTTGTTGAAAGCTTTGAGCTTTAGCTTGTTCCGTTCTTCAATATCACTGTTTTTTTTATCATTATACAGCTTTCCACCTCATTTCACACTTTCTGTATACCATCTCATATATCAGATGTCAAAAATCAATTTGAATTGGATAAGAGAATCGCATCATATTGCTTCTCGCTTCATGAAGTGACCCGATTTGCAACGTGTTTTTACTGTTGTTAAAAATCTTCTTCTCAGGTACCAGTAGATGACTCACATTATAAAGGGATTTGCTTCATGATGCCAGACATGGAAACGTAAACGGAATGAAAATGAACGTAGTCCACTTTAGTGTCATGATACATTGAAAAAAAAAATCAACTTGTTTTGCACAACCTCTTATCCATTGTAAAAAGGGACTTGCTCTACCTCAATCATTCCTCCATCAAGGGGTGGGTAACAAAATGGGAAAATCACTCCCTTCTACCTCACTTTTACAATGGACAAGTTGTTGATTGATTTTTTTTTATATAAATGCATTATGACACTAAAAATGGTCTAGATTCATTTCGTTTCCGTTTTCGTATATCACGACAAACCAAACGGGGCCTATGTGTATACAATCTATAACTATATATTAAAGCTATAGCTTTTCGAGCCACCAGAACGATTCTGGCCTCACCTCATATTTAAAAAACAATAATATCAATTTCTATTATTATAACTTCTTTCTGTTAAATTCTTTTTTAACTATTTAAATTTATCTCTAACATCAAATAAATATCTATTTAGTATAATAATATCTTTTGAAAGCTTCCTTATACAAGCATTTAAAATTAAAGATAAAATATTTTAAATATTTTAAAATAAATATAATTCTTTTAGCATATATCTTTTGACAAATTTTTTATAGATATATATTGATTTTATTTTTTAATAAAAAATTAATGATAAATATTTATAATGTTTAAAATTATAAAAATAAATAATAAAATATTTAATAGATATATTAAAATATTTGATAATCTCTAAATTTATGTACATGGAAAGTAATAAAATATGAATAGTATAATATTTAATCTTATCTAATCTTTACTTTATCGAACCACAAAATGAGTTTGGTCCCATCTTAAATTAAATGAATTAAATTTTAAATATTTTATATAATTAAATTATCTTTATCTTTCACACTATATTTATAACTATATATTAAAGTTGTATCTTTTCGAGCCGCCAGAACGATTCTGACCCCACCTCATATTTTAAAAAACAATATCAATTTCTATTATTATAGCTTCTTTCTATTAAATGCTTTTTAACTATTTAAATTTATCTCTAATATCAAAAAAATATCTATTTAATATAACAATATCTTTTGAAAGCTTCCTTATATAAATATTAAAAATTAAAGATAAAATATTTTAAATATTTTAAAATAAATATCAATCTTTTAGCATATATCTTTTGACGAATTTATTTATAGATATGTATTGATTTTATTTTATAATAAAAAATTAATGATAAATATTTATAATGTTTAAAATTAATAAAATTATGTAATAAAATATTAATAGGTATATTGAATTATTTGATAATCTCTAAATTTACTTACATGGAAAGTAATAGAATATGAATAATATAATATTTAATCTTATCTAATCTTTAATTTATCGAACCAAAAAATAAGTTTGGTCCCATCTTAAATTAAATTATTTAAATATTTTATATAATTGTATTATCTTTATCTTTCATGCTATATTATATCTTATTTATTAAGTTAACTATTATTTTTTAAATTCTTATCTCTTCCATATTTGAATATATAATTTTTTTATTCATATTTTATCTTCTTCTTTTTTAATTAAATATCATCAAGGAAAAATAGAAATGTAATTATTTTATCTTAATAATATATCTTCATTCTCAACATTAAATTTAATCATTTATATTGATTAAAAAATTATTATATTCTATGAGCAATAAATTACTTATATTAAATTTTTATTTATTAATATTCTATTTATAATGTCTATAAAATACCGAATCGTAATCGTACATGGTACGACAAGTCATCAACATCAACTACATCAGCATCAACTCATATAAGTACATTGTTACCGAACGGAGGCTAAAATTCCGCGCTTTCTGGGGACGTAATCAAGGATTCAGGGAAATGTGTTAGGCAGCTACAGGTGACGCACGTGACCAGGAGTTACAAATCACGTGCTTCGATTAGTAATAAGCGCGATTGGTGGAGAATCAATTCAAATTTTAATTAAGGATGGTAGTCAATCATATATATGTGAATGTGAATGTGAATGTGAACGTTGACTTTCAAAACTTTCGACTTTTGAAGTGTGAGCGTTCGTTGTAGGCTTCAACTCTTCTCCTCCACCCTTTGCTTCTCTACAACTCCAAATTGACTATTAATACCATCACCATGCGAATCCAACACCCCAAATTCGTTGAATTGCTGCCTGTCAATTTAGGTCCTAAGCACTTGAAAAAAAATACTCTACTCCATTAATCTATTGGGTTGGTTCATAGTTGGGTCAACCTATCTATTAAATGCAACAACGAATGAGCACATGCTCAGATTGAAATGAGAAATTAGTGATAAACTCTATATATGGTGTTGGCAACGACCTAACTCTCTCTATAAAGCTAATTTTGCAAGAGAATGAGACGGTATGAAATCCATTGATCCATTGAGTTGCATTTTAATTTAATTTCCTGCTAACATTTTATGTTACACGTTTTACAAAAGATTTCATCATTAGTTATATTTGTAAGAAATAAATTATGCTAATGAAAAGATTTCAAACTTTGACATAGTAGTAGAATTGAATGAAAAGGTGTGAAAGTCATGTTCCCAAACATTTTCCAATTGAATTAAGTTGAAGGAGAGCTCCAAACCCGGCAAAAATCCTTGCGTAATTTTATGTTTTTTTCAACCAAAATAAAGGTGCGTGCATTCCATCATACTCCTACTTTATGCTTGATGAAAATATTGCATACAATCTACTTAAATTTGATTTTTATTTGTCACCCTATTTAATTTTTGAGTACCTTTGACAACTTTTGAAGAAAATGTCTCTGCTCGATATGACCATAAGGATCATATGGAGTGAAACGTAAACTTATTAAAATAGCCGAGTTAGAAATATTCCACTTAGAATTAAACTACAAGTACTTGTATAATCTATGTGTTATAAGATTCATTACTGAAGAATGTAGACGAATAAAATACCCCCAAATCCCCAATAGTATACACAAAGTTGTGTGCTCGAAGTCGCGGGCAACGGGGAAAGTCACCGAAAATCCCAATTAAAGGTGCCTTCTTATACGATTACATATACTTCATTTGAAATGATTTGAAGCAAAAAAAGATAAAGCATAGAAGAGAAAGCAGAGTGAAAATAATGAAACATTGCAATATATGTGATACGGACCCGGTGTGGATCGCATATCGAACCCTTGTTGGTCAAGGGGGTGAGACGCACCCGATGTGGGTTTGACTCGATAAACGTGGTTGGTAGTCACGGGAAGAAGAACGATAATAAATTTAGAGCAAAGGGAGAAATTGATTAACTGACTTTTATTGATTGATTCCTAGCAGCCTAACAACTTAAGGGTACACTGCTGGAAAACGCGTCTGTAGCCAGGAAAATAGACACGACTTCCGCCACAAAAATAATCACAAAATCACGTTAGCCACGACATCCCCAACGGATTGCCCTACGAAAGGTGCCCTGGGGCTAAAACGCGCGAGGCTAAATATCACTCTGAAAAAGAACCACAGAATTCTAGTTCTGTGGCTATTTAGCTGCAAATAATAGTCGCGAATTAGTTCATTGCTAAATGTGTGGCTATTGGCCACGAAAGTCACGTTCAACCATATTAGCCAGAATTGAATTTCGTGGTTGGTTTTGAGTGCATCACCATCAAATTTTAGCCACGAATGTATTTTGTATCTAAAGTCGAGTCGAATTTGAACTCATAATCGCACCCATTTCGTGGGCATTAGCCTTGAAATTTGCCATGAATCTATTTAGGGGGAAAAACCGTGGCCATTTAGCCTTAACATTTGCACTGAACGCATTTGGTAGGAAAACTGTGGCCATTTAGCCTTGACATTTGCATCGAATCTATTTGGTTGCAAAAGCTATTCGTATTTAACCTTGAAATTGGCTTTGAAAACATTTGGTTACAAATTTTGTGGTCAAATAAATAAGCATTAATAAAAAAATTACGAAATAAGCCATAATATATGCACTAATTGCATTATGATAATTCACCATAAACCTGCTAATATATGCTAATTGCATTAACATAATGCAATTAGCTATAACCTGCTAATATATGCTAATTGCATTATCATAATGCAATTAGCTATAACCTGCAAATGGATAAAATAGCACTACAACCATTCAATATCTTGCCCTTAACATCCAAAATATCCACACATAACCATCAAAATATCCACAAAGCAACCATCCAAAGTATTCAGCCAAACAAACCATCCAAAAACACCACAATATCCATACAATTCATAGAGGGGTAAAAACAATTCAGAGAGTGACATTATCCATGTTGCCTCCAATGTGTTTAACCAACTGCTGAAGCATACCTTTGAGTGCCTTGTTCTGGGTTTGAATTTCCACATTTTGAGTTTGAAGAGTCTTCATCTCCTCTCGCATCTCCTTGATCTCATCCTTTAGAGGCTCAACAACTTGATGGGTTTGGAGAAGGCTGGAGGAGCGGGAAGGAGTCCTAGATTCAAGCTTTCCCGTGCGAAAGAGGGCGACACCTTCATCAGCCAATGCAAAGATCCTACGGCTAGCAAAGCCGTCAGAAGCTTTAATCCATAGCTCGGTCGCCTTAGCACTTGAGATTGGTCCATCCCCATGCTCAACAGCCACAAGGTGTTCAAATTCAGCCTAAAAACAATGCAAAACAGCAACAAAAACATGAAGCAAGAATAATAGGTATTGGTGCATATCAATGCAAAAACATGAAGCAAGAATAATAGGGACTGGTGCTGTGGTGCATATTAATGCAAAAACATGAAGCAAAGAGAAGCAAATTCACCAAACAACATCAACAAAAACAGCAATGGCAAGAGTCAGTGCACTGGTGCATATTTTTTATGGGATTTAGCAAATGGAAATTGAAGTTTTCATGTCTATTGATTCACAAGGAACCAAAGAGATGCAAATTCACATAAGGAGAAGCAAAAGAGAACCCTAAATATCAACAAATCCAGATCATCACCATTCAAGTTCTCAAACACACATCTAGAACCAAACTTTCAAGTTGTCAATCTTAAAAATCCAAAACACATAACATAGAGAGGAGAAGAACCAAACAAAGCCAAAGAGGGAGAGCCATCAAGAGGGGGAGAGAGAGAGAGAGAGAACCATAAGCACAAAATTCATCTAGGAGGTTCATGTGTATTTGATTCATTTGTCTGAATTTTGAACATGCAAAATATTTGAATTTAATTTCCTATTTAAAGTAGCTATATCTTTGTACACATCAACAATCAAAATCACATAATATCATACAAAAAGAACTCAAATTCAATCAAACATGAATCCAAAACCACAAGCACAAAAAGAACAAAATACTTGAATGAACTTACAATGATTGCATATGGTCGTTCCCCTAGTCCAGTCCCATCCTCCTTTGACCACAATTTTTTGACCACCTCAGAAATAAGCGGCATGCTCCCAGACTCCTTTTCCTTGCAAAAAAAAAAGAGTAAAGTCAAGTTAAACATATACTTCTTTTTAAAACAAACAGATTTTTACTTAAATTTTGAAAAGTGAATGTACTTACCATAACTTCCATCCATTTTGTAAACTTTCGAGAACCTCCTCGATAATTTCCAGCCTCTAATGACCTCTTTGATGACTGATTTTGCGCATTCACCTGAGCTTGTCTCACATAATTGGGATCCGTTTTCCTTATGGTGTTCATCCTCTCCCAATTCTTCTCGGAAACAAAGAAAGGTTTGGTCTTGTTTTCACGATGCTTCTTAAAGACATTGGTGATGTGTTTTCCGGCTTGGTGTAAAAAGACCTTTTGCATCAGTTCATCAGATTCCCTCCAATAAAAAAATTTCTGCATTGTTTACAAAAAGACACTCATATTGAAGCAAGGTCTAGCAATCCAACAAAAATAGCAACATCAAACGGTATTTAAAAATGCAGTTCATTTATAACAACCATTTCTAACAAATGGTACTTGAAAAAACAGATCCATCAATGGTTCTTTAAAAAAATCAGCAACCTTACATTGGTACTTAGACAAAAAAAAAACAACATGAACTTGTTCACAAAAAACAACAACATGAACTTAAAGCTAATCTTAGCAACATGTATAGAAATACTCATGTATAGAATTAGTAAATGTAAAAAACAGCATCACCTTAAACTCTTCAAACCACAGCGTCTTAACTGGCCCGGCACTTTAGAAATACTTGCCCATGGACCATTGTAGTGGCCATGCACGATTTCCTTTGTCTTGGAGTAGCCAGCTTTGCGTGGTTCAAAATCACTACAAAGAAATGGATATAATTAGTAAATTTACAATGTAAATCACATTAATAAAAAAAAGTTTGAAAGGTTACCAACCGGATTCCATCTCCTTTAATCCATATAAGCAGCTTTGGTTGAGTAGACTCTTCATCTTCTTTGTCATCTTCACCTTCCTCTTGTTCTTCTTCACCTTCCACTTGTTCTTCACCTTCCACTTGTTCTTCACCTTCCTCATCATCTTCCTCATCATCTTCCTCAAGCTCTTCCTCAAGCTCTTCCCCGTGCTCTTCCTCGTGCTCTTCCTTGTGCTCTTCCTCCACTTCTTCACCGTAGTCGTCATGAACTTGTTCATTGTCTTCTTCAAATCCCTCTTCCATGTATGCCTCAGTGTTTGCTTCATTCACTTGTGAGGGTGTGAGAATGGGAGTAGGGTTGGGATTGTTTGCAAGAGCTCTTTATTTTGAGGAAACTTGGAGTGATTGAGGTTCTTGAGTGAGCTTAGGGCTGGGATTTCTTGAAAGAACCCTTTCCTTAGAGAGAACTTGTTTTGAATGAGGTGCTTGAGTGAGTTTAGGGCTGGGATTTCTTGAAGGAACCCTTTCCTTAGAGAGAACTTGTTGTGGACGAAGTGTTGGACTATTAGTAGGGCTAGGAGTTCTTGAAGGGTCAAGAACTTGCTGTGAAGAAGATGCTAGAGTAAGGTTAGGCTTGGTTTTCTTCAAAGAAGTGCTTGGAGCACGGGGATCTTGGATTGGAGAAGGGATGACATGTTGTGGAGCAACTTGTTGGTTGGCAACTTTTTTAAATCTTGGGCTACTACGAACCGGGAGGGTTGGTTGTAACCGAGGAGGTCTCTTAGGACTTTTAAGCTGCTGATCCGAAGAAGTACGAGGAGCACGAGCGAAGTTGCAATTGAGAATTTGGGCTCGCCCTCGTGCTGTGCTTCTAAGGTGACGCATGATTCAACCAAACCTTGCAAAACAACATACCAAAAACAACAACCAAAGCTGTTTTAATAGCCACACACCAACAAATTAATCATGAAACTAAAAAATGAATGACAAGCAAGGAGAAGCAAGAAGTAGCAAGGAGAAGTAAAGACAAGCAAGGAGAATCAAGACAAGCAACACCAATTTCATATGAGTTGAGCACATGCAAGACAAGCAACACCATTTCGAACCCTAAAGCATGAAAATCTGTTGTAATTGACACACACCAACAAATTAAACTCTGAGTCTAAGAAAATGAAATACAAGCAAGGAGAAGCAAGAAGAAAGACATGCAAATTGGTAGAAGTCTTCAAATCGAGTTGAAAGAGAAGTTGTTTCACATAAGAAGAATCACACCATTCAATCTCAAAACCCTAAACAAATAGCCACACACCAACCAATTAAACACTAAAAAACGAGTTCAAAGAGAAGCTGTTTCACATAAGGAGAAGCAAAATCACCATTCAATCTCAAAATTCCAGCCCAATAACATACATCAAGGGAGGGAGAGAGAACCTGAGAGATCTCGAACCAGATCTTTCTTGAGCTCTAACCAGATCCTTCTTGAGCGGATTCAAGTTAGCAGATCCTTCGTGAACCAAAGAGGGGAGGCGTTTGGAAAGAGAGGCGCAAATGAGAGGATTCAAGTTAGCAAATGAGGGATAGGGTTAGCAAATGAGATGCGCAAATGAGGGATAGGGTTAGCAAGCGTGCTTCCAAATGAGAGAAAATTGATGGGCTTGGGTGTATTTTGGCCCAAACTCACTAAATTTTCCCTAAATTTCTAGCCCGCCAAATCACTCAAATTTTCCCTCCTTAATTTCAACCGAGATCTTCTATTTCCCTCCTTAATGAACTTTCCCTCCCTCCTTAGATGAACTTTCCCTCCTAGATAAATTGTCCATTCTAATATGATTTTCACTTCTAATAGAAAAATAAAATAGAAAAATAAAATTGGTAGAAAATAAATTATAAAGCATATTTTGCAAAAGGATAATCATGTTGATATAAAATAAATGAAACTATGATAAGATGAATTACCACTCATAATTTTCGGAACTTGAATCTGAAGGAAAATCATCTTCTTCGTCATCATTTGCAATGTTCGAGTTATCCTCGTCGGTTTGAACATCGTATGCTTCTTCATGCTGAGAAAGTGGATCATTAAGATGTAACGGTAATGAGTGAATTGACGACCCTTCAAATCCATCAATCTCAAATTCCTCCGGTTGTAATGGATCTAAATCATTTGGCTCGTCCTCCTTTCTCTCTGTCCATCGTTGCTCAACTCTAGCTCGAGGGTTTGTCTTACACACATATCTCCAATCTGCACGACTCCGGGGTGCGCCGGGGAAGTCTGCGTAGTAAACTTGGATGCATTGTTGCGCAAAGACAAAAGGATCGTGGTTGTTATATCGCCTCTTCACATTAATCTCCTGAAAATGGTATTCTGGATGGACTTTCATCCCTCTCGCAGTAGGGTCAAACCACAAACACTTGAACATGACAATCTTCTTACATGGCAATCCGGTGAACTCAAACTCAATAATTTGTTCTATTAACCCGAAGAAATCAGATTGTGTATCACCGTTGCAAGCTTGTACACACACACCACTATTCATGGTTAATTTGCCTTCACCACGTTCCAAAGTTTCAAATTTATAACCATTGATGAAATATACGGGCCATGACACAACCTTTTTGGATGGGCCCCAAGCCAAACTATGTATCAACACATGATCCTCTTCTGGGGGGTGTAGGACTTTTCTATTCAAAACCTGTAATATTGTTAATGAAACTTTTATATGTATATATATGTAATGTATAATAACATCCCAAACATATTCAATGTGCCTTTAAACTTACATAATCATGAAACCAATCACAAAAGCAATTGGCAATAGCAGTCGGATCTCCTTGTCCTACCGTATTTTGAAACTCTCTGCATGTGAAAATGAACAACAATTAATTAATAGTGGAATATTAATCGGATTGACATGTATTTATATATTATAAGTTAAAGTCACTTACTCGACGTAAGAGTCAACCTCTCTACAATTAAGTAGGATATACGTCCATGCCACGTGAAAATCTCTCCCCTTGGTCATCCATACAACCTTACATTTTCCGCTTGCACGCCCTGGATGGTTGAAAATGGAAATTTGAGGATGAGTGGCATTGGTTTCCTCCTCCATGGTAGTTTTCTTTCTCTTATACAAGTCTTGAGGCTGGGGATAATGTCGAGTGAATCTCGTTATCTCCTCAAACAAATATGATTCCACTATGGATGCCTCCACCTTTTGTGGATTCATCATGTTCCCTTTCAACTTGAATAAGAAGCGCTCAGGTGGATACATCCATCGGTATTATACTGGACCCCCTAATTTTGCCTCATATGCTAAATGTACAATGACATGCTCCATACAATCAAAGAAAGATGGTGGAAATATCCTTTCCAACTGGCACAATATAAGAGGTGCGGCACGTTCTAAATCCTCAAGACATTTCATCTCAAGTGTGGATGAGCATAATGATTGGAAAAATAAGCTCAATTCTGTCAATGGCCCCCACACACCCACGGGTAGAAGTTCCTTGAAAGCAATTGGTAGAAGTCTTTGCATGAACACATGACAATCATGACTTTTCATTCCGATTAGTCTACCCTCTTGCAATTGCGCACATAGACCAATATTGGAGACATACCCATCCGGAAATCTCAAGCGCCTTAACCAATTAAGCAAGGTTGCCTTTTTATCTCTATCTAATGCATACACTGCTTTTGGTTTAGGGCCCTTATGGTTATCCTCCACCTGAAGCTCTGGGCGATTACAATATAGGCGCAAGTCCTTCCTTGAGCTGATGTTGTCTTTTGTCTTCCCCTTAACATCCATTACAGTATTAATCAAGTTCTCAAACACATTTTTCTCAATATGCATGACATCAAGGTTGTGACGAAGCAAATTATGCTTCCAATAAGGAAGCATCCAGAAAATGCTTTTCTTTGTGAACTTATGAGTTACAGCATAGCCATCTGGATATTCACGTGGAGACTCCATGGCGGTCGGCAAACCTTGAACACATTCCCACATCTCTTGACTTGATAAATATGGAATAGGAGGATCATCCTCAGTTCTCCCTTTGTAAAAGTTTCTCCTATCGTTCCTGAATGGGTGATCTAATTCCAACAAGCACCGATGACAATCAAACCATGAAGCCTTCCGTCCATTTTGTAAACGAAAGGCTTTTGTGTTCTCCATGCAATGAGGACAAGAATAAATACCAGCAGTACTCCACCCAGATAACATGCCATACGCAGGGAAATCATTCACTGTCCACATAAGAGCTGCACGCATTCTAAATTTTTTCCAGTAGAAACATCAAATGTTGGCACACCCTCTCTCCACAACAAAAGCAACTCATCAATCAATGGTTGCATACAAATATCTATTAGCTTCTTTGGATTTTGTGGACCTGGAACAATGGTACTTAAGAACAAATAAGGAGATTTCATGCACATATCTGGAGGTAGGTTGTAGGGGGTGACAATCACTGGCCAAGTCGAATATGTCTTGCCAAACTTACCAAATGGGGAAAATCCATCTGAACACAAACATAATCTCACATTACGAATCTCTGATGCAAACCTTGGAAAGGTTCTATCAAAATGCTTCCAAGCCTCAGCATCCGATGGGTGAGTCATATACCCTTCATTTGTTTGGTGTTCAGCATGCCAACGCATCTTTGAAGCTGTTTCCTCCATAGCATACAATCGCTGCAAACGTGGGATCAATGGCAAGTACCGCAACACCTTATTAGGTATTGGCTTTCCTTTTTTAGACAAACAATGTCGATACCTTGGACTATTGCAAAACTTACACTCAGTGGCATCAGTGTCATCCTTCCAAAACAACATACAACCTTGGGGGCAAAGGTGTATCTTTTGCTGGGGCAACCCCAACTCTTTAGTCAACCTCTTTTGTTCATAGAAACTTTTTGGAAAGTTGGTTGTCTTTTGGCAATACATCATTGACTTTCTGGAGTAGTACACTATATCCAGCCTGTGACATATTGTATTTGGTCTTTAACTCCATAAAAGAACCAACTGCAGCTAACTGGGACACATGAGAACCGTGATATAATGGTTGATCTGCCGCCCTCAAAACATCATTGAAGCGCTCAAATAAGAAGGACATTTCCTCATGAACATGGTTGATCGGTTGTTCCATGCTAATCTCTTCTTCTTGAACATGGTTGATCGGTTGGTCCATGTTAATTTCTTCTTCTTCATGAACAGGGTTTTCGAACTCTACATGACGACTACTACTTGGCTCATTCACATAATTGTTAGGGTCAAACCACGAAGGTGGAACAAAACTTGGACCAGCTGCATCAAAAACCATTCTTTGAGTAGGATTCAAGTTATCAAATAAATGCATCCCAATCCCAAAGAAATCCATATCATTGGGATTTGAAGTAGGATTCAAGTCTTCCAAGGGAGGTGATGAGTTGACAAAAGGTGATTCTCCATGTGCGGTCCACCAATAATAACTGTCAACAAAACCTTTTCTGAATAGATGAAGGCGAACAGTGTCTTTATCTTGAAATTTTCCATTCTTGCAAAGGAAACAAGGACATTTGATCTTCTCCCCATCCATGAAATTCGGTTGAGCTTTTGCAAAGTTAATGAATGTTTCAACACCATCATAAAATTCGCTTCTCAAACCTTCACCATTAGGAAGCCATCTATCATACATCCACTCACGATTGTCCATGTCATATATGGTACCTATATTCAAATAAGTAATAATGACTAGATCAAAAACAAGAAAAACATTAGGAATGAATTAAAGAACAGGTGGCTAATTTTGTGGTTAAGGCTGAATATTTTGGCACTAAAATAGGTTACAATCACCAATGTATGTTGTTATTGTAAAAAATTATGAACATAAGCATAACACACATACCAGATTCAAGCAACAATGGGTGATAAGCAAACGACAGATCGGTTTCAACTCTCAAGACCCACTCTGTTAGCCCCAAAACGAAGTGCCGAACTTCGTGGCTACTCTCGTGGCTACTTCTGAAAAATTTCCCAAAAGCAAGAACCTTTCTTGCACCAACAAAAGCAAGAACCTTTCTTGCACCAACAATGGAAGAGAAATTGACCACTTGAACAAGAATGTATCAGATTCAAAAGAAGAAATCAATTAAACTTGGTTTCAGGTGTTTTGTTTACTTGAGACAAATTGAAATGGGATGGAATAAGAGACAAAATTGTGTGATGAAAGTGATATTGCAAGGGAATGTGAAGAAAGGTAGGGTAAAGAGATCGAGTTCGTACGATTGTTGGTGTAGATTATTGAATGAAGGTTGGTATGGATCATTTAATGAGCTGCTGAATCACCTTTTTGTTACCCACAAATTTAACCACGAAAATAGCCACGAGTCATCAATGTAGGAGACGACTTGAACATTGGGCGCCATTAACGGGCTATTTCAAAAAAAAATTGGGCTTATGAGCCTTATTGGGCCTTATTTGTCTTCAGGCCCACGACCGAACTCGATCTCATGAGGCGGCTCTTTGAGCATTCTTTTAGGGTTTTGGGACCACAAGACCGAACTACTCCCTCCATTCCCCCCATATTGCCTCTTGCCTCCATTCCTTCTTGCCTCCACAACCGATCGAACTACTCCCTCCCATTTCCCCCCGCCGGCTTGGCTTGCCCGTGTTCGTCGGTGTCGAATTGTCCTCTCTCTCGACCAGCTTCTCCGATCCTCCAGGTAAGCCCCCGAATCGACTTAGCTTGCTCCCATTTCCCCCCGCCGGCTTGGCTGCCTCCATTCCTCGAATTTGCTAAATCAGATTTGCTATCCCACACCTTTTCTCTTTGTCAATCTCATTTAATTCATTTAGGTTGCAAAAATCTCCACAATTCATTTAGATTAGATTTACATGTCTTTGGATTAGATTTGCATGTCTCTTGCCTCCATCTCTCTCCACCCTTTTTCTCGATGGTTTGTGCATGTCAATCTGAAACTGAAACTGATTGGAATGGTTTACATGTCTTTTGAATGATTTCAATGTCTTAAAACCCTAAAAATGTATTTGCATTTAGATCTGCATGTCTTTTGGATCTAAGGTTTATTTTTGTCTACATGTTCACTTAGAATAAACATCTCAAAGAATCATGAATATTCTGAAACTGATTGGCTTTTAACAAATCTAAGTGTTGCTGAGTACATGTTTACATTAATTTGGTATAGCAAATTGACAGTCAATCTCATTGGCTTATAACTGATTCGTAACAGAATTACAAATGTCTGGCATGCATTTATTTGGAATAGCAAAAGTAGAAGTAGTTTTTTTTTAAGTAGGTTGATGTGTGTGTTGCAACATAAATAGGATAAGAATGTTTTGAAGTGCATTTTGAGCAGGTTTGGTAAGATAAGAATGTTTATGTCACTTGAGGTTTGGATCATGATTGTTTAAATGAGAATGGGTGCATTTATGCTTTTTAGTAACAATTTATTTGATTGCTCTACTTATTTTCTCAAAACACTTTTTCTATTTGTCAAATACTTCAATGCTCTATTTGATTGCTCTACTTAAACTGGTGCATTTCTTTTCTTCCCAGTTTGTGGAAATGCCAAGGAACTGGACACATGAGGAAGAGTTGATCTTCCTCAAGATTTTTCGAGAGCTTAGTCCTCCCTTGGATGATACCCAGTGCCCTAACTGGGTTGATGTGAATGAGCGTTTTCGGGCTGAGTGTAGGTGCCCGTGTACAAGAATCACTGCGCGATCAAGGTACTATCACTTTTACAGGCTTTGGAAGATATGGTGGGATTTCCGCCACACCAAGGGGGGCATTTTGTGGGATTCAACTACTTGGCAAATTATTGGTCATGAAGGGTGGTGGGCGGGGAAGCTCAAAGTAAGTGTTTTATTTCTATTGTACAATACTACAATGTGAGAGTGCTTGCTTAGTTAATTAATCTGATTTCCTCGTTTTTGTTGTCATGTATTGATTCTAATTCCTAAAACACCCAACATTGTTAATTAGAAAACATCATGTCATCATTACGCGTTTTCTGCCTTAGAGAAGATCATGTTGTTATTTAAGAACATCATTACATAATATTCTAGGGGTACCTAACTTATAAATTTGCACCATATAATAGAAATTCATGATTTCTATCACATTTGTTCGCGTAACACCTTTTCCTTCACTGCTTATGTTTTGTTTTTATTATTTAAGCTTTGCACTTCTCTTGTTTGTTAGGAATGCCGCTATTACAAGCATTTCAGAACGTATGGCATGGACCCCAATATGAGTCGTCTTTTGGACGGTATTTGGAATGGTCGACTCATGGATGATGAAGGGATGGCGTTCTACCTGAGTAGTGACGATGAGGAAGAGGAGGAAGACGTGGGTTGTAGCAAACAAGAGGAAGAGGAAGAGGAAGAGGAAGTTTAAGTGTAATGGTAAGTGTTAAGAGTAGGAGTAGGAGAATTGACCTTTAGGGTTTTATGTGATCTTTTCTATGGATTTTATGTAGCAAACAATGTTGGATGAATGTTGACATTGACAATTATGTTGGGATAAGCAGGTTTATGTAAGTTTGGGCAGGTTTTGGCAGGTTTATGTGCATTTTGGGGGAGGATCTACCCAAATTTTATGTGTATTTTCAGCAGGGTTATGACATTCAATTGTGAACATTTTATGTGTTTTCCCAAATGCATGTTTGGACCTCTTTAAGTGCACTATGTATAATTAAGGTCTATGGTGTTTGGTACATTTGAGGCATGTTTGTGCAAGATGGTGTTTAGAACAGATATTAAGTGCATTTTGAGCAGGTTTTCATGAATGAAAAGTAATTGGGCTAGTCTTGTGACTATTTTTGCATATTTGTCTCGAAATGAAGAACTCGTGGATAATGTCGTGGTTATTTCTGCAGATTTCTCACAAAACGAAGAACTCGTGGCTAATATCGTAACTGTTTCTGCAAATTTTTCCACACAAACAAAGTTAGACACGAAACGAAGAAATCGAGACTAGTCTCGTGGTTATTTCTGCAGATTTCTCACGAAATAAAGAACTCGTGGCTAATCTCGTGACTGTTATCGCAGATGTTTCCAAACAAACTATGTTAGACACGAAAATAAGAACTCGTGACTAGTTTTATGGTTATTCCTAAAAATTCTAACGAAATGAAGGACCATTTATGAGTCAATGATTCAAATTACCTACACAAATATCCACAAACCTAGCCACGACTAGTATGTGGGTACTTAGCTCCAGACTTTGTCCTGAATATACACACGAATCTTTTTTCGTGGCTAATTAGCTACTACTCTAGAAATGAATCTAGCCGCGCAAAAAATTCGCGTCCACTGGGCCTTAACGTTAGCCACGAGCTTTTATTCATGACAATATGGCCAGAAATCTACAACCAAATCTAGCCTCGCTCACTTTTTGGAGCTATTCAGCCCCAATATTAGCCACAACGCTATATTTCATGGCCATATTACCGCAAACTGAAATATTTGTGGCTAAATTTATGGCCGTTGCCACCCAATTTACCCTCGCCAAAATTCGTGGCTAAATATTTTCTGGCTACAGACGCGTTTTCCAGCAGTGGTATTTATAACAACCCTGATATCTAAATAATACGAAAAACCCTAATTGCTCATATAATAAAAAAGATATTCTTCCTAAAAAGATAAAATCAAATCTGGAAGGATAATATTATAATTATCCTAAATATAATCTAATAACCCTAATTTCGGATAATATTCTAGCGTATCAATTACTCCCCCAGTGAGAATCGACTTGTCCTCAAGTCGGAAATCAGGAGGAGACTCATGAAACGGATCGTGGAGTTTAATCCGCCAGGGTCCCATTGAACATGTAGCACAACTTGAGTCAGCATCCGAAACTCAAATTGTTCCGCAACATAGGTCCTAGACTTGATATCTTGACGGAAGTTTGCCCTGCGCTTTTCACCGAACGGTTGACGGACAAACAAATCAAAACATATCTTCAAAGATCGTTCTTCGATACTGAGTTGGATCTGGTCTCCCATTGTTGAATCAGACGCCGGAAAAGCAGTTCCCGGGCCCAAAATTGTTGGAGAACACGGCGGTAGCAGGCACGGCCAGGGGACCGGGTCGGTAACGACCTCATCCGATTCGGTAAGAAACTTCACTGATTCGGTATCGAAGGCGGGAGTGGTGTCGGCGGGCGCGGTCTCAGTTGCCAGGGGCTCGGGCTCGGTCGCCGCGGACGCGGGCTCGGTCGCCGCAGGCGCGGGCTCGGTCGCTTGAATCACCTCTTGAATCAGAGTGGCAATCTCGCTTGATATGCTACTGATTCGATCATCAAAGAACAACTCAATTCGACAGTATCCCGCGTAGATGTATAGTCCATTGAAGCGATTGAACGCCTCAAGGGTTGAAGCACGACTTTGAAAACGGACACGGAATTCAGTTTCGTCATCCAGCGGTATTATATCTTCGATGGTTCCGACGCTTGAGAACATTTGCACCAAGACGGCACTAGAAACCCGATAGAATTGGGCATGGATCTTTACATACAGAATAGTGTGGAGGAGTTCTCGGAGATCCCGCAGAGCAGCAACTTCCGAAACCCTTTCCTCGTTATTCATGGCACGAAGAGTTCCGGGATGAAAGCACCAATTGATCACCTCTCAATGAAAGCACCAATTGATACGGACCCGGTGTGGATCGCGTATCGAACCCTTGCTGGTCAAGAGGGTGAGACGCACCCGATGTGGGTTTGACTCGATAAACGTGGTTGGTAGCCACGGGAAGAAGAACGATAATAAATTTAGAGCAAAGGGAGAAATTGATTAACTGGCTTTTATTGATTGATTCCTAGCAGCCTAACAACTTAAGAGTATTTATAACAACCCTGGTATCTAAATAATACGAAAAACCCTAATTGCTCATATAATAAAAAAGATATTCTTCCTAAAAAGATAAAATCAAATCTGGAAAGATAATATTATAATTATCCTAAATATAATCTAATAACCCTAATTTCGGATAATATTCTAGCGTATCAATATGACTAGTGAGATCTGGCTCTTACATACGCAAAGAAAAGTTATAGGTTCAAAAAATCATGATTGTGTGGCTTTCTCTAATATGCGAATAATACACCATATGTTATTTTTACAATTTATAAAATGCCTTTAATTTGAAAAAGTACTACCAAATATTTTTACAACTGTAATTGTATGACTTTTAATTAATAAAATATTTTTACTTCAAAAATAAAATTCAAAAAGTACTACAAAATATGTTAATTTTACAATTTATAAAAGGAAAAATTGCTCTAAATATCCTAATCTTTCATTTAATTGCATACACTACCCCGACCTTTTTGAATGACACAAAATATCCTATACTTTGGGGATAGTTGTGCACTCTACACTCGAAGTGTCCCCATTTTGGGTAAATTTGTGGAATGACTCCTCACTTTTTCATTTTGTGACAAAAATACCCAACTTGTGTACAAATAATTTTTAAAAACTATAAATCTTGTTCTTAGAAGGATTAAAACATTAAAAAGTAATCATTTTAGATCTTTTTTTGTTCTAAATCAATTTTAGTGGAATATAATTTAAAATAATCAATTTCCTTTATATACAAATATATTTGGTTAAGGTTAGTAATATTTTCGATAAGGTCCAAACTCCAAAGTAATAACATAGCCTTATAGATTTACTTTTCTCATTTATATGAAAATAATGTCACTACTTTTATTATTTGGCTAATACATATATTCTCCACTTCATAATTAACCAATAAATCTATAGTCGTATTTTTGACTTTAAAAATAGTACATCTTAATACTTTTTGTTCATTATTATTTTCGAAATAATTTTAGACAAAAATTAGTAAGAATTTTCATAAACTTATTTTATAAAATTTGGAAAATATTGAGTTATTACATAAGCATCGACTCCAACTTTTGTTTGTCAAAAATAAAAAATTAATTATGAATATTTTTAATGCCTTGTTTCGGTTTCTTTTTTTTAAATAATTGAGGTTTTATTTCCATTTAATAAAAAGGAAAATTGGATTTTATGTTTAATTTCATATTTTTTTATTTAATTAGTTTGTGTCACTATTATTATATAAACATGCTAGAACATAAGTTGTACACTACAGTCATAACTTTGACTTCAAAAGGGTTATGAATTTTTTTTCTTATGTCTAAATTTATTTCAAAGATAATAATGGAAAAAATATTATAATGAGCTACTTTGTAAAGTAAAAGTTATGGATTAATTATCGATGTGGTTGATTATAAAGGTGAGAAGGTATAACATAAGTTTTATAAAAAGGTTATGATTTTTTTTTACTTGTGTCGATTTTTTTTAAAAATAATAATGAAAAGAGTATTAAGATGAACTACTTTGTAAAATAAAAGTTATGGTTTAATGATTTATGCGGTTATTATAAAGGTGAGATTTTTATTACCAAATAATAAAATTAATTATATTATTTTTTTATAAATGAGAAAATTAAACATATAAGGTTATGTTATAAATGATAAAAAAAATTGTTTGTACATGAATTGGACATTTTTGTTTCAAAATGAAAAAGGAGAGGGGCTAATTCATAATTTTACTCAAAGTGTGGACACTTCGAGGGTAGCGTGTGCAACTATCCCCAAAGTACAGGATATTTTGTAAAATTTGGAATGGTAGGGGTAGAGTGTGCAACCAAATGAATGGTTGGGATATTTAGTGCAATTTTTCCTTTATAAAATGATTTTTCTAACTATATTCTTATGGCGGAAACAATCCTATGTTGATTGGCGCACCGAATTTTCAAGGGTATTGATGTGTGGAAACGGTTTCTCATATATCCTCAATCCACATACATAACCCATGAACTTTAAACATGGTCCAGAACGGTTCTAGCCTTGGACTCATTATCTACTTTATTCATCTTGAGTTAGGCTTGCTGAACAATTTACTACCAACCTATAATGGTATAATCTATCTTACTCCCTCCGTTCTATTCTACTTGTCCTTTTAAATTTTTTCACATATATTAAGAAACTCATTGAAAATATAAAAAATATCATTGAAAATCCAAAATTTTCTAAATGTAATCACCAATTAATTACTAACTATCCTTTATAGCCAATAGATAGAGAGAAAAAAGTCAATATGAACACTTTCCAACATATTAATTAAATAAAAATCCTAAATGGACAAGTTTTGTTGAACAAAATTTAGAGGTTAGAAAGACAACTAGGACAGAATGGAGGGAGTATTTATTTTGGGTTAAGCATGGCAAGTTGTTACTTGCCTATTATCTACCTCATCTATCTTTGATTGAGTTTAATGAGTTGTTATTCTCCTTTTATCTCTACCTACTTACTTATGTCCAAAAGTCATCTAAACTGTTTTCAAAAAAAAGTCATCTAAACTACCCCAAGTAATGTATTAAAGTCTTCAACCAAATCGCTACAAGCTAGAGGATAAACGCTCTCTTTTCTAATGACGCAAAGTTCGCTGCCGGTGGAAACTCCGGCAAACTCGGATAACGCGATGGAGGTATCCATGGAAGATTCAATCAAAGCACGTCCCCCAGACCCTCCTGATCGGATGGGTTCGTGGAGAGAGGTTGTTGTTGGCGGTGCTACTCAGCAAAGAACCATCATCGATGAGGAGTTCCTTGAAGGCAAAATCCAAATTCTTTTTCCGGAAGGGGAAGAAGGCGATCCGGCTATTTCAATAGCGGACGACGTTATGGATGCTTTAGCATCGGTGTGGAAGTGGTCAGTGGTTGTCAAACTTCTCGGCCATCCGATACCATTTCAAGTGATGGAAAAGAAGATTAGGGATATGTAGCGCTCGGATTTAAGATACCAAATCCTTGACCTTACAAATGGATGCTACTTGATTCGGTTTGTACGGGAAGAGGAGTATATGTCGGCTCTCACGGGTGGACCTTGGACTATCTTCGGACGATGTTTGGTCGTGCGTAGCTGGTCCCCGAATTTTCGTACTACGGAGCCAATCAAAACGATACCAACATGGATTAGGCTATCAGATCTTCCGGCGACCCTCTACGAGGAGAAAATCCTATTGAAGATTGTTGCAGCTATTGGGCGTCCTATTAAGGTGGATTCCAAGACCATGTACACCAATAGAGGGAGATTCGCCCGGATATGTGTGGAGGTTGATCTGAGTAAACCTTTGAAGGGTTCCATTAGCATTAATGGTGATCGTTTTTCGATCGAGTATGAAGGGCTT
Organism: Fallopia convolvulus; assembly: GCA_964016875.1. NCBI lineage: Eukaryota > Viridiplantae > Streptophyta > Magnoliopsida > Caryophyllales > Polygonaceae > Fallopia > Fallopia convolvulus. The sequence continues at coordinate 25,019,173 of OZ024729.1, forward strand.
CCAACTATATGCTTCGATTGTGGTCTATTTGGGCATATTAAAACAAGCTGTCCATTTCACTCGGAATCTAGTAGTCGGCCACATGCCACCCAATTTCAGAAGGCGGGACCGACGGTTGAAACATGCAACATAGGGGAGGTGACCAACCAAGCTGTCAATCAAGTTAGTGAGGTTCCGATGGTTAAAGGGTCGCCGTCGCCGGTTGATGGTACTGACGGAGAGAGGAAAGGCCGATATGGAGAATGGATGAAGGTTGAGAAAAGGAAAGTTTCTACGAAAGGAAACAAACAGAACTCACGATCCGGAAATTCGAAGAAAGCGCATTTCAAAGAGGGGCAGCCAAATTTGGAAAAAGGAAAGAACAAAATGGTGAATGATTTTAGCGCGTTACTCCCTCAAATTAACAAATTCGATGCTCTAAAAATATTGGATAAAGATACAGGTGATATGATATCCAAATCAGTGGTGGAGAATCTCAAAATAAATGAGGAGAAGAAGGAAGTTTTAAATAAAAAAGCAGAAATACCGGTCCCCGGGTTTGTTAGTGATACCTCGTGCCCAAATAGGGGAAGTGTTGTTGGGAATCATCAGAGTGGTACAACCAAGGAAGTAGGAAAGGGTGAGGGCTCAAATTCTTCCCAGGAAAATGGGGTGTTGAGTTTCAAGAATGGGCCAGCCCATTCTAAGGCCCATAATGGGAAAAAAGTCATCAAGCTGGGTCGGATAAAGGGCATTTTTACCCCCAACAATAAAGTGGATTCGGACTCATCTGGATTAAAAAGTGGGCCGGTGTTGAGTGAGGGTTTCTTGACAACAAATAAATTTATAAGTAAAGACCCCGCTGAGTATAGCGAAGTCAGGATCGTTCCACAGGAAGCAAGGTTGTTCGTTTATCGACTACTAAAAAAACAAACAAAATCAAGCAAAAACACACACAAGCGGCCTCGTTAACGACGTTGTCAGGGTCGTTAACGAACCACCGTACATAAAAAGACTCAACTAACGACCTAAACAAGTTCGGTACCGAGCCAAGTAACTCAGCAGCGAAATTTACTTAAAAATAATTCAAATAAAAACAAAGATCTAGGACTAGGGACACCACAACATAGCCAAGCATATAAACTCGTGAGAAGAATAGATCATGCCTTTAAACAGATAGAATTATCAACTTTCGTTAATCCATGAAGTAAATTAACCTACTTTTGCAACCTAACTCACTTAATTGTTTGTTTTGGGTCTAAAGCTTGAAACTTTCGTATTCAAACAATATCAACCTTCAAGTTACTTTCTCTTTCAATCCAGTTAAAAACTCAAATTACCTCAACTTTCATCTCGGTATAAACACAACAAACAATCTCAATAATAGATAAAAGGCATTCAACACAATCTCACTCATCAAACATGCTTAACTATGCCGGGCTTAACCCCGATCCTAGAAAAGAAGACTACTCACTAATCATAACTACGAAACAAATAAACTCAATAAAAGAAATCATTGAAAACAAATTACTACTCAAATTAAATAACGAATATCGTCTTACAGAAAATCAGAAGAAACCGAAAACAAACAAATACCGAACCGAAATACTCGATCAACGAACTCGGTAACTCTCGTCCACCGACCCCCCGACTCGACTCCGATCCTCTCCTCTGCTCTCTCGGCTCTTCCTCTTCTCTCTATGCTCGATCTCCCTAAAAATCCTCCTCCTGCTAGGCTAAATAAGAGGGCTATTTATACTAAAAAGGCTAAAAACTAATAAGGCTAGAAGATAAAAACTTTCCTAAAAGATAGAAATAAAACTCTAAAAAGATAGAAACAAAATCTAAGAAGATAACAAGACCTAAAATACATAATATAATAACCCTAAAAATTATAAAAAGATACTCTACCGACACGGAAATAATTTCCCGCACAGGATCGGTGAGTTACAAAGTCAACCCTCGAAATTTCTATCACGTGGCCTCGTTAACGAGCCCTCACAGCCTCGTTAACGAGCCTGGGCTTGGTTTCTTCCACACTTCAACTCGTAAAACCTGGACTCTGACTTCTTCAAACTTGTATTCCTCTGTCTTTCACTGTAGCGCTCCAAATTCAGCTCCATATAGCACTTTTCCTTGCTAAAACCTACAAAATACACAAAATAGAGTAGCTTCCATACTTTCTATGAAAAATATGCAAAACTATCCAAAAACACACCAAACTAAACCTAAACTTATCAAAACTAGACCTAATAAACAAAGAAAACCTACTAAAAACTATACTAAAAACACGAACATCAAAATACCCCATACTTAAACTTGCTTGTCCTCAAGCAATCACTAAACACTAACCAAAACCAAACAAACATACTCATCAAGAAATAGCCATCCTCCAAAAAGCAACATCTACACATGAGAAAAATATAGCAAAAGATACTTAACGTCATTACACATATATGCACCAAATAGACATAAGAAAATACAATCCAACCTCACAAGGGATATAATGTGTTTCACTCAACTCTCAAGTGTTTAGGCTTATAAATTCAATCTCTCAACTCAATCCAATATGCAAAAACTCATAGAAATTGGAACTTCTATCACCAATACTCTCCACCCAAGATTTGTCAAAACAAGCAAAAATCATCAAGAGAAACTTAGGCTCAATGAAAAACTTCATACAAGCTTCCATTCGGCCGGGTTGTAATGGGGCTTGGTAATAACAATAAGGCGTGGAAACTTTTGGTCATGTGGTGCTAATAATATCCGGGAATCAAAAGACTCCTAAAAACTCACATAAACAAAACTCTCATAAAAGAACATATACCAAACACACTCTCTTATTATGCACACTCATTTTACTCCCCCAACATATCCTAGAAAATCTCATAAGAAATAAAAAAATCTCTGATTTTATCTATAAACACATATGCACTTCAATCTTCCTTCTTCTCTTTTCGCTGCCTCGTTAACGAGCCCACTTCAGGGTCGTTAACAAGCTTCATCGTGTATTCTTTCATCATTTTTTTACTCCTCATCTCCAACAAACAACTTTATTTTTGTGCATTTTTTTTCTTCATCAAGAGATCTTTCTTACAAGTAAAACAAGAGACTTCCCCTCTACCCTTCCCAATAATCCCTCAATCATAGCAAAAATATATGTCACTCCTTTTTTTTTTTACACTCAACAAAAAAATACCTCTCCAATCTAAGTCCTAATCCCCGGATAGGGTCAAGCTTATCTCGGCTAGGGGAAATTTTGTGGAGCTAAAAATAAAGGCTTCAGGCTAGAATTGGTTATCAAAAGAAGGATCATGTAAAGGTAGATAAGGAATAATAGGGCTCATAAAAATAAGTTCTTCATCATATGATTTTCACAAGTAATGAACTGTAAATCCCATACGGGTCTCAAGAAATAGATAACCATCACAATTCCAAGAGATAATATACATATAGAGAGTAAATCACACAAGAAAAGAAGAGGGAATTATTAATGTTCTCCCTATAAGGCCAAAAATAACTCACTAGGTAAATTTTCTTGTTGGATTGCATCACTTATGCTATAAAGTATATGTGCTCAATTTCATCAAATGCTATCTTTTTCTAAAAACAATTTCAAGTTAAAGATTCCGGCTATACTATTAAAGACATGCTTGTAAGGAATTATATGATTAGGCTAACAATTACTATCATAGAACCTAAGAAAGGGATATCTATCAATTCTAAAATCTTTTTTTCCTTTTTTTTCAAAATTTTTCGATTTTTTTTCGATTTTTTTTTCAATTTATGAAACAAAACTACTTAAAACAAATAAACACATAAGATAACAAGTTTTCTACTTTCTCCCACCCCATACTTAAAATTACAGTGTCCCCACTGTAAGAAAATAAGAAGAAGGAAAAAATAGAAAAGAAAAGAAACAAAGATAAAAATAAGAAAAAAGAAAAACAAAACTTACAAAGTCTCAAAAGTGGAAAACAAGAAAAAACTTCATCTTCAGGCTGAATCACTGGTTTGGTGGAGGGAAGTAGTGCTCAAAGGTACCCATGAAGTCATACATCGTCCTCCAACGCTCAGCATCATCCGCCTCTCTCTGACGATGCCTCTTATCCTCCATCGACATGCGAGCAGAATAGACGGTCTCCCATCTATCCATCCTCCTATGAATATGGTCCTGCTGGAGGTGGAGTTGCTGCATCTGAGCAGAAAGATCCTCGGCCCATGGTGGTGGCATACTCGATCCTGTGTACTCGGGCTGAGGAGGTGGTGGATAGTGAGGTTGGAAATGGTCTTGGTACACCACTGGGTTGTATGGCATGAGTCCATAGGACTGAGGGTCGGTAGGAACTGGCGGTGGGTCGACAGAAGCTCTCGGCGCCTCGTTAACGAAGCTGGGTGCCTCGTTAGGGATGTAGGGAGGAGGCTGGAAATGGTCGTTAACGAGCTTGGTAGGCTCGTCAACGAGGACGTTGGTGCCCAAAACTTCCGTGTTGAGGTCGTCATCCTCGAGATTAAGCTCCTCAGTTCCTCCCTCCGTGTCTGCTTCTTCAGTGTCGTCGCCAATTACCTCGGTATCCTCATCGTCGTCTTCATCTTCATCCATTGCTTCTTCCTCTCGTTCAAATCTTGTCTCACATGGCCGTAGTGATAGCTCATCCTCCGGCTTAGGCTCTAACGGGTAAGCATGCCCCGTCCATGCCTCGTACCAATTTGGTACATAGAGTAACTCCAGCTTGTCGAGGGTGGGCCTAACGAAGCGGTCTTGAACTTTTACTTTGAATCCCCCTTCGGCTTGAATGAAAATACCGGAGCTATACCAATAGTTCTTGTTGAGGAGTTGAGTGTGGGCCGGTGTGTAGCGAGTGAGGTTAACTCCAAGGTTTTTAGCCAAAAGGCTAACCAAGTTGCCACACCAAACCTCCTTGGACTTGGTTGATTTCTCGACGTAGTAGAGCCATTCGTACCCCAAATTCAAGGGGTCGGGCTCCTCGAAAAGGATGGTGCGGAGACAAGCAACTTCCGTCCTTGTTGGCCTGTTTATCTCTCTCTTTGGCCAAAACATAGCGGCTAGGACTCGGAGAATGATCCTGAAGATGGGGTTGATGATGCTTGCCCCAGATAATGCCGCTGTGGAGGATTGTTCTTCCCCCGTGATGTAGCTCCATGTCCTAGTCACCCTATAGTCTTTCAAACTGTAGTCTCTGGACGGATTTGGAAGCTCTAGGATTGCGTTGAACTCTGCCATGGTGAACTCACGGCTCACGTTACCGAGCTGAAACCGGATTCGTTCCGCCGAAGTCTTCGACGGGAAGCTCGTCTCTAGAGTGGCCAAAAACTCGGATGTGAGGGCCGGAAAGTGTGGTAAATTCTCCTTCTTCAGGAGATGGGATGCACCAAGGATAAGGAAGGCTTCCTTGACGTCCGTGTAGATCCCCATGTTGATAGCACTAGACTTCGAGAACCAACGGGTGTTGTGGTCCTTCTCTAGAATGGCATGGTATCGATGCACTTGACCTTGAGTACTCAAAATCACGTTGTCCATGCGAGGTGGAGATGGGGACCTCTGGTTCCTTCTCTTCTTCTAAGCTCGGGTAGCGGGTCTACTTGAACTTGCCATGAGATCTACAAAATAATCAAAAACTTTTCCAAGATAAGATCTACTCAAAATAGATAGGCAAGAGACCCCATACTTGGTCTCGAAATAGCCTCGGAATTATTCGTTAAATACCCAATTGGGTCGTTTACGAATCTGGACTGGTTGTTGAATTTTGAGATTATGCAGGGTCGTTAACGAGCCTGGGTGGGTCGTTAACGATCCGCCGAGAACCAGATCACAGATTTCCGAGTTTACTCTACTTTAAAATCAAGCCAAAATTCAAGCATGCAATCCTCTATACTCCTCACTAGCCACACAATCGGAAATACGCACCTCATACTTGCTCGATTACCCAACCCGAACATGCTAAATTTTACCCAAAATTTTGACATGCAAAGTTTGAAGCTTGATACTAGAACAAGAAAAATTCATGCTTTTCACAATTAACTTCTCACCATGAAACATCCAACATGAATATCCCTCTCTAAATCTAGAATTACTAAGCAAAAATTACAATCATGGGCAATATTTAATCCTAAACACCGATCCTCTATATGAACTCAATCCTAGACATGAAATTTCTACCCTAAAAATCATAAATCATGCAATTTTGAGTTAGGGTTTAGAAAACATACCGGAGAACCGAGAAATTTGAAGAACAAGGGGTCGGAAATTGGGTGAGTAACGAGCTCGGTGGGGGCTATCGAAAGCTTCGGATCTTCGACGGTGGAGGGAAGGGTTTCCGGGCTTCGGTAACGACGGTTGCTTGGTGATGGTGGCGCGGGATTCCGATCGGTGGAAGGGGTCTTCAGAGATTTTGGGTTGAGTTTGATTTGAAAGGATTTGAGAGTGAAAGAAATTTGGGAGGGGTAGAAGGGTTATATAGGAGAGGGAGGGGATAGGAAGGGGTAGAGGGGTGGCGGCTAGGGTAGTGAAAAAGATATATTAGGTTAAAAAAACTTACCTGCCCGTTTTGCCGAATCGGGTCGTCCGAACCGGGTCGTTAACGACCCTGGGTGGGTCGTTAACGAGCCACCGTAGCCTCTTGGAGTGATTTTTCGATCCCTTCTCCTGCATGTTGTTAGCTCGAAATTGAATCCTAATTTCTATCCTAAAAACTACTAAAAAGAACTCAAAAGAAAGCTAAGAAAAAGAGTCTAAAAAAATCTAATTCTATACTAAAAAGCGGGTTGCCTCCCGTAAGCGCTATTTTTAACGTCGTCAGCCCGACGTACTCCTTTGACTCAAGGTGGCTCCTGTGTGGCTATGTTGGGGTCTTGAGGTACCCCACAATTAGTTGTGCAGTTTTTGTGTGCCTGAGTCGCTAAATTAGGTCCCTTTTCCTCTATCAGTATGCCCGATATTCCTACGTGATGGTTAGTGAAATCCGAAAACCAAGGTGGTTTGGATTCCTCTGTAGTGCATATGATGGGGCATGGTGTAGGAATAAAAGATAAGGAATGACCGTCTTTAACAGATTCATAGTTAGAGTGCTTACCTTGGTTGTATTCGTGCATGTCGGACTCGGTGATTGGCCAATGAGGCTCGGTAGGGGCGGCTGAATCGAGTTATGGTTGAGTCAACTCGATTTGTGCGACTGCAATTGGGTCGTTGGCATTCTGATCCAAGTTGAATTCTACCCGTTCCTCTCCAATATCAAAAGTGAGGAGTCCTTTTCGCACATCCACTCTTGCACCTGCTGTGGCTAAAAATGGTCTGCCCAGAATTATGGGGACATGAGGGTCTTCAGGCATATCGAGGACGATGAAATCATTTGGTATAAAGAATTTCCCGACTTGAATAGGATAATCATCCACGACTCCTGTGGCTTTGACACATGATCCATCTGCCATGTACAGATTCATATCTACTGGCTCTAGTGGACCCATATTAGCTTTAGACCAGATTGAGAGAGGAACTAAACTAGCACTGACGCCCAGATCACATAAAGCCTTGAACTTGTGGTTGCCTATGCCGATTGTTATTGCAAATCTCCATGGGTCTCCTAACTTTTCCGGTAGAGTTATTGATCTGACTTCATCCTGCAGCTCTGTAATGGATCTTTTCCTGCTAAGAATATCCTTCAAAAACTTTGTGTAAGCCGGCATTTCGCTTAGGGCCTCAGCGAATGGGATGGAAATATTAATGCCCTGAAGAATCTTTACGAAACGCTTGAACTTACTCTCAGTAGAGTCCATAGATTTCTTAGTTGGAAATGGAAGAGATTTCACCATCCTCGGAACCAAGTTGGGCTCGAGAGGTGAGAGTACCGGGTCGACACTGGGGTCGTCAGGTATGCTCGGCGGGTCGTTACCGACCCTGGTGGGGTCGTTAACTACCATGGAGTTGAGAGGAAGGCTCGGTTTAGAAAACTTACCTGGGGTTGGGTCGTTAGGAACCTTTGAAGCCTCGTCACCTTGGTATATGGGCTCGCTATTTGTTCTCGTTGGCTCGTTAACGAGCTGTTTGGTGACGTCCTCTTCCTTTTTGTCCTCAGTTTGGACTCGCTCCGGTAATGTCTTCCCGCTCCTAAGGTGCACCGCTGCTATTTGTTCCCTAGGGTTCTCCTCGGGGCGGCCCGGGAGTTGCCCTTGTGGTCTCGGAATCTGGGCAGCGAGGTTCCCTAGTTGGGAGTCAACACTCTTCTTCCATATATCGAACTCTCCCCATCTTTTATTTTGTTGGTTCAGGTTGGCTTGCACTTCGTTAACCTTGTTGGTTACTTCGTTAACTTTGTTGGTCACGCCGTTAATGCCTTCCTGTAATCCTTGAACCCATGATGGTGGCTCCTGATGGCCTGGAGGTCGATAAGGTGCAGGTCGTCTATCTGGTGGAGGCATTGCATAGTTTTGATTGGTATTCTGATTGCCCCATGCCTGATAGTTGTTTGACCTGTCATTATAGCTAGGCTGGTTCCTGTATGGTCCTCTCATATAATTCATCTCAGCTATTGTCTCAGCGGCTCTAACCTGCTCTATGTTAGTGCAAGCAGAAGTACTATGTGCAGAAGAACCACATTCTTGACATGATTGAGAGGATTTCAGAAAACTTACCTGCTTCTTCAGACGGTTGACCTCATCTTGCAAGAATTGATTTTTAACATCCGGGTCAACTTCTTCTCGGTTAGGTACGTAGAGACGTTTTTGAGGTTGTGGAGTCTGCTGGGTTCCATACATGGCATTGTAATTGGAAAGCTTATCCAACAGTTCCCATGCCTCCGTCGGATTCATCTCTATAAAACCGCACGCAGTATGCGTGTTGATGCGGTTCTTGGTCTCCGCGTTGATACCCTGGAAAAAGATTTCTTGCAAAACATATAAAGGTTGCCCATGAGTGGGGCATTGTCTAAGCATCTCTTTAAATCTTTCCCATGTTTCAACGAATGTTTCATTAGGCAGTTGGTGATAGGAGGTGATGCGTTTCCTCAACTCCGTCGTCTTAGCAGGAGGGAAGAACTTTGTCAGAAATTGATCGTACAAAGCTTTCCAAGTCCTGATAGACTTAGAAGGTAGGCTCTCCAACCAGCTCAGGGCCTTTTCAGTAAGGGACCACCTAAAAGCTTTTAACAGAACATATTCAAGTGAGACACCTTCAGCAGCTATGGTGTCACATAAATCAATAAAGTTTCTAATATGCTCCATGGGGCACTCAATAGGTTTCCCTTCAAACTGAGCCCGTTTAATCAAAGATATGAATTGAGACTTGATCTCAAAGGGTTTCTCTATCGCTGGAAGCACAATCGGGGACTCTGGCACCCTCAGTTCTGGATGCATGTATTGTTTGGCATTCCTTGGATAGGCATCAAGCTCCTCTTGTAGACGAGCATTAGCAGCTCGTTGACGCTCAGCTTCAGCAGCAGCGCCTTCTTTCTCAGTCTTCAACGCCTCCATCTGATTTCTGAGGTCTTCCATTTGAAGAGCCATCTCTTCTGGTGTGGCCATGGCTCGGTTTTCTCGGAGTCTACGGTGCAGGGAACGTTCGGGTTCTGAGTAATAACCAGTGTTGTCAAACTCGAGCCTTCGTCGTCCTACCGGCATATGCTGAGAAAACAGACAAAGAAAACAAAAATAAAAAACAAAAACGGGGTCAGGCTATTCCCGAACCCACAGATAAACTAACAAACACGTTGCTTCCCCGGCAACGGCGCCAATTTGTTGAGTGAGGGTTTCTTGACAACAAATAAATTTATAAGTCAAGACCCCGCTGAGTATAGCGAAGTCAGGATCGTTCCACAGGAAGCAAGGTTGTTCGTTTATCGACTGCTAAAAAAACAAACAAAATCAAGCAAAAACACACACAAGCAGCCTCGTTAACGACGTTGTCAGGGTCGTTAACGAACCACCGTACATAAAAAGACTTAACTAATGACCTAAACAAGTTCGGTACCGAGCCAAGTAACTCAACAACGAAATTTACTTAAAAATAATTCAAATAAAAACAAAGATCTAGGACTAGGGACACCAAACATAGCCAAGCATATAAACTCGTGAGAAGAATAGATCATGCCTTTAAACAGATAGAATTATCAACTTTCGTTAATCCATGAAGTAAATTAACCTACTTTCGCAACCTAACTCACTTAATTGTTTGTTTTGGATCTAAAGCTTGAAACTTTCGTATTCAAACAATATCAACCTTCAAGTTACTAACTTTCTCTTTCAATCCAGTTAAAAACTCAAATTACCTCAACTTTCATCTCGGTATAAACACAACAAACAATCTCAATAATAGATAAAAGGCATTCAACACAATCTCACTCATCAAACATGCTTAACTATGCCGGGCTTAACCCCGATCCTAGAAAAGAAGACTACTCACTAATCATAACTACGAAACAAATAAACTCAATAAAAGAAATCATTGAAAACAAATTACTACTCAAATTAAATAACGAATATCGTCTTACAGAAAATCAGAAGAAACCGAAAACAAACAAATACCGAACCGAAATACTCGATCAACGAACTCGGTAACTCTCGTCCACCGACCCCCCGACTCGACTCCGATCCTCTCCTCTGCTCTCTCGGCTCTTCCTCTTCTCTCTATGCTCGATCTCCCTAAAAATCCTCCTCTTGCTAGGCTAAATAAGAGGGCTATTTATACTAAAAAGGCTAAAAACTAATAAGGCTAGAAGATAAAAACTTTCCTAAAAGATAGAAATAAAACTCTAAAAAGATAGAAACAAAATCTAAGAAGATAACAAGACCTAAAATACATAATATAATAACCCTAAAAATTATAAAAAGATACTCTACCGACACGGAAATAATTTCCCGCACAGGATCGGTGAGTTACAAAGTCAACCCTCGAAATTTCTATCACGTGGCCTCGTTAACGAGCCCTCACAGCCTCGTTAACGAGCCTGGGCTTGGTTTCTTCCACACTTCAACTCGTAAAACCTGGACTCTGACTTCTTCAAACTTGTATTCCTCTGTCTTTCACTGTAGCGCTCCAAATTCAGCTCCATATAGCACTTTTCCTTGCTAAAACCTACAAAATACACAAAATAGAGTAGCTTCCATACTTTCTATGAAAAATATGCAAAACTATCCAAAAACACACCAAACTAAACCTAAACTTATCAAAACTAGACCTAATAAACAAAGAAAACCTACTAAAAACTATACTAAAAACACGAACATCAGCAGGCCAACATCCTTTCAAAAAGGCCGAGAAGAAGTTCTGATAGTGGTTTGATTTCTTCAACCATAGATACGAATATGGGTTTTCCGGAAGTTGTTGAAAATGCTTCTTTGATTAATGGTCTTCTACCTGATCAGCCTCTGAACCTTTCTGAAACACAGAATGACCCTCAGCATGGTTCCCTAATGCAACAGGATGATCACTCAGCATGCATCGTTAATGATGCAAGTATGGCGGAGAGCGGCCAAGCTCAAGGGCCAAATTGATTCCTTTTTTGGTCTCCTGTTCTTTTATTCTTTTGTTTATTATGAATTTATTAATGTGGAATTGTTTTGGTGCAGTAAAGCCGGGTTTTAGAAGAGCGATTTGGTATCTTTGTCGCAATAATAAAGCGGATGTTTTGGCTCTTTTTGAGCCAAGGGTGTCCGGTGAAAGAGCGGACCATATTTGCAACAAGCTAGTAAGATCGGATTTCTCTAAGTATGATAGAGTGGATGTTGTTGGTTTCGCCGGTGGGGTTTGGATTTTTTGGAAGGATGATAATGTCAAGTTGTCGATTGTTCATAAGTCCCGTGACTTTATTCATGCATCGTTCAATGATGGTGTTTCAATAGTGCATCTGTTTCTTGTTTATGCTCCCCCTTCTTCTGACCGTCGGGTTGATTTTTGGAAGAAGCTTGAGAGGTCTGTTAAGCGTGTGGTTGGTCCTGTGATCATCGGAGGGGACTTCAACTGCATTTTGTCCAATTCTGAGCGTGAAGGTGGGGCTGGTGGTTTACATGCCGATTCAGATACTTTCAACGTCTGGAAGAACAGTCTTGGTTTGGTTGATCTTGGTTTAACGGGCCCGAGATTCACTTGGAGTAGACGTCTCTCCCCGACATCTGTTGTTTCGAAAAGGCTTGACCGTGTCTACATGAATGTGATGGGTCGTAATTCTTGGCCCGAGGCTAGGGTTCGACATCTTCCTTGTTTCTCTTCGGACCATAATCCGCTCCTTCTTTCACTTTGCCCTGAGTTTTCCTGTAATAAATCTAGGAGGCCTTTCCGTTGCGAAGCGGCTTGGTTTCAACATCCTGATTTCGAAAGGAAACTCAAGAGCGTTTGGAATGGAGTCTTGGATACTCCTGGTGCTCTTACTTTGTTGAAGAAGAGCCTCTTGATTTGGAATAAGGAAGTGTTCGGCAACATACACATCAAGAAACGTCAGTTATTGGATAGCCTTGATAAGATCCAACGCAACCCGTACAGAGCGAATTCTAGGGCGCTTATGGATCGTGAGATGGATATTCAGAGTCAACTTGATCATGTTCTTGAGCAGGAAGAAATTTTTTGGATGCAGAAGTCAAGGGTCTAGTGGCTTCAGCATGGTGACCGGAACACCGCCTTTTTTCACACTTCAACGGTCATTCGTAGGAAACATAACCGAATTGAGAGGCTTAAAGACCATAACGGAACTTGGATTGATAGTTGCAAAGATTTAGAGGACATGGCGGTGAACTTCTTCATGAATCTGTACAGTGTAGAGCCGAGAAGTTTGGTGGAACGAGGTGAAGATTTGAGAGGTGATTTCCCTGTTGTTTGTTCTGCTTTGATGGATGGGCTGATTCAACCGGTTTCCGATGGTGAGATTTGGAAGGCTTTTAAGAATATGGGTCCGTTAAAGTCGTCGGGTATTGATGGCTTCCAACCGGGTTTTTATCATAATTACTGGAGTACGGTTCAGGGTTCGGTTACTCAGTTTGTGAAGGATTTTTTCCGCACTTCTGTTATTCCTGAAGGAGTGAATGATACCCTTATTTTTCTTTTGCCTAAAGTGGATAAACCTGAAATGCTGAATCAGTTCCGACCTATTAGCTTATGCAATGTTTTGTATAAGGCCATTACAAAGGTGTTGGCTAATAGGGTCCAGCCTATTCTTGATTCGATTATCGGCCCGACGCAAGGGAGCTTCATTCCGGGTCGTATGATTACGGATAACATCGTGGTTGCTCAAGAGGTGGTCCATTCTTTCAAAAGGAAGAAGGGGCAAAAGGGTTGGATGATTCTCAAGTTGGACCTAGAGAAAGCGTATGATAGGTTAAGGTGGAGTTTCATTGAGGATACGCTTAATAAGATTGGCTTTCCGGAGCAGTGGGTTCGTTGGATTATGGCTTGCGTGTCAACTCCTAGAATGCAAGTGCTTTGGAATAGTGAAGTTACTCGGCAATTCTCGCCCTCCCGGGGGGTCCGACAAGGGATTCGATATCTTCCTATTTGTTCCTCTTTTGCATTGAGAGACTTAGCCATATTATTGGTCAGGCGGTTGATTGTGGGGATTGAAAGCCTATCAATCTCACGAGGTCTGGTCCCTTGCTTTCACATTTGTTCTTCGCCGGTGATATTCTCCTTTTTGTTGAGGCTTCGATTGAACAAATCCGTGTTGTGAAAAGGTGCCTTGATCGTTTTTGTATGGCTTCGGGTCAGAGGATCAGTAATCACAAGTCTAAGATTTTAGTTTCAAGCAACGTGTCTAGAGGAGTTAGACGTCAGTTGAAAGACGCGAGCAGTTTCGCTGTAACTGATGATTTGGGCCATTATTTTGGTATGCCCATTTTTCATAAACAGATCAATAAGGAGACTTTCTCTCATTTTCTGGATAAATTTCACTCTAAGTTATCTGGATGGAAGTCTAATACTTTGAGCATTACTGGGCGGGTAACTCTTGTCAAGTCTGTTTTGACTTCCCTCCCGGTCTACACGATGTCTTCGGCTTTGTTGCCTACTAATATCTGTGATAAAATCAATGAGATTAATCGCAATTTTATTTGGGGGAGTAATGGATCGAGAAGAAGAATCCATAAAGTTGCTTGGGACGAAATCACTAAGCTTAAGAGCAAAGGCGGTCTGGGAATTAAGACCATGTCTGAGCTGAATACTGCTTTACTTGGAAAACTTGGTTGGCGGTTTATTACGGAAAAGGAAACCCTTTGGTCTAGTGTGCTAAAGAAGAAATACGTTGACAGTGCACTCGGTAACTCGCCTGCTTGTTCAAATATTTGGAGAGGTATTCGTCGGGGCTTATCGGAAGTGGTCAGTAAAGGTCATAAATGGCTCGTTCGTAATGGTAATTTGATCCGCTTCTGGATTTATATTTGGATTGGCGATGGCCTTTGCTGGAGGTTGCAATTGGCGATATTAACGACGCTCAACGGAGGGCTACTGTTAGGGATTATTGGCTTGAGAGTGGGAGTTGGAATTGGGAGGCTCTGTCGCCTTATCTTCCTGCTGCTATAATTATGAAGCTTGCTTCTGTTGCTATTTTACCCGATTGTGCTGGCGAGGAGGATATGCTGTGTTGGAATTATTCAAACAGATGGTGATTTTTCTGTTGCGTCTGGCTATAATATTCTCACGGGTTACTTGCATCTTACTGATGTTGACAGCGGCTTTTATCAAAGAATTTGGAGGTTGAGGGTGCCTCAAAGAACCAAAATGTTTGTGTGGATGGCGTGTAGAGGGGGCGTGCTCTCAAACATGGAAAGGCAGCGACGTCATTTAACGGATAATGCTGATTATGTGATGTGCAATGAGGGGCTGGCCGAGGATTATACACACCTGTTCAGGGACTGCAACCATGTTCGTTTTATTTGGGTTAATTTACATGTTATTGATTTTGTTCCTCGTTTCTTTCAGATGAGCTATGCTGAGTGGATTAGGAGCAACGTCATGGCTAATGGCAAGATCGTAGATGTCGACTGGAAAGATCTTTTTTCCATGGGTATGTGGTGGATTTGGAAGTGGAGAAATGCCAAAGTTTTCGATGATACTCCGATGGTGCTCGACAAGTCGACTTTTATCTCTAGAATGGCTAAGGAGTATTATATGGCTTCAGGTAACTTTACTGTCAATTCTGTTGTACCTAGGAGTCATGTGCAGGGTATTTGTTGGACCGCCCCAAACTAGGGGTGGATTAAAGTCAACACGGATGGAGCGGTTAAGGGTAACAACAATGCGGCCGCGGGTGGTGTTCTTCGGGATGATCGGGTCAATGGATTAAAGGCTTTGTGCACAATATTGGTGTTTGCTCGGTCCCGATGGCGGAACTTTGGGGCATCCTTAATGGTCTTAGGCTGGCTTGGGAAGGTGGTTTCCGTCATGTCATTTTGGAGTCGGACTCAAAGCTCGTCATGGATCTGTTGGAGAAGAGAGTGAAGAAGAGTCATCCTCTTTATAGCCTGGTAGCACAGTGCTAAGGCTTTATTAGTAGGAATTGGTCTATTCAATTTTGTCATATGTATCGAGAGGCTAATTCGGTTGCGGATTACCTCGCGTCTTTTGCTTTATCGTTTCCTTTAGGTATGCATGTATTATTTGCCCCGCCTGCGGGGGTTAATTTATTGCTTCTTGATGATGTTAGGGGTAGCCCACTTTTATTATTAATAAAACGCCCCCTTGAGGGGCCGGAGAATACCGTCTCTCCTTCTACCAAAAAAAAAGTCTTCAACCAAAAAAAAAAAAAGAGTAATGTATTAAAGTCTCTTTACTACAAGTTTTAACATTAATCGCCCCTAACTCAGTGAAACTGACTTGGGTTATTATAAACTTTATAATGATGGTTGTTTAAGGGTAAAATTTCATTAACTTTTGGTGATTTAATACTAAATGGTGAGAAATTTATCCAAAATATATCTGATACGATTTATTACTCGAGAATTAGCATATACATGAAATCTTTAAATTGGGCCTCTAAATCATTCAAATTGGGCCAAGCTAAAATGGGCTGTATGGGTCGATATCATCAATATGACGGATCTCTTAGGATTTAGCAAAAAACTGAAGTCTTCAATCTGATTTTCCAAAGTTGTGTATCATGATCATTTGCAAATTTGGCTGGCCCCACTACCGGTCATTGTCCTAGACAGGAAGGAAATGGCTTCTTGTGTACAAATTTGTAAGCTATCATCAGTGATTGGTATAAAACTCATATTTTCTACGGCAGAATACATAAACGGGCTCCTGTACTTGGGCCAATTGGTCACTTAGCCCCCTGTACTTTAGCCCTAACCGTTTGACCCCCTATAGTTGCACATTGCGACCTATTGAACACCTGCTCGCTGATGTGGCAAGGCGCGTGCAATTTATACACAATTGGACTCTTTTTTGGACAAGTGAAGAAGCTGATATGACATCTTTTTCTTCTTTTTTTTTCCATTTTCTTTCCTCTTTTCTTTTCCCTTTCTCTTGTCTTTCTCTTTTCTTTTCCCTTTTCTTCTTTTATTTCCCTTGGCTTAATTTCCATGGATAGTGTTTAAAGAACACCCAAATCCATTTTTTAAAGTGAGTTTTAATTAGGAGTTGGGCTTGGAATTTTATGTGGTTGGATTTTGGTCTTTGATGAAACAAAGGATATGTAAAAATAGAGATAAAATTTGGGGACCTTCTTTCATGTTCTTCTTCACACATTTCTTTCACCTCCTACCATGCCTTTTTCAATGGAAGCTTACATAAGGTTTTCAATTAAGCATGAAAATTTAAGCAATTTGCAATCAAATTATGGGGCAAACATAAAGTTAACTCAGATCTACTCATATCTTCAAGCAATGTCAAGATTCAAGGCCATAAAAGTATGAATTTTGGATCTGAAAATTATGGGTTCATGAACCCTAAAATTTGAATCCGAAAATTGCTTCAAAAATAAAATCTACCATGCTCCATCAACCAACAAAAACAACATAATGCTAGATTTAAGCAATGACATGAGCCAAACCTTTTATTCAAGTCTAAAAAAAATTCATTTAACTATGCAAAAGCTTGATGAGGAAGATGAGCTCAAGTTTATTTATTTTTATTTATTTTTCTTTATTTTTTTAATCTTTTTTCTTTTTTGCTTTAATTAAAATAAATGACGTGGCATTTACGTGGCATCATTGTGGCAAAAAAACTGCACACCTCAGCGCGCGTACAATACACGTAAAAAAATTCTCGGCGAACAGGTGTTCAATAGGTCGCAATGTGCAACTATAGGGGGCCAAACGGTTAGGACTAAAGTACAGGGGGCCAAGTGACCAATTGGCCCAAGTACAGGGGACCGTTTATGTATTCTGCCTATTTTCTACTCTAATTAATTAATAGCATCTCTCTATATTTTGTTTTTATGCAGAAAATCAAACTTCTAGTAGGTTTGAAAGTTTTGAACCGCTGCACCAAATTAAACTCATAGTGAGTTTAAAAGTAATTACTTTGGAACTACTACTACAACTGATTATGTGTCAGGTGAAGAATTCAATTGATTTTTAAGCCCGGATTTGGAATCGATACGAGTAAAAAATATACAATTGATTTTCTTTTTAAATCAATTGGTTTTCTTGAATATAATGAACGTCACCTAAGAAGATGGTTATTCGCTCATATTGCAATTCTTTTAGACTACTCACAACCCAAAGCCCACTTTTGGATTTTTAACCCCCCTAAACCAATTTTCTCACCCATCCACCTCATTTTAAAACCCACATCCCCATTCTATTCTTTAAAACTCACTACTTTATTTTTATTTTTCATCTTTATTTACTCAATTATACTATTTATAATATAATAATATACATCTTAAGATTTTTATTTTAGGTTGATTTCGGATAATATTTGTTAAATTGGTATAATATTTAATTCAAATTTTTTTTAATTAAATTAATTTGACTATTATTCATATCAGTTAATATAAACAACAAACAACACACTTCATTTCACTTAAAATTGAAAACATCGGAATACATTAAAACGAATACATGAAACACACCAAACAATACACAAAAAGGCATACCAAAAAACATAGAAAAAAACACACCAAACAAGTACACACGAAATTATACATAAACTAGTTTTGAAGATGAATATGCCCGAATCGCTGCCATACATGCTCAATCAAATAAAAGGCACCGGGCAAAAGCAAGATCAATATTGGAGTCAAGTGGCTGCCTACTACAACAAGTATAAATTGGAAGAGAAGCCCCCTATACTTCTTTCAAGAACCCCAAGTGCATGTAAAAATCGGTGGTCCATCATGAATACAGCATGCACAAGCTTTGTGGGCAGCATGAGCTCAGCAGAAGCCCAAAGAGCTAGTGGTTGGAATGACGACGATGTGCTAAACCGAGCAATGAACCTTTTTCGTGTTGATCACAAAAAGGACTTTAAGTTCTTGCATGTATGGCGTGTATTGGAGAATCAAATGAGGTGGACCAGTTCATGGAGTACAATAGAAGAAGGGGGAGGGTCTAAAAGATCCAAGCTAGATGAAGTAGGCAATTACTCATCCAACTCCAATCCGGACACTCCATCTGCTACATCTGGTGCAGAAAGTGACGGAGTTAGGGCACCTAACAATGCTCTTGTTCGCCTAATTGGAAGGGATTTTGCAAAGAAGGGGAAGAAAGCGGTTGGGAGCTCAAGGTCCGAAATACATTCCATAATGGAAGATGTGGAAACAATCAGATCATCCCAAGCTGAGGCGCATATGCAAAGGCAAACAGCTAAACAAGAGACGTTGCGACAACAAAGAGAGATGTTGGATGAGTACGCTCGCATCCAGAATGCAACTGCTCGTGCTCAAAAGTATGCAGTTCTAAGTGGCCTCTTGGCATTACCCAACCCAACCCCAATGCAGGAGAGAATGATCGAAAGCTTGAGTAGGGAGTTATACTCTGGGGGTGATGAATAACTTCAAAGTTATGCCTTTACCTTACCCGAGTGAAGAATAACTTCATATGTGTTCGTTTATGTTTTTCAATTCCCTAAGTGAAGAGTAGCTTCACATGTGTGTGTTAGTTTATGTATTCAACTACCGAAAGTGGAGAATAGCTTCACGATTAGGCTTTTCGATTCCCTAAGTGAAGAATATCTTCACATATGTTATGTTTTTTACTCAATGTAACCTTATGTTTTTGTAATATATTTCATTTTATGTTTAAACCCTTAAAATGTACTAATTAAGATATATTAATTAAGATATTTTACAGTATAATGTATAAAACTATATTTCAGGTCATCGAATATATTAATTAAGATATTTTACAGTATATATAAAATTAATTATCCAAAAAGTACAAAGATTACTTTTAAGAGATTATTTAATTCATTTTTTTATTTATATCATTTTTTTTATTCATCAAAACATATTCAAAATGGGTCTCTATGGTTAAATAAAATAAAAATAAAAATAAAAATATTGAAATTATTTTTATGGTTTAATTTTTATTTTTTATAGCCGAAAAATGGCCTGAAAACTTTTTAATATTATCGAAATTCAATTTTTTTAGCCATAGGATCAAATAGAAGATGAAATGATGAAGGGTCCTGATGTACTACGATACACTGTAGGAGTTTTTATTTCATTCCTCCCGTCTCTATTTTGAAGCCTTGGAACTGGGCTTTAAGCTCATTTCTACTGTTTGGAAGAGATCAAATATTAAAATAACTTTAAAATCTGCCGTTGCAAGTGGTCTTAGAACTAAAAGAAAATGACTCGTTGAAAGAGATGGTGCTTATTGACTGTATTAAACATTTATGTAGTGATCATTTATATAAGTAAATGAAACTAAAAATTAAACAACAAAGTTTGGGAGAAACACGAAAACTATGTAGTTTTACTTAAATTATATATTATATAATATATAGTGAAGGTTATTCGTGAACATATAATCTAATTTGTTATAAGCTTATAATCGAGCTTGCTTATGAGCATATAATTGAGTTTGCTTATGAACAAACGAGTCGAGTTTTCTTGTGCCCAAGCTTTGTTCATTTATCTTTGGAACCTTAAAATTGTGTTAAAGCTCGGTTCATTTGCAAATCGAGCCGAACATGAACGAGACTTAACCGAGCTAAACACCGAATACTTTGTTTATTTATAGCCTAGCTTTTTCTAAGGTTTTGTTTGGTAGAAACGAGAAGACTGCATATTAATATTATTATACCTGAGCTGGACCGATTTACTTTCTCTCCATTTACAACCAAATCTGTGGTTGAATCGAAAGTATTTAGTTTCACCACTACAACCAAACCTATGCTTGGATTGAAAGTACTTCACTTCTATTAATAAATTTCTTACTGGGAAGGCCGAAGACATTTCATGTGTTGTATATTACGTGATGTCGCATTGGTAGAAAGTCATATTTCAAGGATCACAATGTCTTTCTTTTAGGCTAATACTTCCAAGAACTTTCAGGTTGTTTGCTAAAGAAAAGAAAACTAGTTTTCTACACAGGGAGACCTAGCAAATTTCGGGAATATTCTAATGGGAATTATATGGATTTTGGCGTAAAGTCAATTTGGCTTCTAATAAAATACTATTGCAGTGACCATTGGGAGAGTCGAAGGACACAAATTCCGAAGGTTATATAAACATTACAAATGAAATATACTTGTGACGACTCTAATCCTTACCTTACCAAGAAGAAAAGAAAATTTTACATAGAAAGTGTCAATGTGCACAAATTCTAATGGAATGACAAACCTCGTAACTTGCAGATAAATCATTACCATATAACTCTATAATGATGGGCTGAATCTTTAACAAAATGTA
The DNA here is from genome assembly GCA_964016875.1 of Fallopia convolvulus. Classification (NCBI taxonomy): domain Eukaryota; kingdom Viridiplantae; phylum Streptophyta; class Magnoliopsida; order Caryophyllales; family Polygonaceae; genus Fallopia; species Fallopia convolvulus. The sequence continues at coordinate 25,039,950 of OZ024729.1, forward strand.
AAGACTAAAATGACAATCTTTTCCGAAAGGAGGGAGGTAGTATTCTTCGTTAATCCAATTATTCCAATCAAATACCATTATCAAGAGAGGTATTCCATTTCCTCTTCTCTTAGGGTTTGCCTTACATTATGGTAAAACCTTGGTTGGAGATACAAAATTACATTGGCGTCACAATGAAGATAAAACAATGTATTGGTTCCTACATTGATGTTGATGCCCTCTCTGCATATTCTTTATATGAAAAGTCTCGAAATATTTACATACCAGAGAGCTGAAACAGTTAAAGAAAGCGAATATCAAACTAGGGTTCTTTTAAAAAAAGTCAACCCTCAGTAACCACAGCAAATCTTAGAGAAACTTGGTCTACAGCTTACCAAATTAGAATCAGCATCAACACAATGTGTTGAATCCATTGCAGTTGGAGTCCTTCTTCAGCGTGGTGATCGCACCATTGCCTCCACTCCCACTTTCAACTATTTCAAGCCATTTCTGTTGAAGGATCTCTACAATCTCTGCGTCCCTGATTACAAAAAACAAAGTGAAAGAATAATATCTTCTTAAATTAGCCCGAAATCGCTATCAGGAAGAAGAATTTCTCCGGGCAAGCAACAAAATGGAAAGCAAATTCTTTCAATAAATCATTTTTGTCTGAACTTATTTTCATATGTAGATGCACATACCTCCTAAGGTAGGAGGGTGTTTTTGGAAACTGTTGGCGAAGACACGGGCCTTCATCTAACCCTTCACATATGATTTCACCATTAGAATCTCTGTAGCAAATGATGCCATTTGAATGATCTTCGAAAACCTGAATGACAACAATATCACAAAATTAGAGCATATATTATCAATAACTCAAAGATGAAAATTTTAAAAAGAAGAGGAAAACAAACCTGATCTCTGGAAGAAGACCTTATCTGTACTGTGAGTCTTCTCTTAAGAGGAAATTGACCCTTTCTAAGCTTGACCACGCCAAAACTAGGCAAGTTGTTCAGCTGGGCAGATTGCCGAATTGTGATCAAGGGTAAGAAGGAGCTCTTTGCCATCATTAACAAAAACAGAGATAGAGAGAGAGAGAGAGGGAGGGAGGGAGGGAGATGGAAGGAGAGGAAGAAGAAAGAAAAAGCAGATTGCAAGTGTGAGTTGGGCAAAGCAGAATATACAATAAGGGAGAGTTGTGGGATAAACAAACAACATTTTCAAGCTATTATTATTAACAAGAAATACGTCTAATCATGAAGCATTCACCAAGAAGCATAAACTAATAGCAATTAATAGTCAAATGCCCAATAATACCTTCCATGTGGGCCCAAGAGGCCTTATCTTCAAACTGTTGATGTTGGTGTTTGTTGAGTCACACTCTCGTTAAAATATAATTTGGTTGGCCTCCTCTCATACCATCTGCAAGATCAGTGTACAATAGGACAAGCAAAACCAACCTATTCGCCCTTTCCTTTTATATGAATAATTTACATTATCATTCTGATTTTTATATCAATAATTTGACAGGCCAGTTGCAATTTGCAAAATGGAATTAAGTATTACAATATGATTAGCCTTTATGATAGGGTATGATAATAAACTGGAAACATTTACCATCATAGAAACCGTATGGTACAAAATGTCATTTCTTTCAGGAAACAAAAAGAAAACCCATTATATGTCAAATTTCACCCTACAAGGAATGAACAATCCGTATGATCAAACACATATTTAATGCACAGAAACTGGGAAAGATGAATATAAAAGGATGAGTTTCATTGAAATGCAAGGTCACAAACAGCTTGTACACTGAGATTGACAAGGTGAAAGAAAATATGAATTCTTCCTACAACTTATGCAAAAGATACTATATATTACTTATGAGATCTAGGGACAAAATATGGTATCAAGCAGCAATCTGAATAACAGTGTGATACGCACATGTTCTAATTAGTCACCTGAGGTCCTGAGATTTAGCTCTTGCACAACTTGGCAAGGTCACATGAAATTCCATCACTGAGTTCACCAGTTGAATTGTGCCAGAAAAAGAATTTTGCTATTATGTGAAACAAAAAAACTTATACTAACTTTTAGCTGAATTGCATTTTACTCATCCCCTTCTGCCTTAACCTTAAGATCCACCTTTTCTTCATCATCATTGATTTCTGTGTTGCTCTGCATCTCCAGCAGCTTTAATTCTTCTTCTTCCCTCTCTTGTGCTTTCAATTCATTTCCAGCAGCCTTGGGTTTCTTAGAGAACTGCTGATACATAACTCCACCAGTCATACATATCAATAGCCCCAATGTTCCCACAAATGTCGAATGCTTATCCCAGATAATCAAATTTATGATGACAGTTAGAAGCTTATTTACTATCCCAAGAACAGTAAAACCCGTGGCAGAAATAGCCTTCCGACAAGAAAACCCAAAGAAAGAGATGGACAGTCCAAACAAACATGACAGAGCTACAGGCAAGATTACTCCAAAAGAATACCAGTCTGACTCATATGAGATTTCGTGCTTTATCTTCTTCAGCTCGCCCATGACAAGGAGTTCTAATGGGAATAGTAGGAGAGCCTCAAGATTGTTATAGAGAACAAGGCCCCACGTGTTCAAACCGATAGTCATGACAACATGCTTAATGTAAACAAAATCTATTGACATGCTAATCAGGTAAGCTAAAGCCCACATGTAAGCCTGGATAGTGAACTGATAATCTGTGAGGACATAAATCACACTTCCCCCAAAAATGGTTGTAAGAGAAAGCCACGTCTTAAGTGACGGCCATGGCTGGTGCAAGAAGAGAGTTTCCCCTACCGCCACAAACATGGGGACTACAGATCTGAAGACTATAAAGGTGTCAACATTAGCATGAAGAAGGAGCTCGCTGTTCGTGAAGAGTGAAAGGTAGAATATGAATGCAGCAGGGAGAAATCGCCACATTGTCAAAAGGTTTAGAGGATCATGCTCGATTAGCCCAAGCTGACCACAAAAGGCTACACCAGCTGCACTGGTGAAATATTGCAATGCAGTCAAAGCACCAGGATAAGGAAACTTCATCACTGCCCACTTGTTAATTATGGACAGCAATGAAGCTGATAGACAGTAGCCAGCTGCGACGCCATAGACGGATGCATGCTGTAAAAAGACTTTGTACCAAGTGATACCAATTGTTTGGGCATCTCCAGATTTTGGTGCCTCGCCAGCTTCAACAGCATTCGTCATCTGGCCAAAGGGTTATAAATTTTTCTTATAAGTGTAATTTAAGATTGAATCTAGAAATTAACATATCCAATCCAAACAATCACTCAAGAAATAAAAAGCACTTCACAAATTAGCTTAGTATCCAATTTATACTATCAAACGCGGCAGAAAATGTGTTTTTCCCATTAATTTCACCGTCATTAGCAACAGAAGCGGAGGCAGGTGGGGGCGCGGGGGCGGCCGGCCCCACCGGCGGCCGGAAGTTCTTGGCCAGGCGCCAGCGGCATAAAAACAAGTGAGATTTTGAATATTTATTGAGAAATTAGAAACCGGTTGACATAAAAACATTAGAAAAGGAATTCAATTGAGAACGACAAGTTCAAACCGATCAGATTTGGATATTTAGGAATTACAAACAAGACGAACGAGAGGAAACCTAGAGATACATACACGAAGTTTAAACCTCTGTATGCTTTGACGATGCAGATAAGATATGCCGCCGGTGAAGAATTCTTTCCCCTTGGTAAACTCCCGAGTCCTGATTCTGTATCTCTGGTTCTAGGCCTTCGCCGTTTAGATCTAGCGACCGACTTCACTCCTCACTCCCCTCGGAATGTGATGCTGCAAATCAGATGAATGAACTTGGGCCTCTTTAAAGACAGGGCCCGTAATAAGCCCGGCTCATTAGATAGGCTTTTCAGTTGAATGACATTGGGCTTAATTCTCTCAAATTCATTTTCAAAGCGAATCTTTTTTTGTTTTGTATACATATACTACTTTTTTTTTTTTTGATAAGGAAAGGGATTAGGGCGGCCGCTAACAGGCTAGCGACCTCCCTAGAGCATCCTGAAGGATGAGGTTCCGGAGAACCGGATCAACTGTAAGAGGGACAGACGAGACATGACGAAACATATACTACTAACTTTTAATAAAACAGTTGAAAGATTTGAACATAATTTTTGTTTAATTAAAATAATCAATTTTCATCCATTTTATAATTAACGTGAGGTTCAATATGTTAATTGAGGGACTTAAGAGGAGTGACATGTGGCAAAGATGAGATGACTTAATTTGGTGACCCCTTATTTGTTACTAGTGACATTTGACAAAAAAAAAAATTGAGTTGCATTATGTGGGAATGACAAATGACATAAAATGAGGTGACTTAATATATTGACCTTATTTCTTCCCGTGATAATGTGACAAAAAAAATATGTGGATTAACGTGAGAACGACATGTAATGAAAATAAGGTGACTTAATGTGGTGACCTTATTTCTTCCTCCTGACATGCAAGAAGTATCAACAAAAGTGCATCGATTTTGTATTCGATGCTGACTAATATACATTTGCTATAGAGCCGAGATGAGGATTAGGGTCGCCACAAGTACAACTGGTTACTAACCAATTCTAGTGAGAAATGGGCAAATCGCTACCCGTGGGGTTTGAAACGGTGATCTCAGGGTACTACCCCAAAGGCTTAACCGTTGAACGAAATGCCCGAAGGCATCGAGATGATTAACTAATAGATATTTGATGATTCTAAGACACAAACTAATAGATATTTAGTAATTTTTTTAATGATTGAAAATTAATTTATTAAACAAAAAAGTTGGCAAAAATCACGTTTTTAAATTGGCCACAATTTAAAGTAGAACGACTTGAAAAAATATAAAAATCCATTAGGTATAAAAATAACAAATTAATTGTCCCAAATAAACATATTTAATCATAGTATTACACATATATTTTGCATTGTAATTATAATTACTCATTGCTTACAAATTCAAACTAAGGTTCAAATAAAACAACTCCTTATCTTATAAAATAAGGAGCGTTTAGAGTCCTTTGATCAAGGTGATGCAAGGACTGATATTCTATCCCTTTTTGAGACGCGGTGACATTTTGGTAGTTTTTCGAAAATTACAAAAGTGCATTGGTAAATACAAAAAGTGCATTAGTAAGCCGAAAAAGTGCAAACAAAAACGAAGTCATCAGAGCAAACTCCATTTTGGGTTCATTGTAAAAGTGCATCGTTATGGTGGAAAAGTGCATTGCAAAATACCTAAAATTGCATTACTGAACCAAAAAAGTGCATCATCCTGGCCGTCCAATTGAACTCAATCGCCTAAAATATTTGGGTTTAGTAATGCACTTTTTGGTATATCGTAATGCATTTTTTCACCATAACGATGCACTTTTATAATTTTTGAGAAATTACGAAAATGCCACCGTGTCCCTAATTTTCGAGAATATCAGCCCTTGGATCAAGGAGATCTAAGGGTTCTAAACACTTCTTATTTTATAGGATCAGTAGTTGTTTTATTTTAACCAAACTCTACAAAATCATGTACATTTAAAAATTCAATAAACAATAGAAAAAATACACCATCCAACCAATAGGTTAAGCCTTCTAATATTAAAATTTATGCATGAACAATGGAATTTTATTCACTGACCCAAGACCCCTGGTCAATGACCCTCGGGCGGGCCCCACCCTCTACTTTTTTTAAATTAATTTTCTCGAAGGCTTCCCTTGTACTTCCCGCCGTTAGGAGTGTTCTAGTGGATGAGATGGTGGCGTCGTGATGGTTTGAAGGCGATTGAAGGGTCGCACTAGAGACGATTGTGTTGCATTGTACACAATTCACAATTTTTTGAGGTTTTTTATATTTTTTAATCAAAAGTAAAGAAGGAGGTTATATAAAAAACAACGTCGTTTCCTCAAATGTTTAAAATAAAAAAAATGCAAAATCGGGTCGTCTTCTCTGACCCAAAATTCAACATTGTAGATTTGGAGTTTAAAAATGAAGCAAAGGCAGCCTAATAGAGCCATCTTCTCATTAATTCCAATGGCAGCGAAAAAGTATGAAACCGGTTGGTGGCCGCACACTTGGGATCCACCTCGTTGGCGTCCACGGCGGTTGCAAAGGAGTCCATCTCAACGATGGAGGAGAGGCTTTCGTTGAATATAACTGAAGTGTTTGAAGATTGAGTTTTTGTGCGCTTCCATTGAGAAAAAAATTGACTATTCATAATTATTATTTGACTACTCTTTATTATGTTAATTAATATTAGAATTAATTAAGAAATAAAGGGTACGCTCAAGGGTCATTATAACTTATGTCATAAAGGCCCGTGAAATTCTTCTTAGAATATTTTTAAAATAAACATTCATTATAACTTATGTGTCTAGGATTATTATAAGTGTTAAGTCTATGTTATGCATGCACGTAGATAAGGATGTGCAAGAAGTCCAATTGAACAGGGTCCTTGAAAAAAACGCCAAATATATCCTTACTATTGTAAAAAAAGGCATGTGAATGGGCTAAAACTTACTGTAAAATTTATCCTAGATTTGTGTGTCAACAATTTGCCCTTTTCTTCTCTCTACCTACTTCCTCGATGCATTTCTTTTTATATCTCTGCTCCATTGATCTCCGCCTCTTTCTTGCCACCGTCGATGTTCCTATCCAATTCCACACCTTACTTCCTTTATCTTGGCTTCTAATATGTTCCTCTATTATCTCTTGCTTTCTTCGCTCTATCTTCCCTTCTCTCTCGCCGATCTCCCTCTGCTGCCTTCCCTCGACGCCTCCACCTTCTCTCTCGGCGCCGTTGCCTTCATCCGCCTCCTTCTCTCCCGCCCTTCCTCCGCCTCCTTTTCTCTCTCGCCCTCACGGCCTCAACGTCGGCGGATCTTGATTGCACGCCACCTCTAGCCTTCTCCACCGCCTCTCTCGCACGCCACCGTGACCTCCCTCGCACGCCGCCTCCAACCTTCACCCTCGCGCTGGCGCCTACAACCTTCGCCCTCCATATGGTCGCTGGTGTCTGGCGGGAAAGTCGCTAATGTGTTTTCATCCCCCCCCCCCCCCGTTTTGATGTCCACATTAGTGACCATTAGCGATCATATGGTCGCTAATTAGCGACTATATTATGTGGTCGCGAAAATATGGTAATCTGCAAAATGGTGTAGTGCCCGCAATTGTAATCCATCTGCATCTGATCTCTTTCTAAAGTTGTAACCCAAAAATACCTAAAAAAACACATTCTCGACTACGTTAAGAATACCAACACCTCATGACAGTGGTCTCATCTAATGAAAATCATAAATACATTCAAAGAGGGACATGTCTAGCAAGTGGGCGTTGGGAAAACTATCAAATTCTGGAAATGTAGATGGATGACCTACTCATCCTGATGCGTTTTCCACTATGACCGCCGCTGAGGAGGAGGAACCTATGTCAGTTCGATCCAACGGACCCTTGACGCGTGCCCGCGCCAAGGCAATAGGTCGGGCTACGGTTTCCATCATAAGTCAACCTATTCAATCCATGAGTTCGGTTCAAGACCCACCTTCAACCATATTGATGACATCTTTGGTCCAAGACACATTTTCGGACCAATTGGAGGAGCCGGGGGTCGAGCCAAGCTTTTCCGAAGAAGCTTCCGTCAGCGCGGCCACGACAAGCCTAGGCGCGACCGCGCTCCCTGTCCCCAAGCCCGCGTAAACCCACCAGTGACTCGGTCTTTTCAGGCGCGGGCTTGGCACCTGGTGGCGCGCCCGCGCTCCCCCTGGGTCGGGCCGCGCCCTCTTGGGCGACATTTCCGAGGCCTTCGGCCTTCTCTCTGGGTCTCGAGTTCTCGGGTTTAGTTTATTCATATGTCGGGATTTTTAAGTGAAACAATTACTATATTTGGTATTTTTTATTTCTTCTATTTATTTAAATAACGAGATGGGTTGGGCTTGCATGCTTGGGCTCATTCTCGCTAGGTTTTCTAGGGTTAGGTTTTAGATCTATTAATATGTCAGACTATCCTTAATTTCAGTTTACGCTTGAATGAAATTGAATTTGCCTCAGTGAATCGTGATTCTCTTCCTCAGGCCTTCAGGCGTCAATCCTTTTGAACCCTTTTCCCAATGACTCTTCAATCTTTCTGAGATTTCTTTCGTCAAAATCGATTCCAACTCGAGATGCCGCTAGTACCCTAGCGTCGTACCCTTCATTCCTCAAACTGTGCACCCCTGCGTGCCCCGTTCTTTGATTGCTTCTGCTCCATTTTCAGCCCTAGATCGAAGCGAGATTCATAACACGAGACGTCGGTCCTTGTAGCAAGACGAAACGCATCAACTGGCATCAGAGCCATTGTTTTGTAAGTCTCCTGATTCGGTCTTTGCACTTTCACCACCAATTTTCGCCCTTAATTCAGCAAAAAAATCAAAAAAAAAATTTTTAACCAAACCCGAATTAACTTTCTTGTCCTTTGAGTAAAATTTGTGGTGTGATTTGTTCATTGCATTGCTTTGCTTGATTGATTGCCCATCGTAGTAACTTTCATTACTTGATAGGCTGTCTTGCTTGTTTTTTATTGATTTGAACTACAATTATTGCAAAAAATACTCGTTGTTTAGTTCTTTGGCCGAAAATTCAGCATCAAAAAGCCATAAAAAAAATTGGCCCTAGCTTATATATATATATATATATAAAATTCCATTGTGGGTGCCATAACCAAAATAAGGTAAGCCATAAACCACACTTTGTTGGATGATTGTGACATTGTTAGTGCTTGCATCATTCCTTGCTTGTTAAGTACTACTTGTTTGATCTTACTAAATTGTGTGGGTGCATATCTTGCCTTAAGTTTGCTTTTTCTCAATAACACCATTGTTTTACTCGTGAGCCTAAGCCGCCTCTCGCACAAAAGCCACTTGTGACCTTGTGTGAGTGCATTGCTCGGATCAAGAACCAAGACTTTGCATGTTTGTTTGCTTTGTTCGTTTTGTTCTTTGTTACTCACCATGTCTTCTCATGATGGTTCAGGTACCCCTAAAGCACATGATGGCGATAATCCACTCAATCCCGCTGTTGTGGTTGAGCCAAGTACTACAGATCAAAAGATTGACCGCTTGGCTATAGTGGTTGACAAGATACTCGCTTGGTTGGATGCCCATGAGTTAGCCTTATCACAACGACCTCTTATGGCATCCACAACCCAGCCGAGCATCACCATCGCTAGTTCACCCTAAGAACAAGTCTTGGCTACACTTCCGGCGCCGCAACAACTACCTCCCGGGCCTTTGACGCGCGCCCGCGCCAAGGCCTTGGGTATCACTATTGGCGCACCGACAACTATTTTGGAACCGGTTTTGGTTACTCAACCCATCCCTCTTGATACTCAAGACCCTCGGCACAAGGACAGAGGCCCTGCCGAGCTTCTCCAACCATCGGTTCCACGACAAGAGCTCGCCACCGAGTCTAGGCTTGGTCAAGACACCCGGATGCTTCATAGCGACCCCCATGCTTATGATTCGTCTTCGAGTACCTATGCCGAAGACCAAGGTATGTTTTCTCAACCCCCTCTTCATAATTCTTATGGTCAAGGAGATGATGGTTACTACGCCACCACCTCTCGTAGTGCCCAACCTCGCCAATAATTTTTTGACGATGCCCGAGCACGCCGGTTTCATGGCATGCGTGACCAACGCTTTCCAACACCGGTTATTGATCATATCGTTATTGCTAGGAACCAAAGGCCTTATGAGAAGGAACCTAGTCACAATCGTCGACATGGTTTCTTGAAGTACAATTATGCTACCCCGGTTATCCATGACGACTTTAAGGAGTTCGATGATGAACAAATTGAAGATTTAGGCTTGGTTAATCCTCATAAGTTTCCAATGTTGGGTGATCCTCCTAAATTGGATGAGCGCCCATCAAATTGGATTCCGCCAGCTTCCACCCCTAATATTGGTAATGCTCAAACGCGTCAAAACCGGCGCGCCTATGATCATGTCACCGAGCGGCGCGCCCAAGCTCTGCCCCGACAACATGACCAAGGGCAAGACCTTTATTTCAGGCAGGTGCCAGCCCGGCCTTGGTCCCCCATTGATCGTGGCCATGATGTTCGTGTCGCTAATGGTGACCGGGACACTCCCTGGTACCAACGACACAAAGTCAAGGTCAAGATAGAACCGCTTGAAGGGCATCATGACCCGGCGGTCTTCTTAGAATGGGTTACTTCGATGGCGCATACTTTGCGCTATTGTAATATCCCCGCTTATGAGCATGTACAAGCGGCCACCTTACACTTCCGTGGTTCAGCCCGGGTTTGGTGGCAATGTTTTGTGGATGACCGTTTGCATCGGGGTCTCACACTAGTGACTACATAGGATCGGTTGGTCTATGATATGACTCAAAAATACATTCCAACTGATTACCGTAACCAAATGCAATTGGACATCATTGATTTTCGCCAAGGATCCTTGTCCCTTGTCGAGTATTTAGAGAAATTAGAGGACATGTTTTTCAAAGCGAACATTAGTGTTGCTCCATCCACTTTGCGTACTAAGTTTATTAGTGGCCTTAATTTGTCTATTAAAAATCAGCTTGAGATCCTCCATATCAAGGATATCAACACTCCCGTACACACAACCATGAAAATCCATCAACAACATGTGCGCAATAAGAGCTATGGTTCCCGACCTTCTTCGAGTAGGTATGTATCTTCCAACCCTCGTCAATACGGTTTTACTACTAATGAAAAATCTAGTTCTGTAGGACAAGGTTACTTTGGGCAAGTCAACGGCTTCTACTACGACACGCACGGCTCCCCAAAAGCCGGCGTAGCAAGACCGTGAACGTGCCCATGATTTGGAATGCTACACTTGTGGTGGGCGTGGTCACTACCAAAAGGACTGTCGCAACCGCAAGAAGGTCATGTTTGTTCAAGCTTCAGCTGGTTATGAGTCCATGGATGAAGAAGAAATTTCAGCCCCGACACCAATTGAGGAGGAGTGTTTCGTTCCTCAAGCGGATGAGTTAGATTGTGCTCCATCGCCGACCAACATGGGGACTCCGTTGGGGTTGGTTTCATGGAAGGCTTTAATCCTTCGTGAAAACAATCTCAATGACCAACGAGAAAATCTCTTTCACACTAGAGCTTTAGTTTGGATCAGCGAGCTTAAGTGTCATCATTGATTCCGAGTGTTGCACGAATTTGGTTAATGAAAAGGTGGTCGATCATCTTGGGCTACCTACAACACCGCACCCAGCCACTTATGGTCTATAATGGCTTTCTTCTAGCTCAGGTATGCAAGTTACTAAACAATGTACGATTTCTTTTTCTATTGGTCCTTATACAAATACTATACTTTGTGATGTAGTTGCAATGGACGTCATACATTTATTGTTGGGACGCCCATGGAAATTTTGTAGACGTGTCCTTCACAATGGTTACTTGAACACTTATGTGTTTACGTACCACGGGAAGCGCGTCAAGCTCTTACCTATGTCGCCAAGTGAGATTTTGCAAGACCAGGTTCAAAGGGATCGCCAAAAAGCGATTGAGGCTGAAGAAAAAGCTAACAAAGCCAAGGGTGTGCCCAAACCAAACCTCTTTGATGAGCAAGGCAATGGTGCACCCCACCATACTTCGGACAAGGCACATCCAACGCAGAAAACACAACAGTGGGCACGCCAACCGACGACCCATGGCCCGCCGTTGTAGGGCTCGATTGAGCGCCGCCTCTTGTTGGCTTGGCCATCGTCCCTTACAACGTCATTGCAAGGTCGCGCCTCGTGCTTTCTTTTGGTGCCGATATCCTTGACATCTTCTAGCACTGACACTCCGACATTGCCAAATGAGGTAACTTCCTTACTTAGTGAATTCAAAGATGTTTTTCCTGACGAGTTGCCTGTTGGTTTGCCACCTATACAGGGTATTGAGCACCAAATCGATTTGGTGCCCGGTGCCTCGTTGCCTAATAGGGCTCCTTACAAGGCCGACCCGGATGAGACCCGGGAACTTCAAAAACAGGTTCAGGAGCTACTTGAGAGAGGCTATGTTAGAGAGTCGATGAGTCCTTGTGGTGTGCCAGTCATCCTTGTTCCCAAAAAGGACGGCTCTTGGCGCATGTGCATGGATTGTCGGGCCATCAATCAGATTACCGTCAAATACCAGCATCCTATTCCACGGCTCGATGACATGTTGGATGAGCTTCATGACGCTTCCATCTTTTCCAAGATTGACTTGAAGTCCGGCTACCATCAAATCCGGATGAAGGAGGGAGATGAGTGGAAAACCGCTTTCAAGACCAAACTCGGTCTCTACGAGTGGTTAGTGAGGCCTTTTGGCCTCACCAATGCACCGAGCACATTCATGAGGTTGATGAATCACGTCCTCCGTGATTTCATTGGTAAGTTTCTCGTTGTCTATTTTGATGATATTTTAATTTATTCTAAGAATTTGACTGACCACGTGGATCATTTGAGGCTCGTTCTGGCGCGCTTGCGCCGAGAGACACTTTTTGCCAATTTGGCCAAGTATACTTTTTGTAGCCCATCCACCATATTTCTTGGCTTTGTGGTGTCTTCTCGTGGTTTACAGGTGAACGATGCTAAGATTAAGGCCATAACTGAGTGGCCAACGCTTACCACGGCTACCATGGTTCGCTCTTTCATAGGCATGGTCGGGTTTTATCGCCGGTTTGTGCGCAATTTCTCTTCTATAGCGGCGCCCCTACATGCCTTGACTAAAAAGGGCACCGTTATAGAATGGAAAAGGCACCATGAGAGGGCGTTCCAAGAATTGAAGGATTCTTTGAGCCATGCTCCTTTACTCCAATTGCCAGATTTTTCTAGGCCTTTTGAGGTGGAATGTGATGCTTCTAACACTGGTATTGTGGGCGTCCTCCACCAAGAGAAGAAGCCTATCGCTTATTTTAGCGAAAAGCTCACCGGGGCACATCTCAATTATCCTACATTTGACAAAGAGCTATATGCCTTGATCCGAGTGCTCCAAACTTGGAAGCACTATTTGTGGCCGCGGGAATTTTTTATCCATAGTGATCATGCAACTCTTTCCTACCTTAAGAGCCAAGCCCACTTGAATAGAAGACATGCTCAATGGGTGAAATTCTTAGAGACATTTCCATATGTCGTCCAACACAAGAAGGGAAAAGAGAATGTGGTCGCCGACACCCTTTCTCGCAGGTATGTGCTTCTTACTCAATTACAAACTCGTTTACTTGGCTTCTCCTTGATTAAGGAGCTTTACGCTTCGAACCCTTTCTTTGGGCCAATCTTTGAGAAGTGTTTGGTTCATCGTGAGTGGGACTCTTACTTTTTGGATGACGAGTACTTATACAAGGCTGGGAAACTTCGTATTCCAGCCTCGTCTATAAGGCACCTTTTGATTAAAGAGGCTCACGATGGACGAGGACATTTCGGGGTGAACAAGACTCTTGCAGCTTTGCGTGAACATTTCTTTTGGCCTAACATGATCTCTAATGTCACAAAATTCTGTAGGAGTTGTGTTCCATGCCAAAAGGCCAAGTCAACTACTTTACCTTATGGACTTTACTCTCCTTTGCCTGTGCCTAACACCCCGTGGGAGGGCATTTCTATGGACTTCATCACGGGATTGTCTATGTCAAAGAGAGGGATTGCCTATGTCAAAGAGAGGCAAAGACTCCATTTTTGTCGTTGTGTGTCGATTTTCTAAAATGGCTCACTTTATCGCTGGTAAAAGTACGAATAACGCTACTGATGTGGCTTGTTTGTTCTTTGACAATGTGGTAAAGTACCACGGTGTACCGAGAACTATTATTAGTGACCGGAACACCAAGTTTGTGGGCCATTTTTGGTGAACACTTTGGGGGAAATTCGACACCAAATTGTTGTTTTCTATTAGTTATCACCCCCAGACTGATGGCCAAATGGAGATCACAAACCGAACCTTGGGCTCACTCCTTCGAGTGATGCTCAAGTCAAACCCATGCCGGTGGGAGGACTTACTTTCTACCCTTGAGATTTGCTATAACAGGTCCAAACATCCGGCGCATTCTTTGACTCCGTTTGAGGTTGTTTATGGGCGCAATCCCATTACACCTTTGGATTTGGTTCCCAAGCCATTGAAGCAAGGAGAGCATGGTGATGCCGCTAACCGAGCCAATCAAATTTAGTAGCTCCACGCTAGGACCAAGGCGCACCTTGAGCGACGCGCTATTCAGTATTCAGAACAACAAAACCAGGGCCGCATTCCTATGATATTTGAGCCCGACGATCTTGTTTGGCTCCATTTACGCACGGAACGGTTCTCTGCGGCCCGGAAGACCAAGCTCCATCAACGCGGTGATGGGCCATTTCGTATTCTTGAGCGAATTGGTCCGAACACCTACAAGTGGGATCTCCCAGATTCTTATGGCAATGTTCATGCAACGGTCAATGTGTCTGATTTATCTCCCTTTGTTGAGCCAGCGTTTGATTTTGAGGAAGCGGGGGCGCTTCCCACTCAAGGGGGGAGGATGATGTGTTTGCCACTATGACCGCCACTGAGGAGGAGGAAGCTATGTCGGTTCGATCCAACGAACCCTTGATGCGTGCCCGCGCCAAGGCAATAGGTCGGGCTACGGTTTCCATCATAAGTCGAGCTATTCAATCCATGAGTTCGGTTCAAGACCCATCTTCAACCATGTTGATGACATCTTTGGTCCAAGACAGACTTTCGGACCAATTGGAGGAGCCGGGGGTCGAGCCAAGCTTTTCCGAAAAAGCTTCCGTCAACGCGGCCGCGGCAGGCCTAGGCGCGACCGCGCTCCCTACCCCCGAGCCCGCGTAAACCCACTAGTGACTCGGCCTTTTCAGGCGCGGGCTTGGCACCTGGTGGCGCGCCCGCGCTCCCCCGGGGTCGGGCCGCGCCCTCCTGGGTGACACTTCCGAGGCCTTCGGCCTTCTCTTTAGGTCTCGGGTTCTCAGGTTTCCGTTTATTCATATGTCGGGATTTTTAAGTGAAACAATTACTATATTTGGTATTTTTTATTTCAGCTATTTATTTAAATAACGAGATGGGTTGGGCTTGCATGCTTGGGCCCATTCTCGCTAGGTTTTCTAGGGTTAGGTTTTAGATCTATTAATATGTCAAAATATTCTTAATTTTAGTTTATGCTTGAATGAAATTGAATTTACCTCAGTGAATCGAGATTCTCTTCCTCAGGCCTTCAAGCGTCAATCCTTCTGAACCCTTTTCCCAATCGTTCTTCAATCTTTTTGAGATTTCTTTCGTCGGAATCGATTCCATCTCGAGACGCCGCTAGAGCCCTAGCGTCGTACCCTTCATTCCTCGAACCGCGCACCCCTGCGTGCCCCGTTCTTTGATTGCTTCCGCTCCATTTTCAGCCCTAGATCGAAGCGAGATTCATAACACGAGATGTCCGGTCCTTGTAGCGAGACGAAACGCATCACACCCCCAAACCCTTGATAGAAAAAGCAAATGATGATAGGCATATTAACATGGAAGAAACTATGTCTGTATACTTGAACGAGGATAAAACCTAATATTGAAAAAATAACTTGGGGGTGAGACCGGAGAAAAATTACACAACCTCAATTCCCCCAAAATCAAATAATGAATCGTATACTGAGAGTCTAGTAAAGACGAGTCGTTCTCAACTAGAATCACAATGGAGTTGATCAACAAAAACAAAAGAACCAACCAACAAGCATATAGCGTAGTGGGAGGGGCTACGCTTCCCTTCGTTGAGGTCAAGTGTTCGATTCTCAGTGCAGGAGAAATGAACTTGTTGGGAGAGCAGATCCCACCCAAAAATAAAGGAGCCCTCGCGAGATCCCACCCAAAAATAAAGGGGCCCTCGCGAGACTCGAACTCCAGACGTAAGCGTTTGATGGAGCAAAACTCTCCGCTGAACTGGGGTGGCAATGACAAAAAAAAAACAAAAGAACCAACAATTACAAACTAGAATGGATAAAAAAAATGGGGAAAAAAAAGAAAGGGAAATATATTTCAAAATAGAGTTAATGGCCAACTGCTTCACATAATAAATTATCCAACTGCTACATTATATTGATCTGATTAATAATTTCATAAAATTACTTATAATAAAGTTCTTGTTAACTCTATGAAATTTACATCCTTCACTATAATAATTGTACACTTTGCAAAATAGTTTCTTTTCTGCTGAACAAAACTACTTTTACAGACCGTTGGCTGTTATTTTTTATGTGAAAAACATACAATTATAAGAAGGAAAATTACATCACGGAGGTCCCACAATTGTGTATACTCAATCAACCTCAGATTCTATCTAGGCTTCCAAAATCCAACTCGAGGGTTCGATTCCGCAGCATATACTTGTTCCCCAATCAATCACATTCAGAACTCTCTATCTAATCTCTTTCTTGACGCCACCATCATCATCACCACAGTGGCCACCTAGCTTCCGGCGTCGCCCGCAATTAGGGTTAGGGGATTTCAAATTTGATGAGGAGAGATGAATTTCGAATCATGGCAGCGGAGAATGGAGACGTGGATTAGTGACCAGAGGTCGAGGGTACCGAGGCTTCCTTCTCTCCCACGGGGGGCGCAGTGGCAGTGGCAGTGGCCGGTGAAACTCAAGTGGCCGCCATGGGAGGATGATCGGCAGAAGAGGAAGAAGCTCCAGGAGGAGTTTGAGCGCCGGAAAAAGCATCTTCATGAGCTATGTCGGGCTACCAAGGTCGAGACGGTTGCCGATTTGCAGGATATTCTTTGTTCCATGGTTCTTTCCGAGTGTGTTTACAAGGTCTGAATCGCTCTCTTAGTTTTCTGCTTGTCCAAATATTGGCGATTCAGGAAATAAGGACTCCTGTTGGATTGATTTTCGATTATGGACCAAATACGTTATGTAGATCAAGTTATTCAAAAACGCTAGCAAAGTGGGATTAATCATAATGATTTTGGAACGAACTACTACCACTTTTAAGCGTTCAGTAATATTGGTAGTATCAAATGTGCAGTCTCGCCTTTGAGCGGAATGCAGTTATTCTATTGGGCCTCCGGAGTCAGGAGGTCACTTTTTTCTTTTTTCCCATTCAAATACCAATTACAAATGCAACCTTTTCAGCTGAATCTTTTGGAGCCTCAGTTTCATAGTACCTTTCGTGAAGTGCATTCACAATTAAATAATACGCAGTTTGTTTCTACATCCTCATATTGCATAACAAGTGCAGAGACCAATTTCAGAGCTGGTTCGAGCTGTGAACAAATTTAAAGCTGACTTTGGAGGGCAAGTTGTTTCTCTCGAGCGTGTGCAGCCTTCTTTGGATCATGTCTCTCACAGGTAATTATGTGACATTCAGTTCAGGAAATTTATGGTGACAGTCATATATAGTGTTTTGGCTTATCAATTTGCCAATTAGAAAATCTTGTGATAGAGAAATGGAATGTAGTTGAGATTAAGTACCACATTTAGTTGTTGTTGTTGTTGGAAGGAAACATCAACCAAGAAGGATGCATATTGCGTGCTCATTCAGCAACATGGGGTTAAAAAAGGTTGAAATTGACATGTACATTGGGAAACATATTGGATCTCTGAGTATAAATAATTAAATAAGGATAAAATACTCATCATTAGCATTATATACCTGAAGCAAGTCGGTATCTCTTAATGCTGTTAGTTTAAACCTTTTGACTTATAAGATTAGTTGTGGATAGTAGCTAAGAATGAACGTAGTAAATTGAGCAATGTAGCATTTCAAAGGCTTCTAATGGTTAGGCTAACAACCAATTACATTGGTTGGCCTCTCTATCTGATATGTTGCCATTGACCAGGATAATAAGACATGCAGTTCCCTATCATATACTTATAGGATCCTTTACTACATACTTATGAAGGGGATCATTTTTTTTTTTTTTGCTAATGGTAAAATTTGTATTAGAAAGAAAGGGGAAGTACAAACCACAAATGTCTAAAAAGACAAATGTGAAAAAATACAACTCAAGGAAAAACCTAAACACTTCCAAAACCCTGCTGAAATCCAACCCAAAAACATTTTCACATGCTTATCCAGCACTCATCATAGCCCAGTATAGTCCCGCACAAGCAGGATCTGAGGGGTCAAGATAGGGGGTCAAGAGGGGAATTTGTTTGATAAATATCTATTTAACAAATTTTCTTTCAGATTAGGGCTCTCTTTAATTCTTGGGAAATTATGCACCTTTTCCTTTTACTTGTATGATTGGAGGAAGAAAATCAAAATTAATAAAATATTCCTCGAGTTTCTGATGTTTTACAAAATACAGTTCTATTTTTTTTTTCCGGATGCAGTTGGCTGTTGATTTGATTATGAAATTACTGTAACGCATCTGGAATAAATTCCTCCAATCAAATCATGCTCTCAAAACATGTCCATATCATATTGCAAAATAGTTCTACAATGCTGTAGTATCCATCAAGAGGAGATATGTTTTAGGGACTCATAGTGATTCTCAAACTTAACATGAACAGTTATAACCAAAAGATAAAATGAAGGTCATGTAGGATTTCATAAACCAGAAGGATTTTTTATGGAATTTCTGAATCCTTTTAATAGCCTTCAAAATTTAATGTCAGAAACACAGAAATATCATGTACCCGGGAAAGGAATTGCATGGATCAAAAACAATATATAAGCAAAGTGACATTATGAAGGCGCTAATATGTTCAAACATATAGTAGCTCCATTCTGAAAGAGAGAACATTTAGGATGCAATCTGCTGAGATGAGAAAATGCATTATTTGAGATGGCTTGATTGTTTACAACACATATTTAATGGTTATACTCTACTTTATCTGTAGGAATATTGTCAGAATATTTTACAAAACATCAGCGGAATAGATATTCTTATGCATGTGGTTGTTTTCAGAATACTTAAATTTATTTTTCATTGCAGATATCTGTTGGCTGAGGCTGGTGATACACTTTTCGCCTCTTTTATTGGGACAAAGCAATACAAGTATGCCCATGGGGTTGCACTTTATTTTTACTTTTTCATTTCTATAACAATTTACTAGAAATAAATTCAGAATGTTCTATGTTCAGGGATGTCATGGCTGATTTTAACATATTTCAAGGTGCAATATTTCATGAGGATGTCGTAGATGATTTTGAAGAAACTGAAACTACTGAATCTGATTTAGCGGATAGAAGGGAAGGAAACGAAGGAAGTGTTCCAAGAACCCTTGAAGGGAAACCCAAGCAATTGAGGCAGAAACTGAAGCCCGCTGCTCATAGGGTATGATGTCATTCTGCTAATCTACCCATCCTTGGATGATTCTGTATTTAACATGCTATTCATATTTCTGTTCTGAAAAGTTGTTTTCAACAGGGTTTCATGGCTCGTGCCAAAGGGATACCTGCATTGGAATTATATAGGCTTGCTCAAAAGAAGAAAAGAAAACTTGTTCTATGTGGACACTCACTTGGCGGAGCTGTGAGTCTGATGAATTTCTTCTTTGACCATAATCCACTATGTTCAATTTGCTTATTTCACGTGTGCATCTAAATTGTTATATAGGTGGCAGCATTAGCAACCCTTGCCATTTTAAGTGGTGTAGCGCAATCTTCTTCGAAACAGAATGAGAAGCTACAAGTTAAATGTATTACATTCTCCCAGCCACCCGTTGGCAATGCAGAGCTAAGAGAGTGAGCTTTTTCTCCGTTCTAGCTCTCTGGTTCTCTTTTCCATGTATTTTTAGCAGAGAAGGATTGTGATATGTTTTTTGATGTTTAATTGCTTTTCTGCAGCTTGGTTGTTAAGAAAGGATGGCAACATTATTTTAAGACATACTGCATTCCTGAGGATCTGGTGCCACGCATTCTGTCCCCTGCTTATTTTCATCATTATAATACACATGCTCATGCATCACCTGCTGATGGTATGAATACCAGTCTTTCAGTATTAGAAAAGGAGGAAGCTGAATTGAAAAGGAAGGCAGATAGCGGGGAAGAGAATGAAGGAAAGCAACTGGTTTTTGGTGTTGGCCCAGTTCGGACTTCATTTTGGAGGCTTTCTCGGCTTGTACCTTTAGAGGGAGTCAAACAACGTTTGGCCACATTTAGGCAAAATCAAGTTTCTAAAGATGCATTCTCTTTACCCATTTCTGCTATTACAACGTCAAGTAGTGATGCGGTTGAACCACAGTCTCTTGAGATCCAAGGCACTGATCGTGTATCTCTTAACCCAATTTCTGATTCTGATAAAGGAGCACTAGATTCAGAGACTGCTGGGAAGGCACGCGGAAAAGGTGGCAGGATTAATGGGGAAAATGAGGCCTGGCCTAGAGTGCCTTATTTACCTTTTTATGTTCCATTTGGAGAGGTAATTTCTCAGTTTTATATGCTGCTGTATTTTAGCATGTTATAGTTGGATTGTTATCATGATTCATGAGTTTAGGATTATCCTTGTATGTTGTCTACTTAGAACTGATATATTGATTGTTTTTCGTTTGATTCTTGTACCCCATTTGTCTGCTAGTTAGTTCCATTGCTGTTATTTTCTATGTCAGTTCATGTAATACCCCATTTCACATTGTAAAAATGAGATTGACGTTGATAATATAAAGGAACGTATATACTAACAAGTTGCGAATTATTTTCCTTTCGTTCTACCATAATAAACTGTGGTAGGGAGTGGAGCATTCATATGCGGGGTTTGTTGTTCATAGGTTCATTACGTTACTGGATTGTAATAGTTCCTTTTTTCTCCAAATTTATGAAAGTGATGACATTTGATTATTGCTCCCATGTGAGCTTTTTGGCTATGTTTTGGCATTCCTGTATCACGTCATGCTGTAGACCTCAATAATTTTGTAATTTTGTGTGATTTGTTGTTATTTGACAGTTGTATATCTTGGGAACTTCATCAGTGGAGTTATTATCAGATTCAGAGTACTCCAAGTTAACCTCGGTAAGACTTTCTTTCTATTGTTTAATGGTTTTTTTTTTCAAAAGCACACTAAAATCCTGTTTGAAGTTTCATTGTAGGTTAATCACTTCAGAATATGACATTTATATTTTCTTTTCTTTTCTTTTTATGTTATTTTGGCTTTGCTTTCAGTTGAGTATACTCATATCAGGTAACAATAATTTGCATGGGGACAGTGTTCTGCATGCATATATGCAATTAGTGGCTTTTTTATTTACTGAACTGATACTAATTAATCTAGTCAATTTCTGCTTATAACAGTTGCATTTTTATGTTTGGATTACTATGCAGTTTTATATACAATGATTAAGTTCCTTACCTAATGAACTAGTACTGCCTTTTCTAAGAGCTGTAAACTTTCCTACTCATAGTATATGTACATTGGGTAGGATGGCAATACCCTAATTGAGGAAAGTTTTGAAGAATATCTATTAATGGGCTTCAATCTTCCTTGGGTATAAAGTTTTATTTATTTGTAAATCTTTTCTCTAATAGTTTATGAGTTTTTCGCCTCCATTTAGAGCTTCTCAATTTGTTTGCTTTCTTTTGGCAAAGACATATTCAGGTTAAGTCTGTGATTGCTGAGTTGAGGGAAAAATTACAATCACATTCAATGAAGTCCTATAGGGCAAGGTTCCAAAGGTATTGATAACAGTGAAATAGTCTTGCACTTTGTATGTGTTCCTTGGCTTTCAGCATTTGTTTTCTTATTACCCAACCCAATTTAATCCATTTTCTTTCTACAGAATATACGATCTTTGTACAAGTGACAGCAATTTGCCATTTTTGGGAGTGGAACAACTTCAGCAGTTTCCTCACCTCCAACAATGGCTTGGGATATCGGTTGCTGGTACCGTGGAGCTAGGGCACATAGTAGATTCTCTTTCTATACATACTGCTACATCAATTGCTCCGCTTGGATGGAGGGGAAGTCCTGGTGAAAAAGGTTCTGAGCCCTTGAAAGTTGATCTTACTGGTTCTGGACTGCACTTGTGCACTCTTGTGCAGGCACAAGTCAATGGTAACTGGTATTGCCGTTTCCCTTTGTTATCTGTTTCAGTTCCTTTGTCTTCAGATTTTGCAGAATGCTGAGCATTATAGAAAGGTGTAACGGGGCAATGGGCTATCTTGCAGAACTATTGTTTTGCTTGTATATGTGGACTGTGATAAGAGGCATGCTTTACCAGTAGCAATGCACTATAACGGGTTTCAAGTTTTTTCATTCCTCCGTTATTATTTTGCAAAGATGTAGCGCCTTTGCATTCTGCATTGGTCTCCAAAGCAATCATGTTTGTAAATTATTGCTGACATGTGCTGTGTAGAAAACATTGGAATGCTAAACACTGCGGTTTGCAATGTGCAAGCATGAATGAAGGCCTACTTCCAATATAATTTTGTGAACTTATGCATTGTACCGGTTGTTGATTATTATCAATTTTTTAGTCCTGGAATTTTCCTTACACTCTGGTTGAAATGAATGATTGTAAAATGTACTTGACAAGAGTGATGAAAATCTTGTAGATCCATCTAGTTAGGATGAACAATGTATCATGTTACCCAAGTTTTTCATGTTCCCAGTTGCAAAAATCTTGTTGGCATATACTACTCTTTTATGGACGTCATGAACTGGTATATGATATTTTAAATTAGCTTCTGAACACATGTTCTGTGTACATGCTATATATCTAGATATGACTGTATAACTGGTTGCTGCTTAATTCTAGGTGTTCTACCACATTGGAAACATTTCCAACCACTCCGCCATACTCTTCTGATGAATTGCAGCCAGAATTACAGAAGATGCGGATCTTAATTGGTGCTCCTCTAAGGCATCCTCCAAAGCATTTAGTTGCAGCTGATTCACTCAGGATTATGTTTCCTTCTATTGATTCTGATCTTAAAAGAGATCAGCTTGTTGGGGCATTGTCTGAGGGCAAATTCATTCGTCCCGCTGGTTTAAATAGTTTTGTCGTATATTGCACCAGTGATTTTACCACCGTTTCTAGGACTGTTGATATGAGAACTCGCAGGGTGCGACTAGTTGGCCTTGAGGTATTTTCATGACAATGAGTGTGACATTCAATTTTTAATATTACATCTTATTCCAACTCTATTTTTCTATCTCTCTCTTTCTTTCTTTCTGTCCAGGGGGCTGGCAAGACTACCCTTTTGAAGGCAATTTTAAATCAAAGCAAAAATGGTGATTTGATTGGTGGCGAGGATCCATTGCCTGAACCTGAGGTTGAAGAAGGTATTGCTGGTGGTGTGTGTTACATGGACTCAAAAGGAGTAAATTTACAGGTTACGATTTTCACAATTCTGCTCTTCTTTTCATGATGACTCTCTTGTTATTATAACATCTGTTGCCAGTAATCTACATGGAGTCTTCTTTCTATACTGACGTGTATTTTTTCTAGCATAGGTTAAGAAGCCTAATTGGAAAGTATTCTCTTAGATTTTATAATTTAGGGTTTATGAAGTTATTTTATACTAGGGTTTATCATTTCTATTTTAGGGTAATAGTTTCTAAAAAGAGAGCCTATGCCTAGAAAGACCACCCAAAGTATTGCAGTCAAACTATTATACTTATGCTTCCATTTCTTTTTCTCTAATAACATAAAGACTGACGTGACATTTTTGTTAGTTTTACAAGAAACTGAAACTAGAATTTTTGCTTGTTTTTCGATTGTTTTTCAGGAACTGAAACTAGAGGCATCAAAATTCAGGGATGAACTGTGGACAGGGATTCGTGATCTCAGTAAAAAGACAGATTTGATTGTCCTTGTGCATAACCTCTCTCACAAGATACCTCGACAAAGCAACTCAAACACCTCAGATAATCTTCCAGCACTTACTCTTATTCTGGATGAAGCTAAATCCCTCGGCATTCCTTGGATTCTTGCTGTAACAAATAAGTTTTCTGTAAGTGCACATCAGCAGAAGGCTGCCATTGATTCTGTCTTGCAAGCTTATCAAGCATCTCCAAGCAGCACCGGAGTCATCAATTCCTGTCCATATGTTATTCACGTGTCTGGAAACAATCTTTTCCCTGTTAATCGAGTCAATGATGAGATGGATGGAAAAAATATCATTCTTGGCCCTTTAACCTTTGTTCTGAGATCTTTCCAGAGGAAGTCAAGTGTTCTTCCGGTAGAGGGAGTGAACTCTCTTAATCAGCTTGTTCACAGTGTCCTTCAGCGTCATGAGGAGTCTGCTTTTGAGGTATTGTGCATGTTTAGACACTAAAATTCCTTTTGGTCTTTGTCATCAGAACCCTTGATTGAAAAATCTAAATCCCATAAACTTAAATAAAAAAATCCTAAAATAATAAACTCTAATTGAACCCTTTCAAAACAGGGTTCCTAAGGGCGTAAGTTATTTTTCTATTTCTCGTGATACTCCTTAATCACTTATTTTTCTACCTCTCTTTGCTTTCTATAGGAATTTGCAAGGGACAGACTAATACGGGAAACAGCAAGGAATCGTGCAAAGGAAGGTGATGCAGAGAAAGAGGCGCGCGAAAACGATAATCCGTTCTCTGCTGCTGCAGTTGGAGCTTCTCTTGGGGCCGGCCTTGGAGTCGTCTTGGCTGTTGTGATGGGTGCAGCATCTGCCTTGAGGAAACCATGACAACTTTTAGTCTCTTTTAGTCCCAGAGAGTATGTGTACGTTCATAATATATTATCCATTGTAGAACCAACTATCAGTTTCCAGCTCTTGGCGCTGGTATTATGTATAGTAATTTATTCATTTCTTTTCTCTCGTCCCTGGAAATTTTAGGTCGCACCTAGTTCAATGGAGCCTGAAATTTTTTGGTGTAATTTCATTTAAATGTGGGCAGTACCCATCTCATGAGGAGAAACAAAAGAAATCTTTATTTTATTTTCCTTTGATCAGTTTAGAATACAGTTGCATGATGTGAATGATATATGTATCCCAAGCTGGAAACGATCCTTTCACGCTCATTCTTACACAGAAGTATAAAAAAACATAAATGATGGCACATGGATGATTGCTGTTGTGTAGCACTGTTGTTAATTTATGACAAATTCACTACTCATATTTCTCCCATGTGCCCTTTAAGGGGCGAAGTTTTTGAAAATTAGCCATTTTTGGTGCATCTGAACGGAATCAGTTGAAGAAACTCTACGCAAAGGGGTTTCTGAAATATCATTTTCAAATATGAAATGCATTTGGCACAAAGAATACGTGAAAAATAAGATCAATATTACGATTCTTCTAATTAATGTGGATTTGAGAAATTGACAATCAAATTTGCACCAGTACAAGAATCACAAATCAGCTACATAAATATGCAATTGCTCAATCCATCACCAATTCATGCAAAAAGAAAACCCAATATGATTGTAATGTATAAATAAATTCTAAATTCAGTGGAACAAAAGAGAAATGGTCTTAGCTCGTACAGCAAAGTCTATTGCTCTTGGACAAGTCAGCACCATCCTTGGCCAGGCTAACACGGTTGACAGAGAGCTCCGCCTTGTACGAATCCGAGCTCAGAAGCTTCCTGCTTACGTTGTTGTAGATCTGCCTGATAACCATCTCGAATGCAGTCCTTACATTAGTAGAGTCGAGTGCTGATGTCTCCATGAAGAAGAGCTTTTCTTCCTCTGCAAGACTCTTGCCTTCCTCGGTGCTAACTTCTCTTATGTTCTCTAAATCGCACTTGTTTCCCACCAGCATTGTTGCAACCGTGGTATCGCAATGAGCTGCCATGATCATAATTCATAATAAGAAATTAAGAATACCTATCAATTTGTGATTGCGAGATAAAAGGAAGAGATGAAATGGTTTCTCCACAATGAAGAATACAAAGCTACTTTAACTATTTTTAGGCATTAGGCAAAAGCAACCGTGGTATTCGTTAGAACTAATCAAGAAATGGCAACATTCTTAAAGAGAATTAGACTTGTGATCATTAATAGCAAGCTTTCTGGATCAACTCGTTCCGTTTATCATAGTCATATTTGACAAAAGCCCCAAATGAATCCCAAAGAATCAGCGAAGGAGGTCTCCAGCCTCACTTTAGACAAAAATAAAAAACACAATTTCGCTCTACGCAAGTACAAGAAACTAGTAGAGCAGCAAGGTAAAACACAAATGAACTTAAAGTCGCTCAATTTAATCAATCACATCAATATTTTCCCACTTAAGGACTACTTTGGAGAAAGAAGCCAAAATGAACCTTATCTACAAAATCTTCAGTTTTAACAAACGCCCTAAGTCGGTGAAGGTTTCCTAGTTCCATCAGATCAAACCAAAATCAGCACAAAGAAGCACAGCAAGCAAGTAGCAGCAAAAACAAAAAATCAAAGCAGAATCCAACAAAATCAAATTGAACATACTGCGGAGCTCTTCCAGCCATCGGGAAATGCTATCGAAGGTAGTACGGCGGCTGACGTCATAGACGACGAGAGCACCGACGGCGCCCCTGTAATAAGCAGAGGTGACGGCGCGGAAGCGCTCCTGGCCGGCGGTGTCCCAGATCTGAGCCTTAACCTCCTTACCGTCAATCTCCATGCACTGCGTTTGGAACTCGACTCCGATCGTCGCTTTTGTGTTCAAATCGAACTCGTTTCGAGCGTACCTGGAAAGCAGGTTCGATTTGCCCACCGCTGAATCGCCGATTATCACTATCTTGAAGAGGTACTCCTCCCCTGCTTCTTCCTCGTTCATTGTTGAGGAACTTCGTGAAATTTCAACGAGTTTTTTTCTTTGTTACAGGAAAAGGCGAAGTATGTATAATCCGATGGGGAGAGCTTTTTGAGTGAGTGAATGAATGAGGAATTGAACAGGAGACGGTGGAGAGAGATATTGAAAGAAGAGACGAGTTTGGCAATGTTGGAGAGGATACGGGCCTTGTCTACTCAAAAGCCTCAAATACATTATTTCGGATATTTTTTCCTTGTGTTATTGTATTTTTCTATTTTTTTTCAATATTTTTATACGAATTAGTCTGATCAACATTTATGATTAATCGCTCAAAAAAGGATTAATGATTAAAACTCTCATATCTTTTTCTAAAAAAATGTGATTTAATTCAAATCCTGCGAATTATCTACAATTTGATTCTCTATGATTGTTATTCGGATACTATCATTAGCACATATGTAAGTTTTCGGTATTCTAATGATTTAGGGAGAATAATACTCTCCTTTTCCTAAAATAATTATTTGGAAATGGTGATTTCAGTTGGATTCTTTACTCTAATGACTTTATTACGCACTTGTGTATAAGATTTGCTTAGCTTTCGACCAAAAAAAAAGATTTGCTTAGCTCTTTGGGAAACCGAATCATGAAATTTGATTATGGGCAAATATTATGATGATCCGAGAGTTCGGAAGGTTTGGGAAATTCGGGGTGGAAGAGTTTTCATGGCGTTACACACCGAGGTTGAAGGCACATGCAAAAGTATATGGATCATTGATTGGTGAAGCAACCGAGTTTATATTTAAATGATCAATTATGTCATAATTAAGAAGGCCGTTTTTCAAAATTCAGAACAATATAAATTCTATAGAAAAAAAATATAATACCTCTAAATGAATAACGGTCTTTTTTAATGTGTGTTCATAAACACATATTAATAAGATAGTTTAAAAAAAAAACTAGATTATGTTCTAAAATAAGATGAGTGAATCCTAGAAAAAAAAATAATTAAAACGGAGATCAGATTAGGGCGATAGGGCGATCGAGCGATTAGGGTGAGATGTCTGTCGCTAATCGTCTTTGTTTGCGGGTCGTCGTTTAGGGTCGCCGATGTCTGTCGCCGATGACCTTTGTGGCTCGTCAGTTAGGGGGTTGCCTTTAGCGTTGATCGTCTTCCGCTGTTCTGCGTCAGAGGTGAGTTAGGGTGAGTAGCTGTTGATTCCGGTTGTTTGCTGTTGATTGTCAGATGTGGTGTTCGCTGGTTGTTTGCGTCAGAGGTCCGCTGCGTCAGAGGTGGTTCCTTTGCTGATGGATGTGTGTTCGCTGGTTGTGAACGTGTTCTTCTGCTGAGTGTGGTTGTGAACGTGTTCTTCTGCTGAGTGTAGTGTTTGCTTATGATCGTTCTTTGTTGTTTGTGTTTGCTGTTGGGAGTTTTTCTTTGTGTTTTCTGTTGGCTGGTTGTTTGTGTGACTTGAGTGTGATTGTTTGTTTCTTCTGCTGGTGTTTGTTCGGCTGTTTTTCTGGTGGTATTTTTTTTCGTTTGGTGTTGTGGTGTGTGGTTCTGCTAGTTGCTTGGATATGGCTTGTGTTGGTTTCTTTCAGTGTCCTTTCCGAGGCCTTGATAAATGCAGGAACGGGGGAGGTCGTGGGTTGAAAGCTAGTTCTCTTGTCCAACATTTCAAGCTTGTGCATTTGATCGATGATTCTGCTATTAATAGGTACAAGTTGCTTATAGGCAGTGACTCGAGTCTTTTTTCTGACTTGGAATGTACTTTGCAAGGGCTTAATATGTGGATGTGTGGAACTTGTCTTTGCACTCATGCTTTTTCTAAGAGCTGCAAACATGTTGATGGTTTTATTGTTTCTGGGCCTCAGTGTAAAGGAGTTGTCAGTGATCCCTTTTTTTATATCCAAGGTATCCCACGACCTTCTCTCAATAGGGATCTTGGATGTGATAGTGGTGGTTTGGTGGTGTCTAGTGGTGCTTCCTCTTCTTTTTCGTTTGGTCTTGAGTTATTGCATGAAGTTTTGGCAGGTAAATGTCGTACTGTTAAGAGTATCCCCAAAGCCAATCGGCTTGGCTTTTCTCGGTGCCTCAAAGCTGCTCTTGACAAAGTCGTTGCTTCCCCTCAACACCTTGCCTCTTGGATCCTTTTGCTCCTTCTCCCGTTGTGCACTCTTAGAGTTAATCAGTCTCGCTCTGATAGTAGATCGGGGAGGAAAGGGTGCTGCCAAGTTGAAGGTATTGCGCGGGCTCTTCGGGTTTGGAGAGAACCTGGTGGACCAGAAGTCTTGGTCAAGGAGGTTCTTAAAGAGGGTGTGGGGTTCTCAAAGAGCCCAGGGAAAGAGAAGGCTAGTTTGGAAGAGCAGAACCGAAGGCAATGTATGAGGAAGGTTAGTGATGGGAACTTCTCTGCTGCTATTAGGGTCTTGACATCGTCTGGGATTGCGCCCAAGGATGCGGAGACTCTGAAGGAGTTGGAGAAGAAGCACCCCTGGGCTCCGTGTCCTAATCTGCCTCCCGGTTGTGCTGATGTAGTGGCGATTTTTGCCACTAAGGAAGTTGTGTTAAGCAGGATTAGAAGTTTCCCTAAAGGAACGTCTTATGGACGCGATGGTTTTCGGGCTCAACATTTTGTTGACGCGCTGGGGAAAGCTGCCGTTGCGGTTGCTGACGATTTAGCCACCTCTATTACTGTTGTAGTTAATCTTTTACTTGCTGGTAAATGTCCTGCTGCTTTGGGTGAGTTTATAGCTAGTGCCCCGCTTATGCCTTTACTCAAGCCTGGGGGTGGGGTTCAGCCCATTGCTGTTGGTACGGTATGGAGGAGACTTGTCTCTAAGGTTGCGGCTGTTACGGTTGGTAAGGAGGTTGGTAAGTATTTGGAGGATTTTCAGTTCGGTGTAGGTGTGCCTAATGGCAGTGAGGCTATCCTTCACGCGGTCAACAGGTTGATTGAGGCTAAGGGAGATGCAAATAACATGTCTATGCTTTTGGTTGATTTTAGTAATGCCTTTAACCTTTTGGACCGAAGTACGATGCTTAGAGAGGTCCGACGTCGCTGTCCTTCACTTTCCCCTTGGGTTGAATTCTGTTATGCGCGTTCGGCGAGGCTGTATTATGAGGACTCTATTTTGCTATCTTTTCAAGCGGTTCAACAAGGTGATCCTCTAGGGCCTTTGCCTTTTGCACTTACATTACATCCTCTTATCCATCTGATCAACGATAAGTGCAACTTGGATTTCATGGCTTGGTACCTAGATGACGACACCATTATTGGAGACACTACTGTGGTGTCGGACGCTTTGCATTTGATCACTACTGAAGGGCCGACATTGGGGTTGCATCTGAATGTTGAGAAATCTGAAATCTTTTGGCCGAATCCAGATCTGAGGAGCTACGAGCGTGAACTTTTTCCTCCTAGTATATCTCACCCGTTGGATGGAGTCAAGCTTCTTGGTGGTCCTGTCAGCTTAGACATTGACTTTTGCAGTTGATTGATTGGAGACAGGGTTTCCAAAACTATTAGTTTGATGGAGGTTGTTGTTGGACTTAATGACCCCCATTCGGGGCTTCTTCTTCTTCGTAGTTGTGTGGGTGTAGGACGATTGTACTTTTCTCTTCGGACTTGTCCCCCACAAATGCTCGGGTTTGCTCCTCTCACTTTCGACAATGCCTTAAGGAAGGCTCTTGAGGAGATCATTGTGGTTGGAGGTGCTGGTTTTGGTGATTGGCAATGGCGTTGTGCCACCCTACCCTTTCGGCTTGGTGGGTTCGTGGTGTATACCGCTCATGATGCTTCCATCTATGCTTTTGTTGCTTCGCGACTGCAGTCTCTTGAGCTTCAGAACAGATTGCTTCGGCATTGTAATACCGTGGATATAGGGCCTGCTTATGATTTAGCCTTGAACAGCTTTCGGGATTTGTGCAACTTCGATCCTCTTGTTCTTTGCCGTGATGTACCAGCCCCCCCTCTTATGAAAAAATTGGCTACAGTGTACTTTGATACGGTAGAGAAGAATTTGGTGAGTCTGTACAACCCGAGTGATAGGGAAAAGGCTATCCTCATTAGCAACAAGTTAGCACACTCTTTGGACTTCTTGAGAACCATCCCAATTGAAGGGTTAGGACAAACGATGCACCCTAAACAATTCAGGTGTGTTTTGTGCTATCGTCTTGCTATTCCTATGTATTCGGCTGATTTTACGTGCCCTTGTTGCTCTTCTAAAATCATGGATTGTTATGTCGATCATGTTGTCCACTGTGGGAATGACATTGGTCTTAAGTTTCGCCATAACCAGTCCGAGACGTGTTGGGCGATATATGTACTCAGGCTGGTGTAGTTGTGCAAAAGGAGGTACCTCTTGGATTTTTGTCCGAGGAAGGTAGAGATCTTCGACCTGCAGACCTTCTGGTTTACTCTTGGGACAGAGGGAGGAACGTTTGTTTAGATGTCACATGTGTCTCTCCTTTCGCGGGGGCTGGTGTTGAGGCTTTTGTTCATGGGGGCTGGTATGAATTGAAGTGCACAGACAATGGATATGGTTTTATTGCTTTTGCCTTCTTTACTTTTGGAGAGCTAGGGAGCGATGCCCTTGAGTTTTTGTTTCGAGTCACTCGAGCTGCTTATAGTAGCACGGCTAATGCCAAAATTCGTTCCTTTATTTTTCAACGCTTGTGTTTTGTCTTGAATAAGGGTGTCGGAGCCCAGTTAGTTGCTAGGCTCCCATCCAACTTTGTGTAATGATTGTAGAAATAAAAATTTGGAAATCAATTTATTAAAAAAAATTAAATAGTTAAAAAAAAAATTGACCATGTTGACATGTCTCCACACACATTAGAAAAATTCAATAATTCTAGCAAAAATCCATTTAATTAAGGTTACTTAACATAGAAATACACGTACATAGTTGTCATGAAGGATTGAAGATTTGAAGGTAGTAAGAAGTTGGTTGAGGTGGGACGGTGGGTGCTACTACTCCGAATCTACTATACTGATCGATTGGTTGACTGACAATGCCGTATGCAATTAATACATATTGTAAGAAGGGAATAATCAATCATTCGTTGGGTGAATTAGCATTTGGCTCGGTCTTTCATATACTAGTTTTGGCCCCATGCTTCGCATGGGAAAAAATGGGATTGATGTTGTTGGGCTGGGTTATTTGAATTAGGAACACAAAAAAAGGCATAAATCCCACACACAAAAGGAAGAGCTAGGTACTTAGCATCCTTTTATTCAGAAAATCAGTGAAGGAAGCTCCTTTAAATCGGTTTTCACACTATTAAGATCATTCCTTCTTTTAAAAAAAACTTTAATCATTGGAAAATTAATAATTCCTTTTCAAATTCAAGCCTCAGAAAAATATAAGGCTGATTATATTCATCCAATCATGATGCAAGATACAGTAGTATTTCCAGCTTGATTTTCCTCTATTGAGAGGCTAATTGATGAATGATGAGTCAGCTTCTCCACTTACTAAATCACAACCACAGAGCATGATTTTGTCCGTGTACAGGAAGAATATTGCAAAAACAGCACACCATATAGCACACACATCACCCTCATTTTACAAAAGAACTTCTCACATAAACACATACTTTCTTTTTTAATTTAATTCTATTTCATTTGGTCACACTAGCATCTGATTAATCATGACTAAAAAATCACAAACAAGACTATTACAACATTATACACATACAAGGATCAGCAAACTGGCTGCAATCAGCTCCAGTGGTGGAAAACACTTCCACGAGCTTAGGAAATAGTTTAGCCAGCAGCTTACAACCTTTAAGATATCCACAACCACCCCCAACCGAAATAACTTAAACGGAAACAAGCTGGCATTTTAATGTTCCACATGAAATATGTGCAGCATCTGGCTCCTCTCATTTTTATGCCACTGAATGACTTTACTCTCACTTGCATACATATTTACCATAATACATAAATATGTATGCATAATATATGCTCATGATGCAAAAAAGTGCAGAACGACAACTATGGTGAGTTTATCACCTCAATGTGAGTACATCTTTGCCTACGGGGCACAATTCGAGGAGTTGCAGCGCCATTTGACTGTATTTGAATACCATAAGGACTGAGAATTTTTTTGATGGAAGCAACTAAGAAGTAAATAGAAGAAAGCTAACAAACACTGGTATACCATACAATTGTACTGATAAGGGAATAAATTATGTGCTTGCGAACTGGTTGTGAGAGAGGAAAGTTGGAGTAACTTTCTGATATTCATTCCAAAGGGTTGAAACCCATATTTGTACAAGAAGATAAAGCATAGAAGCTTGTCTTGTAAGCTAACTACTACAAAAGTCAAAAAAGGCTATACATTGAAAAGTAAGAGCTATAAACAGCTACCAACTACATCTAGGAGCTACAGTAGCTAACAACTACACCTAGGAAAGATAACATAATAAATACATGTAAAGGAGCTTTAAACTAACTAGCTAACACTCCCCCTCAAGTTGGATGGTAAAGATCTACCAAACCAAGCTTGGAAGTCAAATGCTCAAATCTTGAGCAATGAAATCCCTTTGTGAGCAAATCTGCAAGTTGATCTTCAGACTTCACAAATGTTATCCTCACCACCCCTTCTTCCAATTTCTCTTTGATGAAGTGGCGGTCAATCTCCACATGCTTGATTTTATCATGCTGAACAAGATTATGTGCAATCCTAATGGCAGATTGGTTGTCACAATGTAAGACCATTGGCTCATTTCATTTAATTCTCAGCTCTATTAGAATAATTTTCGGCCATAACATCTCACATAACCCTTGTGCAAGAGCCCTGAATTCTGCTTCGGCTGAAGATCTTGCTACAACTTGTTGCTTTTTACTCCTCCAAGTAACCAGATTCCCTCCAAGAAACATGCAATACCCAGAGGTGGATCTTCTATCGACGACTGAGCCAGCATAATCTGCATCTGTAAAGGCTTCAATATTCAGCTTGTTCCCTCTTCTAAAGATCAATCCTTTTCCTGGACACCCTTTTAAGTAATGAAGTATTCGATATACTGCATTAAGATGAGGGTGCCTTGGATCATGCATAAACTGACTTACAACAGAAACTGGATAGGCAATTTAAGGCCTAGTATGAGATAAATAAATCAATTTACCACACAACCTCTGATACATTGCCTTGTCCACAGTTGGATCGCTTTTGGAGTCTCCAAGTTTGAGATTTGGGTCAATAGGAGTCGAGGCTGGTTTACATCCACTTTTACCTGTTTCCTCCAATAAAGCAGTTATATATTTCTATTGAGAAATGAATATTCCCTCTGAAGAATGAGCAACTTCAATTCCAAGGAAGTATTTAAGTCTACCAAGAGACTTAATTTCAAATTCAGCTTCTAACTTTCTCTTGAGCTTTTCTTGTTCAATACTATCATCACCCGTAACTATGATATCATCAACGTACACAAGTAGGATAGTCACTCCCCCTAAAGCTGAATGTTTGAAAAACAATGTATGGTCACCCTGACTTTGTTTGTAACCAGCACCTTTCATTACAGATGTAAACCTCCCAAACCATGCTCTAGGTGATTGCTTGAGACCATAAAGAGCCTTTTTTAGTTTGCAAACCTGATTAGGAGAAGAGGATGAAGAAAAACCCGGAGGGATTTGCATGTATATCTCTTCATCCAGATTGCCATGAAGAAAAGCATTCTTGACATCAAATTGCCAAAGGGGCCAGTTGGAAAGAGCAGCCAAGGACAAAAGAATTCTGACGGTATTCATCTTTGCAACCGGGGAAAAAGTTTCTTGATAATCGATCACATAGGTTTGAGTGAAACCCTTGGCAACAAGGCGTGCCTTGTACCTTTCCAATGTGCCATCAGCCTTGTACTTAAGAGTAAATACCCACTTGCACCCAACAATATTCTTACCCAAGGGTTTATGAACAATCTCCCATGTATTATTTTTTTCCAATGCACACATCTCTTCTTTCATGGCTTCTCTCCATTCTGTTTTGCTAAGGGCTTCAAAAACATTTTTTGGAAAGCGAATTTGATTGTGATCTTGTATGAACTTTTTGTGGGAAGGAGAAAAACGGTGCATGGACACATGATTAGCCAAAGGATAAAGGGGCTGTTTTGTACAAGATCGAGCACCTTTTCGAAGGGCAATGGGTAACTCATAATCAGTGAGTTCTGAACTAATGGAAGGAGCATTCAAATCAGTTGGAGAAAAGTTACCTTCTGGTGGTATACTTTCAGGTACAACAGCTGGAGATGATGATTGATCATGTTGCTGGAGTGGAATATGCCTCTCTTTCCTTGAATAGACCTTAGGAAAATAAGAGAAGGTTGGGTTTGAAGCAGGTGAGGGTTCTACAACTTCAGATTCTGGTGATGAAGATTGGGAAAAAGGCTCAGGCATCTCTGGCAGTGGTAAATTTGTTATGCGTGGTAAATTTGTTATGGCAGATGATGGTTGAAAAGTGTCTAATATAGGCAATGTGTTTTGTGGATGAATAGGAACAAAATCAAAAGGTAAAGTTGAATTGTTATGGGAGGGATAAAAGGATTTAGTTTCAGCAAAAGATACATCCATAGAGACAAAAGTTCTCTTGGTGACAGGATTATAGCACTTATATCCCTTTTGGGTTGGAGAGTAACCAATAAATATGCATTTGATGGAACGTGGATCAAGTTTCTCTCTTTGTGGACCATGAACATGGACAAAAACGGTGCAACCAAAGGTTCTAAGGGAAAGATTGGTTGTTCTAAAGTTTGGATATGTTTTCCTAAGACAATCAAGGGGACTTTGATGATGTAAGACTTTAGAAGGTAGACGATTGATCAAAAAACCAGCAGTGAGAAGTGCTTCTCCCCAAAAGGATTTTGGAACATTATGTTGAAAGAGAAGAGCTCGAGTAACCTCAAGAAGATGCCTATTTTTTTTTCAGCAATGCCATTTTGTTGTGGAGAATACACACATGATGATTCATGGACAATTCCTTGAGTTTGGAAGAGGGATGAAATAGAGTTGTTGAAGTAATCTTTGGCATTATCAGTTCTAATTCTTTTAATTTGTGCTTCAAACTGAGTTTGGATCATGGAAAGAAACATAGGAAGAATAGTGCTAACTTCAGATTTTTGTTTGAGGAGAAACACCCACGTCACTCTAGTACAATCATCAATAAAAGAGACAAACCATTTAGCCCCGGAAATGTTTAAAATAGAAGATGGTCCCCAAATGTCACTATGGATTAATTCAAAAGGAACATCACTTCTTGTATCACTAATGGGAAATGACACACGAGTGTGTTTAGCTTGCTCACATACATCACAATGAAACGAAGAAATATCAATCCCTTGGAATTTTTCAGGGTACAAGTGTTTTAAGAGATAAAAGGATGGATGTCCATGTCTAAAATGAAGCAACCAGATATCATGGGTAGAGTGAACATTCAAGGCCTGGTCAAAAAAGGGCTTGTTGTTTTCCTTAGGACGATCAAGGTAGTAGAGGCCATTCTTCTCCCTAGCAAGACCAATCTTCATCCCCGAGCCCTGGTCCTGTAAAACGCAGCAAGAATGAGTGAATGAAGCACAACAATTAAGGTCTTTGGTCAGTTTGTGTATGGAGATTAGGTTGGACGAAAGTGTTGGGACAAGAAGCACATGTTTTAAAGTAAGAACCTTGGAAATTTGGATGGTTCCTTGGCCAACAACTTGAGCTAATGACCCATTGGCTGCTAGTATTTGTCTAGACTCAGAGCATGGCTGAAAGGTGTTGAAAAATTGGGAAGAGTTGGTCATGTGCTCAGTGGCACCTGAATCTAAGATCCATTGGGTAGGCAGATAGCATTCAGAACTCTTTAAGCATAAAGGAACTGTAATGTTACCTGATAGTTCAAGAGAACCTGAACTAGAAGAAGTACCTCATGAGGGTTTGTTAAGGGAGTTGAAGAAGGCTTTGAATTTTTCAAAATCAGCAGCACTAATCCCTTTAGAAACTTGAGAATTGATTTCAGTTGAACTGGTAGCAAGATTAGCATGAGGTACCGAGGCTCCTTTGTTTTTGTTCCACTCTTTGCTTGGTGGCTTTCCATGAAGTTTCCAACAATTTTCCTTTGTATGCCTAGGCTTTTTGCAATGAGTATAGAATCGATCATCCTTTTTTTCTCCTCTAGCATGTAGAGCAGATCCTTCCACCACTTTCTATTCTAGCATAACTGTTCTTCTACTTTCTTCAGCCCAAACAGTAGAAATAATCTCTTCTAAGGAAGGAAAGCACTTTTGGCCCAAAATTTGAACTCTAATTTGATCAAAGTCAGAGTCCAAACCAGCCAAAAACTGATAGCTTCGTTGCTTCTGGATAAACTCCTTTAAGAGAGTTGCATCTTCAGAGCACTTCATCTTCAAGACTTGATATTGATCAAGTTCCTGCCATAACCCTTGAAGAATGGAAGCATATTCACTTATGGACGAGCTTCCTTGTTTGGTTCCAGCCGCCTTGACTTGAATCTCATAAATGAGGGCTTCGTCCTTAGCTTTGGAATAGGATCTCTTGATAAATTCCTAAACTTCCTTTGAGAAACTAAGAAACATGCATGTCATGCTAATAGCGGGTTCCATGGATTCCCACAGCCATGACATGACCATTGAGTCATCTTCATCCCACTTCTTGAAGGTAGAATCACTTGTGTTTGGTGGAGCATTTGTGAGATGATCTCCTTTTCCCTTACCCTTAAGGTAAGTCTTCACCGCTTGGGACCAAAGCAAATAATTTCTTCCATTGAAACGGAAGGAAGAGTTAAGGGCCTGAAGTTCATTCCTAAATGGAGAGGCAAGAGTGGGTGAGTTATCTTCTTTGGGAGGCATGATTTTACTGCAATCAAGGCTGAAAAATCAGAGGAAGGAGTGCAACAGTAGAGGCAAAAAAAAAACGGAGAAAAGAACTCAACAATGAAGGCTGGGATTTGAGAGTTTTTCAGCAATGAAGGCTGAAGCTTTTAGAGAAGGACCAGATAGTGAAACTCAGCTCTGATACCATGTGAGAGAGGAAAGTTGGAGTAATTTTCTGATATTCATTCCAAAGGGTTGAAACCCATATTTGTACAAGAAGATAAATCATAGAAGCTTGTCTTGTAAGCTAACTACTACAAAAGTAAAAAAGGCTATACATTGAAAAGTAAGAGCTATAAACAGCTACCAACTACATCTAGGAGCTACAGTAGCTAACAACTACACATAGGAAAGCTAACATAATAAATACATGTAAAGGAGCTTTAAACTAACTAGCTAACAGTTAACACTGTTGAAAACATTGGCAGAATAAACGTTGTTACCTCACTATGAAGACGACGTCGACGACGGGGTAGATTCCGCGCAGAACCACCTGCATATGGTTTAGGTATGTCAACAACAATGGCCATATGTAGAAAAGAAGGCATAATTAATAAACATGTACAATTAAGCGGCTCATAGGGGGTACATCCCTGCACAATTCCCTTGGCAAGTGTAGATATCAATGCTCTTCTAGCCTATGAAATTGGAGCATTAGGACAATACCAATGCGAAACGAAAATATTAGCATTAAAGTGGGAAAAAAAAAACTAAAAACATTATGTATCCCCTACATGTAGACGTTGTCTTTATTATGTCATAAGGTCACACTGTAAGCTTAGAAATCAATAATTACTTATATAGCAAGCATATGTCAAAACAGAGAAATCACTTTTGTAAACTACCTGTACGATTGAGCGCCATTATCTGTCGACTTGTGCGGTTGTTGATACCGGCGTACAGTCTGATGAGATGACCTATGAACAGTGGGGGAAAGCCTGTCTCATTCCAGTTGCATATGCAATCTTCAAAAGGAAATTTTGGGAAGTTCTTGGAAAGCAGGCCTCCTATTAAACAATAATGCAAGGCACTTCAGTAGGTAAAATAGCAATGACAACGATTTAAAACATAGGAAATTGCAATCTATAAAAAGAAGAGCTTGAAAACGAAATATTTATCTCTATGAACATATTGTAAACACATCATTTAGAAATCCAACTACTTTTTAATTTTTTTGAGATTCATGAAATCCAACTACTAAATTCAAAGAAATACCAAATAACAATAACTTGACAAAGACAAACTGAGATGGAGGCACCTCTATTCCTTCAAATCCATTCAAGCTCCTTCAACCGTGCTCGACCGTTCAGCCTTAAAAAAGGTAAAGCCAGGGGAATACAAAGGTCGATTATTTCTGGAAATGAGAGCATATAAATTGACATGGAATTATAAAGTTAAGAAAACTTGAACTTAACTCTAAGAAATACAAAATTAGGCATGCTCAGCAATTCAAGAATGGACGGAATTGATGGCGAAGTAAACTTTTTCCACTCCATGTTGAATCAATTATAAGATGAATACACAACGAACCCAAACCAAAAATCTAGTGATTGGGTTATAAAGGAACATCATTGATGGTGCTGAATCTGGATTGAATTTCACGCAAATCTGGATTGATGCCCCACATTGCAGCCTAGAAACGGCAAGAACAATGAAAATCAAATGAGTGCGGGACAAATAAAATGACAAAAGGCAACTACAAAGACAATTGTAAGCACACCACAACACCAAGATACCTGCAAAAACTTAGTAGCAGTATTAGACATGATGAATCTGGAATGATTAAGCAAAGTAAGAATTTTAGTGTCCCGCCGTGTAGTTCAAAACAAAATGCTACTTTCACAACAACAGTAGGCAGACCAGTACTAGAAACAAATGCTATTTTTAAGGCAGATAAAAAGGCCACTTCTGCATTGTTTTGACTCCTAGGAGATCTGACACTTGTTGTGCAATCTAAAAGTAAAACACATATGTTAGATCTCTTTCTCCGTATGGAATTGGTTGACTTAAATAAACTAAATAAAGGAAAAGTAAGTATGGATGTTCTCAGATGCAGCTTGCAAGCTAAACATCAATATAGAAAGAATTAGGGTTCCAATTTGTAAAGATGTTGTACAATGTGATAAGAATATCCATAATGCACTACATGAAAACACAACAATCTGCAACCTTGTCCACTTCTGTTCTCTTGCCTTTATCCAAATTTTCAAAGAATTTGTACATAGATAAATGATAACCCCCCTGGATCATGTTGTGAATTAATCCCCCCTACCCACATTTCAAGGTAAATCTCTCTCAAATATTGTGCCTAACTTCTCTTTTAAGCTCCAGCCCTTTCTGTTCAAATGTAGATCACCAGTGCAACTGATGCAGTTAAAGTATTAGTGAGAAGTGATTAAAAGCAGCATTCAAGGCATGAAAGTAAAGTACGATTACAAACACATATGTATGAAGTAGTTACCTCGGTTGATGTAGTCAAGTTAACCCGTTGCAACACCGTCATCCTTGAGTTCATGTGCAGTTTTCCTGCGTACGAGTTAAAAGTCAAATTAGCATACACAACCTTAAACCTGTCTTGTAAGAATTAGGCTCGGAATGTAAAATTCAACAAACATGTATGCTACTCTCGAGGCATACATCACATGTAATCGCGTTCATCAGATAACCGATTAGGCATACATCACATGTAATCGCACTGTCATAATTAGGCTTGGTTTGAAGTGTTTTTTTAGCAATAATCGAGCCGAATGTCTTGGCTTGAAGTGTTTTTTAACAAAACCAAATAAGAACAACAATTAAAAAAACTATTTAACTTAGAGCATGATTCATGAACCATTGCTTAATTATGACAGTGCCAACAAATGAAGACCTCATTGTAATAAGGACCTCAAATCTTGCATTTTAAAATCTAATGCTTTCTTTAATCAGAGCATAGAGAAGAGAATTCCTATGTATGACGACACATCAGCGATTACAAGCCGAAGCGCCTAGAGAACGAGTGAATTCCAAACATTAAAATAAGCAACTCCAGAAAAAACGCAAAAGAAAAGAAGATTGAGGAAGGGAGACGACGAGACACAGCCGGGATCACACTATCAGCCACAAGATGAGCTGCTCTAAATTGACGATAGGATTTTGAAGCTCGTCCCCCTCACAACAGCCGCAACATTAAAGCCCTTACAAATTTTAGGCATTTAGTAAAATAAAGGGTTGGATTCTAGCAAATACTATAAATCCGAACTCGTGTATTAATCTATGAAAACCGAAAGGGACCTAACTCCAACCGCATAAGCACACGGAACTCCAGACAAAGAGACACAATTGTAAAAGAAGAAAGAAAATCAACCTAACCCACCTTAGATTAATCGCTACGATGGTACCAAACGAAAGGAAATAATACTCAGTGACAGATTTCGAATGGGCAACCCAAACAAAATTATGTACTTAATTTCTCAATCAAACAAATTATGGAACCTAGGTCATATGATGATGATTACCTAGATGTCGTTGAGATCGGATGATTGGCCGGAATTCCGGGGCCATTGACCATTATGTATAAATAGGTTATATGACGATACTTACCTAGATGTCATTGAGATCGGATGATTGGCCGGAATTCCGAGCGACAACAACAACGAGGAACAACGAGTGTGGGCTGGCAGTGTCCAGATGGTGGCCGACGTTGGTCTAGGCTCAACGCTCGCGGGTCCAAGCATGGTGGAGTGCTGCAGCCAGTGTTGAGCGACGACGGTAGGGTTTGATGTGGTCGGAAGACCCATCCCACAAATCTGGAAAAAAAACCACAGATGAGAATAAGATCAGAATAACAAGAAAACCCTAGAAAGTAGAAGAAAGAGAGATTAGAGAGCAGCAATGGGAAGATAAGAGTGAAAAGAAGTAGGAGGTGGAGAGAAATCATACCAAATTCAGAGCAGGAGGTGGAGACTGGAGAAGCAGAGCGAGGAAGAGTGTAACCAGATACCCGACACGGACGGTGAAGAAGACGGAACAGGGAGAACAAAATGAGAAAAGAATAGAAAAAGAGATAAATTGTCATTCTCGGTGACCTGACGGTGCAGATAAGCAAGTAGTAAAATTAACGGTCGGGATTCAGTATTCTACGTTCTTTTATAGAATAAGAGATAAGAGATAAGAGATATAGTAGCTTTAAAATGATACTAGTATTACAAAATGTTTATACTTTCCCCTTCATTATTTTTTGTTTAATTAGTTTGACTAGGCTACCCATCTTAATCACAACATTCTTGTCCAAAATTATATACAATTTCTTACTTTATACCTAATTCCCAAATAACTAGAAAACGGTCAATTTTTATAATATAAATATTAATTTTCACGTGATTCTCTCATGTAATCATTTATTTTTTTGCTTTTTTCTGAATTTTATTAATCTTTATTAATGGAAGAAGATAAAGTGGTATTCCTAGTATTTGGTTCAATTCCTTCCTTTACCATTATCATTCTTGCATTATTTGGGTAATTGAGTCTTTCTATTTTTCTCCCATTTGATTAAGATGGTCAATATAAGCTAATTTACTTGATTCGTAATTTTTGTCAGCTAGGTCATGAGTGTTGAGTTCACCATCGAAAGTTTATGTTCTTAGTCATAAAAAATGCTCATCTATGGATTTTACTGCTTTCATTTCCACTTCCAATTCTTGGGATACATGTATTTTATTTCTTGTTTTACCTCAAATTATAATTGATCTTATTTTGCAAAATTGTATTCATGCATGTTTCTTCTTTGGAAGCCCGACTTGTTTGGTTGCCTTCCTCAGATTGAATTTTTTCGGTTAAGACTGTTACTTCTTTGAAATCTGTACCCTCTTCTTCTTCAACCGACTTTGGTTGGATTTGGAAGAAACAAATTCCACCTAAAATAAAGACTTTTCTTTGGAAGGCTTGTATTGATTGCCTTGTAACTACTTAACGTTTAAATCGCTTTTATTATAGAGCCCTTAATTGGTGCTCCCTTTGTCAAATGGAAAATGAAACATTGAACTAGCTATTTTTCCACTATCCTTTTACAAAATGAATGA
This sequence comes from Fallopia convolvulus, assembly GCA_964016875.1. NCBI lineage: Eukaryota > Viridiplantae > Streptophyta > Magnoliopsida > Caryophyllales > Polygonaceae > Fallopia > Fallopia convolvulus. The sequence goes on from OZ024729.1 coordinate 25,082,480, forward strand.
TATCTAATTTAGAAGCTAAGTTAGTTTCAAACTTTGATATTATAACCTTTGGAGAATTCTGAGACAATTTTATTTCTACGTTAAATATTAACTCTGATTCTGACATTTTATGCTTTCTTTGGTGGCATATTTAGAGTCATGGAAATGCTTTCATCTTTAATCATGTCAGATTAAATTCAAATCTTTTGCCAATTGATCTTACTTTTTCTCAACATCAATGGACCTCTGCTAATGCCTTAGTTACTCGGAAAAAATCAACTAGAAAACATAAACCTTGTGCTTCTTGGAGAAAACCACCTTCTAATTAGGTTAAATTAAATTTAATTTGATGCTTCAAAACAAAATAATTCGTCCACTTATACTAGCTTTTTTTTTATTAGGTTAGGATTAGGGCGCACTCCTTCACGGAGGGCGTCCTAGAGCTGTTGAAGGGTTTCTTGAACAAATAAATTTATATTCAAGACCCCGCTGAGTATAGCGAAGTCAGGATCGTCCACGGGAGATAGTCAGTGCTAGGTTTTGTTACTTAGAGCGCAAGCAACCAATTAAATCTAAGGAATTTAGCAAGAGATAGAGGAATTCTAAGGTAAAGGTATCACCACAACAATAATCATGCAATGCTAACACTCATGAAACATAAAGATCATGCTTTTATCACATAAAGGCGCTAACTTTCGTTAACTAGAGCAAGTAAATCAACTAACTTTTGTTCAATTAATAAACTTACTATCTAATCTCTTCTACTTCAACTAGGATAGATCCACTTTCGCTTCAAAACCCTAATTTGACTATTCTGATTCAAAGTTTCCGCTTTCGTTTCAACTATGAATGAGAAATTCCAATCCACTTTCGCTTTAAGGATTAAGAGCAAGAGGAATAGATTCATGCAATAAAAACAATCAAATCATGATAAAGAGAAAGAATGCACAACCATTGTTGGGTTCAACCCCAACCTTAGAGAGGAAAACTACTCACCAAACATAATAATTGAAAACAAAACTGAATTAAAAAGGAAAAGCTTACAACTTTGAATTCAAAACAAACTTGTTCTCCAAGCAACACCAATCTCTACTCTATATCCTCTCCTACCAACTTCTCTCTCGCCTCCTCCTCTAACGTGCCCCTCGGGCCCTAGACCGGTGTTGGTTCTCCCCCCGAAACAAAGGGTTTAACCTCCTTTTATAGAAGAAAAGGAGTCCTAATTCAACTAGGAAACAAGATAAAATAACCTTCCTAAAATAAAAAGATAGAATAAATCCTTAAGATCTCGGAATAGAGAGAAAGTCGGCGCCACGCACGACCCAAATGGGTCGTGCACGACCCTAATAGGGTCGGTCCTGAGGGTTCCTCTCTTTGTTTGGGTCGAGCACGACCCTGATTGGGTCGGTCCTGAGAGCATTCTTCTAGCTTCCTCATCTTGGTTCGTGCACGACCCCTCCCTAACTCGATCTTGGGTCGATTTCTTCACCTCTCTTCATGATTTCACTCTTCTTGGCCCTACTTCCTTAGTTCATCAACTCAAATCTTCCTCATAGCTTGTCCGCCCTCTCTTGCAATGCTCCAAACTCTTCTTTCAAGCTCCAAAACTCCTACAAAACACCACCAAAGCTTATGTAGACTCCATATCTCATGAAAATACGAAAACCTACACAAACGACTCAAAACAAAACACAAAACTAAAGAAAAAGACTCAAACACACAAAAACACTCCCTAAAAACATGACTAAAAAGGAGGACATCAAGAGCATCCTTTCGGATGAGAACATTAAGTTCTGAATGAGTCTTAATAATCTCATCGGGGAGACTATAGCCCAATTTTTCAATTTTATCGGCCACATCGTTACAGTCTCTCGACAGATGCTTAATTGAAATATTATGTGTTCCATGAATGGAAACAAGGATATCGGAGATTATAAGTTCAATCTCCCATGAACATTTATTTATTTCTTTAACCGCATTGATTACTTGGAGATTATCTCCCTCAATTTCTACATTCTTCAATTTTCTTTTTTTCATTTCCCGTATAGCCTCCCTAAAGGCCAATGCTTCAACTTTTAGAGCAGACACATTATCAAATTTGCAAGTTTTTAGGTCAATCACTTAACCAAGGTGATTCCTAATTACAATTCCTCTTGTTGCTTGTTTATTAGAAAGTCTCGTTGCATCAAAGTTAATTTTAATGTGATCTTGTTTAGGCTTTTTCCAACTTCTACTTGTTTTATTTCGGTATTTAGTTTTGTCTACTTTGTCCTTTTCTATGTTTTCCTCATCTTCTGTCCATTGTTTTGCATTATTCCAGTTTGTGATTTGGGTTCGAATATATGCTGTCAAATCTAGAATATCGTTGGATTGATCTTGTTGAAACGTTAGCTTATTGCGTTGATGCCAGACTTGCCATTTCCGTGAACTCTTGTTTCCCAAGTATTTGTTTAAGTTCACTTAGGATTAGTCTAGGGGTTTTGTTCTCAGAGTCAAAGTCCCTAATCAACCTAGTCGTGTTATGATTTATTTTACTGGTTATGTGTATCATATATGGGCATTTTGTTAGAATATGGTTTGTGTCTTCGTCAGTGCAATCGCACAATATACATACTCCTGGTGTAACGACTTGTTTGTCCCTTAGACGCGCTTTTGTTGAGAGGTCGTTATAGTCAATTTTCCATAGGAAATTTTTAACTTTCGGATATGTATCCAATTTCCATATCCAGTTATTTAGACTTGTCGCTTGGTTCGCACTATTAGTAATGAGCTCTATTGCCGAGGATGTGGAAAACCACCCATTTTTGCTTGGTGCCCAATATAGTCGATCTTGTATGTAATTATCCGGAATCGGTACTGATTGTATTTGGTCAACTATATTGTCTGGTAGCTCTTGCCTTAATTTGTCTGTCCTCCATGTTTTGTTGTTTGATATCCATTCAACCACTTTTGAAGTTTCATCAATATTTGTCGGATTCTTAGCATAGGTGTGTAGAGGGCCTTCAAGGATCCATCTATCTTTCCAAAACTTGACCGTCTTAACATCTCCAATTTTCCATATTAACCCCTTGTAAAATTCTTCTCTAAGTTGAATTAGTTTTTTTCCATTGCCAAGACGCGTTTTGTTTAGGCCTATATGTGAAAAGACTCTCATTTTTAAGATATTTTTGCGTCACAATTCTTACCCAAATATTATTTTGCTCTTCTAGAATTTTCCATAGCAGTTTCATTTGTAGTGCCTTGTTCATATGTTCTGTTTTCCTTATTTCTAATCCTCCCATGTCTTTCGGTTTGCATATTTTATCCCACCCCACAAGTGGTTTGTATTGTCTATCCTTGTTCCATAGAAAACTTCTATTATTCTATCCATTTCCGTATGTATGGAGTTTGGGAGCATAAAGCTTTGCATGACGTAATTAGGTTTCGTAGCGAGGTTTGCTTGAATCAAAGTTGTTCGCCCTTCTAAAGAAAGCGGGTTGGCTTTCCATTTGGTAAGTTGATTCTGAGCCTTTCCTATCGTGTCCTTAAAAGTATCTTTGTTAACTTTACCATTAATCATTGGGAATCCGAGTTATTTTTCAATATTTGTCATTGTTGGAATTCCTAGCGTTTGATGGACAATGTTTCTCTGTTGGGCGCTCATGTTTTTAGAGACTTGGAATGCAAATTTGTTGTAATTCATCGATTATAGTTTTCACTTTGTTACACGATCCCTGTGATGCTTTAGTGAAAATAATGATGTCGTCAGCGAAAGCTAAAAAGGGAATTTTAGCACCTCCACGAGAGATTGGGAAGCCAATTGAGTTCTTGTCAGTTTCAATTGTTATTTGTAGTTTCCGTGCCAGGATTCCTGCTGCAATTACAAAAAGGAAAGGTGATAAAGGGTCACCTTGTCTTAGTCCTCTTTCCGGCGTGAACTGTTCCGTTGGTTTATTATTGACCAAGATCGACAGTGACACTGTGTATATACATTCACGGATCCATCCTATAATTTTTTTTATCAAATCCAAATTTCTCTAAAACTATAATCAGATATTCCCAGTCAAACCGATCATATACCTTTTCCATATCAAGTTTGATAGCTACCCATCCATCTTTATTTTTGCTGTTTCTAAAGGAGTGAAGTATCTCATGGGCAATCAGTACATTATCTTGGATTGCACGATTTGCTACAAAAGCTCCTTGCAGCGGATGTGTAATTTTGCTTATTACTTTCTTGAGTCTTTCCGTTATAATTTTGGAAATGACTTTATAGATAGTGGAGCATAGACTAATCGGTCTATAGTGGTTTGTTGAGCTTGTGTTTTCTGTTTTCGGTACAAGGGTTATGAAAGTATGGTTGATTTGCCTTAGTATTTTACCTGAGTGAAAGAAACTTTTCACTGCCTTGATAACCATAGGACCCACAATATCCTAGTATCTCTTATAAAACTCTGCTGTCATACCATCTGGTCTTGGAGACTTGTCAGACTCGAGGCTCGTTACCGTATTTTTAATTTCTTCAATTGTAACTGGTCCTGTTAACATAATGTTGTCTTCATCCGTTATTTCTTTGGATATTAGGTTCATGTAATCCCTTGCGTTACTTAAGTATGTTGGTTCTTTTGTATATCTCTTTTTAAAGTCTTTTCTAATTTCATCCCTAATATTTTCTATTCCAATAATTTGTGTGCCTTCAGCAGTCCTAATTTCTTTCAGAATTTTCCGATTCCTCCTTCCACTTGCAACCTTATGGAAGTATCCTGTATTCGCGTCGGAAAGTTTAATGTGTTTCGTTTTTGCTCTTTGTCTCCAATATTTTTTATGATAGTTTTTAGGAGGCACTCTTTCTTTTTCAATAATCGGCATTGTTTTTGTATGACACTTGGTTACGGTGAGATTAATATATTTTTTTGAAGTTCAAGGAGATTAACCTCAATTTCTTTTAATTCTTCAAAAATGTTACCTAGTGTGGTTTTATTCCATCTTTCCACATGTTGTTTTAGTAGTTGTGTCTTTTTTACCAGTTGGAACATGTTCGAACCTTGGACTTGCACCCTCCAAGCCTGTTTTACTACATTTCAAAAGTCTTTCCTATACATCCATATTTTTTCCATTTTGAAAGGTTGTGCTTTAGTCATTTCCTCATTACATATTTCAACCGAGATTTTACAATGGTCTGAACTAGTGAAAGCATGATTACTTGTACTTATATTTGGAAACCATTGAATAATCCTATTACTAACCAACACTCTATCTAGTTTTTCGACTTCTGTCTTATTTTTTCTCCATGTGAAGGCATTCCCAGAGACCGGAATATCTTCTAAGAGGCAATCATTTTTAAAATTTATTAATCTTTCAAACCTATGTTGTTCCGGATAGGAACCCCCTTTCTTTTCGCTAGGCCCTTTTATTTCATTAAGATCACCAACTAAAATAATTGGGATCTCTATATTTTGTAAGGTTCCAGTTAGTTCATTCCAAAAGGCATCCTTATCCCCCGAACTAGGCGGGGCATAAACAAAGAAAATAGCAAGCGTATTTTTAGTGATCACATGGTAATATTTTAAAATAATGTACCTTGGTTTTTGGTCTAGTACTGTTAGTTCCTCGTTGATTAGTTGACGTGCTTTCCAAAATTATACCCCCGTCACGTCCACTAGCAGGAGACCATAGGACATTATCAAATCATGCACGTCTCCAAACCTGATCACTAGGTAGAGTATCCATTTTTGTTTCAGCAATTGCATTAATTTGTATTTTTTTGGATTTTGCATAAAGAGTCTAGTTCCGGCCAAAAAGATTTTCTCCCTATTCCCTTACTATTCCAAAATCCAATCTTCATAACAACCTATTTGGTATTGATATATCATATTCAAATGTTTCATTTTTGTCATTGTTGACACCTATAACCTAAAAAAAAATTACTTGTGCCATACATCTATCCCTATTTTCTGCATCACAACAAAATGAGTTCATGAACAATGCTAGTTCAATATGGGGTTTTATTCTCTGCTTTCTACTTAACCATAACATGCAGCACCTTCCAAATAAGGAATATAGATTACAACAATCTTCCCAGGATTAACCTGACACATACATAAACCCCTCATATTTCCTGATGTATTCATAGTCGAGTTCGCAAAATTCATGTACCAAATTATACACCCTAAGATAGTGGGCTTCCATTTCTCTATCACATTGATTTTGATTACTACAATTCTTACAGGGCATGGAATGAGCATACCAAGGGTTTTCAGTTGTAACTTGGGGTGCCAAAACCAACCCCAATCTTCAGTATATCTGCTTGTTCTTCTCAGCTTACAAGTTCTCCAAGTGTCTTGTAGTAGATGGCTGGGTATTCGAATGATCTTCATTTGATTGCTCCTTTGCCACATTGTTTTGTTTCCTTTATGATCCTGATTTAGACAAATTTTCATCCGGAATAAAGTAGCCTTCAATCCCAAATTTACACAACAATAATCAACACTATTTAAGCAATAAAGGGTACTGAAAATGTTCCATAAATTCCCCCAATCGGATAGGTTGTTACAACGGCTCCTCATAGTCATACAACTCTTGATACTTAGCTGAATTATACAATTTCTAGAAGAAAATTTATGATTCCTTATTTTTATTCTCGTCATGGCCCAGTTTTGTAAATGACTTCCAAGACAGATAGCAGACCCATGTATTAACTTGGTGTTTTTATGTGTGTAATTTCTAAAGCATCTCATACGCTTCAGGCAACAAAGAAAGACATAGTCATTAAAATCTTTTATATAGAACATGAACATGCCATAGAACATCATTTTCATAGTTCTCAGGGGAGAGATCATAACCACACCATCCTTGTACCAATCACCTTTGGACCAAGTATAACCAAAGGTTGAAGATGGTTTAGCCATAGTCTCTTTCCACATAGCACAACTATTACGAAAATTACTCCACCAACAATATCCAACATGAATATATAGATAGTTGTTAACTAGGTAGATTAAGAAAAAGACATCACAATTCTTTAGATCAGTGAATGAACAACCTTCCAAAGGCCAACAGTAACAAAAGGCTAAAAGGGATTTTTCTTTAAAATGGTTAATGTTCTCACGAACACTTGAGAGCTTGTCTAGAAAGACATTCATATCCAATTTTCCTTTAGTTCTTCCTTTTTCTTTCTTAGATCCCGAAGGACCTGCCTCTTGAGGCTTGGAAGAGTTGCCACCCTTAAAGGTCGCAAGGACCATGGTAGGCATAATTTCATGTTATTCAAACAAGGACTCATAAGGATGCTGTTCTTTAGAGAGGGAGGAGTTTGAACATAATACCAGTTTAACGGATTTGTTTCATTTATTTTTCTCCATGCAAGCACAAAGAGTCTCAGGCTTCCAATAAAGGAAAATGCAGAGCGAAACAGAGATGGAATAGGAAAAGGGAAAATCAGAGGATCGAGTAGTGTACCAAGCAAGAATGCAATGCACATATATATAGTCAAGCAAAGTGATTGAATTATTCGGTAAAGAGTTTGCATATCTAATAGTAATTAAGACTATGGAGAAGATACGACCTCGCAGGAATCTGAGTCCCAATCTTCTCTCTAAGCTCCACCCCAGGCCAGGAGGGAGCAGGTTTCTTCATTCCTCTTGTCAGACTAGCCCGATGAACCCGCTGAGAGAACAATCCCCCAGGCTGCGACAAACGACCTTCAATGAATCGCCCACCATGCCGCAAGTATGCTAACCTTAGCCTCCAAAGTGACCGTTGCTCACACAAATCAAACCCCTTTTTCTTAGCCCTTCTACGATTACAGAGGCGAACAGTAGTAGCCCAATCACAAACTGATTTTTCCTTGCCAGCGTTCATCAAATTCATTCTCCATTGTTTCGTTACACCCTCGAAATTTTAGGGATTTTTTGGGGAATCCCCTCCAATCGCTCTCCAGAGCCTTGAGAAAGGCCATAGGAGATCACAAAAACAAGGATTGAGATCCAATTTGCATTAGAAAGGTCGAATTTTCCAGATTTAGGGTTTCTGGAATGGGGGCAAAAGGTGGTGGTCGTGGAGAGTTTTTCTGGATTTCATTTTTCCATCAGTTCATTCGAATGAGTTCACTTATACTAGCTTTATCTTACGTGATAACCACAACCATATTTTAGATTTTGATAGAAAATCAATTCCTTCTATGTCTATTTTGAAGGATAAAGCTTTTGCGCTTCTTTATGGTATCCTGTTTGTTGTTTCAAAAAATATTACAAGTCTTATTATAGAGGATGACAATTTAGTTGTCATTAATTCTTTAAAAAGAACTTGGAAAATTCCGTGGGAAATAGAAACTATTATTAATAATATTAATACTTTACTTTATGATATTCCACATATAAGGTTGTTTCATTATTATAGGAAATGTAGTACTGATGCAAATTTCTTAACTCGAAGACACATCAATATTTCTCTTCTTCAACAAACAATTGAAGACTTCCAAGAGGCTCATGCGAATAGTTTAAATTCTTTATCAGCTTTATGCTTATTTATTACTCAGCAACCCAATTTTTTTATTTCCTAAAGATCATCTGTTGCGATAATTTAGGTTGACGTTATAATAGACAACTTAATATTTGCCTTATTATTATCAAAAAAAAGTTTTTACACAAATAAACAAAGGTATAGGCGTATAGCAAGTCAAATTTGGGCCCAGATGAGTTAATATAGGCCCTCCTATGCCCAGCTAATATAGAGAATAGACTCATTTAAGTGGAAGCTTATGGGCCGTTGGCCCTTTTTAATCGGGCCCATTTTGTGTTAAGCAGTAGTATTGTACTTTTTTTTTGTAGAAAGAAGTATTGTACTAGTAATCTATATATATAATTAAAACCGTTAAGGATTTGAGCCACCACATTACGCCACGTCGGATTTCGCCACATGGCGATCCCACGTTACGCCACATATGAATTTTCCACATGGCAAATTCTCCTTACTTTAAGGAAATATAACAATAATTATTTTTTTCCACTTCATAATCCACACGGCACATTCATTTACACATCATCTCTTTTTTTGGTATAACTACACATCTTCTTTATTATTGAACAATCCATCCTATTATCCACATTTATCCTCCATACATCATAATTTCTCTACATCAGAACTTTTCATGACCGACTGTTTCCAAGGTCCGTTCTGCGTATATTTTGTTTACTCTTCCCCCGATTCCGTTCACTCTTTGATGTCAAAGGTTGTTTTTTGAGAGATAGGCTCGCCGCTCCATCAAGATATAGTGTTTTTCCGCCGGTTTATGTTATCATTCAATGCCATTGATGCGACAATTTTCTGATATATAGGCTAGACGCTCGATTCTGATCTATCATATTTCTAGATTCCAGACGGCGATATCGGAGGAGGACCAACTCATACCTTCGTCGTTTTCCATCAATGTCATTCATGAGGCACTTGGTTAGGGTTTTTACTCTTCAATTCTCATTTTCAAAGTTGGGGTTTTGCTTGCTGAATTTGTTCGGATTAAAGTAATTAAGATTGAATTTGTTCACATTTTTTGTTAATTGATATCTAACTACAATATCGTTCTCCCGAAATCTTTGCAAAATTAGTTTCCATTGAGATTTAATTTAAGTATATTTTCATATGAACGTATCAATTAATATTTGACTAAATCTTTAACTTTCCAACTATTTGATCGTTTAAGTTGAATACAGAAAGAAACTTGGCTCTAATTTGTATATTTTTAGCAATATATATCTTATCAATTGAATGCAAAAAAGGAAAATCGCAAGTAATAAGGTTTTGTTTTTAGCAATATGTAGATCTTAGCAGTTGAATACATCAAGGAAAATCCCATGAGATAATATTTTAATTTTTGGCAATATGTAGATCTTATAGAGTATTAGTTAAATACATTCATCCAACTCCCAAGTGTATCTTAAATAGGAGTACTTTTTTTTTTGGTCAAAATAATACTTAATTTTTTTTAAATTAATTGATACATTTCTTCTGCTAATTTCTCCAACTTTTCAGATCTAAATTTTTTAAAATTTAAAAGTTTATTAATTCGTCAATACAAATCTACCAAGATATCTTCTTCTTGATTTAACCTACTTACTTTCACTCTTAAGTTTAAAAAAATTTAAACATTAATTTAAAATTCCTCATTATTATTAAACTCATATTAAAAAGCCACATCTTTCAAACAAGATAAATAGCATTGTTTATATTTAAGTAAATTAAAACCTAATTATGTTTGAGAATATCAGTCTATTAGATCTTAAATTAATTTTGATTAAATAAATTTTGGTATGGTTAAATCCTGAGATAACTTTTAATTAATTCGTATTATTCTAGGTGCTCGTTTGGTTACAGCGCGAAGTAGAAATCCTAGGAATTTAATTCATAGGAAATGTAATTCCCGCTAATTGAGTTTCATGGGATTTGTCAAAATATGTTTGGTTATAATTAATTACCCAATAGTTAAATTGCTACAACTTGTTTGGTTGAAAGAGAAAAATCATGGAAATTTATTTAAAATTACTATAAGAACCCTTATCCATAAAAAAATAATAATATAACTCAAGGGTAAATACGAAATTTATAATTTAAAAGGGAAAAAAAATTTAAATAAAAATGGAGGAAGTTTATCTTACCCACTCCTACCATGGTAATTGCAATTCCCCCATTTTGGAGGAATTACAATTCATGGGAATTTAAGTTCTTGGGGTTTTCTGTAAAAATAATCCAACCCAACGCGTATATTAAAAGTTACTTCCTGGGATTTTCAAAATCATGTGATTTTAAACTTTAACCAAACAAGCACCAATCTCAATATAGGCACAGGCACATCTTTCAAATGAGATTACATATTTAAAAGATAAAAACTTCTTACTAAATACCGATTTTTTTTTCATTTAAGAGAAATCAAAACCTTATTCTATATGGCTTGAATATATCATATCTTAAACCAATATTGTATATTTTATGGTTTGTTAGGGTTAAATTTTAAAGAAAATTTTAAATAAACTATTTTAAATATAATCTATTAAGGTGTTTTATCCCACGATTGCATTCCATCTTTAAATTAAAAGATATATATGAATAAATAATATATTCACCAAAATATTGCATATTAATTAAGTACTTTCATTTTAATATTATTCTAAAAATAACACTTCAGGATAATTTTATGTATTTTAGAGAAATTTGTCGAAAACCACCCGTATGATAGGCCATATTTCGCTAAACCACCCGGATGTTTGGATATTATTTTGGACCACCTGTATGATGGTCTCCGTTAACAAATAACCACCCCACCCCATATTCCGTCAAAAAATCGTTGAATGCGCGTGGCCACGTGGCATTTTAATATTTTTCCTTTTCTTTTACACCTTTTAAGACTTAAAAACCCCAAAAGCCACAAATTAAAATTTGAGCCCTAATTTGAAACCACCCCCACGACCACCTCTGGCGATTCTCCGATGCCGAAGAGTTGTGATTGAGCTCCAATCGTTGTACAACATCAAAGTTAACAAAAAATTGAGCTTGGGCAAGCATCGTCAAAGGCGATTAAGCGAAGATTGGGTTGGGCGAGCATCAAGCTGGGCTGTATCTGGGCGATTAGGGTCGAAACCAGTAAAGCAAGGTACGAAAGGGGAGATTGGCGCAAGCAAGAGCTGAAGAAGGCGCAAGAAGTGAAGAAGGCGCAAGAGATCTGCCATTGCTCTGATAAGGTACGCAAATCTCATGGCTTCTCTCACATTGGATTCTCAACAACGAGGGAGGTACCTCAATTAGATTGAATTCTCATTCCATGTGTTAGATTCAGTTCCCATTCCATGTTATGTTGAGGATGAAGTAGATGTATGTGGGTCATTTGTCTGAACTGAGGCTTTGCTTACATTTAGGTTGATGTAGCAAAGGAATCCCTAAATTGGATTCGTATCCCTAATTTTGAGTTAAATTAGATTCAATTGCCTTTGATATCTACAAGTGTTTATTCTGAATTCATTGAGAATTTCTGTTCTGAATTTCTGAATTGGTTTCAATTCAGAATTGGTTTCAATTGTTGACATTGAATTTCTGAATAGGATGTTAAGCTCAAGTTATACATCAACCAATTCACATGCAAGGGCTTGTTTCTGTGGGCTTCAAGCAAAGGAATCCACTGCACAAACTGACAGGAACTATGGAAGGAGATTTTATGGTTGTCCTCAGTTTGGATCTGTGAACAAATGCAATTATTTTGAATGGAGGGATGATGAGCCATATAATGCAAGAGTTGTCTATGTCATAAACAAATTGGTGAATGAGAAGGAAAAAATGAAACAGAGTCATAAGGTATTGTTGGATTCAATCAAAGAGCAACAAGCTGAAATTGCTGCCATGAAGATCTTATTGGACAAGTTGATGGTGGAGAAAGAGGCACACAGAGTTCACTCTCAGGCTTTTAGTACCAAATTGAAGATTCTTGATTCAAGTGGTATCATTGTCTTGGTTGTTTGTATGATTGTGCTTATGTGCTTCAATGTTGTACTAGTTAAATGGTCTATGTAATGATATGGTGAACAAACTGCTTGTTTAGAATGTATGATGTTGAACAATATGCCTTATGTAATGCCTTATGTAATGCATGATGTTGTGATGGTTTTCTAATTGATGGACTTTTGTTGATTAAGTTGCCAAAACAGACACCAAAACAAGCAGTTTGTGTCATGAAAGAACAATTGACACATAACACACCACAAACACAACAGAATAAACACCAATAATATGATGCATACACATAACACAATTAGGATTCCATAAGTCATATTGTCATTACAAGGTTCAGAGATATTACCATTACCAAAACATCATCCATCAGCCAGACATGAGTACCAAAATGTGATGGATGGACATAAGTTTGAGCATTAGCCATGAGTACCATAACATATACATAAGGTCGAGTACCAAAACACATAGAAACTGAGTTTGAGTACAACATAGGCATAAGTTTGATTACACAGAAACTAAAACACATGATTCAGCACAACATCTATTTGGGAGGAGGAGCTCCTCTGAGGTGCTTCCTTGGTGAACGCCTTAAGTTCAGAGGCTTCTTTGTTGCAATAACCTTGAACTTCTTGGTCTTTGTAACAAGATATAATGATTGTGAATCATTGGTTGGAGCAATATCCTGCATAATTCACGCACACACACAAATCTCACATTTTCAGAATTGGTTTCACTAAATTCAGAATCCAAAAAAGTGCACGAAAATTCCATTACCTGTTTTGTATGAGTCATCCCAGGAGTCATAGAAGATTGTGTTCCCAAGCCTTCAACCGATTCACCTGTCTGCATGGCAAAATAGATGAGTTAGTAAAACATCAAAATTGAGCACAATTGTGAGAACCAAAGTGTACTTACAACATCATATGTAGTTTGTGTACTAGCTTGGCCAGGCTCGGGGTGATCTGCTTTGGACTTTGTCTACCCCAAAAAACAAATAAAGCAAAGTTAGCACTTGATGGGGAATAAGGAGATACATAAGAACATAGACAAATGTCAAACCTTTTTAGTGTACTGCCTCTTCTTGTGTCCAAAATCCACAATGTCAGAATTTGAAGGCCTCCCTCCTGCATTCCTAGGATTAGGTTGCTCAGGTGCTTTAGGTGGCTTGCTACACTTTCTCTTGTAATGTCCCTTTTCACCACAATTAGAACACTTGAACTCTCTAGGAACTCTAATCCTTTTGGCCTTACATGGCTTACTTCCTTCTCCAACCTCTCTTTTCCTTGACTTTCTTGGTCTCCCAGGTTGCACAACATATTTGGGTGGCTTAGGGGCTTGGTGTGTGGTCTTCTCCCATTGATGTTCCCCAGGCATTGGACTAATGATGCCATGGTAAGCCCTGAGGTACATCTCCTTGGTGAAAAAAGGATGCACAAAGCCATCTAGGTTCCTCCTATCCTTCAGTATGCATGACATAGCATGTGGGCATGGAATGCCACACAGATCCCACTTACCACATCCACAACTCTTCTCAGCCAAATCCACTACATAAGTGCTTCCATAACTATCCACCTCGAATTTATCCCCTCCTCCATACACAACTATGCAGCCCCTTAAACATTCTTGCTTTGCATTCTCAATCCTTTTCCTAGCATTTGGTGTGAAGACACCCTCATACTTCAGCATTCCCTCTCTTTTAGCAACAAATCTCTTCATCATCCATCTTCTAATCCATTCACACATAGACAGAATTGGCAGTTCTCTTGCAGGCAGTATAACTGAATTAAAGCACTCACATACATTGTTTAGTAGCATATCACTCTTGGTGTCATGTTTGAAGGCATGTGTTGACCATGTTACAAGATTTGCATCAATCAAATACCTGTGGGCATTGGGATCCAATTTTCTGATCTCCTCCATTGCAGAATTGAAGTCACAGAGATTCCATGCCCTTGCAGCAGCCCATACACCATCCTTGTATGTCTTGCCAGGCCATTTGACCTTGAAATTGTTGTGTAGATGTCTGACACAAACCCTTGTTGGAGCCATAGGAGCAACATCATTCAATGCCTCAATCAATCCCTGCAGAAACACAATCAAAACTGAGCTACAGAATGTATATAGGTAGAACTAAGCTACTATTATAGAGAGAAAGAGTTAGGAAAACAACCTTCTGCCTATCAGACATGAAAGTGGGCATGACTTCTCCAACATCATTCATTAAAATCTCTAGGAACCAGCCTCAGGTTTCCTTCCTCTCAGCCTCAACAACTGCAAATGCAATGGGATATATGTTGTCATTCCCATCTTTTCCAATAGCAAACAAAACCTGCCCAGTATATGCACCTTTCAAGTGACACCCATCAAGTCCTATTATCGGCCTACATCCCACCATGAAACCTCTTTTGCAAGCCTCAAAACTGATATACATCCTTTGAAACAAGGGCTTCTCTGGATTGCTTAGACACACATGGACATAAGCTGAGCTCTTCTCATTCCATTTCTGTATGGTTGCTACATAATCCCAGACCTTGCCATATTGTACCCTAGCATCACCTTGTGTTTTCAGCATTGCCATAAACCTTGTTTTCCATGCTTGGTGGTATGAGATATCAACATTGTAATCTCTCCTAACAGAGTTTATAAAGCCTGTCAACTTCCAATGAGGATCATCCCTATAGTGCTCCAGATACTTATCAGCTAGCCACTTTGATGTCATCTTAGAATTCAAATGTTGCCACCCACAATCATGCTTTGCAACCACTGTCTTCAACTGAAAGCTACCATCCTTCCCATACTTCCTAGCACATGCCCTAAAATTGCAAAAAACTTTCTTGCACTTACACTTCTTTCTAGCATGCTTCATCGCACAATCACACTTATATTTGCAGTACACAGAAATTCTAATCTTGTCATTGTGTAGGTAGTAATAATCTCCACCATTTTCAATTGACCACTGTCTCAAAGCTTGCCTAAAGATTGTTGATAAGGGTTTCTTGACAACAAATAAATTTATAAGTCAAGACCCCGCTGTGTATAGCGAAGTCAGGATCGTTCCACAGGAAGCAAGGTTGTTCGTCTATCGACTACTAAAAAGCAAACACAATCAAACAAAAACACACAAGCAGCCTCGTTAACGACGTTGTCAGGGTCGTTAACGAACCAGCGTAAACAAAAGACTCAAACTAACGACC
This sequence comes from Fallopia convolvulus, assembly GCA_964016875.1. NCBI lineage: Eukaryota > Viridiplantae > Streptophyta > Magnoliopsida > Caryophyllales > Polygonaceae > Fallopia > Fallopia convolvulus. The sequence goes on from OZ024729.1 coordinate 25,098,124, forward strand.
TAAACCAGTTCGGTATCAAGCCAAGTAACTCAGCAACGAAATTCACTTAAGAATAATCAAATAAAAACAAAGATCTAGGACTAGGGACACCTCAACATAGCCAAGCATATAAACTCGTAAGAAGAATAGATCATGCCTTTAAATAGATAAAGTCATCAACTTTCGTTGACCATGAAGCAAATTAACCTACTTTCGCAACTTAACTCACTTAATTGTTTGTTTTGGATCTAAAGCTTGAAACTTTCGTATTCAAACAATATCAACCTTCAAGTTACTAACTTTCTCTTTCAATCAAGTTAAAAACTCAAATTACCTCAACTTTCATCTCGGTATAAACACGACAAACAATCTCAATAATAGATAAAAGGCATTCAACACACAATCTTACTAATCAAACATGCTCAACTATGCCGGGCTTAACCCCGATCCTAGAAAAGAAAACTACTCACTAATCATAACTATGAAACAAATAAATTCTATAAAAGAAACCATTGAAAACAAACTACTATTCAAATTAAATAGAAAATATTGTCTTACAGAAAAATCAGAAGAGAACCGAAAACAAACAAATATCGAACCGAAATACTTGATCAACGAACTCGATAACTCTCGTCCACCGACCCGACGACTCAACTCCGATCCTCTTCTTGGCTCTCTCGGCTCCTCCTCTTCTCTCTATGATCGATTTCTCTATCTATCTCCCCCCCTCTTAAGCTAAATAAGAGGGCTATTTATACTAAAAAGCTAAAAACTAATAAGGCTAGAAGATAAAAACTTTCCTAAAAGATAGAAATAAAACTCTAAAAAGATAGAAACAAAATCTAAAAAGATAACAAGACCTAAAATACAATATATAATAACCCTAAAAATTATAAAAAGAAACTCTACCGACACGGAAATAATTTCCCGCACAGGGTCGGTGAGTTACAAAGTCAACCCTCGAAATTTCTTATCACGTGGCCTCGTTAACGAGCCCTTACAGCCTCGTTAACGAGCCTGTGCTTGGTTTCTTCCACACTTCATCTCGTAAAATCTTGGACATTGACTTCTTCAAACTTGTATTCCTCTGTCTTTCACTGTAGCGCTCCAAATTCAGCTCCATATAGCTCTTTTCCTTGCTAAAACCTACAAAATACACAAAATAGAGTAGCTTCCATACTTCTTATGAAAATATGCAAAACTATCCAAAAACACACTAAACTAAACCTAAACTAATCAAAACTAAACCTAATAAACAAAGAAATCCTACTAAAAACTATAATAAAAACATGAACATCAAAATATCATTTGACCCAAAAATCAATCCAGACTTTAGATTTTTTTTTTGAAGTCTACTAAAGGATTGAACTGTGGATACCTCACACGTGTCTCCTCATCTGAGCCACTCACACTCCTCAGGTCTTCAGACTCATCCAGTGGCATCTCATTGTCAATGTAAGGTGCTTCTCCATCACTTGATTCATTAATAGCACCACCAGCTGCAAATAAACCTACACCCTCATCAACATTCTGCACAAACAGATCATCATCCTCACCTTCACTCTCTTTGAACTCAAAATCTTTGTCTGAATCAAAGCTTTCAGATCCTATAACCTCTTCATCACCTGACTGTAATGACCCATCTGATTCCTCTAAATCTTCCTCTATTTCTACCTCTCTCAGATCTGGGATTGTTCACTCACCACTCTTCACAGGTTGGTTGTTTAGGTTTTGGCTTAGGTTTAGGCTTGGAGCACTCATACCACTTAAATTAGATAGAGGTTGTGCAGTTGGGCTTTGGCTTCTCAAAGTTGTTGGACTAGGCTCATTTCCTTGGACCAAATACAAGTGGACTAGTCCATCATTTCCAACAGCTTTGTGGACCATTTCCATTACATCTTTGTCTCCTCTAATCAATCTTAAACCAGTGTGAAGTTTTTGACCAGGTTGTGAGAACCATATCTCTCTCACATTCATGAAGCTAAAATCTTCCTTTAATATAGATTCCATAACCACTTTGGAGATCATGTCTGGGCCAACACCTTTATAGAGATGAACTTTTCCCTTTCTATAGCATATTTCACTTAATTGAGATATATAAAATCGGTCATCATACTGAAACCTGAATGTTAAACTCATCTGCACACAAGAGTAATAAATACAGGTAGTTGAATCTCACTAGGTTTGCAATAGAAATGCATGACCACACCATACTGTTTTACAGCTCCTGTGTCTTTTGTGGACAAAAATACAACATAACATTGATGACCACACCAACCTAAGGAATCTTTGATAAAAAAATCATATAAATATCATAATTTATAGTGCATGCCAGGACAAAGAATCAAATACTTGTCACATGCACACCAATCTAAGTCGTCTAAAAGGCAAGGAATACTTATGCTCACAACAACCAATTTATTCTACCACTGAAAAGCAATTTTGATGCTCACAGTTCATATAGTAGTTCAACGTGAGAGAATCCAATGTGAGAGAAGCCATGAGATTTGCGTACCTTATCAGAGCAATGGCAGATCTCTTGCGCCTTCTTCACTTCTTGCTTGCGCCTTCTCCAGCTCTTGCTTGCGCCAATCTCCCCTTTCGTACCTTGCTTTACTGGTTTCGACCCTAATCGCCCAGATACAGCCCAGCTTGATGCTCGCCCAACCCAATCTTCGCTTAATCGCCTTTGACGATGCTTGCCCAAGCTCAATTTTTTGTTAACTTTGCTGTTGTACCACGATTGGAGCTCAATCACAACTCTTCGGCATCGGAGAATCGCCAGAGGTGGTCGTGGGGGTGGTTTCAAATTAGGGCTCAGATTTTAATTTGTGGCTTTTGGGGTTTTTAAGTCTTAAATGGTGTAAAAGAAAAGGAAAAATATTAAAATGCCACGTGGCCACGCGCATTCAACGATTTTTTGACGGAATATGGGGTGGGGTGTTTATTTGTTAACGGAGACCATCATACAGGTGGTCCAAAATAATATCCAAACATCCGGGTGGTTTAGCGAAATATGGCCTATCATACGGGTGGTTTCCGACAAATTACTCAACTAACAATTTAATTCCGTTCAATGTTTTAATCTTTCAAATTAAATTTCTATAGATTAGATATTGTTAAAAATGAAAATCCTGATTTTATTGGAGAAGGTTAGGAGATGTTTGTATCTTAACCATTACTCTAAAATATCTTTTAAAACAATTACCATTATTGGAGTAGATTAGGACACGTTTGTATCTTAACCATTACTTTAAAATAATTACCATATTAATAGTATCACAATGTTCAATAAAACAACTTTTATGAATCTAATTATAAAATCAGTCTTACGCGTGTGTTATCATTTTTTAAAGTGCGTTAAAAAAATTCATATAAGAATTTTGGTTTAGTTTAATACAAACTAACAAATCATTAAACAATCCTTAAACTAAAAAAAAATCTAATTATTATCCTATTTTGTTAGATATTTTCAATATAAATTTCACGATTAAAGGTTTGGAAAAAATTAATAAATTAATTACATATATGATAAAATTTAATATTAGTATTTAATATTATTAAATTATATAGATTAATAGTTAAATTACTGAACATATAATTATTATGATATTGAATTAATCTCAAAAAAATAATTCAACTAATATTTTCATCATATAAACAATAATACTTTTTAATTTACATTGATTTAATATTTTTCAAATTTGTATTTTAGTTATTATATTGATATGTTTCCCTACATAAAGAAGATTAATTTATTAATATCAACATGCATTAAATTAATATACAAAATGATATATTTTTGATATATAATTCAAGTAAAAATTTTAACAAAATCCGCGCAAGGCGCGGGTAATTATGCTAGTGATGGTCAAAGGGCGATAATTTACAGATTAGGAGAGGCTTTATTAAAAAACAATAAATTAGATATAATAAAAAAATTTAAAACACATTACGTGGAAAAGAAAGGAAGGAATCTGGTGATGATGGTATGAATTATATCAACTTAATCAGATCTTAGCCCTACATGCTTAGCTTCCTTTATTCACTTTCACTTTCGGCCCGAACGTGGGCTTAAGTGGTCCAAATGAACCAATTAAACTGTTAATTTTTTTTTTTCTGGTGGCTGGCTTTCCTTTTACAAAGTACATAATTAGTTCTTAACCCCGCCCTTTCCATCACCTGATCACCACAACCAACATTCTCAAGAAGCTTAAATTAATACTTCACTTGTGTCACCGCAGCTAGCTATATCGATTATACTTGCCAACAAATGAGGTAAAAAAAAATAAAGATCCAATATTCATTATTCAACATGACGGTTTATCAAATGTAATGATGAGTACTGATTAGTAATACTTTCTATTCTGTGTAATAGGACCAAACGCATACATGCCAATCGACACCCAAGAGCAAAATTATACTTCAAGGAACAAACTCACCCAAAAGATTGAGTGTAATAAAATTAGGGTTTGATGTCAAAATATATATTACAAAACCATATATAGTTCACTGTACTAAGTTACTTTAAGACATATTCCCTTAATTTTCATTAATCCATTAATTTACTTGCATAACAATTAAGTAATTAACCACAAGCATTGATACACAATACTGTCCGGCTGTCCTACATGAAACTGTATACATAATAATAGTTAAACATTTGGAAGCACACCAGTTAAAATTAATGGATGCTATGATTGCTAACATAATCATGACCCTTAACCCTTATCACGTACCATGGCTGCCATCAAACTCATATTGTACCATTAAATAAAATAACAAAACTTAAACAAACATCCATCTATATTAGGAGTACATGATACCATATATTATAGCCTTACAGGTAGGCAGCTAGCTTAATTAGCCAGATCAAAAGAAACCATTTTCATTTTCCGCCCTAAACCCAAACGAATTAATGCTCTAAAGAGAAGAAGCTCACTAGCAATACCCATACCTTTGCTTTCAAGATCGGCCATCATGGAGCGGTGGTGGCCCTGGCGGCAGAGAGGGCGGCTCGGGAGGCGGAGGAGAGGCTTCAGCGTCCGGCTGGGCAGCCGCCGGCGAGGGTTCAGCCTGGCGCCCCGGGCCGTGGTGCGGTGGAAGTGCATGGTGGGTCCCATCCGGCTGATCAAGAGGTTGGTCTTAGACATGACGACCTCACCACCACCAGCTCAATATGGCGGGAAAGAGGGGTTGTTAGTGAATGCTTGTTTTTGGTCTTCTTTGCCTATTTTGCGCCCACAAGCATTTCCCTTGTGTTGATTTTTTTCTTTCTTACCTCCTCCATCTTTTCTTTCTAGCTGGTGGTTTAATTTCATTGATGTACGTACCATAATATTAATTCAAATTTTTATTTTAAAAGTTACAACTTTTTTACGTTTCAAGTTGAAGTGTGTAGTTGATCAATCTAACAAAAATGCAATGATTTTTTTTAGTTTGACACTATATGTCAGATTGCATGAATTTTTTCATCGGGTAGAAATTAATTAAGCTAGCTTCAAATACAACATGCATAAAGGCAATCATCTAGAGTAACATTTCGAATAAGAAAATATAAGTTTTGAAGTATTTTTGAGGTGTTCTAAGCAGTGACGGACGCAGAGATTAATTAGAGTGGGGGCACAAGTGAATAAGGTCCCAAGCGTAAAGGCATCAAGCGTAGAATTCATCGTAGTAGCATATTTTGCCTCTTCGATCATAAGCTCATTTTAGTTTCTACCGTTTTCGATATTCAGCGCACTTGAAGTTAACATTTTTATCAAAGCGACGCTATTTTGGAATTCCACAACGACATTGTAGCCGTGATTTAAAAATTGATGTACTCGCTCTAACTCAATGAACGTTGATATGTTGCATAACCTTGATAAAAAAAATAATATTTTTTTTTTGGTTGAATGATAAAAAAAAAATATTAAAAGCCTTATAAAGAAGATAGTGGAATCGTAAAGGAGTTATGATTCTTAGAAGAAAAAAACAAATTTAACTAATTTAAATTTTGTAAATAAAATTTAAAAAGCCATCTAAAATGATGGATTGAACAAATGTAAAATTAAAACCCGACCAAGTATAATCAATTTCTGAATAAACTTTCCACTAATAAGATTATAACTTACCGTGTACATAGTTAATAATATGTAACGGAATATCAGTTCCTAAATAATCCCAGATGAAAATTAGGGGCACAAGTAACTCAATTATAGTCCGAACGGAAGTGGAATAACACTGACAACTCAATAGTAATACGAACGGAAGTGGGGGCACCGGCACTAAAGACTAGGGGGTTCAATAAAAACATGAGAAATATGAATTGCTAAGAAGGATTATAAATGAATCAGATATCTAAGATCATCTCGATTTTTCATGATCAATTCCAAATACCTTCAATTGAATTCATACATTATAACTAAAAGATTGTAGAAATAACCCAATATGTTGCACATTTCTTATACATCAAGTAGAAACATCAAAAAAATATTAATTTGACAAATAGAAATGTTGCAATTAAATGAGTAATAATTTAATAAAAATGAAATGTAAGCTATTGTTGGTGATTTTAGTGTCATTGACACTTGAGAAGTCACCGATGCATTTTGGTGTGATCGGGGTTCACATTGATACAATGGAAATCGACATCACTATAACATGGGTTAGAGTGTGCAGAGTGCACGTTCGTGTAAGTGAAGCTAGGTTTCTGAGGCTAATGTTGGATAAAGTTTGTTATATGTTAAGGAACATTGTTCTCTAAGAGTTTTATGAACTTGACAAACTTTAGGAACTTTGTGAGGTTGTGGACTTGATAAAGTCTATGATTTCTGTGAAGTTTATAGAACACATGAAGTGATGTCTTTGGGGTAACCTCTTTTAAGTTAGTCAAAAACAATTTTCAACCAGCTTTTAAAACGTGAACAACTGCGCGGAGGTTATCTAATCTTATTAGAGACTTCCATCGACATGGGGAGCTAATGGACAACTAGTGGTAACCGCTAGGTAAGTGCCACAAGGTCTGCAACCTCAGAAAACTGCCATAACTATTTTGGACGTCCAAAAGCCTATTTAAGGACTTCATTAGGCATTTGTGTCGAAGGTTGAACAATTGTACTCTCTAAAAAGACATTCTTAATAGAACCAACACTCCATATACTAAACTCTAAGGTTTTGTCCAAGACCGTAGCCCATGTCCAAGAGGGCTTGTCGATCTTATCTCAAATCGAATTTCACGGTAACCCTTGGGCTATATATGGGTACGTAAAATATCGATTAAGGAAAACTTCCATGCAATTCAAGCTATATCAAGTTACCAAGCATTCATTAATCAAGACCCTTGGTGTGCTGAAAAAGTCCATGACTTCCTAAAATTTCACAACTTCACAGAGTTTCTAAACTCTAGAGCACACGATACTCCTATAATCTAAATTGATATTTTCATGTTCGATGACGTCGATTGCTGAGATAACCAGCTCGAAGTTCCAAAAGCTAGAGAGTTTGAGGGCATGTAATTTCGAAGATGGAAGAAGAAGATGCACTTCTTGTTGACAACCTTGAAGACGATGTACATCCTTTCTACACTCATGCTCGAAGTTGGCGGCGTTGAGCCCATTGAGTTGGTAAGGCACAAATCCAAGTAGGAGAATGATGTTTATATTTGTTGTAGCCACATCCTTAATGGTATGTGTGACTTACTCTTTGATGTTTATTAACATATGGAGTCCGCCAAAGAACTATGGGAATCTTTGGAGTCCAAGTACATGGTCGAGGATGCATCAAGTGTAAAACTTCATGTTAGTAACTTCAATGACTACAAGATGGTAGATGCTAGGTCGGTGATGGAGCAGTTCGACAAACTTCTTTATGTATTGGGGTGATGCGCCCAACATAAAGTGAAGATGGATGAAGCCATCTTGGTGTCATGTAATATTGACAAGTTACCCCCATTGTGGAAAGATTTTTTAAGTACATGCTTGAGCATACAAAGGAAGAAATTTCTCTTGTGGAATTGGAAGCCATTTGCGTATTGAAGAGGATCTTCGAGCGCAAGCTAGTGCAAGGAGAAGGAGACTCCGAGTTCTCGTCAACATGGTAGAAGATGGTTCCAATCATAGGAACAAGAAGAAGGGAAAGAAAAGGCTTTTGAGTTGGTTCCAACATGAAACAAACTCCTAAGGGAGATGGGTGTTGGAATTGTGAAAATCTGGTCAATTTGGTAGGCGTTATTGCCCATAGCCCGAACAACTCTAAATGGCCGTCACCTCGGGGAGATAGCTTGATTTTACGCTGAGCAAGAAAGCCCTCATTGTGCAAATGCATCCAAACTAGGTCTCCCAAGGCGAACACAATCCGGCGCAGTCGTGCTAAGACGCGTACTGAGAAACATGGACTGGGCATATCCAATTTATTGGACCTAAAAATCCAAAGAAATTGAGCCAGAAATAGGCCCATATTAGGTTGCTAAGAAAAATGGACTGGGCATATCCAATTTATTGGACCTAAAAATGAAAAGAAGCATTCTGCATCTCAATTTCTTTGGATTTTTAGGTTGCTAAGAAAAATGAAAAAAAGAAATTCGTTTTGAGCAACGAAAAATGCAGTCTCTAGCAAGGCGGCTGCAAAGTAAACCACCATGGCTACTCCAGCTCGCCGCCTCGGAGCAGCAACTCCGTTATGTGAGGAACGATTCCTTCGGTAACTCTGGTTCGGCGCCACATCGTAGGCGGCCAAAGTTCACCGCGACGAAGATGAAGAAAGATGACGATAAGTCGGAATGGTGGATTGTGGACGGAGAGATGCACGAGGTCGGAGAAAACATCCCGCTTAGAGAGAGATTCGTGATCCCGAGGGATAACATTCCTAACAAGCGTCGGAAGCAGCTCCGCGAGCAGTTCATGCGTCGCACTCGCCTCGTTATCAAGGAATCTGTCAGTCGATCTCTCACTCACTCTCTCTTCTCTTCTTTTTGTAATTGAAATATTTGATGAAACTAAATCTTGTTCTTGCGGAAGTCAATACTTGGCCTTGTGATTTAGGCAATGTGATTTGTGCGTTTTTGTTGAATTAAAGCTTTGGACATTGGATTTTGCGCTAGTTGATGGGTCTGTCTCATCATAGTAACAGTTCTAATTCTCTGGTGTAATAATTGGTCCAATGGATCATTGGAAGAGCGGAGACTGTGAATGCTGCACCTCTTTTTGCATAATTTGTAACTTTGTAATAGATTGAGCAATAGAGACCTTGAATTTCTGGCAATTTGAAATTCGTTGCCTCAATTGCATCAACTGTAATAAGCCAGTAATTGTTAGTTGTACTTAGCAAGAAAATTGAAATTATATTGAAACTATGCCAGTATTGAAGGTTAAATCTGTTATATTATTTGTTATTGGTTATTTAAGTTCCTTTCTCTGTGTTGCTTATATTTTGATTTGCTGTTGATATTTCAATGATATGTGCAAGGCAAGTTGGCTGTCTAAATTTACTAGTGAATTTTATTCTTGGTAGGAACAAGAGCCTTGGTGCAAAAGATATATGGAATTATACAATGAGCTCAGGGAGAACTGGGAAAGACTATATTGGGATGAGGGCTACTCCAAAAAGATTGCTTCAGATCATGCAAATTACGACTCTGCTGAAGATGATGAGGGCGACTTTTCACCTTACAGGTTGATCATCTGCTTCTGGTTTTATATGAATCCATATTGTTCTATCTACTTCTCTATGATTTTTGTGATTAAGAGGACTAAATCTACTCTTTTTTTTCCTGTTTTTGTTATTCTTTTGCTTAAAGGGCTCAGCACACATATGCTGGTCAAGTAAAGGTACTAACTTCATCTACTCTCCTATGCAAACTTTTCCTAAATAGAGTATCCAACCGCATTCTTCATGAGAACACGGACAAGACGAGTTGGATTTTTTGTAATCATTGATGAAAAAAATGATAAAAGTAATCTTGTTTGTTGTTCCTCTTTTTAGTTTCCTTGTATTGGAAATCTCTTGATTTATCTCGTTGTGCCTTACATTTTTCTACTTTGTTGGTATGTCTTGCTCTGCATGAAATGTGTGAATCTCATCAGAATTAACTCAGATTGAAACACTGGTGTCTATTGTGATTGTTCTGTTTCCTGACCATTTCTCTTCTGCAGCAACAAGGCTTTGTAAAGAGTAGACAACCTGAAAGCTGGGAAAAAGTTCGCCAAGTCCGGGATAAGTTTGAATATGATAAAGAACAAAGGATGAGAGCAAAAGGTTGGTGTCATTTCCCCAAAATTTGATGTATCAGAAATTAGAAGCTATTGTTTGTGTGACTTTTCTCATGCATTTTACACACTCTTTGCAGCTTTTGCACCGATGAACATGGGCGATAATGCTAATGACCAAGATACAACTTTGAGAAACCAGCCTTTTGACACTCAGAAATACTTTTCCAGTGACGAAGAAGATTGAGCCAAGGAACACGCTGTGTACAATGTTTCTAATGCTGTAAAGGAATGGTTGTATGTGAGAAAGAAAACCCTAGGTGAAAGAAGTGGCCTATAAAATATTTGCATTGCCTAAGAATAAATCTTATTATTGGCAATTTTTTTCGCGTATTCCAGTTTGTTAGTTAATTATTGAAAAGTACTCTCAAGTCTCAACCTCACGATTTTGGGAGGTCAAAGTTTTAAACATGGACAACTATACATCCAGTTGCATTTCATCTTGCATAATAAAGAAGGGCCCTGTTGATATATTAAGTTTCAATGCCACATGCCCTTTTCTTTCTACCCTCTATAGCAATTAGGTTTACATGTACCAAACCTCTGTACAACAAGTATCATAGATCAACAAGTCAATCCAAAGCAAAAAACCATTACAAAAGAAACCCTGCATTGTAGTACAAGATAACAAGCCCGGAAAACCATTTGATACATTCATATAGTTTATGTTTGACTTAGAGAAGATCAAGAAGCTTGCAGAGCTCTTACTCGAGCAGTAAGCTCTCGCACATGGTTCCTTAAGCGGTCAGGGTTGCAAAAGAACTCCACAAACACTCGTCTTTGAAGCCCCACCTCCTGTGCATGATGCTTTACAATCTGCTCAACAAAGTAAACATCATGGTGACAGATTAGCAGTTAAACAAATGGATATAACGAGCTTTTTTAGAAGCCTTAGTGTTTTTGGGAGCTTAGTGATATCTTTCAAGGAAAAACAAAAAGCTAGACACTCTACACAGCTTATATACCAGCTTAACCTCCCGTTTTAGATTGTTGTCCAAAAGAGCCAAAGTTGACTGGTAGAATCGTCTTCAACAACATCAACATCATCGCCCAGTATAGTCCGGCACAAGCAGGATCTGGGGGTCAAGATGGGGGCACCCATACCTTGACCAGGACACGCCCGATAGACCCAAGAATCTTCTTATGAATAAAATTGCTAGAAGTTTATTATTGTCATCTAATAATATTTTAGCATTATAAAATTTGTGCTTATTTTCAGCTAGTTTCTACCATTCTATGATCTGCTATCGCTACCCAGACCACTTATCATACCAAACACACCCTTAGGCACATCATTACTGGTAGGGAAGATCTTAGGAGAAACAAGAATGATTTACCTCGTTTTTCTTATAATGCTCTAGCGTAACCTCTTCTACTGCAGAAGAAAGTTTTGAATTGATTTTTTCCATTTCATCAAGCTCTTCCATGAGGTCCTGTAAAATGGACATCTTAAGGCAAGTATCGAGTATTGAAGCAAAAGTAGCAAGGGATAGTTCATCGCAACCAATATAAGTTTCTAAAAGTTTGCCAGGAGTGGTTTTACTGGTTTAATGAAGCAAGTGCAATGGTATTATTAAACAATGCATAGTCACCAAAAAGGAATGAGACGCTTTACCTGAGATGTCAAAATTGGCTGTGCTGTTGTTGAAGAAGCAAATAGTAGCTTCTGCAGATCTTTAATAAGTGTGCACCTGAAATAGAAAAGTAGAAGAGCTTCTCATAAAATCTTGTTTGTCACTGAATTTGTACTGTTTGAAATTTCAAGTAAAACACATTCAAGTGCACCTCTTCAAGAAACAATTTTCAAGATCATTTACATTATTTTCTTACTAGCATTTCAAATTTACCTTTTTTACATTTATAAATTCTCATCTGCCGGAAATTGTAATTTTCCAAGAGCTCTAAAATTCGGAACATAATTTATATCAAACAAATTGTTTTTGCATAAAAACATATGTTGTCCCTATATGGCATGGTGAAGGTCAGTTCATTCAAGCCATCAACTTTTGCAATGCTCAAGAGAAGTTTAGAAACTAAGATTCTTTTTTTAGTTAGAAGAATAATTTTCATAAAAAGCCAGCAGAAGTTGAACCGAATCACCTTGAAAGGTGATATGACTATGAACAGAAAACTATTTTCTGAAGTTTGCAACTCACAGTTCATTGATGCATCTGATTCTATCCTCAGGAAGCAAAATCTCCAGGTCCCTTTGGAGCTTCATCAAGTCTTTGTTAAGGCATGATATTTGTTGAACAATACCAGGTGCTGATACATATGTTGACGTACCTACTTGGGAATCTGAGCAAGGGAAAGCAAAAGTAATCACCAAAAGTACAACCAATGAATGGTACACCAAGATATGAAGATAAACGTATATTACTTGAATGAATGCTCAGAAGATCTCTAACACCATGCAAGAACGTGTCCCGGTCATCTACAGCTCCTTGTTCTTGGACATCAGATGCAGCTTCAATCAGGGCCAGACAACGACCCTGTAAATAAATGAAAATACCATGTTTATCCTTAAAAATTGCTATTGAATATGTCATAATATTTACTTAAGGAATTTGGTGACTGTCCTAAGAAATATTGGAGGATGACTCATATACGAAGTTATTGTGGACGTACTGCTTCTACATAAAATATTGGAGGATGACTCATAAATTACTCAATCTATTAATATTACATAATGCAAGGTGGATGTACTGCTTCTACATTCTTAATAAGAAATCTCATATAAGAAGTTATGTGGCAATATATGAGCCTAGTAGCAGTAAAAAGTGAACCCAACAATCTTTAATCACAGAATATTTTGACAAACAACTACTTACCACTCGTCCTTTTCCGGATGACAAGTATGACTGCATCTCAGATTCGATCACCTTGAGCAGGGAAAAAGCCCCGAGCATTGTCTTCTTTTCCAAATGACATGCTATTTTCAGAAACTGATGCCTTGCAAGCTGACTGATGAGATGCTTTATGAACTTCAAAAATGGAAAAAATGAAAAATGTCATAACCATGTGTAAACTGAATTTGAAAAGAAAAAGAAAAAGTTACATTGCTGCTATTTACAAATGATTAGAAAATTCTAAATAGAAGCAAAACTGAATGGCATTATCACTTATCACTTACGAATTGAACACAAACGACCTAATAAATAGAAATTTGATTTTCCAGACATCAAACAATTTCTACACTCCATACTATCTAAGCTTACCGCTTTTTGTCTACTGATGTAATACTCTTGGCGCATGACCTTTAAATCATAATCACCTGAAACCATCAAACATGTCAGATTTACTGTATAGTAAAGCACAAAGATGCAAAATGGAAATCCATTGCAAACAAAGCAACACAGCAACTCTGCAGCAAAAGGGGCTTGCCTTGCAAAATGTACGTGTCTTGAAGCTGAGCTAATTCCCAGCAAAGATCTGGAATGGTCTTCAGCAACAAAAAAGGAAAAGGAAAAGAAAAAATCAGATTGCATGGAAGTTTTTGCTCTTCAGCAACTAGCACTTGACTAATGACAAGTTATTGCAAGACTGGGAACAGGTACAACAAAAAGATTGCTACAAGGTAAGATTCCATATGTAATAACAAGTGAATATTTGATAAGTAGGGAAACAAACCGCAGATAAAAGCTTTTCCTCTTTGCTATGAAGATTGGAAAGTTCTCCCACCAATTCAGCATGCTTTCTCCTGTGCAATGACAATATTGGGAGATCCAGCAATCAAATTTTCATTAAGAAAACAAGAGGATTAAATAGCCCTAAAGTATGGAACTTAGTTTGGCATATGTTCACATCACTCAATGAGTTTTAAATGCCAGTAGTCTAATGTACAAAGTTATTGTAATTGCACCGCAAATACTTTAACCTAAACAATTGCCCGAGTAAAGGGAAAACCTAGTAGAGAAGATGAAGAAACTCGTACCTCAGAGAATGAAGATCTAAATGAATATGTGCTTCATCTGAAGCAACTTGAGATTTGAGTGCCATTAATATAGCTTGCTGCTTAGCATTTTCAACTTGGGCCTCCACCCATTGCCTTTCACTTATCCCGAATCTGCCAATTTTGAAGAGTAGATCAATAAGAATAGAAACCTTCAATGCAACAATTGATATTAATGGTGTGGATGGCATGTATCCATTTTCCATACAGAAAATCTGCTTCAGAACACCATCACCTTTTGAACTACTGTATCAGCACCCTTTAAAATTTACATTACGAGAATGTTTTCCAAACACACCCTAAACAGGAAACTAAATAGTACTAGCAGTACCTGTGTGTTGTAATTCTAGCTTTTGCTTCAATTCTGATAAAACTAATATGGTGATTATACAAAATAACTAGGACTCTCATAGGAAACACGTCCGTTTCAACCCATTGAGCAGTTGAACTCTAATCTGCAATACTAATTTAAGGTCATACTTGAAAAACCCAAACCCACAAACAAAACCAAAATTATAGAAAAGTTCATCAGCGAAAGTACATACATGGATCGCATTCTTTGTAATTCAGAAACACGTTGATGATGAGATTTCTCCAAGTCTGCAATGAAGGACATAAGATTAACCAATAAGTTGGTTATATACAGTGTATCACACATAAAACATTAGAGGACACGTCTGTTGATCAAGAATACCTCTCACTAAAGCATTGGAAGTGTCATCCAAATTCACTGATGAGCATTTTGCCTTTCCCTCCTCTGCGACTAACCGAAAAGGAACCTATTAAAACCATGCATGAGAAACATGTTAGACAAGTTGTTAGATATTCCAAAGGGAAAATACTGAAAAAATGATGCAACATTGCAAGCGACATGAACTTTATTTAGAGAGTATTATGACAATCAATATCAAAATGAACAATGGGACACAATCTGATGATAGGATCATAAAAAAAAAAAAGAAGTCATAGATCATCCACGATAAAGAAAAATCATCAACCTCTTCAGTTTAAACAGAGCAAAAGTTATTAGTCTCTTTATATAAGATGATTATTAAAGATAACCAAGAGGCCATACATCACAAAAAGAATGATTTACATACCGTGTCCAAATGTTTATCAAACCACTGATTCAATTCCTTTGTTAAAGATGAATCCCCATGTAGATATTGATGA
The DNA here is from genome assembly GCA_964016875.1 of Fallopia convolvulus. NCBI lineage: Eukaryota > Viridiplantae > Streptophyta > Magnoliopsida > Caryophyllales > Polygonaceae > Fallopia > Fallopia convolvulus. The sequence continues at coordinate 25,113,475 of OZ024729.1, forward strand.
AAATCAGAGTAAGCCAAGTATATTCCATCATCTGCATGTATGGAGAAAGCTAAAAAAGATCAGTGGCATAAATCATGAAGAAATATGGACGATCTATTTAGCTTGCTTTCTAAGAGGATATCTTACCCAACAGTCATATAGATTTTGTTGATTAGTTAATAAACTCACATACTGAAAAGCAGAAACTTTTTAATAATTAATAGTACAACTGGCCAGCTATGGGAATTTCTACAACGTGATTCTTCACCCTTTGGTTATAGAGCAATGAGATGGCAAGAAAATGCATCTAAACTATAATGACAAATGAAGCACCTAATTCAAAAGGATGATGAAGCAATGCATTTATTTAAAATGCTCACTGTTCCTTTTTCAGAACAATATGAGAAGATGTATAAGGATCACAAAAAGAATATGGCCCTTAAATCTAAAGTACTTTGTACTTTTATAATCTTTATTGAGATGCAGAATGCATAATTTACTCGCTTATCTTAGCAAAGGTTTCTAATCTTTATTGGGCGCATCCTCATGCTCATTAGCTTTTATACAGTGCCTTTTGAGATGATTTAACCCCTATATCAATTTTGGTGCATTCTAACTCAGTTATTATTGTCACATAGCTGAATTTCAGTTTTTCTTGGGTCTATTGGGCGCATCCTCCTGACATGTTCAGGTTAAGGGTGCTCCCATCTTGACCCCCCAAATCCCGCTTGAGTAGGACTATACTGGGAGATGATGTTGTGATGTATATAATATTTTGAAACACCTGCTAGTACATTGTTCCATAGTCACGATTCCATTATCCAATACAATACAACAAATACATACTACTCGTATTGTATTTGAAAGCATAGAATTAGGAAGGGAATGGCAAAGCATTTTTCATGCATGACTATCTTATGATAGTAAGATGAGAAAAGAATGAAGAAGAATAAGGAAACCACAATTCAAAAAATTACCATCTCCGGAATGATAATGTGCCAATTCCTGTGTTGTTGAAGCAATCCTGCCGAGAACTGCATCCATCTAAATAAAATAATGAACTTCAGATATTGACAAGAACAAAAAGAAATGAAAAAAAAGGCTTCCCCACTCTTCCTTTCAAACCATCCATAAAGTTCTCCAAAGTCCAAATGATCCCTGAGATCGTCTAAAAATATACAAGCATACCTCTAAATTTCTTGCCGAAAGGCTATCATCCATGCTATTTAGTTGTCCAGTAATAACAGAGGTTGCTGTTACCCGTGCCTTTTTCCCTTGATTCAGAGCTGAAGCTTGACTGTTAAGCATATCAAACTGAGACTGTAGCTGACTAAGTTGCCGCTGCAATTGTACAGCTTCAGTTTTATATGCAAGAGTTGCGTCCCTACAATTGAAACAATATATCAGCTAACCCAGAAATAAACATCCCATAAAAACAGTTATTGCGACGATAGGTGAGTTAAAAACTGAGAACCAACATAATCTATCTTCTAGATATTCAGAAAAAGTATTGAAAAGATCCAGGCCAAAACCATTTATGCAGAAATCATTTTTAATCAACATAGATAGAATCCAGACAGGAATATGCATTTGGGAATAGCATATATTCCATCATAACAAGTGAGACCTACAACTATAAATTCCATAAAATTAGATTCTTATTGCAATAGAGTCAATGATAAATCAAAGTTGAAAGATACAGAAGAGTAATTTGCTAGGAGAATGAACAGTATAATGAAGACAGCATAATTTCACAGAGCAATGCTATTGATTTATCAAACTATTCCCCCATAAAATGTTGTAGAAAAACAAATAAATAAATAGAGAAGAGTAATAAAACAGAACACTTTGATAATACATGTCAGTTGCCACATTACCGTATTTCTTTCAATCCTTCTTCAGCCCCAAAAACAGCCTCTTGAATGTCACCCCTTGCTGAAAAGGCCAAAATACTATCATATGCCAAATCTAAATCTTCTCCCTGAAAATAGGTATAGTTAGAATGGGAAAGCAGTAAAAAGAAAGAAACAGGATAGAATTCATAAATCAGGAAGCAGTGGGAAAATACTGCATGGGACAGGCTTTATAAATGAAAGGCTTCATCATCAAGTAATAGGTATATTCTACAGGGTACAAACCTCCAGGAGCATCCCTTCTCGAAGAAATTGTTCACATCTGGATGACAAAATTCAGAGCATAATGAGTTCAATGGCCAACAAAGCAAACCTAGATAAATTTCATCAAAGTAGTCTCGTATAAAGTAGCATATTGAAGCGATAAGAAGAAGTGAGAAACATGTGTAAGAAAGATGAGTAAACTCAGGCTCTTGGTCAAGGATATAAGAAAGATAAGCAAAGATAAATCAGGAAGCACACACCATGGTAGATGCACACAAAAAAACAGAAGAAGAAATACTTCATTCTTTTGTCTTCTTTGTCATTTTGATCAGCATACTAGAGCAATTCACATACACTATCAATTCCAGTTCAGTATTGAATAATTAATACCGATTTGATCATCAAAATGCCAATTACATTGAAGGAGAGCAATACTTTCCTAATCTTGGAGCCAATAGACTGCTACCTTGTACCAGATAAGTGCATAATTGAGAGTACATTATACAGAACACTACAGTACAAAAATATGACTTCAGTTCCACTTTATGTTTTCACAATTTGATAGAGCATCAGAAAATTTACAAACCAAACAATTTCAATATCAATCAATTGAAAAGGAAAACATCATTCCATTAATTTAGATTACAGGCAAAATTAGGCACAGTTTCCAAAAGACTCAACCAAACTAAAATTTGATTTGAACTAGAAAAAAACCCTCAACTTCCTTCGAATCCCTAAATCTGGAACAGCAGGCGCTACCAATACCGATAAAATCGAAGAAAGCTCATAATGAACAAAAGGAGAAGGACATTAACGGAAAGTTTGATTACAGTGAGAGCAAAAAACGTACTGGTTAACCTCGGAAGGAGAGAGGACGTTAGAGGGGCGGAGGCTGGAGCAAATCCAATCAAGGATAGGTCGAGCGTCGTCATACTGGAAGGGCCATTCGAAGCTATCCGGGTCCAGAGACTTGTATCCTTCGTATCCCAACTCCCCCAGCAGCTCAAACAACTTCGCCCCGCTCATAATCAATGATCACGATTCACGGCCAATTGAAAAACCGGAAATGCCAAATGAATGAGAAAAACGAAAGTGGAAACACAAAGCTGTGTCTCAGATCCAGAAATCAGATGAGCTTCCTTCGACTAATAAAGATGGAAAGAGCGTGCTTTGGGGCGGGCAGATTGGAAGAGAGGTGAAGCTTGCTCTAGAGAATCAAATAAACCGATCGATCAGTCAGTGTAGATTTGAAATTTCCGTTTTCAGGGTCGGAGATTTTGGAATTGAAATGAAAAATGACATTGGGATAGTGGTTTGAGAAAGTAGCCCCCCTGCTAGAGCAATTGGATCATTCATTGAGTTGGGCCAATACTGTGGGCTTTATCAGAATAGATTGGGCTAAACTTTGGAATGATGGTGCAAGGCCCATTAAAGATTTTGAAAAAGGAATTTTCGAAGTTTTGGATAATAAAAGCAACCTTAGTTAGCTATTGAGAGTAGAAGAGATTTCAGCTTTGATTGCATTTGTCGATTCTCGAGGTCAACGTGATAAATCCACCAAACTATATCTAATTTCTGAATTATTTAGGTCAAAAGTGAAGTTGAGCCTTCATCTCATCATTAAGATTTAAGAATGACGTGAAAATTAACTTTGACATAATACGAGTAAGGCGTGAAAATGATCTAACCGATTTTAAGGAAATGAAAATTGAAACATGACCTATAGCTTATATCGAAACTTGTTATATGCATGAGAAAGACAGTAATAGAAGCTTGTAGGAAGAAGAAAGCAAGCCAATTAAAAATAATACTCCGTATTGAAAGAAATAAATACATGCATGAGAATTGAGAAAGGCTTTTGGGTGTGCTTACAAGGCAAAATCAGGACGCCGGGCAAGCACTCGATTACAAGATGAAGAGGAGCACGTGGTGGAGCACAGCGCAGCGCCGGGGACCACCAACGCTCTGGCCTGTTGCTGTTTTTTCTTCCTCTCGTCCCCATCCGCCATACCCTCAATCTCCTTTTCATAAGCAACATGGTGAATAATTGAAGGATTGTTGGGACGTCTTTTTGGTGTTACAAAATACACCATATTAGTTTTCTCCTTTCCTTTTACTTTTGTATTAGTAGTGTAGTGTCCAAAAGGAAATAGCCAGTTTACAAGTATGCTAGATTGCTAGTGTTATTTTTGTCAACTAATCAAGTTGAACTCTTATGGATCATCGATCCAAGAGAAATTAACTTTGGTTTAGTGGTTGTTGAGGAGTTACGTACCCCATGACTTTGATGGTAGAAAGGTGTGTGTTGAAGTCTCAGTGAGTTGATATATAGGTGTCGTGCACACGTAAGGCTAATACATAAGTCTAGTGGATTTCATGTTACAATTACTTTGCAATAGAAGAACTACTCATCAAGTTTATATAGTAGTCTATTGTAGTCTTAATTTTTTTCATGTAGAACAATGGCATTCAACGTACATGTAGCTTAGCAAGCTAGAATTCTCTGGAGGGGGCGGACCTCGGACAACGGATTTCGAACTTCGTACAGTTTAACATATCATATATAAAGCATATCAAATATATAAAGTACACAAAAGTTAAATTAAAGATATCAATTAAGCTACACTTGTTTTTTTTTGGTAGAATAAGCTACACTTGTTATTTGCTATAGAATAATGACATCTATGAGTGTCTGAACTTTGAGAATGATTTAAAATAGCTTCATTATCAATAGTTGAAAACACTTGCTCTCAATTATTACCCCTAAGCTAGCACTTAGTCATTCATCTCTCATTTTGGTTCTCAAATCACTCTGCATATGTTTCATGTCAAACCTAAAAAAGTTCACCTATACGAAAGTGGAGAGTGAAGAATAAAACCAAACAAGAAACTTCCCACTTTGGATGTCCTACGATTCTGCCAATTTAGAAACTAAGGAGAAGGACATGGTTCACTAGGTCAAACAAGCGAGAACTATCAAGCGATAAAGTACGTTAAGCATCAAGAAGATACTCTCAAGCTCTTGTTCCTAGTCTTACAGAAGTTTGGCTAATCGGGATAGGAATAGGGTAGCTATGTATTTGTAGAAGTTGCTCAGCTGTCAAAGACGTGTTTTTAGAAACTCCACTTACTTTGAGAGGAAGAAGTGCAGTTTTAAGCCTTTTTGAAAAATACCTCTCCATTTTAATTCAATCCACAACAACCTATCAATTTAAACAAACAATAAAAGTTCTCAAATCACAATAAATAACAATGATCAAATCTAGATATGAAAAAAAAATCCCTAAGGAAAACATTAATAAATGCACACCAAATTGAATTCACAACAAGTCAATAAACAATAAAATAATAAATGGCGACTAATTACTAATTAGACAAAAGAAAGAAATTAAACCTAAAAAGAAACTAATTAACTACTCAACAATTAGCCAAAATAAAGACACCAAATTTGAATCTAATTGTTTTTAATTAAAAGCCCCAAAGTACAATTTCTCTATAGGAAACCCAAAATAAATTCAAAAAGCCTAAAAAAATTCAAAGCGGTCACTTATGCTTCTCATTTCTTCTTCTCCACAACTCTACTTTCTCATACCAGTTTGCTCCATCCTAACGATGACGACGGAGAACTTTCATCTTCTTCAGTTCTCTGGAAGTCTGCCCTGCTCTATTTTCTTCTTCTTCACCCCACCATCCCCCTACCCTAGGGTAGGGCCTCTTCAAATACCCCTTTGAATGACTACTATCTAACCTAATTAACACTTCATGTATGCCTTAAGATTAGCAAGTCAAACGAGCTATCCCAAATCACATCCTTATAGAAATTTAGTCCTAACAAATCATGCCAATGAACATGAATCTATGACCATATTAAAGGGCTTAAAACATATACAGCCCCCTGTACTTGTGCAAATTTGTCAGATAGACACCTCACCTTTGGTTTGGACCTATTGAGCACTTAAACTTAACAATTTGGACCTATTAAACACCTGATAGCTGACGTGGCGAAGTACGTGTAAGTCAAACGCACATATACAACCCCCTGTACTTGTGCAATTTTTTTTTCTTTTTGTATTTTTTTTATATTTTCTGATTTTATTAAAATAATGGTGTTAAAGATTGGGCTTATGTGACATCTTATGTGGCAAAATAAGCTTATGTGGCACACATCTGGACAAAAAATTGGAATATGTCAGCATGCGTGTGTTACACTCAACGAGATTGTCAACGACCAAGTGTTTAATAGGTCCAAATTGTTAAGTTTAAGTGTTCAATAGGTCCAAACCAAAGGTGGGTGTCTATCTGACAAATTTGCACAAGTACAGGGGGCTGTATATCTTTTAAGCCCATATTAAAGACAATTGAACCTATAAATTGATAGTTGTATTTGTACAAACATAGCTTGAGCATAAGCCTAACATATAAGTGCTCTATGTGGTTTCAACCAAAGCCAATTCACAATCAATAAAACAACTTACCAACCTTTTACACTAGATTTTTTATCCTCCCACTTTCAATGTAAAACTTTATTTGTGTGACTTTGTGCCAAATCTAGAAATCACAATTTCTCCTTCTATTGAGGTATAACATATATGGATTTTCCACTAAAAGTGGGAGGATAACAATGAAATTCTAGACTGATGCTTGTTGATTTGGAAAGGCATTCATCCCAAGAGGTGGATCATTCATTGTTGGCTTGCCACTTTAGAAAGGCTTCCAACTGCATATAAGCTACAAAGAATTGGTAACACCCCTAATTGCTCTTGTGTCCTTTGTAGAGCTGGTATTGAACATTAAGCTCATATTTTGTTTGATTGCAATTTTTTTTAAAGCAATGGCAGATAGAGTCATGAATTGGATTGGGATAGGAATAAGGTTTGCTTCCATCAAAGATTTATGGTCTTGGTTCTTAGCATGCACTCAAAGAAAGAATAACATCTTTCAGGCTAAGTTTTTTTGCTTGCACGGGGATAATTTATTATACTTGGAGAGAGAGAGAAATGAAGTCATTTTGAGAAGAGCTAGTCCTATTCTTTTAAATTGATCTAAAAGGATAATTGATGAATGTAATTTGACATTGATAATCAAGCTTAAGTTGACAAGTAGACGTGGGCAGACTATGAGGACTCACTTACAACTTTGATTCATGCTTTTAGAAGATTCTGTGTTGGCTTTACTCCCTTTCTCTCTTTAGATGAATATGCAAACTGGGTTTACCTGAAACTGGGGATTTTTAATATTCAGGAAAATTTTGATATTTTTATGTTTCGCGAAATTTGTGCCGGGATTGCTTAGCTATTAAGTAATCTCGGGTAACCTCATTTTAACAAGATTTTTATGTTATAAATTTTCTAGTTATCAAAGTTATCCATTAGTTCGTTTCTTAGTCATTAAGTAATCTCGTTTCTTAATAAAATGAAGATAAACTTGTAAAAGTTTTGATCTTGTCCTTTTTTTAGATATTCGTGACATGTTCTCTCTATCTTCTCAATCAATGTGCCATGCTTATCTTTCTTTCTCAATATTTGTGTCATATCTTCTAGATTTGTGTGTCATGATCTTTATCTCTTATACAAGTCGAATTCAAGCTGTCTTCTTCCATTTCTTCTATATAAAGTCATCCCTTCCCTTCCATATTTCACCTCCCTCCCCCTCCCTCTCATTTTGTTGTTTCCTCGGTCCTCACCACCTTCTTGCTTGTTGTTGGTTGCCCTTTCCACCGGAAGACAAGGCTCGTCCTTCTCCTGCTCTTTGGTGAGTTGTTCTTTCTTGTTGGATGGCGTGAGATGTGGGTATATTAAGGAGGTTTTTATGGATGGTTTTTGTGTCCAAGTTGGTCATGGGTGATGGTGTGGGTGGTACATAGGTGAAAGAGGCGGTGTTGTGGAAATTGTGGTTTTATGTAAAAGTTTGGAGTCATGGTGGTGAAATCATGGTTATTTGATTAAAGGGTGATTTTGAACTTGATTTGGTGAGGAGTTCTTGATTAGATTTAACCTCCATGATAGATAAACAAGACTAGGTGAGAGTTTCAGTTGTTTTGTAGAAGATTTGTATTTATGTGAGTTTTCATGTTAAAACCAATTAGGTGAAGTGGTTAACTAGGCACGAAAGTCAATTGTTGGTTAAGGAGTTATGTAAGGTCAAATTGTCCAACCAAGGATGTGTATGGAATAGCAAACTTGGATATACTCTAATAAGAGTTAGGCTATTATCAGATTAGGTTACATTGAGGGCTAGAGTGATTCCGAGTCTAAACCTTTATTGTGCTTTTTAAGCCTACGTTCTCTTTCCACTTATAAAATCTTGTATTGTTGTTTAGGAAATTATTCATCAAGTTGTATTTCATTTGTGTAGTTGGAATCCAAGTCTAGAGGTAATTCGCTTATGACTTGCTCGGTTTCTATTCAATTCTTGTTAGATTTCATGACGTGCTTGTAGGATTGGTTTTGGGGAACTAGTCCATAATTGTTTGTTTTCTGAAAAAGTGTTGACTAGTATGTGATATGTGTGCAAACGGATTTCAAAGTGTTTTCATCGTATTTGAAGTTTTGAAACGTTTTCTCTGTGTTGGCATCGTACTCGACATGACCCATGTGCGTAGATTGTCATCGAGGGAGTGATGTCTATGTATGGACTCGTGTGGCAGTCGTGTCCCTTTAAAACTAAAAGTTATTTGTATTTTTGGCAAGTGCTCCAGTGGAGACTTGACCATGGGTTAGAAGTATTGATATATCGTGAAGGGTGAGAGGTCGCGCCTCGGCACTGGACGTAGGGTTGATAAGCGTCATAGAATTGGAATGCAATGGTAAATGAAGGGTTGCATTACCACGTAGGAACTTGTGTGTGTGTGTGTGTGAAAGTGTGGATGTGAAAATGTGCATATGTGTGTGTGTGTGTTCGTGTGTGTGGCTAATGGGATGTTAGGTATGGTCCGTATGGATTTAGAATTGATATGCGTTGTGTTGGGTTAATTTTGCATTTTAATTTGGTGTTTTAGGAACTTGATTGGTTTTAAAACGTCTTACTAGTACCGTATGATTTGTAGCTTGGATTAGAATATTAGCTGACCCCTCGGGGACTTATTTTTCAGTTGCATGTATGAATTAGGAACAGTGATGGAACCTCAGCTGAGTGGTGAAGCGGAATGTTGATGCGCATGTCAATAGGATCAGGTTGGTTATGGGAGTTTTAGTTTATATTGTTGGGCTTGTTAAAAAATTTTAGCGTTAATTTGAGAATTATGTTAGTAGGGTTGAAAATGTTATGTTCCGAGAATGAGTTTCATGCATGTTTATGTCTTGTTTTTATAATTATAAGTTGGATGTTTTCTTTGTGTTTTCTTGTGGTACCCGAGTTGGAAGATCTGAGTGAACTTGTTCTCATATTAGCTTGTGTGGACCCATGTGTGGTCTACTACTGAGTAGTGCCCCGGTATAAAGACATGGTGATGATAGGATTTCGAGTAGATCTTGTTGTTGCTAGTCCCTCAATCACTTGTTGTCGAGCGGAGGAGGTTTGATTCTGTACATGTCGAGCGGAGGAGGTTTCGAGGAGGTTTGATTTCGAGTAAATTCTTGTATTGTTTGACCCTCTTGATTTTTTTACTATTCTTAATTGATTTTAGGGTAAAGTTATCCCTCGTATATATGATTACTATTTAATCCCATTGCTTTTGCTCAACGCCCTTAGCCTCCATGGACCTGAATTGGTGAGTAGAAGGATCTTTCGAAAGATGGCTCGACGGAACTTAAGAGGTGCCAGACGGAATTGGCTTCACTCCTTAGAACTCGGCGCGCCCTTGGCTCCCTACTCGGCGTCGGTGTTAGCCTGGCCATGCTCATGATGCGACATAGTCACATCAATCGCGCTTTATCCAAGGTCACTCTGTCTAATGAGCAGCTATGTTCACCTCTCCTCTTCTAACCCGAGGCACAGATCCTTTATTTGTCTCCTACGTGCAATGTGCACATTTTCTATACGTGTTTTTTAATGGGAGCGAGGAATCTTTCCATGGATATCTTTTTTGGGCCTTTTCGGAGGCCTTCCCGCATGCAGGGCCTGCAGAGTGCTTTGATGTCATCATTCTGTAACGTAGGTCAGCTTTTTTGCCTGCTATCAACACTAAGCTATTACAAGGAGAAGGAATGAAATTCATAACTTATGATTTATTTCAAAAGATTTAGATACATTGTAATTTGCTATAGTTTTAGTCTTTTAGATACATTGTATCTCGCTAAAGTTATGACAAAATATTTGGAAGACAACAACCACCCAATGCAGCAGTTGTCTCGCCCATTCTGAGGCATAATTAAACTTGGTTCAAAATCAAAGTTCATGCTAAGCGGTGGGCATTTTTAAAAGTCATACAATCTAACCGTTAAAAAAAGTAGCCGTTCGGTTCAGTTATCAATTCAAAAAAAAAGGAAGGGTCATGCTTTATTTGTCTGCTGGGCCCCGCTCTGATAATTAAATCAAATGGTGGACGGAGTTAACCCTCGCGGCCTTCCTATCATCCAATGCCACGAGTGCTCGACGATTTTCAACTTTACCTCCGTTTGCTTTCCAAACTCCACACGGGGGGGAACGGGGTGTGCATGTTTTGTTAATTTTCGTTCACGTGACAAGTCGCTCTTTGTACAAGGGGCTCTTTCGTAAAATGAAATGAACATTAGAATAAATAGTTTTTTTCACTATTGTAAGATTACCGTTATGATTGTTCAACGTTTTAATCTTTCCTAATCATCGTTGAAATTTTAATTAAAGCGGTGATGGTGGTCAATTTGTCAACTTTACATATTGATTACATTGTATGATATATTCTTATCGACCATATATATTGATGTACGAAAAACTTAAAAAAGAGGATATTTCCATACATTTGAGTATCATCAAAATAACAATAAAAAAGAAAGTAAAATTAGAAAATGTCAGAATTTTTACACAAATTGGGAGCTACAAGCCTACAATGGTGTTATATACCAGTCTTGATTTTTTTTTATAATTCTTAATGTAATATTAAATATTTTAGCAGATTTGTTGGGAAATTCAATCACCTACTAGCAATAACTAGTTAAAGTCCCGTTATATTCATGGTATAATTTTACTAAAAACTATACAATTTTAGATTGTACTCCATATTTTAATTGAATATATTTATAAATATTTTTTCATTATTTGTGGAGATCTTGTCCAAATTTAGATTGAAATTAAAAATATCGATTTTACTTTTTATTGAATATTTTTAAATAATATTTTCTTATTTTTTTAGAAACACTAATATGTATAAAATACTTGGTTTTTTTATAAAGATAATAATAATTCGGATAGGTTATCTACAAAGCATAATATAATTTATTAAAATATTTTTTTAAATTTAATTTATTAAAATTATATATTAGGGTTCTTATCTTTTACTCTATATAATAATAAGAATGTTTGTAAATATGAAAAATACAATATAAAGATTAGTATAGAAGAGAACATTGTCCTTGATTTAAGAGATAAAATATAGAGAAAATTATCTATGTATTATTTTGCAAAATTCAATCCATCTATAAAGTTGTTTTTCATACTAAATTTACATAATGAAGAAATAAAATATAAAGGAAATTAATGTATATGAAAATTTACAAAATTCAATGTATTAATCAACCTATCATCCATATTAAATTACAAAAAAATAGAGATAAAAAAATTTAAATGTAAGGTGGGGCTAGATAAAAAAAATTCTATATTTACATAAATAAAATAAAAAGGAAATTAAGAAAAATGTAATGTAAATTTTTTATCAAAATTCAATTTAAGCAAGTATTCATTAAGATTTGTGAATTTTTATTTTTTTATTTTATGAAACTTTGATTTAAGAAAAAATATTTAATATAAATGCATAAATAGATAAAGAAAATCTAATTTTATTAATTTAAATTAAAATTTGATTTTTTTGACATTTACAAATAATCTTAGTCATCAACATAAAATTATATCTTTTTCTCAAAATAAAAATATATCAACATAACAAAATTTATTATTTAAAATTATATCATTATATAGATATAAATTTTATACTTGGAGCTCAAGCCTTATTAAAAGATAAAAAAATATATATTAAGACCCTAAAATCTTGTTAAGAGATAAAAATATTAAATTAATATGGAAAATATTATTTCATAGGAATTTATGTACATAAAAATTATATAATATGTTATCTATTTTAGTAAATTAATACATAATGCATAGATAGAAAATTATATACATAAAAAATTATATAAACATGTTATCTATTTAGTATATATGGCAAGAATACTATAAGTTGTTACAAAATTTATTAAAATATAATTTCACATTAATTTATTCAAAAATGCCACGTGGCGTAAATTTTACAACAGACTTGGGTTTTGCTTTATAATGTACTAGGGTAGATATATAGCAGCAACACAGATCCACAAAAGAAATTAGAAACAAACAATAACAAGAACATAAGAGATTTGTTGACCCAGTTCGTCAGAATGACTACGTCTGGGGGTACTACCAAGCCAAGGATATCCACTAGATCTGAGACTTACAATGATTACAAGACCTCAGTCTAACCTAATCTCTCTAGCGCTCTGATTTTTCCCTCTCTCTGCTCTCTGGTTTCAGCACACCAATTACAATAACCTAGTTGGGTTTAAAATTTTAAATAGAGAAAACAAGGCCTAAAGATAGAAATAAGATATTACAAGATATATGCAAGGATAGAATACTCCCATATCCCCTAGATATTATTCTCTCCTAATATCCCATATCTTTTACCCATTAATGATAGAAAATCTTATCTACCAAAAATAACCCGAAGCCTAAGACACGAAACCCTCGGAAATCCGACGCGAAAACAACATGCCAAGCGGCGCGGACGCCCCCCAGGCAGCGCAGGCGTGCTCCACTGAAGCGCGGTCGCGCTCCCAAGAGCGTGGGCGCGCTCCCGCCACTCCTACCGCGCTCGGCTTCTGTTGCTCCAACGCGGGCACCAGCATGGTGCCGCGGTCACGCCCCCCAGCTCCAAGCCCGCGTCGGCGGTCTTCTCTCGAGCCCTTTCGTTCCATCTTCGCTTCATCTTTTTCGCCTTTATCTCTATTCCGCCTAATCCCGAATCAGGCTCCATAATCCCAACAATCTCCCACCTGGAGACTGATTCCAATTGTAATTGTCTTCTTCTTCAGCAGAGTCCTTCAGTCTTGGTAGTGTCGGGCCTCCAACTTACGTCAGCCCGTTTGAAGCCTTGCAAGGCCTCAGTTCCTCCTCTTCAACCATGTCAGCCCACCTGACTTTCTTGCCAACTGCACAGTCATTTGGCTTAGCCAAGTCAGCAAACTTCGGATAGAACTCAGAGGATGAATCTCTATCAAGTTCTTCAATGATCTCTCGACCATCGGTTCGCGGCTCTTTCTTCTAGGCCTCCTGCCTACTAGAAACCACTGCCGTACTCCCACCAGAACTTGTGGAACTCAGAATCAATACATCATCATCATCTCCAAGATAATCTGATGTTGTATTTTCTGACTCCTTTGCTCCTGATGCTTGACACTCATTCTTGTAGTAAACAAATTCACCACAATTTCAGCACTTGATCTTGCTCTTGTCCTTGGTGACCTTCTCCTTCCCTTTGGAATTCGACCCACCATGACAAGATTTGTCCTTATTCCCTACATTCAAAGCTGATACAGATGCAGGGGCTGTTTCTTTCCTACGAATCTCTTCGCTCATCACCAAATCCCTCACATCATCAAACTTAAGTTTCCCTTTACCAACTGAAGCACTAACAATTGTAACAGTGCCGCTCCAACTTTCAGGCAAAGAAGAAAGTAGAATTAGGGCTTGTACCTCATCATCGAATTCAATCTCAACCGCCTCCAGTTGTGCAATCATTGCGCTGAATTCGTTCAAGTGCTTGGATACTAATGTGTCCTTCCGCATCTTCTGGTTGACCAACCGCCTTATCAAGTGCACCTTGTTCACCGCCGATGGCTTCTCATACAATGCAAATAAGATCGAAAGCAGTTCCTTGGTCGTCTTAGCCTTCACCGTGTGATGGGCTACGTTCCTGGACAAGGACAAATGAATTGCACTCATCGCCTTCCGATCCAACAGGTTCCACTCATCATCCTTCATGTCCGTCGGCTTCTCTCCAAGAGGCAAGTGAAGATCTTTACCATAGAGGTAATCTTCCATCTGCATCTTCTAGAAGCCAAAGTCTGTCCCATCAAACCTCTCCACTGGGATCTTTCCACTCAATGCCATCGTAGGAACCTGCAACTCTAATACCAGTTGTTGGGAAATTCGATCACCTACTAGCAATAATAGCGGCAATACAGATCCACAAGAGAAATTAGAAACAAACAATAACAAGAACACAAGAGATTTGTTGACCTAGTTCGTCAGAATGACTACGTTTGGGGGTACTACCAAGCCAAGGATATCCACTAGATTTGAGACTTACATGGATTACAAGACCTCAGTCTAACCTAATCTATCTAGCGCTCTAATTTTTCCCTCTCTCTACTCTCTCGTTTCAACACACCAATTACAATAACCTAGTTGGGTTTAAATAGAGAAAACAAGGCCTAAAAGATAGAAATAAGATATTACAAGATATATGCAAGGATAGAATATTCTCATATCCCCTAGATATTATTCTCTCCTAATATCCCATATCTTTTACCCATTAATGATAGAAAATATTATCTACCAAAAATAACCCGAAGCCTAAGACACGAAACCCTCGGAAATCCGACGCGGAAACAACACGCCAAGCGGCGCGGACGCCCCACTGAAATCCCAGGAGCGCGGGCGCGCTCCCGCCACTCCGACCGCGCTCGGCTTCTGTTGCTCCAGCATGGGCACCAGCATGGTGCCGCGGTCGCGCCTCCCAGCTCCAAGCCCGCGTCGGCGGTCTTCTCTCGAGCCCTTTCGTTCCGTCTTCGCTTCTTCTTTTTAGCCTTTATCTCTATTTCGCCTAATCCCGAATCAAGCTCCATAATCCCAACAAGATTTACATTAGGTATTTTATAATATGGATAATTGAAAAGAAATCTGTTTTAATATACTAAGCACAAAGGAACACAAAGGAGTCCTACATTGATGTAACCACATATAATATCAATTGTACTTCAAATCCGCCATATGTCTTGCATCACCAATAGAGTTGTCAAAAACTGACCTAACCTGCTAACCCGACCCGACCCGCCCGATAATTTTAGGATTAAGACCCGAAAATTTGAACCTGAAACCCGAAATAAACTGAACCTGATAGAACCCGAAACCCGAAACCCGTTGGGTTGACCGATTTAATATATTTATAGAGTTTTTTAAATTTATTTTGAAACTTATAATATATTTTATTATTAAAATAAATGAAAATAATATATTATAATTAAATATTATTATTTAATTAAAAATTGATTTTAATAATCATAAGAAAAAAGGAGATTTTAGACCCACTGGTTAACCTGACCCGATCGAAAACCCGCTACAATCCGACCCGATTGACCCGTGACCCATAACGAATCGGAACCCGATTTAACCCGAATCCGCCCGACCCGACCCGATTGACAGGTCTAATCATCAATAATTATTAGGGGTATTTTAGTTTTGCACTTATTTATTAATATTAATACATTATTTCCAAAAAAAGTCTTTTAATGAAATTTCTGTAGTTATTTTCTATCATAACTATAACTTCAACCGGAGGTTAAAAAAGTTATTAAATGACACATGTCACATTTAGATTGGACCACACCACCCATTTTTTTTAAAATAATTTTTTATTTTTGGATATGATAAATTCTTATCCATGATTTTAGAATATAGGATAGAAAATCTCATTATTAAACAATCTTTTATTTTTGGATATGAATATATGATAGATAAGAAGATCATTAGGATATTTTTTATGCTATCATACAAATTCTAGAATATTTATTTTATTTTTAGATAAAATCGTTTTTAACTAAGATATCTTAATTGAATAGTTATCTTTGTAACCGTATATTACAACAATC
This sequence comes from Fallopia convolvulus, assembly GCA_964016875.1. Taxonomy (NCBI): domain Eukaryota; kingdom Viridiplantae; phylum Streptophyta; class Magnoliopsida; order Caryophyllales; family Polygonaceae; genus Fallopia; species Fallopia convolvulus. The sequence goes on from OZ024729.1 coordinate 25,129,607, forward strand.
TTCTTGTCAATTTGGTGATTATTATAATCCAATCATTTGTTACCTTATATGAAAAGATCTTGATTAGTTATATGATAATTGCGTTAACTTTTTACACTGATCATAACAAAAATTTATATTTAAGCATTTACATAATTATTTTTATCGGATAATAAATATATTTGAAAATATTTTATTATTAATATTTTATTTAAGAAAATACCGTACAAGGTACGGGAATACATACTAGTTACTAAAACTAAAGCCGAAGCAATTTATGCCACCACATTGCGCCACATCACGCCTTTATTAAAATAATAGTTTTTTTGTAGTTAATTATGCAAAAAAAATATCTCCAAGTAAACATAAAAATAAAATAATATCTGTAAAAATTTATCTCTAAATAAACATAAAGATAAAATAATACTATTATATTTTACCAATATAGATAAAAAAAAGGACATTATATTTCTTATATTTGTAAAAGGTAAATTAAAATAATATGTACATGTGGTCACATATATATCTTTGAAATAAAAATAGCCATATAAATGATAATACCTTTGAAATATCTATCTATTTATAACTATCTATTAAAGTCGAACCTTTTCGAGCCACTAGAACAATTCTGGCCCCCACCTTATATTTAAAAAGTAATTTTTTATTCTTATTATTTATAATTTTTTTCTTTTAAATTTTCTAAAAATCTATCGAATTTTTATGGAAACTAACATTCTAATACATTTCATAAAAATTAAAAGAAAGGAAAAATAAAACATAAGATTCTTTTAATATATAATGATAGATTGTTATCATAATGAGGTAGGAAAATATTTTTACTATTAATCATCTATTACTAATAGCTAAAGCCGAAGTAAATTTTGCCACCATATTGCGCCACATCACCCCTTTATTAAAATAATAATTTTAAATAGTTAATTATGTAAAAAAAAGTTATCTCCAAGTAAACATAAAGATAAAAATAATATTTGTAAAAATGTATCCTCAAATAAACATAAAGATAAAATAATATTTGTAGATTTGACTAATATAGATAAAAATGGATATTATATTTATAAAAGATAAATTTAAAAAAAAAGATAAGAAAAATATGTACATGTGATCACATATATATCTTTGAAATAAAAATAGTCATATCTATCTATAACTATATATTAAAGTTGTAACTTTTCTAGCCACCACAATAATTCTAGGCCCACCTTATATTTAAAAAATTATTTATATTATTTTTTAATTAAATTCCTTTCTATTTATTTATGTGGAAAAAGCTTACTTCGAATTTTAATTAAAAATAACAAAATTTATTTTATCTTTATCTTTTTATCAATTTATAAAAAATATTTATCTTAAATCAAATTTTGATTAAAAAAAAGTAAAAATTTAAATATCTATATTATTACTTACCTAAATTATATTCTTATAAAAAATTTATATTATCTTTTCCTTAATTTCCTCTTTGTATTTTTATGTAAATATAAAAGATTTTTTATCTTTAAAGAAATTCTATATTTTTATCCTTTCTTATTAATTATCTTTTTAATTTTTTATTGAAAAGATTTTTAAATAATTGAATTTGATTAATTTATTAATGTCATATTTATCATATAAAATAAGGAGTGTTTATAGCCCTTGGATCAAAGTGATCCAATGGCTGATGTTTTATCTCTTTTAGGGGCGCGGTGACATTTTGGTAATTTCTTAGAAATTACAAAAGTGCATCGTTATTGTGAAAAAGTGCATTGCTAAATACAAAAAGTGCATTAGTAAGCCGAAAAAGTGCAAGCAAAAATGAAGCCAGCAGGGCACGCGCTCCATGTTCGGTTCATTGTAAAAGTGCATCGTTATGGTGGAAAAGTGCATTGCGAATACCGAAAAGTGCATTACTAAACCAAAAAAGTGCACCATCTTGGGTGTCCAATTGACTCAATTCTGATTTAACTCAATCACCCAAAATATTTGGGTTTAGTAATGCACTTTTTGTATATAGTAATGCATTTTTTCACCATAACGATGCACTTTTATAATTTTCGATAAATTATGAAAATGTCACCGCGTCCTTAATTTCCGAGAATATCAACTCTTGGACCAAGGAGATTCATGGGTTCTAAATGCTCCTTATTTTATAGGATAAGGAGTTGTTTTATTTCAACCAAACTCTCCATAACTATGCCCACACTTTTTTAATTAATATGGACCATGTTTTTAATTCTAGAATTTATATTAACTTTTAGATTTACATAGATTAATTTTTCATTCACAAATATGACAACTTTTAAATTTTCTATCCATAAGCATGATGATTTTTATATCGTTTTTATATTAATAAGTATGGCAATTTTTTTAAGTAATATCGGTATAGATATGTTATATTTTACAATATATTAATTTCTATTCATAAGTATGTTTATTTTTTATATTACGGATCCCTTAATAAATAAATAAAAAATTATTGATACCTTAATGTTAAACTAGTTAGTCGGGTCAGTTCAGTTTCGGTTGAGTAGAAGTTCATGTCAGTAAAATTTACGGGTTGATTGAGTCAATTCATTGAGGTTTTTGTGCGGATTCGCGTCAACCCAATGAGTTAAGAACGTCAACTTTTGCATGATTATTACATAAATATTATAAATAATATTTTTAAGAATAAGATAATATTTGTATTCATTTTAATAATAAAAGATATTATTATAATTAACTTAAATGTTTATAATATTGTTTTATTATATAAATTATAATACATATATCATATTTAAATAATATATTACAATTTTTATTTAAAAAGTCCCCGGGTAAGGTCCGGGTCATCAACTAGTAACTATATACTAAAGCGGAGGTTAAAAAATTATTAAAAGACACATGCCGCTTTTAGATTGGACCACACGACCTTTTTATTAAAACCAATCTTTGGCAAAATAATTAAGTTTAATATAAAGATAGTGTAATGTACGTATAATCTTATATCACTATAATCAATCGATAGAAAATCCCATTCTTAATTTTAAATAAATAATCTCTTATTTTTGGATATGATAAATAAGAAGATTATTAAGATATTTTTTATTGTATATATTATTCAAATATTAGGATATTTATTTTATTTTTAGATTGAAATGCTAGGTTTAGATAATTAAGTTTAATATAAAGATAGTGTAATGTACGTACAATCTTATATCACTATAATTAAGTTTATTTTGAACGGTCCTATGTATATAATAAATTGACAAGTTTTTATCTTATTACTTATCTATTTTTATAATTAAATAAATTATCATGTTTTGGATATTAGTTTAATTCGTGATACTAATAAAATATTATTGTTTCAAATAAACAACTTTTATAGTTTATTGATTTTAAATATTTATTCAAAATTTATATGTAAGCATTTACATGATTATTTTTCTCGAATAATAAATATATTTGAAAGTATTTTATTATTAATGTTTTATTTAAGAAAAATCCGTACAAGGTACGACAATACATACTAGTACACCCATATTTCATATCCTTACATTGTTATTTTAATTTTAATTTATTGAATTTAAAAGATAAACTAATAAGATTCTTAACATGAGTTGTAACCTGTAAGGATGTGAATAAAAAAACTAAGGATTATAAGTTAATGTGAATAATTTAAAATAGTGTATCGCTATAATAAAAAAGAAAACGGATTGGATTGAAACAAATGAGATTTAGGGCGTGTTTGATTGTAAATTATGAATACGTAAATGAAAAGAAAACCAATTTATTTTACATTGTTAAAAAAATCGTTTTGAATTGTGACTCATTATTTCCATACAAAAATAGATTTGCAGTTTTTTAACGGGAAAGCTATATACACACAAAAAAATTTCCCCGCGCACAAGATTTGGCTCGCTTCATAATGCGAGCCATCTACGGATATCCGAACGGATTTTTTACAAAAGCGGTAAAATGACACGCTTCATGAAGCATGATGCAATATGGTGTGATTTCCTTACCCAATCCAATATTCTTTTACATATATAGGTTCCTCTCGTCGATAGCTTCGATTTGATAGGTAATAAGCCCAAATCCGACATCCGAGCAAAAAGTTATGAACGTTTTAAGATTGGACATACGTAAACTGCTTTAACACGATGTTTTATTTGGGGTAAGATTTAAGATAAGGCTTAGTATATAATATTTTGGTGGGAAATTCCTTTTGGTGCCTCTATATTTTTACCTTTTCCTTTTGGTGCTCAAGAAAAAAACTTATTCCTCTTGGTACCCTTGAGGTTTTGGCTTTTCCCGTTGATGCCCCTCTCCGATTCAAATTAGCCAATTTCAAGCTTACCATTATGTTCATCACCCTTAAATTAGTAGGATTTGACTATTAAAACATCAAAATTCATAACCAAATTACATTAATTTGAATTTTTAAACAATTTTGTAAACAACCCCTTAAAATAGAGGATTGTTTAAAAATTCAAATTGATCTAGTTTGGTTATGAATTTAAGTGTTTTAAGAGTTGAATCCTACTAATTTAAGGGTGATGAACATAATGGTAAGCTTGAAATTAGCTAATTTGAACCGGAGAGGGACATCAACGAGAAAAGCCAAAACCTCAGGGGTACCAAGAGGAATAAGTTTTTTTCTTGAGCACCAAAAGGAAAAGGCAAAACCTTAGGGGCACCAAAAGGAATTTCCCTATTTTGGTAGAGTTTAGGTTTATCGTAAGTATTAGGGATTATGGTTAGGGTAAGGCTTTAAGGTAGGGTTTTGGGGCTAAGGGTTAGGATTTATAGTAAGGGTTATGGTTTAATGTAGGATTTGAGTGAGGTTTGAGGTTTGGGTATAAGATTTAAGATAGAGTTTTAATGTAGGGTTTAAATTAAGGATTAAGGGTATGGTTTTAGATAAGGATTAAGGTTTATGATGGTGTTTAAAATAAGGTTTAAGGTATGATATTAGGTAAGTTTTAGAGTTTATAGGTAGGGTTAGGGTTTAGGGTAGGATTTGAGTGAGGTATATGGTTTATGATAGTGTATGTTTATAGTTCTAGGGCTTAGGGTTTAGGGTTTAGGGTTCATGGTTTAGGGTTTATCAGAGATTTGTTAACCATTTTTTTAGTTCGGTTTTCTCGTTAACCAATAACTATTTATTTAATTTTATATTATAAGAATATACTTGAACAACAATAAAGTTATCAGCTATATATTAAAAATATTATCGCTCGATTAGAATTTCAAAATAAATACTACTTTACATGATGGTTATGTTTTAAATTGTCTTTACAATATGCATTATATACATATAACCTTTTGGGAGTTAAATATAAAAAAAAACATATTTAACTAATCAATGATGGAAATATAAAATAATGTTTTCAAAATCAAATATAAATTTAAATTCCCAAAATAAGCATTTAATTCCATTAAGATAAAATATACTTAAATCATATCCTAGATAAACGACGTGTGAAATTTTTTTGCATATGTCCAATCTTTAAACGTTCATATTTTTTGCTTGGGTGTCTGATTTGAGCTTATTACCTATCAAATCGAAGCTATCGACGAGAGGAAACTATATATGTAAAAAAAATATTGGATTGGGTAAGGAAATCACACCATATTGCATCACGCTTCATGAAGCGTGTCATTTTGCCGCTTTGGCAAAAATCTGTCGGGTATCCGCAGATGGCTCGCATTATGAAGCGACTCGCTTCATGAAGCGTGCCAAATCTTGTACGCGGGGAAAATATTTGTGTGTATAAATCCTCAGCCTTTTTTAATCATTTTCCAAATATAATAATGGTTTTTTTTTTGAGAGATAATAATGGGTTTTAAAATGGTGAAGTTAATCGGTTTGACCTCTTTCTTTTCTAGATACCTTCAAATTAAGATTTTTCTTTTATCAATACCTTCAAATTTGTCCTAATCTTATTGAGATCTATCACGTGGTGTAAATTTCCCCTAACCTTACTGAGTTGTATCATGTGGTGTAAATAATGTATCGTATCGTATTTAAGTGCACAGAGTTTTGAAGTGTGTTTAATACTACGGAGTAGTATAATAGTAAGGCCAAATTGGGAAGATTGACATGGAGGATGCTTTATTTTTGGTCGAAATAGGGCATTAGTTGTCAATGGATTTGGGTCATCATCAGCAGACAATTAAAATCATATTGGGAGCCAGTGGGCAGTGGACACTCCATTATTTAATAATATTAATTGTAAGGAAATAGCAATATAAATATCCATGTTGATTGTTGAACTACAATTTTTATTTTAATGTTTGATTGAAAAAAATATTTGTACTTTTATTTTCACAAATCTTTTGCTTCAGAAAATAAATGGGTCATATATCCTGATATTAAAAATTTAAGTTTTCATCTTCTTCTCTTGGCCATCAAAATTTTAAACAATTTTAGAGAATAATAAAAGTATTTGTGATTTATCTTTACCAAAAAAAAAGTATTTGTGATTTATAAATTTTATAAGATATATATGGTAATACAAATAAGAGGCATAAGTAGTATAACATATTCATTAGATCTAATCTTAATATAAATGAGCAATAAATAGTGTAATACATAATAAATTTCATTTCTATAAAAAAACCAGCCAATACTAGTTTCAATCATATATGAGACTAACTATTTGATAGGGCAAAATCGTAATAATGTGAGTTTCTGAAAACCCAACTTTAAAGTTTGAACTATCTGACAGCTCTGCTTCGTCCTCCTCCCACTCTCTCCCAACGCTCCACTCTAAACATTCAACAGTTTTTGGAGAGAGAAAGCTCTCAGATATAGAGAACGTACGAGAACACAACTCCGAGGCGAGAGATCAGATCGAAAGGAGCAATGACTGGCTACGTAGGAATTCTAGTATCGGATCCATGGCTCCAGAACCAGTTCACTCAGGTTGAGCTTCGCAGCTTGAAGTCTCAAGTAAGTTTGATGTATCCTTCTTTGATTGTTCGTTCGTTCTTATACTTTTCCAGAGATTGTGCTTTGTGTCCTCAGATCTTACAATCCTATCGCGATTCTGTTTGCAGTACCACACTATGAGGAGAGAGAGTGGACCTCTCACTCTCGCCGATTTGGCTTCCAAGATGTCAAAACTTAAGGTCGTCGGAGAGAACCTAACTGAAGAAGAGAGAGATTCGTTCATTCGAACCTCCTACGAGAACGTCTGCCAAGAAGTCGATTTCGAGTTGTTTCTCAGGGTAATCGATCTTCTTCTTCGTATTTTCCCCTATTACACTGTTCGATTGCACTTTTCTGCTTGTTTTAATCGGAGGATAAATCGAAATGGTTGAACTCAAAAATAGACTGTTATCTGTAGCTCTAATTGATGAAAAGTAGGAGAAACAGGAAACCTGTTCACTGCTGATCATTGGCCATCTAATTGAAGGCGGATTAAGTAAAGAAGAAATCAGGCATCGTGATCAGCCACTCTACATGTTTATCAATTTGAATGTGCACATTGAAAGAGTGGAAAGATGAAAAAAAAAGCGAGAGAATGTTCTTTTTTTAATTAAAAAAATCTTTAAAAGCTGCATTAGTGGATTCTGAATCTCTGATCGACATTCCGCTTTGTTCTGTTTTGTGTTATGTTAGGAGTTTATCGATTTCATATTGTTGGTTGAAACTATGAATGTATTTCTAAGGTAATTTTTCTCTTTGATTTCACACTTCTTAGAGGCATTGCTTTTGACATGGTAGGTGTATCTGAAGCTGCATTCCCACGCCAATTCAAAAATGGGAACTCCAGCAAAGAACTCATCAGCATTTTTGAAGGCTGCAACAACTACGTTGCTCCACACAATAAGTGAATCAGAGAAGGCATCTTATGTTGCACACATCAACAATTATCTTGGAGAGGACAAGTTTCTGAGGCAATATCTTCCATTAGATCCTTCAACTAATGATCTGTTTGAGTTTGTAAAAGATGGAGTGCTTCTATGGTGATCACTACACTAGTCTACTTCTTCATTCCTCCTGAATCCTGATTGAAAGTTTTAACACTTGATTATGTGCTTACTTCTTTTCTTGGACAATGATCTGCAGTAAGCTCATCAACGTGGCAGTTCCAGGGACTATTGATGAACGAGCGATTAATATGAAGAGATTACTGAATCCTTGGGAGAGGATTGAGAATCATACATTATTCCTTAATTCTGCTAAAGCTATTGGCTGTACTGTAGTCAACATTGGGACTCAGGACATCATTGAAGGAAGGGTATTGTTCATCATCTCATCTCTTCCCCACACTGTTATGATTCTGGAAAAAATCCTGTCAGAGTGTGAAACCTACTTGAGCAGGAGGAACCTATTTTCCAATTCATGCTCTAATAGATATCCTAACATATTCGACTAAGAATGACTGAAAGACTTCGATGCTAACTGAAATGGGCAACTTTGCTGATTAAAAGTTTATCCTTCATTCAAAAAGAAAAATGTCTATCCTGTAAATCATAGAAAGAGATGTATATGAGCAATTGAGCATATATAATGATACTAACTAAATATTCCTTTCTAATGCTGCCAATGCCCGCTTGTTCTCTTTGTGTGGATCATTTTCTAACTTGACATTACTATTGTAAGTGAACTAATCTATAAGTGGGATTGATATTTTCCTTGTTTTTGTTCCCACAGCGCCATCTTGTGCTGGGTTTAATTGCGCAAATCATCAAGGTAGGATTTTTAACATTAATCTCAATGCATACAAATTTTTATGTTTATAAGGCCTCAGCTTGATGTGGTTAATGTCTGTCCCTTTATAGATACAACTTTTGGCAGACCTCAACTTGAAGAAAACACCACAATTGTTTGAGTTAGTTGATAGCAGTGAGGTATTGAGACACTTTCATCTTTATGAATTTTCTTTCCTTCTGGGCATTTGTACCCACATATAATTTTACTTAGGGCTCTTTATTGAAAACACGAAATTTCAGGATCTGGAAGAGTTGATAAATTTACCACCAGAGAAGATCTTGCTGAGGTGGATGAACTTCCAGCTCAAAAAGACGAGTTATAAGAAAGTAGTCACAAATTTTTCAACAGATATCAAGGTAAATTGTCTACAACTTCTTACTAATATATTTCCTTGTGTTAACCAATTGGAATCTTCCGCTCTATTTTAGTTCTTTTTTGGTTTCTAGATAGATGTCCTAAACATTAGTTATTGGGGTGTATCCTCATGCCCATTGGCTTTTATACAATGCCTTTGAGATGTATATAACCCCTATACCAATTTTGGTGCATTCTAACTAGATTCAGTTATCATTGTCACATAGCTGAATTTTAGTTTTCCTTGGGTCTTCCAGGCAATGATAATACTTGGGCCTTCTTCATACACCCTCTCGATTTTATATTGGGGCAAGGGTGTGTACATCATGGCCCCCCAGATTCCGCCTGAGGCGGGTTAACACTGGGTTTGATGAATGAATGAATGATGATTCAAATAATCCTTGTTCTTTTCTCAATTGTGACATGGTGAAGTTTATCAACGTAGTTCATTGTAGTAGGTGCATTTTGTGGAAAGGCCTATTCATCTTTATTAATAGGATTGATAATTATCTGGTTGGTTTCAGGATGGGGAAGCGTATGCTCATCTCTTAAACGTTCTTGCACCTGAGTTCAGCAATCCTTCAACATTAACTACAAGAGACCTTCTAAAGAGAGCAACCCTAATTCTTGAGCATGCTGACAGAATGGGTTGCAAGAGATATTTAACAGCAAAGGATATAGTAGAAGGCTCACAAAATCTTAACCTTGCTTTTGTTGCCCACATATTTCAGCACAGGTGACCTTAAGACTTCATAATGCCTGCTATTCTTTGATCTTCTTCTTCTCTTTTTTTCCCCTTGCACCGTTATGTCAGCTGATCCATCTTAACTCTTAAGTACATGAATTGCAGAATATTTCGAATTCAGCTCAAAATCTCACCGACTACTTTAAAATATGATATTCAACTTCATCTTTGCAAATTGGCTTATTTACAGTTGTCTTATGGTTTAATTTTTTTTATTTACTGAACATTCTACAGGAATGGACTCTCAACTCAAACTAAACAAATCTCATTCCTAGAGATACTACCAGATGACGCCCAAGTCTCAAGAGAGGAAAGAGCTTTTAGATTTTGGTTAAATAGTCTAGGAAATTCAGCATACATCGACAATGTGTTTGAAGATGTTAGGGATGGGTAAAAATTCTCTTCTGAAATGTTTCTCTATAGCCTAAGTCACTTTGTAAAATTCTGCCCACCGAAAGACTGGCTGGTCTAATATTTTTGACATCTACAGCTCAAACATCTTCCTGTTCCTGTAGGTGGGTACTCCTGGAAACATTAGACAAGGTCTCACCAGGAATTGTAAACTGGAAGCTAGCAAATAAGCCACCAATCAAGATGCCATTCAAGAAAGTTGAGAACTGTAATCAAGCTGTAAAACTTGGAAAACAGCTGAAGTTTTCCTTGGTAAATATTGCTGGAAATGATATTGTACAGGGAAACAAAAAATTGATATTAGGTATGCATTTTCAATGTCAACTGAATCTTGTAAATCTACTTATGAACAGAATCTCTCCATGTGAAATAATGCATCTGAATTCTCCTTTTTCAGCTTACTTGTGGCAGTTGATGCGATGCAATATGCTCCAACTTCTAAAGAACTTAAGATTCCATTCGCATGGGAAAGAGATCAATGATGCTGATATCCTTAAGTGGGCAAACAGTCTTGTGAAAAATTCAAGAGGAAGGACACAGATGGCTAGCTTCAAGGTATTGAAAAGTTAAGAGTAATCCCTGAATATACTGCTTTATATTTGCATTCTATAATAAGATGGATTTGCTAAGACATGCTGATAATAATGTAAAGATGCAGATCATAGGGGTAACTTTGTAGGTGATAATGTGCTAATATGAAAGTGTTATAATACAACATTATAATGCCAAACATACCCTTAATATCATGCGAAGTGGTCTGCCATCACTGGTTTGAACATAAAAAACATACCCTTATATCATATTATTGTTTTTCCCTGATAGTGATATTCGATCTCTAATGGATGCTGTGTGCAAAGCTCTTTGTCGAAGAGATTAGACAAAAATGTTCAACTGCACTTCCGAATTTTAGCAATTAACAATTATTTTGAATTGCAGGATAAAAGTTTATCTAATGGCATATTTTTCCTGGAGCTCCTAAGAGCGGTGCAACCTAGAGTAGTAGTCAATTGGAGCCTTGTTACCAGGGGACAAACTGGTATGCTTTTCTTACTCAGCATTCTTACACGTGAATGCATACCTTGCAGTGTTTTCTCCGCTCGCTGTTTTTTTATAGGTGTCAAGTTGCATTCATACTACGCTGTTAAAATAGTTGATCTAATGGATGAGAGCTTTCAGTTGTTCTTTTAGCAGAAAGAAAAGGATATCTTTGATATGGTGATTTAAATCAAATTGGATCCTTGCTTCTATTTGCATCTAGTTTTTTTTTTGTCACTAAGAAAAAAAATACAGCAATAAGAGGAAACATATAAAAAGTAGTTTCTATGGCCTTAGAATTCAATATTTAGGAATTGACCACAAGCTTTTCTTAAAGTAAAAAGATTATCTTTTTTGTGCATGAAGTAATGGCTCCTCTAGATACCAATGCTATTGTTAGGGTAAAGACAAGCAATTGATGGTTAATCATCTCAACAAGAAACCTTATTCTTCTACTAACCCTTTGTCAACAGGGAAAAAAGCTATATTAATTGCTCAGAGAAACAACATATGTAATTCGTTTCCTCTGTCCAAGCGTTTCAAATAACATTTACTTCCGAAACTGGAAAGCATTTCAAACCAAAAAGGAAAATTTGGAACATGTACTCCTGTACTGGGGCAACCAGTCTAGAATTTATAGGCAGCCAGGGCCCAGAACTATGCCTATACAAAGCAATTATCTTGTTATGAATGTATTTACATTTTTGCTCATTTGACACACTGCCTAACTGAATCAGAGTTACATTTACTTACCAAAAAACATGAATGTTTGTGACAGATGAAGAGAAAAAGATGAACGCATCATACATCATCAGCATTGCAAGAAAACTCGGATGCTCCATATTTTTGCTTCCCGAAGACATAACTGAGGTAGTAATTAAATTAGCATTTCACTTCTTTCTTCTTCCCTATCCTACATTCATCTTTTTACCCTGTTGGAATGGAGCCTAGCTGTTAAGTAACACAACTCCAGAAGCTCAAACTACCATTCTGTCAAGTCTTAACATGACAACATCTGTCATCAAAGTGTTATTTTAGTGTCTCTAATTTATGTTGGTGAAAAGTCTGAATTTTATTTGCCTAATTTAAAAGCATCCATATAATGTTATTATATTTTCCAGGTGAACCAAAAAATGATCCTCACCTTGACAGCAAGCATAATGTATTGGTTCTTGAACCAGCCTGTGGATGACAAACCCTCCAGCTCTTCAGATAGTGAAAATGGTAGCCAATCTGAAATGTCTAATTCGACTTTGGACGATGCAGCTTCCGAGTCCTCATTAGATTAGAGTGAATGGTGCAAAGAAAGAAAGTTTTTTTTTTTTTGTTTTTTATGGAACTCTTGCTTGAGTTCCATAGTTTCTATTTGCCCATCGGCTTTTTGCTTGTTTAAATGGTAATGTACGTTGTATGCAAACGAAGGATGTAATATTGATTGTAAAATCTTATACCCTGATTTTTTCTATAATGTGTAAACGGAAAGATCTGTATTGATTGTAAACTCATATGGTAATTATAGAATATGTTCCATTAGTTTGGATTATGAAAAAGAAGAGACCCCAAGAAAGAAAAAAAAATAATGTTCCATGCATTATGAAAAAGAAGAGACCCAAGAAAGAAAAAAATATGTTCCATGGGACTTCTCTCACGACTTAGGCTCAAAGAAGGAAAATTATTTACCTTGCGTTTTGGGTTCAAAAGAGACCTCAAAGGTAAGAAAATTGTCAGGGAGGCATTTGGTTAGATTCTTCTCATTCAGGGGGGCCAAAGAAGGATTTTTTTTAAATTATTTTATTTAAGATTTATTACTTTGTTATAAGGTTTTATAACTTCACCTATAAAATTGGCAGAGTACATCAACAGACCCCTGTACTTACAACTTTTTTCTAATTGGACACCTGTACTAAAAAATGTTCAAATAGACCCCTGTACTGCCCCCAATTTTGCCTATCGAACATTTTTGCTTGCGTGGACTAGCGCGTGATTTACAAACCACGCTGAAGAGAGTTATGCCACTTATTTGTGGTGACATGGAAATTAAAAAAAAAACAAATGTTTTTTATAAAACCATTGTCTTCGTCTCCATCTCGAATGCCGCCATTGTCTTCGTCTCCATCTCGAATGCCGCCATTGTTTGCCCTCTTCACCAATCGTCTCCAATCGTCTTCAATCTCTTCTTCTCGACGCTCATGGCTTACTCGGATGCTAGAAGCACGCTGAACTCAAACACGAATCCATGGCAAAGGCCTCACAGCAGGGGTGATTTGGGTTTCCCAAATTGTTGGTGTGGCATCACGGCTTCGATGAAACACTCAAGAACAGCTTCGAATCCTGGAAGACGCTTCTTCGGATGCTCAAATTACGGGGTAAGCTTTCGTGATTTCACTGATTTCGTAACATCTGGTTTCTAGGGTTTTTGTCAAAATTCGCAAATTTCTGGGTTTAATTGAACAATGTGGGATTGGTTTTGTGTGTGTTGCAAGAAGAGAAATGGAAGCTGCAATTTTTTTAGGTGGGTTGATCCATCATTGACAGATGAAGGCAAAAGAGTCATTGAAGAGCTGTTGAAGGCCAAACAAGAAGAGGTGGACAAGGCCAAACGCAGAGCTAATGTGTTGTTGAAAGCCCTGATCATTGTTGTAGGGATTAGTGTAATCAAATTTTTGATGAGCTAATGTGTTGTTCCTTGGATGATTGTAACCTGTACTCTGGATGTGTTTTAATCTGGCTAAACAATGTAGCCTAAACTGTAAAAGCTTTCCACTTAGTACTCTGGATGATTGGCTTTTTAGTTCTTTGGTGGTGTTACTGTTTTGTTGGTTTCCTGACCTTCAATTGGCTTTATTGATATTATGTTGGAGAATGGAGGACTTGTTTCTCTTTACTCAGCTTCACCAGCAAACTGTGTTTTTAACTTGTAAATTGCTGTAATTGTGTCATCATTCTAATGCCTATATAGTTCATACATCAGTAAAGTTGTAACTACTCCTTTTGTGCTGCTGAGCCATCTGATTGAAAGTGGGATCAGTGGCTATTTGTTCAGCTCATTCCTTAATGCTTGGGTCCTGCACCAATCAAGACCAATGTACTCTATAAGAACTTCAAAGATACGAATACATTTTTATCTTCCTGGATAATAAGGCAATCTGCAAGTGAATCAGAGTAAAGTAAACCAAGTTCAATGATGTCAGAACCACAAGTGTCAACTGTCAAGCAACTTCAAACAGCTGTGATACAAGGGATAAAAGCCAATTTCTCAGTGATGAATCAAATTCATGTAATAGCCACATATATAGTTTCATCAAAAAATAGCCACTAGTCATTTCATACTACTAAAACAAGTTTCATACAGCTACAATTCCACTAGTCTCATACAACAACTAGTGAAATATGAAGTTTCATACAGCAAAACACAAAAAGACTAGTGGAATATCAAGTTTCATACAACAACTTGATCAAGTTTCATACAACAACTAGTCATAAAAAAGAACAAGTTCCCTAGCAGCAACTTCAACTCCACTAGTCATTTCCCACTACTAAAACAAATTGGACTGTTTGGCTAGCAAATTGGACTGTCTGGCTAGTCATCAAAAAGCCTTGCAATTTCTTCAACCTATAGTCTGCTTGAACCCGTCTGGCTAGCAAATGGAACCTGAGTTTGGGTGGAAGCTTGCCTTTCCATTTCAGCCCTTGTCACTGCACGCTTGCCTTTCCATTTCAGCCCCTTCTTCTGCATTGGAAAGGATACAGTTTCTCTGGCATCTCTTGTAGGCCTTGGGACCCTCAAAACTCTTGAAGATGGAAGCCCTTGCTGCAATCAATTAACCAGTGAACCACAATCAATAACCACCAGTGAACCACTAACAAAACTAACATTAACATGGAAAACTAACATTAAGATAGAAAACTAACATTAAGGATTGATACTCCAGTGTCAGGATTGGTGTAGACTCCCATTCCTACAAGTCTTCCCCTGCTCCTAGGCTGAGTTGAGTGTGGACCTTGTGCCTGAGCTTGGCTTCCAACATCTCCTATACCCTGATCAAAACAAAATGAACACCACGAGTAAGCTTTTTGTTTCACAGTTTAAATCAAAAATGAATCAGTATAGATGGAAACCTGGTCTCTTCCTGTAGTTGGTGGTGTTTGTCCTTTTTGAGAAGATGGAGCATTCACCTGAGCTTGACTTCCTTGAGCATTACCCTAAGAAGTCAACACTCACTTTGTAAAACAAGGATGGAAGGGAGTACAAAGCAATAGAATTTCTAAAAATCTTTATACAAACCTGTTCTCTTCTTCTCTTCCTGGATGGGGGTACTCCAACAGAGTTTGATGCCATAGAATTTGTAGGATCTCTGCCTCTATCAGGGCAACTTTTCTTGTTGTGCCCTCCCTTCTTGCACATAGTACATGTCATTATCCTCCCTTGTCTGGACATCTTGCCAAGCTTTTTGGGCTCATCCCTTGGCTTTCTCCTGTTTGTCTTTCTCCTCCCCCTTCTCTTTCTCATTGGAGGTGGCTCGATTGCTTTATGCTGAGATTGTGGCCAAAGCTTCATGCCTAGCACAGGTTGTAGTGGAGTGGAATATGCCTTCAAGTATGTTGCCTTCTTGTGCCAGTGGCATACAAAGTCATCAGGATTCATTTGTAGTTGGTTCATGGCACATATAGCATGTGCACATGGGATTCCTTTAAGCTGCCAACTCCTACAGCTACAGGTGTTCCCATTTAAGTCTACAACATGCCCATAATCCCCATCTTGCACTTCAAACCCCCTAGCACCATTCCAGGTCAAATTACACTCCATGGCCCTAACCTTGTTTCTCTCTAGACTATGCAGTGCCATAGGTGCTATGTCACAAATCCAACCCCTTGAAAAGGCTTGCATCTTAGTAATCCTATTCATCACTTGTTTTCTAATATCTTCAAGCATGGTGATGATAGGCTTGTACCTAGCAGCCTTGACCCAACTATTAAACGTCTCACACATATTGTTCTCAACAGTATCACATCGAATTTCAGTATTTATAAATGCCTTGCAAAAGCTCTCCTTACCATAAGCTAGAAAATCATCTGTTAAACCTGTGCCTAACCTGTCAAGGGCATCTAGATTATCCCTTAGTTGAACCTGGAAGGTGGACCAACAGCATGCCCAAATTTTTTTTCTCTTGTCAATCCCTTTCCATTCCTTAGCCCAGTTTGCATAAATATGCCTAGCACATAGCCTATGCTTTGCTTCTGGGAGAACATCTTTCAAGGCTGCCCTAATACCCTACACCATAAGGAAGAAAACCAATTCATATGAAAGTGAAGTGATAAAAGCTAGAATATGAAATTCAGTTTGCATGAATATGAAATTCAGTTTGCATGAATATGAAATTCAGTTTGCATGAATATGAAGTGATAAAAGCTAGAATATGAAATTCAGTTTGGGAGAACATCTTTCAAGGCTGCCCTAATACCCTCCAACTTATCAGCCAGGAATTTGGAATTACACAACCTGTTAGTACTGTACCTCCTACATGAATGTGTGGGCCAGTATGTCTTGATCTTGAAATTCTTGCTTGCTGCATCATGGCTGGCACGCAGTGTCCACTTGCATCCTGGATGCTGGCACTTAGCCACCACCCTAAGCCTCTCATTAGGTTTAAGCTTGAGCTTTACACCCCTGTGGACAACATACTTAGCCACAGCCACCCTAAACTCCTCTACACTCTCAAAAACCATGCCAAGTTCCCATATGGGGTATTCACAGTTTGGGTTGTACAGCTCATGCTTTGTCCTTCTTCTGTTCACCTCTCTTTCATCACCTCCATCAGACCCAGACCCATCACTATCCATACTATAGTCAGATTCAGACCCATAGTATGGCTCATCACCACCTATTTTCCCCCTATAATCAGTGCCCTTTCCATTCCACTCTTCATAACCCTCATCATTTCCAACCTCTCCCATAGCCAAATGAACATGAGCCATCCTCTCCTTGTGCACCCTCCTTCTAGCCCTAAGTTCCCTAGCAGCAGCTCTCACCTCCCTCAATTCATCATCAACATCACTGTTATCACTCATATCTACTGAAACATCTTCACTTTCAGAACTCTCTTCATCCTCTCCATGCACATAGTTCTCATCATCCTCTCCTTCTGCAGGATTCTCATCATCCTCTCCTTCTACAAGATTCTCATCACCCTCTCCTTCTGCAGGATTCTCATCGCCCTCTCCTTGTGCTGAGGACTCATCATCCTCTACTTCTTCAAGATTCTCACCCTCTCCTCCAGCTATCACCTCTTGCTCATCCATATTTTGCTCAACTCCTAACCCTTGAACCTCCTCTATCCCTTGAACCTCCTCCACCACCACTGGATCTGTTGGAGTTAGACCCTTTGGAAGACTTTGCAAGTATTCCTCAACATCAATTTCCACATCAGCCACCACAGGTTCATTTATTTCGTGCTCAATGTAGAAATCTAACTCATCCCCATCCTCAACTTCTTCCACAATTTCCATCAAAACACTATCTGACAATATCCTAAATGAGTTACTATCTTTCCCCTTGTAGTACATTGCCTTGTATCCCTTGTACCCAAGGCCCTTTATATCCCAATCTAGATCAGGGATACTAAACATATCACTGTCAATGTTTGAACTATAAGACAGAGGAAAGGAGGTCCTATACTCAATAGGATCTTCACCCACAAATGAACCCCCATGATGCCAAGCAACATTTAAAGTTTTAGATGCCATTCCTGGACCAACAAACAAGCTCAGATTTCACACAGAACAAGCAAGCTAAAGACTTTCCATCCAAACATGAAAGAGCCCTAAATCGGCAAAAATCAGTCCACAGTAACGAGAATCAAAAGCAAAATGCATAAACTTGTAACTCAAAATCCCAAATCGAGGAAGAAAACCCTAAATCGAGCAAGAAAACCTTAAATCGAGCAAGAAAACCCTAAATGGATTGCTCATACCTGATGGGCGGGATTTTGACAGTGGTGAGCTCAAGGAAGAGCATTCACCTGAGCGTCTATGTCGTCAAGGAGGCCTCTTGCTAGAATCGAGCTTCAAGGCCTTCAATTGCGCTCCACCGATGGCCTTCGATTGGCTTCGTTTCTCTTTCGCGGGTTTCGTCTCTCTGTTTTCTCCCTCCCTGGCCTTCGATCGACAGGTTTGATCTTCTTTTTGTAACAAAAATAACGACTATATGATTTGTATAATATATGCTTTGGATTAAAATATTATTACGTGGCATGTACTTGTTTTAAATGGTATTACGTGGACATTAGGTGGCATTACGGGGATATTACTTGGCAATTACCATGACACGTGCGCGCGCGTCTGACACACGTAATGGGGAGAATTTAATGAAGGGTTCGATAGGCAAAATTGGGGGTAGTACAGGGGTCTATTTGAACATTTTTTAGTACAGGGGTCCAATGGGAAAAAAGTTGTAAGTACAGGGGTCTGTTGATGTATTCTGTCCTATAAAATTTCTAATAAACTTCATGAAACAAGACCCGTATATTTCAAATGTCTACCTGAAATGTAGATGTACGTATAAAATAACGCACAACCCATATTAGTATAAGATTTGATCTACACGTAAAACTATATATATACACTTCCTGTACAAGTTATCAAAGTTACCATTAAGAGTAAGGAACTTTGAATTTGGAATAACTAGCCTGCCAGTTTCTGGACTAGCTAGCTAGATTGTGTCGTTTTCAAGCATTTTTCTCCACTTTAAACTTTTGAATAAAAGAGTGGTGAGAAATGAAGACACAAAAAATTAAAGCAAGAAACTTTGGATATATTTTGAAATTGAAATGACAAAATTTAAACGAGGGCATTATAAATGCTGCAAAGCTTAAGCATATATTCTGAAAAAGCAGAATCCCACTTACGTAAATTTTCTGGACCAGGGCTTTTTGGAGGTTGATCAATATCTTTGGGATTTAGCTCTTATCAGAAAATACTTTCTTCATACAATGAATTCATTGCACTATATATCATTTTCTGTCTACATTATCCTCTGTTTAATTGTCTGTATGAAGTGTTCATACATATAAATTGAATAGCTAACAGTTAATTAGGAATTAGTGAATGTAAGGCTTTTTATCATATACAAATCTTATATTAATTTTTTTTCTTCAAAGACCTATAAATGTTGTCATATTATCGGATCATTATAAAAACAAAAAAAAAATTGGATCTCACCTATTTATTAAATTCAAATTATCAGTTTAAAAAATTATTATTAAATTTGATAAAGATATCCAGTATCCACCCATAAATTATGAGTTTTCTTATGAAAACCAACTGTAAAAGTTATTATTGCACCAAACCATCCTTTAAATAAGATAGTTATCACTTATCATACACCTACCTTTCTGTAGTATTACACCATTCTGCAAATTTAATGACTATATTTTAGTGATCATATAATCGCTAATGCAAAAAATAAAAAAAAATTTGCATCCACATAGGCGTCAATTTAGCGATCATTTACACAGTTACACGTGGTCACTAAATACTCGCGGGAAATTTTGGCGCCACGATTTAGCGACCACTTGGTCACAAATTTTATCGACCAAGCGGTCGCTAAATCGTGGCGTCCGCTTAACGACCACTTGGTTGCTAAAATCTGCGACCAAGTGGTTGCTAGATCGTGGCGTCAAACTCTAAAATATTCTATCACATAGTTGGCGACAACGTGGTCGCTAAGTGCGTCTTCGCGGTAAAATTGCCGCCAATTTAGTGTCCATGTGGTCGCCATAATGCCATACAATTCCTATATATAAACCGCACGTCCTCATTCATTTCTAAACAAAAATACCCACAAAACATTTCATAGGAGGAGAAAGTTTTCGTCGGATTTTGCCCGCATTTCATAGAAGGTGAAGGTTTCCGTCGGATTTTCCCCTTTTCGATTTATAGGTATGTAATTATTTTTTGTTTGATATAATAGGAAAACAATGTTATAAATGGTTAGATTAATTACTTCCGTATACATAGTTGAAAATTTGCGTATAACTGTAATTTGATATTTAATTTAGTGAATAAGTGGACATTATTTAGCAACTAAATGGACACTATTTAACGTGTAAGTGGTCGTTGAAGTCCTGAAAAACAGTTTTCCGGCAAAACAATTAGCTAAGTATAGAATGAGAAATAAGATAAGTATAGAATGAGAAATACGCTAAGTATAAAATGCTATAATTAGTGACCACATGATCGCTAAAGCTGAAATACCGACCACATGGTCGCTAATCAGCCACCATGTGGTCGCCAACGCTAAAAATTTAAATTGAATGGATATATTTGTTTATTAGTTTACATGAAAAAATGCATGAATGGATGTATTTGCGTATTATGAACGGCTTTTTGAATGACCAGTTTGTTGTTAGCGTTGAGCAATTTGTTGAGTCCTGCAAGTTGATGCCGAGTTTTAACCCACATGGGGGATTTAAACAGGCAAATGTGTTAGAGGATTGAAGGTAAAAAAAAGAGTGAAATTAATTTGGGTTGATTTACCAAATCCTAATTATTAAAGGGGATCCTACATTAGTTTTGCAATATCTTTAGAAAGATATTATTCGATGCCAATATCGAATATTATTGCACGTGTTGGATCGGGACTTGCATTAGGGCAGTAAAATTATATACCCCGGATTAAAATACTCCTTTTATAGAAACGGTTCTAAAAACTATATAGATTAATAAAATCAACTCAGATGATTTTTATTCACTACTTTTAATTTTAAAGCTTACGTTTCAGAGTATAACCTTAATTGGTACTTAATTAATTAAGCGGATATCACCCAATCAAGGTATTTCTTTCACGGAAGTGATCAAACAAATTATAATGGTTAATAATATGAACTCAAATGATTTGATTCTATCACCTTTAATTTTCTTAGAATAAATTTCATTAATACTATCGTAATGCGTAACGAGTTTATAAAGCGGGTCTTCGAAACTTGTTCGGAAAATTAAAAAAAAAATAATTATCCGAGCGGTCTTATAATTTATGTGAACTAAGATAATCATTTTACATGATTATTTTCCGTCATTTGTAAATTCTTAGACATTGGTTCCTAATTTACAATCAACAGGGGTAACGACTTTGCTAAACGGGTCTTAGAAAGTCGTCTAGAAAATTTTCAAATTTATCGTAAAAATTACGGATTTTACATTGGATAGCTTGCATATAGGTATAGTTTAGATGCATGTTTTATGTTGGTTTTGCATAGTTTTAGTTGGTTTTAGTTTAGTTTCTAGGATCTTGTGTTTTTGGGTAGATTGGACTTGTTTGCTCGATTTTGTAGGTTACTAGATACATGAGCTTTGCGGGATGGTTTACAGTCTAGTATGGTGGTGTCTTGAAGATTGAAGTGAGCTAGGAGGTGGTGCAAAGGAGCATTGAAGAAGTTAAAAGTGAAGACAAGACAAAGAAGAAAACACGGCATGAGGAAGAAGTGTGCAAGCCGAGCATTGGAGAAATGCAGCCCGCATAAATCCATACAGAAACTGAAAGCGCGGGGAGCATGGGAAAAGCGCGGCCGCACTTTGGGATGTCAAGTCGCGCAATCCAGTTTTGCACAAACATGACTTGGGCCGACTTTGGGCTTTGTTTTTGGGCTTGATTGGATTATTTGTCTGAGCTTGTGCTTGTTTGTAGGGTTAATGAGGATTATTTCCTTTGTTATCTTTAATAGTATTAAGAGATATTAAAAACTCTTGTTAGTTCTATTTTTATCATAACTTGCAAGATAATTTTGGAGGCTAGGGTTTGTTGTGGAGAGAATTTTCTCAAAGGAGCAACCTTTGAACCTTTTGTAAGTTTTTCTTAATTCAATTATGCATTACTAATTCCATTGTGTTTGACTAGTTATTGAAATCATAGATTGCATATTATTGTGAGGTTTGATTGATTCTCAACAAACTTGAATATGTTTTATTCCCTGTGTTTAATTGAATTAGAATTATTTTAGGGTTTTGTTAGCTTGATCACCTAATAGAATTTCTAGGTTAATTTACAACTAATCTGATTAATGCCCGTTCGGGGTTGATTAGATAAAGTAGCAACTATAATTGTTTGGACTCGTTCGGGCTATTCAATTGTAGAAGGGAATAAATCCACAAATAACTTAGATGTCTATTTGCTCTAAGTGTTTATTTCTATTGATAACTTGACTCGTAAAGCTATTGTTTAATTGAATCTAGACGTTGTTTTAGTTTGTTAAATGATTAGGGTTGTTTAGACTGTTAGTTCTTTCAACTATTTCTGAAGTTTTGGTCATAATCCTTAGTAGGATCATAGTCCACGATAGATTATTCAAGTGAATCGAGAATCAGGAGAATCAATGATCAATAAGCATATCTATGATGGATTTAACTAGTTGAACATATTTCTCTCATATATTTACAAATCATCTTTGCATTCATATTTAGTTTTATTTGCACTCTAGATTAGTTAGTTACATAATCATTCAAAACCCCCCATATCTTGGTTACTTGGCACACAAGTAAAACACTTATACACGAGTCTCTGTGGGATCGACCCTTACTTACCATTCTACTAAGTTTGGTTAAGTTAGGTTCTTTGATAGGTATTAACGACCACTGAAAATACCTCATCAAATTTGGCGCCGTTGCCGAGGACTCGTCGCTATTTGTGTTTTTACTTTTGTGTTGTTTTGGGTGTGAACCTGTTATATGGTTCATACCCGTGCTACTAACTCATCTCCGTTGCTTTTTGATCCAGATATTGATAGGACACTCTTCAAGCTAAGGAAGTAAATCCGGGATCACTTTCGGGCTTTTCCGTTCTCTCTTGAAGGATATGAATCTGAATCTGAATCAAAGACTGAATCTGAATCTGCTGAGATGGGTGACCAAACGTTGAGACAGTTGACTGCACCAAATCTGGCACAACAACCTTTGGCGGTGCAATTTCCCGCTCTTGCTGAAGGAGTCAAGTTTGAGCTGAAATCTTGGTTGATTCATCTTTTGCCCTTATTCCATGGGCTTAGTGGTGAAGATCTCAACAAGCATCTCTCTGAATTTCATGTTGTGTGCTCAAGCATGAAGCCTGCTGATGTGACTCATGACCAAATTGCGCTGAGAGCCTTTGCTTTCTCTCTCAAGGATCAAGCTAAAGATTGGTTCTACTACTTGGCTTCGAGAAGTATTGACACATGGGCAAAAATGAAGCAAGCTTTTCTAGAGAAGTACTTCCCTGCTACTAGGCTCAACGATCTAAAGAAGAGGATTAGCTACATTGAGCAAGAAGCTAATGAGTCCTTGTACGATTATTATGAGAGATTCAAGAGGTTGATAGCCAACTGCCCTTTTCATGGCTACACTAATCATGACTTGATTCTATACTTATTTAATGGCCTCTTGGATGATGAAAGAAGAATGGTTAATGCAGCTTGCCAAGACAACATTCTCAACATAGCTCCTTCTGTTGCATTTGATCTATTTACCCAACTGTTTGAGGGAACAAGACAGTTCAGAAAAGAGACTGGCTCCAAAGCTGCAAATTATGAGGTGGCTACTTCAAAGATCCAAGACGAAGTCACTGAGGTGAAAACAATGATGATGCAACTTTTACAACAAGGTGGAAGACAACAGGTGAGATTCTGTGAAATATGCTTTGACAACATGCACCCCATTGATGCTTGCCCTACACTTCAAGATACAGATGCTGAGGTTAATGCATTTGGAGGATGGACCACCTAGGCCAAGGTATGACCCCTTCTCCAACACCTACAATCCTGGTTGGAGGGATCATCCTAACTTGAGGTACGTGAATTCGAATAATCAACTGTTCAATTAACAAGGTGGTCAAGCCCCTTACAGGCCACCTTTCCAACCCTGTCCTTAGGGAGCCAATCAGAATGCTATGTCTACTGAAGATATGATTCACACTCTTGCACAAACTGTGACTACAATGTAAGGCTCAATGAGTCAATTCCAACAAGCTAGAGACCAAGTCTAGCATCCATAATTTAGAGGCACAAGTTAGTCAGATTGTCAATGCTGTAAGCAAACTGGAAGCTAGAGATTCAAGTAACCTGCCTTCTCAGACCGAGATTAACCCAAAACAGAATGTCAATGCTATCACCTTAAGGAGTGGTCGAGAGCTACAAGAAGAGCCCAGGGACGGGCACTTATCAGCTGGGAGAGGAGCGGAAAAAGAAGCCAAGGACGAAACTGAGGAGAAACTCGAGCTTTCAGGTGCTATCCCGTGCAATTCCAACAAAATGCAAAAGCGTGGGTTAGCTACTAAAAGCACGACCGCACAATTGGGTGACAAACCGCGCTTCCTAGACAATGACGAGAAATCTTCTGAAACACCTCCAAAAGCCTATGTACCTGTTCCACCTTTTCCAGAAGCATTAAAAAGAGACCCGGAAGCTAGAGAATGACAAACTACTGTTTGAGACATTAAGCAAATGTGAGGTAAACATTCCTTTACTCAACTTGATTAAAAGCATCCCTAGATATGCTAAGTTCTTGAAAGAATTGTGCACCATAAAAAGAACTCAAAAGCTTAAAGGGAAACAAAAGATCTCTGTAAGTGAACATGTGTCTGTTGTGTTTCAAAGGCGTATGCCTCAGAAATTTAGTGACCCTGGCATGTTCACTATCCCTTGCATAATTGGTGAAACAAAAATTGACGAGGCTATGCTAGATCTAGGTGCTTCAATAAATGTTTTGCCTTACTCCTTGTACAAAATGCTTGAATTGGGTCCTTTGCAAGAGACGGGTGTTGTCATAAAATTAGCTGGTAGATCTAATGTGTACCCTAAGGGGATAGTTGAAGATGTGCTATTTATGGTTGACACTTTGATATTTCCTGCTGATTTTTATGTATTGGACATGGAACATGATAAGCTTGTTGAGCCTATTCTCTTAGGTAGACCTTCCTGAAAATAGCTAAGACAAAAATTGATGTGTGTAGTGGTTCTTTAACTATGGAATTCGACGAGGAAAGGGTAGAATACAACATCTATGATGCAATGAAATACCCTCTTGAAGATTCATCTCTGTGCTTAATTAATTTTATAGAACCACTTGCTCAAGAATTCTTCAATATGCATGAATCTGAAGCTTTGAGATCCACTTTGGAAAATGTTATTATGAATGATACTTAAGATTATGGTTTAGAAACTAACCTGTAGGAAGTGGTGGCTGAGTTGAATGCTCACTATGAGCGTCCACTTATGCCACCGGGCTCAAGGCCCATGCCACTAACCTTGCCAAGCGAGAAGCTTTTGCCATCTATTGTGCACGCACCAGTGGTAGAATTGAAGCACCTTCCAGACCATCTTAAGTATGCTTTCTTAGGAGATGGGGATACTTTACCCGTGATCATATCTAACAAGCTTACCAAGGAGCAAGAGGATAGATTGGTGGTAGTTTTGAGAGAGCATAAGACAGCCATATGATGGACCATTGCAGACATTAAAAGGATTAGTCCCTCAACATGTATGCATCGGATCCTTTTAGAAGATGAAGCTACACCCTCTAGACGACCCCAAAGAAGGTTGAATCCTCCAATGATGGAGGTGGTAAAGAAGGATGTGCTGAAGCTCTTTCAAGCAGCTATGATCTTTCCAATTTCTGATAGCAAATGGGTCAGCCCAACTTAGGTTGTCCCTAAAAAGGGTGGCATCACAATGGTTGAGAATCACAAGGGTGATCTTATTCCCACTAGAGTCCAAACCGGGTGGCGAGTTTGTATTGATTATCGCAAACTTAATGCGGTAACCCGAAAGGACCACTTCCCATTACCTTTTATTGATCAAGTGCTGGAACGACTTGCCGATTGTTCATTCTATTATTTCTTGGATGGATATTCTGGATACTTTCAGGTAGCCATAGCACCAGAGGATCAAGAGAAGACAACGTTCACTTGTCCTTTTGGCACCTTTGTTTACCGAAGGATGCCTTTTGGACTATGTAACGCCCCACCCACTTTCCAACGGTGTATGGTTAGTGGTTTTTCCGAGTACATAGAAAAAATTCATTGAGGTATTTATGGATGATTTCACAGTCCATGAGAATGATTTTGATTCATGTTTAACTCACTTGACACTTGTGCTTAAAAGGTGTGAAGATACTAATCTTGTTCTTAATTCTGAAAAATGTCATTTTATGGTCGAACAAGGTATAGTATTAGGCCATGTAGTGTCTTCTAGGGGTATTGAGGTCGATAAGGCTAAGGTTGAAGTGATTCAATCTTTGCCTTATCCTACTAATGTGCTTGAAGTGTGTCCTTTTTTAGGCCATGCAGGGTTTTACCGCAGGTTTATTAGAGACTTCTCAAAGATTGCCTCCCCCCTATGTGAGTTGTTGAAGAAAGAAGCTGATTTTGAGTTTGGTGAGGCTTGCAAGACGGCGTTTGATGAGCTAAAATTTCCCCTCACCACAACTCCCATGTTCCAAGCCCCAAATTGGTCTCTCTCCCCTTTTAGATCATGTGTGACGCTAATGACTATGCAGTGGGGGCTGTTTTGGGACAAAAGAAGGGGAAGGCATCTCATGTCATTCACTATGCTTCTATGACATTGAATGAGACCCAGAGGAACTACTAAACCACAGAGAAGGAGCTCTTGGCGGTTGTGTTTGTATTGGAGAAATTTCGCTCCTATTTGCTAGGAACAAAGGTGATTGTATACACAGACCATGCAACCTAAGATATTTGCTTACTAAGAAGGAGTCCAAGCCCAGGTTAATCAAGTGGATCTTATTGTTGAGTGAGTTCAACATTGAGATCAAGGATAAAAAGGGGGCTGAAAATGTGGTTGCTGATCATTTGAGTCATCTGGTGATGGAAGAACAAAGTAGCCTAAGGAGTTCACCTATTTAGGAGGAATTTCCTGATGACACCTTGTTTGCTAATAAGGTTGTAAAACCTTGGTATACACACTTGGTCAATCACCTGGTTATGGGTGAGTTTCCACCAATGTTCACAAAATCTCAAAAGGACAAGTTAAGAAGTGAAGCAAGGTACTACATCTGGGATGATCCATATTTGTGGAAGCACAGCGCTGATCAGGTAATCCGACGATGTATCCGGGACAATGGGGTAACTTCTATCTTGACCTTTTGTCATTATTATGCATGTGGGGGGCACTTTAGTTCTAACAAAACAGCTAGGAAGGTATTGGATGCAGGATTTTACTGGCCTAGCATTTTTAGGGATGCCCATGGCTTTTGTAAATCCTGTGACCGATGTCAAAGGGTTGGGAATATGTCTCAAAAGAATGTCAATCCCGACCCCTATGATTTTTTGTGAATTTTTTTTATGTTTGGGGCATTGACTTTATGGGTCCATTTCCTAATTCTTTTGGGAATTATTATATCTTGCTTGCGGTGGACTACGTTTCCAAGTGGGTGAAAGTGAAGGCCACCAGAACTGACGATATTAAAGTGGTGACAGCCACCAGAACTGACGATATTAAAGTGGTGACATATTTCTTGAACGCCAACATTTTTACTAGATTTGGAGTCCCTAGAGCTTTAATTAGTGACAAGGGATCCCACTTCTGTAATAGGATGGTAAGTGAATTATTGAAAAAGTATCATGTCACACACAAGGTCTCAACAACATATCACCCCCAAACAAATGGCCAAGCGGAGGTGTCCAACCGAGAGATTAAGTCTATCTTGGAGAAGACTATGGCACCAAACAGAAAAGATTGGAGTGTTAGGTTGGATGATGCACTATGGGCATACAAGACTTCTTTTTAAAACGCCAATTGGAATGTCACCATTTCGTTTGGTGTTTGGTAAAGCATGTCACCTACCGGTGGAAATTCAACACAAGGCATATTGGGCGGTTAAAAAGTGCAACATGCAGGCCAATGAGGTGGGAGAATTCAGGAAACTTCAACTCCAAGAATTGGAAGAGATTAAGCTTGAGTCTTATGACAATGCAGCAATATACAAAGAAAAGACAAAGGCCTGACATGACAAGCATATTTGGAGGAAGAGTTTCAAAGTGGGTTATAAAGTCCTTCTATTTCATTCCCGCCTGAAGTTGTTCCCTGGGAAGCTGAGGTCAAGATGGATGGGCCCATATGTGGTTGCTCGTGTTTACCCACATGGCGCTGTTGACATCTATGACAGTGCCACCCACTCCATGTCAAAAGTGAATGGCCAAAGGCTGAAGCCATATTTTGGAACTCCGTTCCCTTAAAGTGGACTCGGCTCTTTCATAGCCTCCACACCCTTAAAAGTCATTAATGCTATGCAAAGTTTTGACACATAATAAAGATAAGTTCTAGTGCACATTAAAAGATATCAAAACCGGGCCGGTCTTAAAAGATCGACCCAACTCTCGGTCCGAAAAGGGCGGGATAGATTTTCTAGAAACTTGATGTGTAAATAAAACATTCCCAACATTAATTGTACTCTAAGGGGAACTACAATCTCGTAGTTTCCTTCTTTTCGAATCCAAGTTTATCTCTTTTCGAGATCAACTAAATTCCGTCCTTATAAGCTCCACAAAGTGATTATAATTTCCAAGTACTTCTTCTCTTAATATCCTTGATGAGATAATAAAATTACCATACTACCCTTGAGAATTTCCATTCTCACTTGCTTATAAGTCTCCTTAGACTGATTTCGTTTGTTTTCTGCATTTTTGCCTGGTATTTCTCGCCGTTTGCGACAAATGCCAAACTCTAGGAAACTTCACTCGAAGGTTTAAAGACGAAGAATCAAGAAAGTTGAAGGAAGGAAGGTCAAGTATTCTCGAAGATCTTTCTCACATATTTTGGATTCACTACGCTTTGCAAGAACAAGGTTTTATTAATTTCGCTGCTTAAACTCTAACATGTTAGTTTGAAACAAATTAAGGTGTAATGACAATATTTAAAGTCTCAGGTTTGAGCACCTTTTTATAACACGTATTATCGCTAAATCTCCGCATTTTATTTAACTTAAAGACCTTATAAAGCCTTGGGTGATTTTGGACGGTAAAATCTGAGGTCACTGGCGGTGACACCTATCGTTGCAAAATAGGGGTGTTACATCAAAATTCCCCATGCTTAACCCTTGCTTGTCCCCAAGTAAGTCATAAATCCAAATCACACCACATCAATGCAATCATGCATCCATCTCATAATCAAACGAGCAATTCAACATATAATTAAAACCTGACCAAGACTTCATAGCATGTATTACATCAAGCATAAAGCAAAGATTATTCATTCATTCTCGACCTCACCAAAGTAAATGTTTTTGCACTCTCACTCAAGTGTTTAAAGTACGTGTTTCACTCAAAATCAACCATAAAAACTAGACTACCATAGGCTTGCATCATCGTCCTAAATCTCCACCCGTTGTGGACCAAATTGTTGGATCGACGTGTGTTAGTAAGAGCTTGGGAACTAGCAGTTAGGCTGTTCCCAAGGCAGTGGAAGTAAGCAAACGCAAGTATCACAGAAAGTAAAAGACACAGTTCCTTTATAGAGGAACCCCAAAACAACCAACTAGTGTGTGTGGGTAAACCTTTACCTCCGCTTGGAGGATTTTGAACGATCTACTTGTTTTATTGATTGTTCCTTAGTTACAACAGGTAAGACTTACACTTCTCTGTTCCTAGCAGTTCTTCCTCACTCTAGCAACACTAGCAAGTCTTCTCAACCTAGTTCCTAAGCGAACAACTCAACTAAACACAAATAAATCGAACCTTACACCTTGAGCTCACTGTCACAGGTCCCTTACTCCTGGGAACTTGGATTCACCGTCGCCGGGGACTTCTCTCCTATTTCTCAACGTTTTTCCTGCTTCTTTGTATGAGGTTTGAGTTCTTGGAGAAGTGCTTATTCCAAGTACTATTCATTGGCTTTTATACTCTTTTGAACTTGGGCTAATATCTTCATTTTACTTGTTGTCCAAAATGCCCTTTATCTTGCATGCCAAGTTTTCCAATCTTCACATGTGACTTGATTTGAAACTAGTCAACTTCAAATGTCAATCGGACCATTGGATCACTCACCCTAGTCTGTTCCTCAGATTGTGCCTTCGCTTTGTCCAAGACAGGATCCCGCGATTTGCGCTGCACGGTCTTGTCTTCACATGTGAGTTCCCATATGCGGGTAACTTATCTCTTCTGAGTTCCTTTGATAGGAACTTGCTTTGATGTAATCCTGAGTTCCTTTTGTGTTTCCTTCTAGAGAGTCTTTGTTAAACTGGGAGTTCCCTTGAAATACTTGAGTGTAAACATTAGTTCCCATATGGTGTTTGTCATTGTCAAAACTGGAGACAACATCGTTGTTCGGATGTTTGGGACCAGAGTTCCCAACACCATCCCAACAATTCCCCCTTTTTGATGATGACAAACCCATTACAAAATAAGCAAGTATTTCAATGTATGAAAGAAAAAAGATATGCATCTGAGTTCCTAAGCATGAGCCTTGGGAACCACACTTCTATGAACCATTAAGTCCCTACTTAGCATTTTATGCGATAGTTCCCCCTTAGCCGAAGCATATTCTGTGATAATCCTTAAAAGACTTATCTCACAAATTTTGTCCTTCCCCCTTTTGGCATCATCGAAAATAGAAAGCATAATAAGCAAAGAGGGAACACACAATCATACTAAAGGACCCATATATTACTTAAGCAAAAAATTTTGTACAATGATGGAACTCGTTACATTTTGAGGGGAGAGATAGAGCTAAGGGAATAGAAGGGTAAGATCATGGGGCCTTAGGCAGCAAGTGATCACGAAGTTGGGTCATGATCGACAAGATGTTCTCGAGAGCCGCCGCCATGTGTTGAAGCACTTGAGTGTTCCCAGCACTTGATCCTTCACCAGAGAGCAGGGTCCCTTGCGTTTGATCTGCGGGCTGCTCGGAGTGACGCATCTTTTGGACCACAGAAAGGTCTAGTTCCCTTCCGATGGTCACTTCCTCCTTGGTGTCATCGTATAGGCCCTCCTTGACCATGAGTTTCTTGACCAAGCCAGCATATGGCAAGGAGTGAGTTGGAGAGGTCAGACATTTTTCCATGTGCCCAAGCATGATTAATGTCAAGTTGATGGGCATTTTGTGGAGGAAGTGGAAGAGGAGAATGACGTCCTAAATGTTGATTTGATGGCGCTTCTCGTGTCGAGGGATAACAACCGTGATGATGAACTGATGAGCCAGTTTGGCTGTGAGGTGGAGGTTGTGTGTTGGGGTCCCTGAGGTGGGATCTCTGCCGTCATAGATACTGTAGAGAATCTCATCCTTGTTCAAATTTCCCCAGTTCTTGTGAGGGAGGAGACCCAAGCCCTGGATAGGGACATTCAGTTGACGATGGATGGCAGGGGCAGTGAAGACGTAGTCGTCGCCTTGAAGGGAGAGAGTGCCCTTAGTGGCTTCATCATGGATGACGAAGTTGTTTTAGAAGAGGCGCACTCTCTCGGGATCAACGGTCACAGCAGAGTCGCACACCTATGCCCATCCTTGGGCCATGATAAGCTCCCATAGATCCCCTAGCCTGTGAGGTGTGAGAAGGGACTCAGTAAGGATTAGGGGGGTGATGAGTTTACGGTCGACGGTGATGGGAACCCTTGAAGTCTCAGCGCCCTTCACCTTTTTGGCCTTGGTTCCCTTGGAAGTAGTTACCTTCCTTTTCTTTGGTGGAGAGGCGTGGGATTCTAGCAGAACCATGGGCTCCTTTTCGTGAGAGGCGCCATGTGACACCACCATTTGGCTCCCTTCTTGTTCGTCAGCATACACTTGGGTGTGCTCTTTGGCAAGCGCCTCAACATCAAGTACCTCGGTGGCGCCATCGCCATCCGAGTTCCCTTCTTCGTCCGAGGATAGGCCCATATCCTCTTCATCTTCTCCTTGAGTGCCCAGGGTGGCACCAACATCCTCAGCACGTGCTGGGGCCCCATGTTCTTGGGCTTCCTCTTCTCCTCAATCTCAACCTCATCTTGAGCGCCGAGTTCCCGTGGCCGCTTTGATGGCCTTCTGAGTTCAGCCTCAAGCTCGCCAAGGTGAGCGTTGTCTTCGGCCGTTCCCATGACGATGGGAGTAACGGCCGTTTGCTTTCAATGGGCGACCTCGACAAGGAATCCTCATCCGAGTCTAGGCCGATTTGTTGCTTGGCCGGGGAAGGGGAGGAAGAAATTTCAGTGGCGGTGGGAAGAGGGGATTTTTGCTGGGAGGGAGAAGGAATTTGAGGAGGAGGAGTGGTGGATTTGGCTTTGGGAGAAGAAGGTGGAGGGTCGTTTGAGTGTAGAGAGGAGGGAAGGGGGTCGATGGGATCGGAGTTCCCATCCGTGGTGGGGAGAGACGGAGTGGAGGAGATAGGATCCCTGGGATTAGAGTCCCAAGGATAGGGTTGGGGTTGGTGGGATTTGAGGGATCTTAGGATTGAGAGTTTCCGGATCCGGAAGGAGTGGACAAAGACGGTTGGGGAAGAGGCAGTGGTGGTGGGAGATTCTGGGATTGAGAGTTCTCAGAACCAGAGGGAGGTGGTAGAGACGATTGAGGAAGGGGCGGCGGTGGTGGTGGATGAGATGAGGAGAGGTTGAGGATGTTGTCGATGGAGAAAAGTGCAAGTTTCTTCTTCTTCTTGTTTGAGGGTTCTGAAGAAGAAGATTTTTGGCCTTTGCGTTTTTTGGATTTTGATTTAGGGGGTTCGGGACCGAAATTGTCGCAGATGACGGTTCTGGAGGAAGTGAAGATGGGTTGTTGTTGCGAAGAAGAAGACGAAGGAGGAAGTGGAGAGGAGATGGTGAGGGGAGTACGAGGTGGCGCCGCCGGGGGAGCGGAGGATGGCCCTAGAATCTCGAATTCTAAAAGTGAAGATCCGGTGCGCTCTTTGTGGAGGTGAGGGCGAACATAGTCATGGAGGGCTTTGTAAAGAGTGTGTCGAATGGTTGGATCTGGTTCGTTGTCGGCTTCTTTGAGCATGAAGGAAAAGAGAGATTTGGGATTGTTTTCGATCCATTCACGGATGTGGTGATCGGGGTTAGTGGGTGCCATGGAGATTCTTGGGAAGAGAAGGGTTTTGGAATTTTTCTTGATTTGGGAAGGAAAGGAAATTCAGAGAGGGAGAGTTGCAGAGGGCATAGATTGAAGAAGGTCCCAAAAATGGCAAAGATGAGTTTTTAATTGGGAAGAGGATAGGGGCAAAAGGGTAAAGGCGCTTTCCCATTTCAAACGCCATCCAATGAGGGCGTCCAACCTTTTCAACTTCCTTAGAACACTTTGGACACACATCATCAAGTCCTTGGGAAATAACATCACGCGTTTCAAATTCGTGGCCCTTAACGCTTCAGATTCTGACACATTTTCCCACTTCCCGAGTGGCGTTTCAACTTCCCAAAAACCAGTGTTCCGTTGCTAGTGATCATAATGCAAGCCAGTTCCCATGATCTTTGAAAGGCCATGTTTGAGTAGAGTGGACAAGGGAACTCCTACTCAAAATCATTTGTGAGGCTAGGGAACTCAAAAGGGAATCAGACAATTACAACTCGATAATGGGATAAGTAAATGGGCTCATGAGAAGCGTTTGTCTGATTCAAGGCTAAGGGTTGGTTTTATGATCAACCGTCATAGTTGCTTGTAATGAGGGTTGAGGGAACTCTGGTTGAACATTTTGGGCCAAAAGAAATGAAGTTCTAAATTGTACACTTAATGCTTTAGACTAGTAATAGGGCAAAATGAAAGAGATTATTCCTAGTGTTCCCTATTATGCATTTCAAGATAAACTAGCCAAGCATTGAGGGAATAACAAACAAAGACTTGTTCAGTTTAGAGTTGTCATCCCTAGAAGCATCCGGAGACGCTGGTAGGGACGTCTGTCTAAAGCTTTAGTGAGAATGTCCGCAATTTGCTCTTCAGTTCTACAGTGTTCCATAGAGATGTTCCCTTTTTCAACATTATCACGCAAGAAGTGATGCCTAATGTCTATATGCTTAGTACCTGAATGATGAACATGATTTTTTGAAATGTTAATGGCACTTGTATTATCACATCTTATGGGAATTGGGCCAAAAGTCATACCGTAATCTTGAAGTTGGTACTTAAGCCATAGAACCTGGGAAAGGCATGAGGTGGCGGCCACATATTCCACTTTTGCTGTGGAGAGTGCCACAGAGTTTTGCTTCTTTGATCCCCATGATACTAGTCATGACCCTAGGAACTGGGCCATTCTAGAGGTGCTTTTTCGATCAACCAAATGCCCAACGAAGTCTTCATCTGAGTATGCATTAAGCTCAAGGGAACTGTTCCTTGGATACCAAAGGCACAAGTTGTCGTTCCCTTTGAGGTACCTGAAAATTCTCTTCACCAATTTCAGGTGTGATTCCTTGGGGTTAACTTAAAGGCGCGCACATAGGCACACTGAAAACATGATATCAGGTCTACTAGCAGTTAAGTAGAGAAGGGACCCAATCATATCTTGAAAGTTCCTTTGGTCCACACTGATACCTGTTTCATCTGCATTGATCCTTGATTTTGGTGAAATGGGAGTGTCTATGGGCTTGGAGTGTTCCATTCCATATTTCACCAACATCTCTCTAATGTATTTTTGTTGATGGATCCTTGTTCCCTCCTTGGTTTGAGAGATTTGAAGTCCCAAGAAGAACGCCAGTTCCCCTATGAGGCTCATCTCAAATTTGCTACTCAATAAATTCTTAAACTTTTCAACAAGAAGTTCATTAGTAGCACCAAATACAATGTCATCAACATAAACTTGGACTATTAAAATATCTTTTGATTCTTTCTTGAGGAAGAGAGTTTTGTCTATGGAACCACGAAGGTATCCATGGGACAAGAGAAATTGAGCAAACCTGTCGTACCACGCCTTGGGAGCTTGCTTGAGACCGTACATGGCCCTCTCCAAGAAGTAGACATGGTTTGGGAAGTTCTCATCTTCAAAACCTGGTGGTTGCGCCATATAGACTTCTTCCTTGAGGTGCCCATTTAGGAACGCGGTTTTGACGTTCATTTGATACAACTTGAAGCCTTTGTGGACGGCGTAGGCAATGAGGAGTCGAATGGCATCAATCCTTGCAACTAGTGCAAAGGTTTCATGATAATCAATTCCCTCTTCTTGCCTATACCCTTGAGCCACTTGGCGGGCCTTGTTCCTAACCACATCCCTAGTGTCGTCGAGCTTGTTTCTGTAGACCCGTCTAGTTCCTATGATGTTCTTGTTCTTGGGCCTAGGGACCATCTTCCACACTTTGTTCCTTTCGAACTGGTGGAGTTCCTCTTTCATGGCTTGAATCCAGTCTAGATCTTTTAGAGCTTCCTTGATGCTCTTAGGTTCAACTAGTGAGACGAAGGCATTGAAGGCACAAAAGTTGTTGAGAGAGGAACGGGTTTGCACACCTTTGTCATAGGGAGTGATGATGTTGTCGATGGGATGATCCTTCTTCTGATGGTAATTTCTTGTTTAAATATTGGTGACGTCAAGTTGTTCCCTTGTAGCTTCCTCATCTTGATCTTTAGGTTCCTCTTCATGGGAACAATTTTTATCAACTTCTTCACTGAGTGTTTGTTCAAGATTTTCTTCGTTGTTCCCTCATTGTTCCCTCATTGTTCCCCCTGGACACTAGACTCCTGTAAGTTTTCTTCTTGGGGAACGAGAGTGTTGGATTGAGAGGCATCTTGAGGTTCTTCTGTTGTTGAGGGAACTTCGAAAGAGTCTTGATCAGTTTGATGTTGAGCTCCTTCGTCGTTGTCTGGTTGTGGGACAGTGTTCCCACTTGGGTAATCTTCATCCTGCTTCCTTGGCTCATCATCATCATCATCGTCTTCTTCTTGTCTAACCAGTTTAAATAGAGTTCCCTTTCCTTGGGGCTCTGTCCCCATCCTCACAGATTGTTCGTTGAAGACGACATGAATGCTTTCCTCGATCTTTTTGGTCCTCTTGTTGTAGACCCTGTACGCCTTGCTTTGAGAAGAGTATCCCAGAAAGATCCATTCGTCGCTCCTTGGATCAAACTTCCTAAGGTTATCGTTCCCATTGTTGTGGACAAAACATTTGCAGCCAAAGGTCTAGAGATGAGAAATGTTGGGCTTTCTTCCCTTGATCAACTCGTATGAGGTCTTCTTTATCATGGGCCAGATCATAGCTCGGTTTAGAACATATGTTGTTGTGGAGATCGCCGCGGCCGAGAAGTTTTCGGGAACTCTACTCTTGAGCATCATGGTGCGAGCCATGTCTTCCAGGGTACTGTTCTTTCTCTCGACAACGCCATTTTGTTGGGGGTGTCCGTGGAGCCGAGAAGTTCTGAGAAACATCATTGTCTTCACAAAACTTAAGGAACTCTAAGTTCTTGAATTCAGTTCCATGATCAAATCTTAGAGACTTGAGCTTCAATCCCATGGTAACTTCCATTCTCTTGATGAAGGGCTCAAATTCCTTGAATGCATCTGATTTGGATCTCAAAAAAATAACTCATGTAAATCTTGAAAAATCATCAATTAACACATACATGTACTTTTTACCACCAGAGCTGGTTGTTTGCATGGGACCACAAAGATCCATGTGGATCAGCTCCAAGGGCCTCGTTGTGCTTACCACCTTCTTTGGTTTGAAGGAACTCCAAGTTTGCTTGCCACGGATGCATGCTTCACAGTGCTTGGCTCCTTCAATGTTGATTCGTGGAAGACCAATGACCAGGTCCTGTAGGTACAACTTCAGAATTTGATTTATGCCTGCGTGACCTAGCCTCTTGTGCCAAAGTTCCGTGTCATCATGGGAACTTGCAAGGCACAACTTTCTTGGTGGTTCAAAGTCCGTGTCCACCACATAGACATTGTTGGACCTCCTCCCTCTTAGAATGATTTTGTTGGTTTTCTTGTTGATGACCAAGCATTATGTTGAGTCGAAGGTGACAACTTTGTTCCCTTGATCGCATATCTGAGATACACTTAGGAGGTTGTATCCCAGATCCTTTACTAGGTTGACATTGCTAATCTTGATTGACTTGTTCAGTAGTAATTCTCTTGTTCCTATAATTTCTCCTTTATTTTTATTGTCAAAGGACACATGACCTCCTTCGGCTTGTGTGTGGAGTGAGGTGATATTGTGTTTGTTCCTAGTCATATGATTTGAACAACCACTATCTATGACCCATGTGTTGTTCCCCCCTCACTGCCACGTACAAGGAGAGTTAGTTTTTGGTGACCCAAGCAAGATGACTCTTGCCTGGTTCCTTACAAGGAAAGACAGTTTCAAACATAACATAATCAGCAATATTGATGTC
Organism: Fallopia convolvulus; assembly: GCA_964016875.1. Classification (NCBI taxonomy): domain Eukaryota; kingdom Viridiplantae; phylum Streptophyta; class Magnoliopsida; order Caryophyllales; family Polygonaceae; genus Fallopia; species Fallopia convolvulus. The sequence goes on from OZ024729.1 coordinate 25,167,077, forward strand.
ACGAGAGTTCCTAGCATGATAGGTGAAGTTCCTATGTTGTTTCCCATGAGTGGGACCTCTAGCAGGTTTGTTTGCTTGTTGGTTTTGTCTGTTCTGATACTCATGATTCCTTTGAGCTTAAGCTTTCCTTTTGGGACAGCTTTCCTTGCAATGCCCATGCGCACCACAATTCCAGCAGGTTTTGTAGTACTCACCTAAATTGTACTTGGGATGGGATCTTTGTATCATGTTCCTATCCATGGTTTTTTTATAAACCCTTGATCCATTTACCTTGGCGATTTGGACATAAAGTTTGTGCCCAGTGTTCCTAGTGTAGTAGTCCCTCTTTCCACTTACCCCAATTTCCAGGACATGTATTTTCTTTTCTAGATGGGCATTCTTTAGTTTCTCACACTAGAGTTCTAGGGCCCTACACTCATTTATCTCATGTTCGTTCAGAGGAGATTTCCCATTCTTTGGGCACCCGAACTTATACCCTATCCCGTGTTTGGCAGGAACAAACTTGGTTTGGGAACTAGAGGCCTCAGGGCTAGGCTTGTTCCCACCCAATTTTTGTAGTAACTCATTTTTCTCACTCTATAGGGTCTTAATTTCATCCTCAAGGGAAGCGATGTTGGATAGGTAATACTGAAGCTTATCAACAAGTTTCACACAGTTGGAACAGGATTCAAAGCCAACAAGTTCAGCATTGAACCTATCCAACGATGTTGGATAGGTAAGACTCGAGCTTTTCATAATCAGATAAGGACTCAAGAATGGTTTCGGTAGTTACCTCACTGGGTTGTTCCCTAGTGGTCTCCCCTATAGCCATTGTACACATGTCTGGGTGTGCCCAAGATTCAGGGTCATCATCCTCATCGTCGCTCCAGGTTGCGATGCAGGCCTTCTTCCCTCGTTTCCTGTCGTCAGTTCCCTGTGGGCAGTTTTTGGCAAAGTGCCCCTTTTTGTAGCACTTGTAACAGGTGACATCAGTGAGATCCTTCTCCGTGGGCCTGCTTTGGAAACTTTGACCTCTTTGCGAGTTCCCATGTCCTTTCTTGAACTTCCCTTTGTTGTAGAAGGATCGAAGGGCTTTGGTGACAAGGAAGAGTTCCTCATCTTCATCTTCTTCGGAGTCCTCGTGTTGCTCATGAACGGACTTGAGCATCTTTTCCAGTTTTAGAGCAATCCCTTTGGAAGCCCTTTCTTGCTCCTTGTCATCTTGCTTCCTTTTCTCATGTCCCACAAGCTTTCCAAAGACTTGGTGAAGCATTAGATTTCTGTTCTTGGGATTTTCTTTGAACATGGTCCTCTCGTTAGCCCATTCACCAGTTAGGCCGTTGAAGAGTTGTTGGACTTTCATCTTATCGGTGATCTCCTCCTTGGTGATCCCAAGTCGTGTAAGCTTGGTACACAGGGTCTCAAAGCGAGACTGATAGCTATCAACAGATTCTCCCATCTCCATTCGGAAGTTGAAGAACTCCCTTCTGGCATTCATTTGGAGATCCTCTCGGAGGTCAGAATTTCAGATTTGCATCTGTTGGATGGCTTCCCACATCTCCTTCGACGTTTCCAAATTTGCCACCCTGTCACAATCTTGTTCTGACATGGCGTTTTTGAGGTACTGCTTGGCTTTGAAGTTTGCCTCCATGCACTTCCATTCGTTTTGCCCCCACTTGGAGAAATCATTACGAATGGTTGGATCCACCTCGAAGTTCCCTATTTCGATGACGCACCAAGCTTGAAAGTCATGGTTGCGCATCCAATCCTTCATGTTGCGATGCTATTTTTCGAACCTTCCGGTGATAAGCCTTGGAGGCTTGTTGTTCCCATGTCCGACTTGAGTGAGTTCCTGAGACATCCTGTAACATGCGATACTAACATAGAAATCTAGAGCGAACCTGCTCTGATACCAATTGTAGGATCGACGTGTGTTAGTAAGAGCTTGGGAACTGGCGGTTAGGCTGTTCCCAAGGCAGCGGAAGTAAACATACGCAAGTATCACAGAAAGTAAAAGACATAGTTCCTTTATAGAGGAACCCCACAACAACCAACTAGTTGTGTGGGCAAACCTCTACCTCCGCTTGGAGGATTTTGAACGATCTACTTGTTTTATTGATTGTTCCTTAGTTACAACATGCAAGACTTACACTTCTCTGTTCCTAGCAGTTCTTCCTAACTCTAGCAACACTAACAAGTCTTCTCAACCTAGTTCCTAAGCGAACAACTCAACTAAACACAAATGAAGTGAACCTTACACCTTGAGCTCATTGTCACAGGTCCCTTACTCTTGGGTACTTGGATTCACCGTCGCCGAGATCGAACACTCGTCGCCGGGGACTTCCCTCCTATTTCTCAACGTTTTTCCTGCTTCTTTGTATGAGGTTTAAGTTCTTGGAGAAGTGCTTATTCCAAGCACTAATCATTGGCTTTTATACTCTTTTGAACTTTGGCTAATATCTTCATTTTACTTGTTGTCCAAAATGCCCTTTGTCTTGCATGCCAAGTTTACCAATATTCACATGTGACTTGATTTGAAACTAGTCAACTTCAAATGTCAATTGGACCGTTGGATCACTCGTCCCAGTCTGTTCCTCAGACTATGCCTTCGGTTTGTCCAAGACAGGATCCCGCGATTTGCGTTGTACGGTCTTGCCTTCACATGTGTGTTCCCATATGCGGGGAACTGCTCTCTTCTGAGTTCCTTTGATAGGAACTTTCTTTGATGTAATCCTGAGTTCCTTTTGTGTTCCCTTCTAGAGAGTCTTTGTTAAACAAGGAGTTCCCTTGAAATACTTGAGTGTAAACGTGGGTTCCCATATGACGTTTTTCATTGTCAAATAACTTATATAAGTTATTTGGATAAGTGGACCTTACCCAAAAAGTCATAGTTATAAGGCTGAACGACCGAAAACCACCCTTATAAAAGCCATATTGCTCTAAACCACCCTTTTAATATCAATTTACCGAAAACCACCCTCATAAGGTCTTCCGTTAACAAATGACCACCCGTCCCCAACTCCCGTCAAAAAAACCCGTCAGCTATCAGGTGTTTAATAGGTCCAAATTGTTAAGTTTAAGTGCTCAATAGGTCCAAACCGAGGTTTTACATAAACAACCCCTTAAAATAGAAGATTATTTAAAAATTCAAATTAATGTAGTTTGGTTATGAATTTTGATGTTTTAATAGTTAAATCCTATTAATTTAAGAGTGATGAACATAATGGTAAGCTTGAAATTACCTAATTTGAACCGGAGAGGGGCATCAACGGAAAAAGCCAAAACCTCAGGGGTACCAAGAGGAATAAGTTTTTTTCTTGGGCACCAAAAGGAAAAGGCAAAACCTTAGGGGCACCAAAAGGAATTTTCCTTATTATAATGTGTTTCTGTATATAAAAACACATGCAAATTATTGAATATATCTCTTTAGTCTTCAATTTAATCATATAAAATTATCTTATGATAAGAATACCTTATCCATATTATATAAGTTTATAATATGATTTTGAAAGTCATGCTGGTATTTTTCTATTAATAAAGTCTTATCTTAATAAATCCCTTTATCTAGTTCTATTTTCTTTAATTCATTATAATTAGAATCCAAGCAAGGTCAAAATATTATTAAATCATACTCTTTATGGTTAGAAGTTACATATAATAATCTTGAAATTTATTTAAAATTATTTCATGTCTTGCCATATTTTATTTCCTTCTATTAAATTCACATGCATGTTGATTTTATTCCATTTAAGCATAAGGAAAACAATAAAATCCAAAAATCTGATTTTCCTAACAACTTATATCTTTATTGTTATTAAAAGATGCTGAAAATATTTACTTCATAAAATAAAAGGTTAAAAAAAATTAAAAAAATAGATTTTCTCTTCTTTGTATTACAGGATTACGTACAATTGAACACAGGAGAAAGCAGGGCTTCAACAACGACCACCAAGGGCGGTAGCAGGGAGGGGCAAAGCTCCGGGGAAGGGGCGAAGGCGGCGCGCGTGGTTGGGGCGGCGCCCTGGCCGGTGGTCCGGCGACCCGGTGGTGGAATTCTAGGGTTTTGGGGATTTTTGTCGTGTTTTGTAAAAAAATTCAGCAATGGAATTAAGGGCTTTTTGGCTAAAAATTTTGATTGAAAAGAAGCAATTTCACTAGAGGAATAGAAGAGAGGAATGGTGTGCATCTTAGAAAGGGATTTCAGCCCTTTAAATAGTGAAATTTGAAACTCCTCTTGATCCACCACCATTGGAATGGACCATTGAAAGAGAAGGAACTTGAAGGGGGTTGGTGGGGGTTGTGTTAGTTGGTGGATGACAAGGGATCATGAAGTCTTTGGTGAGTAGAACAAGCAACAAAAGCCATTGATGAGGTTTGGTTCATACGTATTTGTTGAACGTTAGTTCAATCAGACAAGTCTAATGTGCACTTTGGGGAAGAAGAACAAATGAGGGTTTAAATTAATAAAAGTTCTTTAGTTGGTAGTCAAGTTACAATAGCCTAGCGGTTTGGAGTGTCTGTGTGTGTGAGGGGGAGACGCAAGAGTTCTCGGGTTCAAGTCCCGGCTCTGGCCTCCGTTTTATTTATTTTACCTTGTACTATTTTTAGCCTTATAACACTCCATTATTAATAAAATCCAAAATTTATATTAATCTTATTATATTTAAAATTTTTACCACTTTAATAATCCTTTATAATATGTTTATAATTTTATTAAAAATATTGAAACTCTCTATTTAAGAGAAAAAGGATTATTTAAATGAATACCCAACTTGCTTAATATATGTAATTAAATTCTTAATTTCCATTGTAGTAAACTTTTATAACCTTTTATAATATAATATGAGATTATAAAGATTATTAAATTCTCTATTTAAGAGAAAAAAATTTATTGGGATAATTACCCATTTTATTTTATTTAGAAATTAGCGGGTATTACATTTTATTTTCCTGAATCTAGATCTAGGTTTTGCATATAAATCTCGAATTTGCATGTCTTAGGGTCCAAATTGTGCTTAAGTCTTTCATATAAAGTCGTTTATTGCATGTTTCTAGTCTAGATTCGTATTTTAATCGAGTTTTTGTTGAAATTTTGAGATTCAACCTAGATTAGTTGATTAAATTTGATTAATTTATTCTAGGTAGTGGTTGAGAGATTTTACTTGCTTAATCCTATAAATTGTTGTGGTTGTCCTTGCCGGGACAACCAAAATTGTGTTTGGTGTTTTCTTGTGGTGATTGTGCAGGGACTCCTAGGTTTCTACATCCATGGGTTGAAAGAGAATTAGGGGAGATGGATCGTCTACATCTCGAGCTGCTAGTCAGGGTGTGCATTTGGTTCCTCCTACTGTGGAGGGAGAGCTCACCCATGAAAATTTTGGTTTCAGCCTGAACATGGTTAACCACAAGGATAGATTTGATCATTTGAAAGGAAGAGAGTGGAAAGCCACAAGGTTCATTGATTGGAATTTGATGGATACTCATGGATTGTCTACTCTTCTAAGGGAGATGGCTAGTTTTCTGGGGATGCAAGAATTTTTGAGGTCGGTTGAGCCTACTTACAAGGGCTTGACACTTAAGTTTTTTGAGCTCATTGGAGGTTGATTTTCGAGGTGAAGGAGAGTGTAAATTTATTTTGGGAGGCACAAGAAGGAGAATGACTTTGGAACAAGTCAATGATGCTTTTGGTTTCCACAACTTGAGCGGTAGTGATCTTATAATGAATGAAAGTGGAGTTTGGTGGGATGTTCTTGAATTTTGGGAGTTCATCACTGGGAAAACAACCTATGAAGCAACAAGAGAGAAAGCTTCTCCTATAAACCATCCCGCCATTAGAATCTTCCAGAGATACATTGCTAGTACTATTAATGGGAGGGGTGATGGTGGAAATTAACAATTGCTCAAGGAAGGATGTGGTTGTTTTGGCTGCTTGTTTGAAGAAGAGAAAACTCCACTTGGGTGACATGCTTATGCACCATCTTTTGCACGTAGGCAACAAAGGTGGTGGAGCTATTTGCATTGGTGGGATTGTGACTCATTTGGCTAATGACTTCAGAGTTGCTCTTAACAGGCGAGTTGTTAACATTCCACCACTGGCTATGGACTTCACTATGTTCAATAGGATGGTACCTTGTTCAAATACAGAAATGCTTTTTTAGTGGGTAATTGGGAGCACTAAAAAGGTCTTGAAACTTCCTAATGCAAGAAGAGTTAAAGTTGGAAATGATCCAGATAATTGGTTGCTAGAAGTTGAGGAAGGAGATTGGGACTTGAGTGATAAAGGCCCTACTCAGGGACAAAGGAAAGCTCAAACTAGAGCCTAAGAAGTAAAAGTAGAAGAATCTCAGGAGGAGGAAGAAGAAGATGATGAAGATTTTGTGATGGTTGAGGGAGAAGACGAAGAGTCTGAGGAGGAGGTAGAACGACAGTTTGATGCATCTTTGCCTTTTGGGAGTGGTACTCAGCCCTCTGCTTCTCAGTTTACTCAGATGATGGAGATGATGACACAAATACATGAGTCTCTGCGGGATCGACCCTTACTTACCATTCTTCTAAGATTGGTTAAGTTAGGATTCTTTGATAGGTAAACGACTGAAAAATGCCTCATTAGGAGACAAATGAGATGTATACTGCATTGATGGTTGTGTCTAGACAGCATGAAGGTTCAGCTAGTAATGATCCGACACCACCAGTTCATGTGTATAAGAATCAAATGGAGTAGATGGTTTATGATGGTTTTAATTCCCGATCTCATTACACTGATCCCGTACAAAATAAGGAGGTACGAACCAAGAGGGAGCATTATTACCCCGAAGCACCTAATCCCGATCCACAACGTATGTACAACATGTTGGCTGCCGCGAATAGGCAGTTGTGGCCTGGATGTGATGTCACCCAGTTGGAGGCAGCGACGAGCTACTTAGCTTGAAGTCAAATTCAAGGTTGGCGGAGCGAGGATATGACATGATTTCCGATTTCTGCAAACGCGTATCTCACCCTAAGACAACATTATACCGACCACATTCTATGACACAAAAAAATTATTTGAGGCTCTTGGTTTATCGTATGAAGCAATAGATTGTTGCCCAAAGTCTTGTATGATATACTGAGGTGTAGATGTAGAGTACGCAGCCTGTAGAATATGTTCACATCCTAGATGGAAGCAAGGCAAGACGAAGCTCATAGAACACCCAACCCCTCCCAACCACCCCTAACTCTCGCTCACCGGTCCCGACCGTGACACTTGGTCAATATCGTGATCTGCCACCACCCTACTCTAACCAATGGTCATGATCGTGACCACGCTCGGTCACAATCATGACCGGCCCCAACCAACCCAGTCGATCACCCCATGACCACCAAATTAAATCAATGTTGGACGTGCATAATCCTCCTCGACTCTTTGATCTAAATACCACCACCTCATTTCATCAATCCCAACATCCCATAAAACTCCCTTTTATACCCAAATTGGTCCTTCACTATGCATGATGAGTATCGTGCTCTTATTAGTAATGGAACATGGGTGTTGGTTCCACGTCGACCACGGCTAATGTGGTTTGTTGTGTGTGTCTCTTTCGGCATAAGTATCGTTGTGATGGGTCCCTATTGGATGTTTATGTTTCCCAAATCTTTTCGTTGTGTCTTCACACAAACTTGAGCTCCGCTCTACTTCCTTGCACTTTTCTTGGGTGCAACAAAGATCATAAGGGTTATATTTGTCTTAATCTCAAGTCTCACAAAATAATTCTCTCTCATCTTGTCATATTTGATGAGAGAGAATTACAAGCGTATGATTTTCTCGTTCGCTACCCTTGCAGCGTTGTCATTACAAGCGTATGATTTTTTTGCATGATGATGAGTCGGTTTCTCCAATCATCACCCGTCACTTCTTGTGCTCGCCGGCACCTCTCTCTTTCTCGAGCCATATCCCACTCACTAGCCCAAACACCTAGCCCATCCCAATCAATCCTGACCCTCGCTCATCGGTCGCGACCGTGACCACACATGGTCATGATCGTAAGCAGCCACCACCCTACTCTCGACTAATGGTCACGACCGTGACCAGCCCAAGTCGGTCACCCATGACCACCAGATCATGGGCATGCATAAGCCTCGTCATCTCTTTGATCTAAATACCACCTCCTTTTCCCCGTTGGCCAACATCCCATAAACCTGCCCTCTTAGACGTGAATTAGTCCTCTACTAGGCATGATGAGTACCGTGCTCTTATTAGTAATGGTACTTGGGTGTTGGTTTCACTACATATGGCCCTTTCAGCATAAGTATCGCTCTAATGGTCCCTTAAGTGTTATAAGGCTTGGCATTTCACCAATGGGCAATCTTAGGAAGTTGAGATTGATTGTGATGAGACTTTCAACACGGTTGTTAAACCTGTTACTATTCACAATGTTCTTCATCTTGCTATTTCTAGGTCTTGATGTCAATAATGTGTTCTTACATGGCAATCTTCAAGAAACAATATACATGTTTCAGCTGCCAGGGTTCCTAGAGTCCTCTAAACCGAAACATGTTTGTCTTCTCAAGAAGTCTTTTTATGTCTTAAAGTAGGCTCCTAGGGCGTGCTACCAGCGTTTTGCAGCTTATCTATATAGACTTGGCTTTACTAGTAGTAAGTGTGATTCATCCTGGTTCATTTACAGAAAAGGTTCGTCTCTAGCCTAATTATTGCTTTATCTCGACGACATCATTATGACCGCTTCATATGCTCGTTTGCGTTAGGATATTATGAGTTTTCTTTGCAATAATTTGTCATGTTTGACTTTGGGGCATTGTCTTATTTTTTGGCATCTTCGTATCATGTACGTCGTTCAGGTTATTCATGTCATATGAAATGTATTCAGTGAGATTGTTGACTGGATTCCATGAATGCTTGTTGATGATGCTCAAAATAGTAAAGTAAGAAGTGGGCCCGGGGTATAAAGAACCTACAGACCCGACAGGCCTCCCGAGGATGATCCTGGGGCCCACAACCACACCCACCTTTTATTTTAAAAAAACTCCTACCCCCGCGAGGTCCTCTGAAACCTTGGAATGAGGTCTACACCTCGTAACCGACTCTACCGACACGCCCGCCCACCAGAGCCACTCAGCTAGCGCCACTCTCCCGAGCCAATCACAAGCTGCCTCGCTTCTAGGCCAATCAGAGCCCTTGATCTCGGGCGTCCCACATCGGACAACGATCAGAACTCAACTCCCCGATCCTCTATAAATAGAGGAGAATCTCATATGGAAAAGGGGTCGAAATACATCTTGAACTCAAAAACTATCTTGTTCGTTGAAGATCGACGTGATCGAAACATCGTTAAAAGGCCTCGCTACAGACAAGTGAAGTCCACAAAAAGACTTCAAGTCTCACAAAGTTCCTTCTTACATCAAAGACCTCGCTACACCATCCCGGAAGCCGCTTACACCACACTCTCACTCACATCAAAAGACTCCGTTGTCCAATCTCGCAAGTCATCAACGTCGTCCCGCAGAGTCAACCTCGTTTAAAAGGTCGAGAAAGCGATACTTAGCATTGTCTAGCAATTAGGAGATCTCGAACATTGTTAGGACGAGATCTCGGATGCCGCCAACCAGAGCTCGCGACCAAGAACTGACAAAGAGATCGTCGCCGATGCCAAGGGGAAGGCAAAAGTGGTCGCGCCGGCGGCGCGCGATGCGTATGTGACGCAGGCACATAACCCCAACAACAATAACAACAACAACAACAACAACAACAACAACAACAACAACAACAACAACAACAACACCAACAAAAACAGAAACAACAATAACAACCGGAACAACAACAACAACAACAATAACCGGAACAACAACCGTGGAGGCGGCGGCGGGGGTTGGAACTGCTTCGGCGGGAAACCGCGGGGTTACCGAGGCAAGGGAGGTCCCGCGTACAACCCAAATGAAAAGGGCCGCGCCAACCCCGCGTCAGGAGCCAACACCGTGCCGCAAGGCCTAAGTCACGCTCGGGCCAACAACAACAATAACGTCGAGCAGCAGGCGCCCGCGAAGCAGGCCCGGTCTGGACAAGCGACGGCGCCCAATGGGTATATCCATACCATATCGGGCTGACCATCTTCTGCTGGGTCAAGCCAGGCAGAGAGGAAGAGATACGCGAGGGAAAGCCACCATGAGCCCTCGGTATTTAGCGTCACCCAAACCTCGCGGGCCCATGTAGGTTTGTCCTTCTCATCCGAAGATGCCGAGGGGCTTCACATGCCTCACTCCGACCCCTTGGTGGTACACGCTCAAATGGGCTCGAAGATGGTAAAGCGAGTGCTGGTAGACACGGGATCCTCCGTGGACATCATGTACTATGGCGCGTTCGAGCAATTGGGCATCTCCGAGACATCCTTGAAGCCCTACGCTGGGAAACTCACCTCCTTCTCGGGAGACGAAGTCGACGTGGCAGGCCTCATCGACCTCTGGATGACGCTAGGCACCAGATCCACTAGGAGGACCGAAATGGTGGAGTTCACGGTGGTACGCCTGCCTTTGGTGTGGAATGCAATCATTGGGAGGGTCTCCCTGATGAAGTTCCAGGCGGTAGTTTCTATCTATCACCTGAAGATGAAGTTCCCCGTCGATGGCGGGGCAGGAGAAGTAAAAGGCAATCAGGAGGAAGGTCGCGTTTGCTACGCGACCTCTGCAAAACAAAAGTGCCCGGTCTTCATGGTGGAATCTCCCGACGAGGCTGACCTCGAAGTCCGGGATTTCACGGTCCCCACTCCAGAGCTAGAAAGAAGGGTGATATCCCCTTTCGAGAGCGAGTCTGAGAAGATCTACCTCGGAGAATGCCTCTCGGGGGCGTCAGCAACGTCGCTAGAAGCCCTGCTCGCCGGGTCCCGCGACATGTTCGCTTGGACTGCAATGGATCTCCGAGGTGTCCCGCGGACCGTGGCCCAGCACTCTTTGAACGTCGATGTCACCACTCGCCCCGTGGTGTAGCGACGGAGGAAAATGAATGAAGAAAGGGCGAGCGCCGCGAATGACGAGGTGGCGAAATTGCTGGCTGCGGGGTTCGTACGCGAGGTTCAATACCCCCGGTGGTTGTCCAACGTCGTGCTTGTCAAAAAAGCCAGCGGGAAGTGGAGGATGTGCGTCGATTTCAAAGACCTCAACAAAGCCTGTCCCAAAGACAGTTACCCCTTGCCCTTAATCGACGAGCTCGTTGACTCTACCGCAGGTCACGGGGTTTTAAGCTTCCTCGACGCATACTCAGGGTACAATCAAGTCCTGATGAATCCACGAGAAGAGGAGGAAACATCCTTCATCACCCAGCGAGGCACTTATTGCTACAAAGTCATGCCGTTTGGGCTGAAGAAAGCGGGGGCCACCTTTCAACGCCTCGTCAACCGTGTCTTTAAGAACCATCTCGGACGGAACGTGAGGAGCATCTGGTCGACCTCGCTGAGGTCTTCGACATTGTTGTCCGGAGCAAGACCCCTGAGGAGCACCTGGTCGACCTCGCTGAGGTCTTCGCCACTCTCAGACACAACCGTCTCAGCCTGAACCCCGAGAAGTGCGTCTTCGGCGTGTCATCGGGAAAATTTTTAGGCTTTATGATTAGCGAGCATGGCATCGACCTAAACCCTGCCAAGGTCGAATCGATCCTCTCAATGAGGTCACCACGGTCTCGCACCGAGGTGCAACGGCTCAACGGTGCCGTCAACTACCTGGGGAGGTTTTGCTCCCGCTTGGCGGAAAGGTCCCTGCCCTTTTTCGCAGCTCTCAAGCAGAATGACAAGTTCGTGTGGGATGAGAGGCTTGAGCTTGCTTTCTCTGAGCTAAAGGCCTTCCTGTCGAAGCTCCCCACACTGTCGCCCCCGTTGGCGGGCGAAGACTTGCAACTTTATGTGGCCGTCAGCCCTGAGACGGTCAGCGCGGTGCTAACCAGAAAGGCCACGCACCCAGTTTACTTCGTGAGTCGCGTGCTCCAGCCCGCGGAGCAGCGCTATTCCCCAGCAGAGAAGATGGTGCTGGCAGTTGTGACCGTCGCGAGGTGTCTGCGCCCTTACTTCCATGCGCACCCCATTCAGGTCCTGTTTGACCTCCCACTTCGACAAATCCTCCACCAGCCCGCCCTCTCTGGGCGAATGACGAAGTGGGCAGTCGAGCTCTCCGAATTCGACATCAGCTACCTCCCAAGGACCGCCATGAAGGGGCAGGCCCTCGCTGACTTCATGGTGGAGGTCACCTTCCCTGAGACAGAAACAAGCTCGGAAGAGTGGAAGGTGTTCGTTGACGGCTCACGATGTGACGCCGGTGGTGGGGCTGGCGTATTCCTCGATGGGCCCTCGATCGAGACGGAGTATTCCCTTAACTTCGCCTTCGAAGCCACCAATAACGAGGCCGAGTATGAGGCCATGATCGCCGGGATCGAAATGGCGCTCCTTAGTGGTGCCCGGAAAATCAGGGTCTACACCGACTCCGAGCTGATGGCGCGCCAACTCAACGGTCAGTACGACACAAGAACGGGGTTCTTGCCCGCGTACCGAGAAAAGGTCAAAGCCTTGGTATCATGCCTGGAAACCTTCGCGGTTGAGTCCATCCCGCTAACCTCGAACACCAAAGCAGATGCACTTGCGAGGTTGGGATCCGCCCTCCCCCTTGAAGTGGGAAACCGCGTGATGGTAGAAAGAAAACTCTCGCGGAGTGTGAACAGCGAGGTTTTATCTGTCACCGCAGAGGATTGGAGGATCCCGATAACACGGTATGTGGAGAACGGTGTCCTCCCTGAGGACCCCGCGCAGGCCAGGAAGCTAAAAATGCAGGCGGCACGGTATTGCATCGTGGGTGGCTACCTTTATCGCCGAGGCTATGCTGAGCCCAACCTGTTGTGCATCCCAACCGAAGCTATGGAGCACATCCTTTATGAGGCCCATGAAGGGGTCTGTGGCGGCCACCCAGGATGGCGAACCCTTTCACATAAGATCGCCCACCTAGGGTACTTCTAGCCCACCCTCCGGCAAGACGCAAGGGCCTATGTCCAGCGATATGACGGGTGTCAGAAGCACGATAACCTCTTGCACGCCCCGACCTCACAGCGTCGCTCCATCCACGCGTCGTGCCCCTTCGCGATGTGGGGGATGGACATCCTCGGCCCCTTCCCCAAGGCTGCTGGGCAGGCGCGGTATATCCTGGTCATTGTCGACTACTTCACAAAGTGGATTGAGACACAAGCAATGGCGAAGATCACGGGGACTAAGGTTTGCGAATTCCTGTGGAAGAACCTCGTCTGCCGCTTCGGCGTCCCCATGACCATCATGACCGACCATGGCACCCAATTTGATTGCGAAGAGACCCGGACATTCTGCTCAAACCTGGGCATAACCCTCAAGTTCTCCTCCGTAGCCCATCCTCAGTCCAACGGCCAGGTGGAGAACGTCAATGCCCGCATCCTGTCCGATCTAAAGAAACGGCTGGGCCTGGCCCAAGGTCGTTGGGCAGAGCTCCTCCCACTCGTCCTATGGACGTACCGCACCACCGTGCGCCGCACAACCGGAGAAACACCTTTCGCCCTAACCTACGGGGCGGAAGCCCTAGTCCCGGTAGAAACCCTGGTCCCGTCAGCAAGGGTGTTTGATTTCGATGAAAAAGAGAACGAGGCCAATCTCAGGGTCGAGTTGCTCTTTCGTGACGAGCTACGCGAAGTAGCCGACCTTCGCTCCAGGGAATACAAGCGCAGCGTGGCCGTCTACCACAATAAGAAGGTGAGGCCTCGGTTCCTGGCCACAGGCAACCTCGTCCTGAGGCGAACCGAAGGTGGCAAACTGGACCCCAACTGGGAGGGCCATACATCCTCGGCGAGGAGGTTGCTCCCGGAGCTTTTAAGCTCAAAGACAACGAGGGGCGTACCCTCAGCAAGACATGGAACGTCGACCGATTAAAGAAGTATTTTGTGTAAACTCTCTAAACTCCGTTACTTCTTTTTGTGAATAAAGGGTTGTGGAACTTTCAAAATCTCTCTCAAAAATAAAAACTTCGGGTTTTAAGTCCAAACCTCGCTCCCCGCTTGGTGTTGGAGAATCTCGTTAAATCCATCCCTCGCTTCCCGCTTGGGGTTGGAGAATCTCGGTAAATCCATACCTCGCTTCCCGCTTGGGGTTGGAGAATCTCGTCAAGTCCAAACCTCGCTCCCCGCTTGGTGTTGGAGAATCTCGATAAATCCAAACCTCGCTCCCCGCTTGGTGTTGGAGAATCTCGTTAAATCCATCCCTCGCTTCCCACTTGGGGTTGGAGAATCTCGGTAAATCCATACCTCGCTTCCCGCTTGGGGTTGGAGAATCTCGTTAAGTCCAAACCTCGCTCCCCGCTTGGTGTTGGAGAATCTCGATAAATCCATCCCTCGCTTCCCGCTTGGGGTTGGAGAATCTCGTTAAATCCATCCCTCGCTTCCCGCTTGGGGTTGGAGAATCTCGGTAAATCCATAGCTCGCTTCCCGCTTGGGGTTGGAGAATCTCGTTAAGTCCAAACCTCGCTCCCCGCTTGGTGTTGGAGAATCTCGATAAATCCAAACCTCGCTCCCCGCATGGTGTTGGAGAATCTCGATAAATCCAAACCTCGCTCCCCGCTTGGTGTTGGAGAATCTCGTTAAATCCATCCCTCACTTCCCGCTTGGGGTTGGAGAATCTCGGTAAATCCATACCTCGCTTCCCGCTTGGGGTTGGAGAATCTCGTTAAGTCCAAACCTCGCTCCCCGCTTGGTGTTGGAGAATCTCGATAAATCCATCCCTCGCTTCCCGCTTGGGGTTGGAGAATCTCGTTAAATCCATCCCTCGCTTCCCGCTTGGGGTTGGAGAATCTCGTTTGGAAAGTTAGTCCTCCCCTCGCTTCCCGCTTGAGATTGGAGAAACTCGAACAAAATATGCGAGGTCCGAGCAGGGCTCATGACCTCGGCGAAATTATTGTGCGAAGTCCGAGCAAGGCTCGGGACCTCGACGAATTCTTGTAAAGATCCGAGCAAAGCTCATAATCTCGATGCAGAATTAGAAACACCCGATGTGGCCCGAGTACCACAGTAGTTGTGACACTCGGACCATGGGGTTGGGTAAATTTGGACGAGCATATACAAGTTAGCTAGAACAAACAAGCAATCATGAGAAAAAGAAAATGATATAAAAAGGTGGGGCACGTGTGCCCAGATGTTTAATTACAAGCCCCGCAGGGCCACCAACAAAACAACAAAATAAAAAAAACAAGCCAGCATCCTTCAAATTTTCGAAGTTTCAGCGACGGGGCCTTCGAGAGATTCCGGGGCAGGAGGAGGTGTCGTGGACGGCTGGGACTTTGGCACATCTGCCGCAGGCTGAGGATCTGTGGCGGCGACTTCCGGGTCTTCCTGAGCGGAGTCTGCCAAGGTAGGCGCCTCGTTGGCCACAGTCCCGTCCTCGTTGAGAAAGAATTCACACTCTCCCTCGGGCTCTTCTCCATCAAGTTCCGCCATAGTCTCCTCGTAGTTGGGGATGAAGAACTTAATGCGGAGGTCGATATGCCCATACTTCGCAACCGCCTGTTTGACCCCCATCCGGACGGACTGGTGGAACATCTTCCTCACACTTTCCACCATCTCAGCCTTAAAGGCCTCGGACTTCACATACCTGGGCCCCTCGGCTTCCACCTCCTCGCTAAGCTCAACAACACGCCGTTGGAGCCTGGTAATCTCCTCCTCAGCTTTCTGAAGCTCCGCCTCCTTTTCTCTGAAAAATTGGTGCTCCGAGGATAGCTGTCCCTTGAGCTTTGCGACTTCGCCCTTGAAGTCCCCGTTCTCTTCCTTCAAGTTGTTAGCCTCCTCCTTCGCCTTCCTCAACTCCTCCCTGACCCTCGCGACGTCCCTGGCCTCGTCCGCTGCCGCGATCTCCGCGGCGCGAACGCGTTTCTCGGCCTCTGCGAGGTTTTTTCCCCTCTTCTCAATCTCGGCGTCCCGCTCTTGGAGCCTCGCCTCCATCCTATCCATCTTCCTATGGAGGAGGCCGACGCGACCGCAGTTATAGTTCGCGAAGAAGGTATTCTGAAGCAATAGAAGAGCATGTTAAAACAAGAACAAAAATAATAAAGCCAATCAAGAAAAAACAACCACGTAAGAGCAAGGCATACCATCGCTGAGTAGCGGAGGATCTCGTCGTTAAGGGCTGCCTCCGAGAGATTGTTGGCCCATGCAACCTCATCGGTCCAAGATGACCTGTCCCAGTCCTGGGACACGCCCCGGGAAGGACCGGGGCAGTGGAACTTATCGGCAGGAGGCCCGGTGGCCGAGAGAAATCGGCTCTTCGAGCCAGGGCGCTCGATCATCTCGCCCCCTGGGGTTCCCCCTTGCCATCCCCCTTTTGCTTCTTCCTTTTCTCTCCACGTGGAGACCCCGTGCCCTTTCTCTTGGACCCGGCTTTGTCACCAGATCCTCGGGAGTGTTGGGATGACGTTCTAGCAACGTCCTCCTTCGTCGCCGCCCCCTCGCTCTTCTTCGCCTCAGGCGCCTTCAACGTCGGGACTGTGGCCTTCGGCTGCGAGGCAAGGGGCCTCGCTTGCGAGGTCAGCTCCTTTATGACGACTCCATGTTGGCCTTGGGGTCTCGGAGCGTTGGAGGAAGAATTTACAGGCCTTTTGCCCTGTGACTTCGTGGTAAGAGCGCCAAGTAGGTCCATTGTCAAAACAAAAAAGGCATAAAAGTTAGACAAGAAAAAAAACAAAAGCGAATTAGCGAGGTTCATAACCTCGCTTCCCAGCAACAAAAGGAAGAAACGATCAGGAAAGAGATTGAATACCCTCTCTGCCCTCGCTAGGGGGGAGGCTGAGACTCAGGCCAGCCCGCTCAAGCTGGTCCTGAGAGAGATACACTTGGTACGGAGCCTGACTCGCTGTGGCGTATCGGGCCTTAAGTGCCTTAAGCTCATCAACCGTATGCGGGCACACGCACCGAACAAAGCTGCCCGGCACCACAGGAAAATTGAGATACCTCCCGGTGAGATCTCGGACCAAAAACCAATTCGGCTTCCATGTCCCGACGTTCGAGGGAGCCGTGGTGATTTTGATGTTCGGCGTGCTGAGATTGATGAGGCAGGACCGAGGTTCGCTCCTAGCTAGGAATAGAGTCGACAAGTTATCAAGATTCGACCCGTCCCCAAGTTCACGGCTACGAATCGTATAGGCGCACAGCAGCCGCCAAGCGTTCGGGAACAACTACGCGGGACAGATCCGCATGGCCCACAGATAGTCCACAATATGTTGGGCCAGAGGTAGCCTGAAGCCCGCTTGAAGACTGAAGAGGTGCACGACCGCGGACCTTTCATAGGACGCCAAGGAGCAGCCCCCCTCTTCGGGAAGAGCCAACTCGACTCCCTCGGGCCAAGCAAAGTCCTTGGCGATCTATTCAAGGTCTTCGCGCTTGAGCTCGGTGGCCACTCCTCCGGACAGATATTCCTTGGGAGAACCCGGGGTTTTGGAGATCCGCTCTTCAAGAACAGGCGGGACACGAGACACGGCGTCAGTAATATACGCCGCAGGAAAGCTCGGAGGCACATAGGGGGTGGGGGTCGAGGCCGTGTCCACACCTGACCTCGCCACCAAGTCAGTAACGACCTCATCTGGGGTGGAAGACGAAGCCATTTCAACACCTGACGACGTTCGAAGGCGGGAGAAGCGCGAATTGATAGAAGCCTCGGAGTCGCTCGAAGAAGGCTCGCTGAAAACCAACGAGGGGGACCTCGGGTTCTGAGAATCGCTAGGTTCTACGCTTCCCGCGGACTCCGAAACCTCCTCGTAAAAACCCTCTTGAACTCTGAAAGCGAAGCCGGGCGGAGGGCTCACAGAGGCTCTCCTAGGCATGAAAAGAGCGACGTCCAGGCCGCGGAAGGCTAACACCTGGAAAAGAAAGAAGTGTTGAGACATCGGGCAAAGCAACCAAGGAAAAATAATGCGAGGTCATCACCTCGAAGGGAAGAGAACGCGAGGTTAGAACAACAAAAGGGAGAACAAGACGAGGTCATGACAGCATCCGGAAGACAGAGAATTCGAGGTCATAAGAGACGAAAAGCCACGTGGCACCCTAGGGGTTACTCTGACAAGATAGGACGGCAATGGAGAAGTCGAAGCGCCAAAAGGAGGAAAGAGAAGGAGAAATGGAGGCCAGCGGTGGAAAGCGGCGGCGGAGACCCTAACGTCCCATCAATCGGCCGTCAAGACGTTTGGGTTTCCGAGGGTCTCGAAATTCAAAACCGCCGAAAGAAAGCGCAGAGGCCCGGCTGTCGGTTGGAGGGCAAGGGGTTCGAGTGGATGGCAGTCGCCACCCTCACCCCACCATCCCGCCACCATGACGTTGGCGCGAGACACCAAGAAACGACCTTCGCCCGCTAGGGCACAAAGCCGAGCAAGAAGAAAAAAGAAGAAGAACGGAAAAAATGGCGAAGGGCAACGCCCAGGAACACACGCGACACTACCACCGCCGCTTCTCCACCGTGACACCAGCGCGGAACACCAGGCGACGCGCCGTCGCCTTTACAGAGCGCGGAGCAAGAAAGCTAGCAAGGAAAGATCGAAGACAAAAAAAACACCGCAAAACAGGAAGAATAAAGTCGAGAACTTACTTGTTAAAAACCGGCGAAGAAAGGGCGGTGGTGCAACTGGCAAAAGGCGAAGGCTCGTCGGAAACCGTCTGGAGAACCGCTAGCAAGGAACCAAAATGGCGAAGAAAGAGGGCGAAAATGTTGAGAGAGAAGATGGAAGGGAAGCGTGTGAAATACGCTCTTATAAAGAGCAGGCTTGGGCCTCCCCTGCCTAGAGAGGCTTATTGGGCCTGTCCCTCCTGAACGGCCCATTAAGCAAGATATGAAGAGCAAGCCCAGAAAAGCTTCACCCCTGCAAACGAAAAAAAGAGAGCTAAGTGTAGAGCCTCGCAAAAAGAGGGCCTCGCAAAATGCCGACCCACCTCCCAAACACCTCGTACCCCGTGATCTTTGAGAACTTATGCCCTGTGGCCCTCGGGGCGAGATCCCCAGGTCATGGGGTTGTGATGATGCTCAAAATAGTAAAGTAAGAAGTGGGCCCGGGGTACAAAGAACCTACAGACCCGACGGGCCTCCCGAGGATGATCATGGGGCCCACAACCACACCCACCTTTTATTTTAACAAAACTCCTACCCCCGCGAGGTCCTCCGAAACCTTGGAACGAGGTCTACACCTCGTAACCGACTCTACCGACACGCCCACCCACCAGAGCCACTCAGCTAGCGCCACTCTCCCGAGCCAATCACAAGCTGCCTCGCTTCTAGGCCAATCAGAGCCCTTGATCTCGGGCGTCCCACATCGGACAATGATCAGAACTCAACTCCCCGATCCTCTATAAATAGAGGAGAATCTCATATGGAAAAGGGGTCGAAAAACATCTTGAACTCAAGAACTATCTTGCTCGTTGAAGATCGACGTGATCGAAACATCGTTAAAAGGCCTCGCTACAGACAAGTGAAGTCCACAAAAAGACTTCAAGTCTCACAAAGTTCCTGCTCACATCAAAGACCTCGCTACACCATCCCGGAAGCCGCTTACACCACACTCTCACTCACATCAAAAGACTCCGTTGTCCAATCTCGCAAGTCATCAACGTCGTCCCGCAGAGTCAACCTCGTTTAAAAGGTCGAGAAAGCGATACTTAGCATTGTCTAGCAATTAGGTGATCTCGAACATTGTTAGGACGAGATCTCGGATAACCGTAGGGGGTCTAGGGTGTAATCCTCAAGTGTTTGTAATCTCGTTAGGTTGTAACCTCGTTGGCTTGTAACCTCGCAGTTTTGCAATCTCGTTGTAAAGAAAATCATAAATAAAGAAGCAAGTGTTCGCACAATCGAATATAATAATCCCGTCTCTTGTCTTTTAGCGAACGGTTTATTTCGGGTTTCATCACTTGTAATCTTGTGATCACTCCTATCGACCTTAGCACAAAACTTGGTGGTGACGTTGGCCCCTTGTATCTGATCCTAGTCTGTATCGCAGTCTGGCCCGCACCTTGCAATATTTGACTTTCATACGGCTGGATATTTCTTATGTCGTTTAACAAGTCTGCCTTTACATGCATGATCTCAGCGAGAGACACCTTGTTGCACTTAAGCGCATTATTCGATATGTTTAAGGGACCACTTCGCTTGGCATTACTATTTCGGCTTCTACTACACCGACCCTTTTTGCCTATACCGATGTTGACTGGGAAGGCTTCCCGGACACACGTCGTTCCATCTCTGGTTATTGTGTCTTCCTCAATGAAACACTTGTCTCTTAGTCTACCAAACGACAATCTATTGTATCTCGGTCTAGTGTTGATGTCGAGAATCGAGGGGTTGCAAATGTCGTAGCAGAATGTTTCTGGCTTCGTAATTGGCTTCTCGAACTCCATTGTCCTCTACACACTGGTGTGCATTGAAAACATCTTTGCATCTTATTTGGCCAATAATCCGGTACAACATTAACGAACTA
This sequence comes from Fallopia convolvulus, assembly GCA_964016875.1. Classification (NCBI taxonomy): domain Eukaryota; kingdom Viridiplantae; phylum Streptophyta; class Magnoliopsida; order Caryophyllales; family Polygonaceae; genus Fallopia; species Fallopia convolvulus. The sequence continues at coordinate 25,187,540 of OZ024729.1, forward strand.
AGCACATCGAGCTAGACATACACTTTGTTCGAGAAAAATTAAAGTAGCTTTGGGACACATTCGGGTTCTTCAAATTCCATCTAAATATCAGCATGCAAACATTTTCTCCAAATGATTACCTAAACAATTGTTCTTAGATTTTAGGGACATTGTTATGATTAGGACACCTTCCAATTCGAATGCGGGGTGTGATAGTACATATATTATATTAACCTAACTTGTCATACAAGTAATCCCTTTATACATGTATATATGTACCAATCTAATGGAGAATCTTAAGGAGACTTTCACATATGAACTTTTAGAGACTTTAATGAATAAAATTGACAAATTAATTCATTCTACACTATTCATCTCACATTTTGTTTTTCTCTCTCTCAATTCTTGAAACTACAGTGAGTATATAATTGATTCCATATGTACGTAACATATATTCATTAGTATGCAATGAGTACATATATCTACTGACCCTAAAAGCACTGTATATATATATAGAATAAGGATCTAGAGAAACCTAGTATTAGAGAGAAACGGGGAAAATAAGGAGAGCCCTTCGATTTTGTTTTTTTAATGGTTGAGATTTGAAAATAAAAGATGCATATAGAAGTTATTAGAGAGAAACACTAGATTATTTCCTATTTCTCTCTCCATATCTCATTTAAGGCAAATATCTTTAATTTTTTTTTCTCCTTCTTTAATTGATATTTTCTTTCAATCTCTCCATATCTTAACGTATTCAGTTTTCAAAGTGAAAAGCTCTCTTTTGGTCTAAAATGGAGAAACCGTAAGTTAGGATTGAAAAGCTCTCTTAATCGATATTTTGCTCCGCCGTCGCTGTACCTCCGACGATTCCGCCGCTGACTCTGAACATGGGAAGTGGAACTCCGGAACTATACAAGATTAAAAGGTACAATTAGATTCTTGATTTGTAATTTTTTTTTCCTTTTAATAAATTTGATCGATTTAGATTCTGATTATTTTTATGGACGAAGAGATAGCATTTGAATTTTTCATTTCAAAATTTATTCCTTCTTTTTACTTCAATTTTTTATAGCATCATCATCATTTAATTTATTTTCTTGTGTTTTTAGGTGATGAGACTTTGTTATACAGTAATTGAAAACAAAAATTGTTGAAGTAGCGGTTATTACCAATTTGACCTTTCTTCAATGTAACATTGATTTTTGCATTTGCACGCAAGTAGATTTAGGATTTGCAATTGACTCATTTTGTAAATTTCTTGTAGGTTCAAAACATTCAAAAGCAAACAAGCATGTTGATGAGGTTGATGCTCTTGTTGTGGATTCGAAGAATGGGGAAGATGATAATTCAGTTACATTGTTAATATGTTAGATATCGTTAATTACATATTCGAGTTCTTGTATTCACATGTTCAAAACTGTGAAGTCGATATTCAGATATATTTACATGTTATATATTGTGAATTTAATATTCAGATATTTTATATACATGTTCGAGATTTCGTACTTAATATTCAGATATATTATACACATATTCGAATTCTTTTATACATATGTTCAAAACTGTGAAGTATTCAAATATATTATATATACGTTAAATATTGTGAATTGAATATTCATATATTTTGTATAAATGTTCGAAAATATGTTCTTAATATTTGTTGACACATATTGGTTAGTTCAATATTTGATAGAACGTATTCAGATATAGTCATATTATCACTTCAAATGCATATTCAAAAATTTGTTATGCATATTCATGTAAACATAATAGTATGTTCAATATGTAATCACATAACCAGTACAACTAAACTGAACATAAATTACAATAAACTTGAATATACATATTAACAACCTGAATATACGTAATAATTAAATTGAACATGTTGATACAACGACATATTCGAGAATGTGCTATGCATATTCGAGTACAAAACCTAGTATGTTCAACATGTTTATATTATATATTTAGTCAAATTATTACATTAGTACTACAACAACATATTCGAGAATGTGATATGCATATTCGAGCATAGATCATAGTATGTTCAATGTGTAAGCTCATATATTCAGTCAAATTATCACATCAGTAATACAACAGTATATTCGATAATATGTTAAGCATATTCAAGTACATAACCTACAATTCGAGAATCTAATCTTAAAATTCGTTTACACGTATTACATTTTTAGTTTTTAAAATTATGGCAACTATCTCCTAAATTTTAGGAATAAATAAGCCTATTTAATTTTGGAAATTTTGTTTGAATTTGAAAATCATGCCATTACAAATTTACAAATCACGTTTTTCCAGATTTTTTTTATTCAACCCTTTTATTTTCGCACCTGCCTTTTTTATTTCAATCTAGTAAATCTCTCCCTATTTTAAATATAATGGATCCGCAAATCTCACCCTTAAACTACCCTCATCCAACGCCTCATATTCTTTCCCCCGTTTCTCTGCAATTGTCGTTTCTCTTGAACCCTCCCTATATATATATATATATAGAATAATGCTCTAGTGAAAATCCATCTTATGGTGCAAGCATGTGGTTAATCTACATCCGTTAGATTGAGATAAATGAATGGTGATGATTAATAAAAATAGGGTGTAAAATTGTTTAAATTGGTGAGAAACACTAGATTGGGCCCAAATCCCACTAGAGATATATTTCTCTCTCCATATCAGAAATTATCTATTATAATAAATCTCTCTAACGTAATTTATGAATCTAAATCAATCTAATAGAATTCTAAAATTGCCTCTCTCTTGCTCTCTTCAATCGCCGTTTCAAATGAATCAGATTGCATGCCCAATTTCAATTGCCTCTCTTAAGCCAGATTCAACCACGATGTATTACCGATTATTTCTAAATCTCTCCGATCGAACTAGATCGATGACGACGGGAATAGAAGAATCCTCGCGAGATCACCGGGCCGAGTTGGAAGTTTCCACCGGGCCAAATCAAGATATGGTGATGGATCGACATGAGATTCACGCTAGCACAATGCAGCGGTGCGAAGGAATCAGCCATGGCGTGGATCCGGTGTGCATCAACGATCAACAATGACATTCTCGGCCACCGGATTCAACCACTACCCGTGTTAGGGTTGTCGTCGTTCGCTTCCAAGGCGGATGTTAAATACGCCTATGAGCGATTGGCTTTGAAGGTCAGTCTTGACTCTTGATTGATTAATTAATGGCTGTCTTCGATTCGATCGGTTGATTGGGAGATTGAAATCAGCCTGATCTAATTGAAATGAAATAATTATGTTTGGATTTTAATCTTTGATATTATGTTGATGTTTCTGGATTTTGTTATTCATGAACGCATACGTTGTTTTTCATACATGCGTGGCTTGTTTTTCATATATTGATGCCTTGGTATTCATCTATACGTGTTTTGTTATTCACATATTCGTAAATTATTTTTCATATATGCAAGATTTTTTATTCATATAGACGTGTTTTGATATCATAAATATATGAAGTGATTTGTTTTTCATTTATATGTACTTTGTTATTCATTTATGTTGTTGTTATTGAGAATAACACTAATATTCTTCAATTCTTTGTAAGAGGTTTTTACACCCCTCTATTAAGTTTAGGGAATAACAGGAGAAAATGATCAATATTATTCACAATAAATACTATGGTTTTTCAATAATAAGGATTAATTGGATAAACATATGAAACGAGTGTTTTTCAATTTGGATAGTATGGTTTTGCAACAGTGATATGTGTATATGACAGTTTTGCAATTGTTTTTCAAGTATCACAATATACTTTTTCACTTTGGATGGTATGGTTTTGCGACACTGATGATATATATATGACAGTTTTTAATTGTTTTTCAAGTCTCACAATATACTTTTTCACTTTGGATGGTATGTTTTTGCAACATTGATATCATTTATGTTTAACCGAGTTTTCAAATGGAACAGGTGGTAATGATCAACAGTTGGACATTGGAGAAAAGTCAAAGCGCACCAAAGTCCAATTTAAAAGACTTCGCACCAGGGAACATGTTCCAAATGATGATAATGTTGATGTATTTGACCTTGGTCCAAAAAAGAATTATAATTCATAAGCATTGTAATTGTTATGCAAAAGAAGTGTAATGATTATTGATAGCATAACTTAATACAAAGAATCACATATTTTTCACAATATTAAAGATTGTTTTTCAAAAGCATTGTAATTGTTATTCAATAGTATACATTATTTATGTCAATACATTCTAATAATACTAGTGAAAACCATTTAATAAGTTTAGTTATTCAAGATGAACAATGTTGTTTTTCAACTACTTTTATTTAGTTATTCATATTGATATTACTGTATTCATATTGTTTTGTCACGTGTGTTAAACCGAGTTATTCAAACAATCACATTGAGTTATTCAAACATCTACTATAAATATTTTATGATTTTGTAATTATTCAAATAATCAAATTGAGTTATTCAAACAATCAAAATGAGTTATTCAAACATCGATTATATATATTATACGATTCTATAATTATTCAAACAATCATATTATGTTTTTCAAATGTCTTGAGTAATAGATATTCAATCCCTAAAATCATGCAACTGCCATATATAAAAAACGTGGGATTTTTTTAAATTTCAGAATCCCTTAAATTTTGCAACTTCCAAATTTAAAATTCAAAGACTTTCATCCTTTTTTTAAAATTATTTTCAGCGTATACTATCCCACAAATCTCGCCCAATTATGTTAGTTTCCTTTTTCAAATGCTCATTGATTTAATTATCCACAACACCCCCATATAGCTTATTATGTACCTTAATTAACAACCATTGATTGAACTCAATCCAACGGCATATCTTTAACCACACGCTTACACCACAATACATATTGTACCAGAGCGTCCCCCTATATATATATATATATATACAGGCCCGTCCATTAGCATGTGCAAACAGCCCATCCGAACAGGGCCCCCAAAATTATGGGGCCCCAAAATTTGAAAACCCAATATATATTATATATGGTATAATAAGAAAGCAAGACAGTGTAGCTCACGTGGGTGAGTACGTACAACGGAGTCATTTAGGAACCTTTGCTCGCGTTCGAATCTCAGCTTACACACTTTTCTTTCATTTTTCTCCACTCCTGCACTCACCTAATCCCTATATAGGCCGCAAAATTGTTTTTTAGGCTACAAATATTCTACTTTTCTTGTCACAAATTTATTTAATTCACATTACAAAATTTGATTTTTCTTCCTCCCTTATTCCTTGCCAGTTGCCAATCAATACTACATGATATTATTTTTAGTAATTAAAAAGCAACAAAATTCGAAATATTTAGTCGAGTAACTGAACATGGTTTGTATGAATTCAAACTATATACAATTAAATATGTTCTTAATAGTGTGTCTCCAATTATAGTATTTCAAATCACACGTTCCTCTATTTAAAAAATAATAATATCTAAAAAAAGGATAATTAATTATTAATTGTCATTATAATTTTCTTAATTGGTCACACATGACTTGAAATAATTGGATTTATAAAATTAGTAGAATATCTATATACAATATCTTTCATCTAATAATTTGTTTGGAAAACACAGTTTAACTACTAAATGAATATTTTTTTTAATTTTTGAAAAATATATTACACTATATTTAACTTTTTAAAAAATCTAGATGATATTACATTTATACAATATCTTTCATCTAATAATTTGTTTGGAAAACACAATTTAACTACTAAATGAATATTTTTTTAATTTTTGAAAAATATATTACACTATATTTAACTTTTTTAAAAATCTAGATGATATTACATTTATATTAACAAGGTAAAATTTATTTATTTTTAATTATTAAAATAATAATAATATATAAATTAATTTTTCGCACAGGGCCTCCAAAATTCATTGGACGGCCCTATATATATATATATATATATGCAAGACTAATTTCTATATTAAAGGAGCATTACGTACGCAGGAAACTTGAAGAAGACTCAATTAAGAACAAACCACGTACAAATTAAACCAATATATATTCCTTGAAATTAAATTAAAGGTTATGATGAAAATTGATATATGTGTATGATCGATCAATGCACTATGCATGGGTAGCCGACAATGATGAGCACCTATGGGTAAAAAACCACATGCCTCATCGATCTTCAAGAATCTTTTCCCACTATCACTATCTTTAACATATTTTGTATAATCCTCGATCTCTTTCCATCAAATTGTTTGTATAATTCTCTTAGTGATGGATGAACCTATGTATCTAAATTCCTTAACTTCAATTTCAATCAATCAGTAATTAAATAAATTGACCATATATAAGAATAGAATGCTCTTACTTTGTTTTGCCTATTTTTTTTCACCGAGGAACCACCTAGCGCTTAGACGGTCAGAACGATGGCCTAAACGGTCTTAGACTGATACCTAGGCGGTCCAGACGGCTAGGCAACAGGAACCTTCCAGCGTCTAAGCGGGATCTAGACGAGCCTAAAAGGGATTTTTAGAACAGTGCTCGTAGCTAAGTACAAGAAGCGGATTTCAAGGGAGATGGTCACCCTTTTATATCAAGTACGTACTCACAAACTGGCATGGACGGGAGCTTTCTTCATCACGCCAGCTGTTGTTGATGTATGTACTATCACTAGCTAGCTAACACGCCATTATATATTTATATATAAATTCAAATCATCAAAATACCCCGTAAAAAAGAAGATTACGACTCATCGATCGATTCGCACCTCATTTCTAGATTTAATTAATGAATTAATCTTGTCCGTTCTTCCCAATTCTCTAGCTTTATATCGTACGTACACATAAACTTAATCTTTTGATAGATTTTGTGTTAAAACGTACTGCTCGCATTAATTGTTCTCATATACAGTGTGTGTGTGTGTAAATGCCCTCAATTCAATCTTTTGATAGATTTTGTGTTAAGATTAATTAATAACGGTCGGCTACCCATGTGAAGCTATCCTGTTGTAGAATATGTATATATATCCAGTAGAAAGAGCGATGATTGAGGGAGAAAGAGCAAGGAGTAAGGCAACAGCTACCTAACCGAAAGCAAGAAAAAAAAAGAAGAAGAAGGGCCCCACCCAAGCCCTAGTGGGTAAAGGGAACCACATGCCTATCATAGGGTAGTTGCCCCACATCCTTCCTTTTCCACCCTCTAAACCCACGAATATAGGGACTTGTTACTTTGGGAATATTAAGAAATTTATACCCCTTCTAATCGAGGCCATTTTCTAAATGATTTTTTCATTTTATAATCACTATGTACTCCTTCCGTCCCACTTTTTCCTTCCCACTTTTCTTTTTGGACGTCCCAAAATCATCTTCCCATTTATACATCTTTCCATTTTAGATACAATAAAATTACCCCTATACCCTTACATTTTACCCAAATTACCCCAAAACCTACCCCTTTTACTACCTTTACCATTTTTTATACTTTCTTCACACTTTCTAACACCTTTTCTCCACTTTTCAATACTTTTTTCCCACTTTCCAACACCTTTTTCCACTTTTCAACACCTTTTTCCCATTTTTCAATACTTTCTTCTCTCTTCAACATTTCCCAATACAAATTTCTTAATTCTTGCACCCAAACCCTAATGAGAAGGAAATAATCGGACGGAGGAAGTATTATTTATTTTACAAAATGGGTAGAATTGTGATTAACTCAAACGAAAATTGTTGCTTAAATTTTGTATTAGATATAAAATTTATGTCAGTACATGCAACTCAATAAATACAAAATAATAAAACACAAAGCAAAGTAAGGGTAAAATGTTGTTTGATTAACTAAGTTAACATTCAAAAGACCAAATATACATGCCAAAGTAAAACTTCCTTAGGTAGTTAGCTTATATGCCATATATAAAACCAAGTAAGGTATCCTTCTTTTGGTTTTGGAGGAATAAGCTATCCTTCAAGTATATATGTGAAATTTTGTTAGAGGAATTTAATTTCCCATTGTGTGCCCTATTATGTACTCCCTCCGTTTCGTAAAAGATGTCTTTTTAGACCATTTAGCATTTTTCATAAAAATTGTCCTTTTAGCATTTTTTTCACTTTTTTCCAATTATGCCCCTAAAAAGTGGGTTCCATTTTTTTCATTTTCCCATTTAATTGGCCACATTAATAAAGTAAAGTCATTTAATGAGGGCATATTAGGTATAAAAAAAAATTCTTAATAATCGTGTAATTGTCTAAAAGGACATTTTTTGCGAAACGAAAGAAGTATTTAATTGCGCATCATGCCCTAATTAGGGGATGACTATTTGAATCAAAATATAACCCCTCTCTTTAAAAAACAAAATAACATTTATTTTGTACTAGTGAGCCAATTAATGATTATCAATGTGTGTTCATGACAATGAGATTAATTACAGGTTCCAACCTCTCCCATCTTGTAATAACGATGAAATAAAATTTCTTTTTAAACCTACCATCTTGCAAAATGAATCTCAATTCATCTCATGTATTTGAATATAACTCCTACCAAAATTTCAAGTGTTGAACACCATATAAGCCGAAATATATATCATATCTTTATAAAGATATATTTTTATGGAAGAAATGTCTTTATAAAGACATTATACATTAGGGCTAAAAGAATAAACAACCCTCGGCAGTTGGGTAATATATGGTTTTTCTTTTAATATACATTTCTGAAAGTTTTAGCTAGTATATAAGTTTTTGGATTATTATTTTTATTTCAATTCATTTTAAGAAGAAATCATATAGACTTGTTTGACCTAACATGTATATGTGTACAGATGAACGAGTGGACCCCATTATCTACCTTGGCCGGGTTTGGCTTAACGAGTTGCTACCCACCCGTTATAACCTTACTTAATTATCGACTAGTTTGGAGGGGCTTAGCGTGTTACTGCTACCCCCGCTCTTGTTATCTACCTTACTTATAACTACTGACTATCTTAGGTTGGGATTAACGAGTTATTGTTATCCACCCCGTTATCCACCTTACTTACCTACCGACGTCTGAAATATACCCTTGAGGTATTTTTATTACCAATTAATTTTATTAAGAAAATCTCAACTTATGTATTAAACATAACACATATACACACAGATAAATGTATGGACCTTCACGTTATATATTAATATTAGGCCACCGAAGTCTAATAATTTCCCTCAAGCTTAAAAGATGTACTTGCTTTAATTTATCTCCTCCCCTAAAACTAATTGATTAAAATAAATAGGATTGATTCGCAAGTCTCCTCCCACCCATCATCCCTCACCAGTCACCACTCACCACATGCATCCCATTTAATTCCACCTATATTTCTTATCTCCTTCAACTCCTCTAGCATACTTCTTTTTAACCCAAAATCTCTTCACATGCCATCAAAACAGATCCTTCCTTACAAACGCCAATAACCCTAGTAGTTAGAGAACAAGTACAAATCCTGTCAGAACTCAACTCTCATCATCTCTCTCTGAGTTGTCAGACCTCCATCCCCTTTTCTTTCTTTTTTTTTCAACTTCCAGTACGTAGTATTAGTTCTTTTGTTTTGGATAGTTGACACAAAAAACCCTAATTTCCACAACTCTCTAATTACGTGCACCATGTCTTTCTCCAAAATGAAGAATCATCTGAATCCTCAGAGTCTTCAATCCTGCCTAAACCGCCGATCCCTCAGAACCCGGTTCGCCATCCGCTTCCTCCAGTCTCTAAAGAAGCTCAGCGCCCGAAAAAGCATCTGGAGAAGATGCCAAATGATCAAGCTCACCGCGGATGCATCCATGGCTTCCGTGGTGGGCCCACAAAGGGCTTGGAGCCGCGCCACGCTGCTCAAGATCCGATGGAGGGCTAGAAGAAGAAGAAGAAGAACGAGAAGCCATCTCGGGAGGAAGAAGAAAACACAAGAAGAGAAACTGAGGGAGTTGGTTCCGGGAGGTAAAGCTATGGATGCAAGTATCTTGTTGGAGGAGACTGCTCACTATATTAAGTGTCTCACTCATCAGGTAATGGTCATGCGATGTATTGTTGATTACTGCTCTATTTGAGCTTACTTAATCATCATCATCATCATCATCATCATCATCATCATCATAAGATATGATGAGAATTAATGTTGCATGATATAATAGGAAACATATAATCTAGAATAAAGTTGGGTTACAGGGTACGGTGCATATATATGTAAAGCGTTATTATATAGTTTTTTTTTATATATATTCTAGTCTTGAGTTATATACTTATAGATATGGAGAGGATCGAAGGGAAATCTTTATGGCAAATTTGGCTCAGTACATAATATGCCAGCGCAAAATACCAAGGGGCCGGTGTAATTGTAACTGTATTGTCCCTAGCTAAATCTGAAAATATTTATATGTTTCTCTTGCGTTCATTTGTTTGGAACTAAGTACAAAGTTCAACTATATCTCTATGGGTATATTTTATAAAATTCTCTCACAAATATATATGTGAGCCTTATAAAAAATAATAAATTGTAAATTTGTTGATTCTCGGGCGTTTTTGAAGATGAAACAACATTAATAATTCATATTGCCCTCATCCATCAAGATGCTCTTGGTCAGTCATTAACCGGTTAATGACCACCCAAATTCCTTTCCTTATAAAAAAAACATTAATAATTCATCTCATGATTCGATCAAAAAAAATCATCTCATGACCTGATCAAGTCATGAGATGAATTATTAATGATAAGGCGTAACGGCTGATCGAGGGAGATCAATAGCTGAACAATCAAATTATGATTTATGCTAGGTTTAAGATTTTACCAAATTCATTGATACATTTGAAAACCACTCTACCGAATCTCATTTTATTTCTAAATATATACGTTTGCCAGGTTGGTGTTAAAATAAGGAGATGCGAGCTATGTTATTATTAGAGCCTTATTTTATTTTTAAAATGTACTTGTACGGAACTTAAAACTCTTATAAACAATGACACTCTTTTCTCTGATTTGAATATAGTGCATGTGAAGTTCATTTATGAAATGTGGCTTTTAAAAAAAAAAAAATTACGAAGATTGACTGATGACTATGTATTCACGGATTCACCATAATTCATAAACTATCTTTTGCGTACTAGCTAGTACAATACTAGGAAGTCGATCTTTGTATTTCCCGCAATATGGTGAATTCGTGGGTAAGCACTCTACAATTTATTTATCTAGTTAATCCTCTTTCAACATGCATGTGTGAGACAGACAGACAGTGAGAGGGCGTTAAATTTCAGTACAATTTATTTAGGCTCCGATTTCCATTATTTACTGTAAATAATTTTTTAGGTATTTAATTAAATAGGGTCTTAGGTACATCTAATCTCGTTATTTTTTTGTTTTTTTTTTTTGAAAAAGGTGAGTGTATTATATTTCCAAAGATTTATAAAAATCTTGTACATGTGTTAAAAGATTGTGTGCTAAGAAGATCAAAAGTGTTACAAATGGACATTCAGTAACCCTCTATCAAAAGGTGCCTAACTGCCTAAGTACTTCTAAGAGGTGCACAAGTGAAAAAGCTATAAGCCCTTAGCTAACAAAGCAGGAAGCCCCAAGTTGACAAGCTAACAACTACCAGAAAAGGCCTTGGCAATGCCTAGAAATTTCAGCTACATCTCAACTACTTTATCCTCCGGCTTGAGTTTACCCCTCAGCCGCGTTTTAGCTTCTTCAATAGCTTGGATAGCACAATCAACGACTCTAGTATCAGTACGTTCCCCCTGAACCAACGGTGTTAGGATTTTTGCAACTTGTCTCCTAAACTGGTCACCCCTACCTTGTTCCTGATGACATCATTTCTAATCATGTCCAATCTCGTGTGTCCATACATCCATCTAAGCATCCAAATTTCTTGTAGTCGGCCAACATTCTGCCCCGTAGAGGATGGTCGGCCTAATAATTGCTTTGTAAAACTTACCCTTGAGCTTGAGTGGTACCTTCCCATCACAAAGAACCCCTAAAGTTGCCCTTCACTTTTGCCACCCTCTTTGGATTTTGAACGTGATATCCTCGCCTATACCGCCATTGCTCTGCATGACTGACCCCAAATACCTAAACCTCTCTTTTTTATGACGACTTCCCCTCCTAGGCATATTTCATTGCTAGGACTAGGAACCTGCCCAAACTTGAACTCTACGTATTCCATCTTGGACCTGCTTAATCTAAAACAACATGCACCACGGAACCTCCCCTTGTATCTCTCTCGTCAAAACATCCAACACTAGCGTGAAAAGAAAGGGGCTCAGTACTGATCCTTTGTGTAGGCCAACACCCACCTTGAAGTACTCTATATCCCCACCCGGAGTCTAGACGTTGGTCATCGAACCATCATACATGTCTCTAACAATTCTAATAAATATATTAGAAACTAGCCATTTGTGCATTGATTTTTTGATGCACATTATGCATCGATTTTAGGCTTCTTCATTTTTTATGCACATCTTGCCAATTTTTATTCATATTCAGTCAATTGATGCACTTACAAACAAGATGCATTTTTTAGTTATTTTGATGCACATAAGGTTCGTTTTGATATGCAAATATATCCATTCGCATAGTTTTGATGCACATTCGGCTTGTTTTGATGTGTAAATTAACAATCAGTTTTGATATATACTCATACAAGATATGTTTTAGTTATTTTGATGTCCATACAACTCCTTTTAATGCACATAAGACAATTTTGGTGCACATAAGACTAATTTTGATGAACAAACATATATTTATGAAGCCAGTTTTAATGCACATTTGACCATTTTTTATGCACAAACGAACAATTTGGTGCACAAACAAACAATTTTGATGCACAACCCTGTGCCTCTTGTATTCATTTTTTGGAAAAATATGTGAATAATTCGCTAAAAATTCAACCATGCCCTTTTCCCTTTTTTATATGAAATCATCAACGCTCTCAATTTTTCCTCATCCAACGGCTCTTATTCTTTTTTATTTCTCACTTAAGCAGTTAAGCGTCATTTCTCACTAGATCCGGACCTTCTAAAAATGAAAATAAAATAGTGCAGAAGTCAAGGAACCGGTGAAACAAATTTTTATAGGATTATTATAAATTTTGCATATCTGCTCACTATGTTATAAATTTCTTTTTTTAGAGTATGAAAAAATTAGGCTGACAAAATCAACCTATAACATCCTTGTAGATTAGGACCTGAAGTCATGAGTGTGTCTGAATTTGATGAGAACTACAAGAATGGCGTAGTCCCGTAATCAAATCCGCAACCTTATTGCAATCATGAGGTACATGTGAAAATCTGATTACCTCAAACGACTGCAACAAAACTAGTATGTCTGAGATTAGCATTTCCATTTGCCATGGGCACGATTTATTTCCTCTTAATGCTTTTATAGCAATTAGGCTATCTCCTTCGATCATGATCTTGGCCAGATTTCTCTTCTTGGCTTCACTTACGTCCTCGTTATTGTTGTAGCTTCCGCTTGGATTATACTCCATTGGTCGTTTGCAAAAGCATTTATCGAAATAGTCTTTCCAATATGATCCCGAATAATATAGCTTGTTATTGCAATCCAGTTTGTTTTTTAGATCCATTGAAATTAAGTTTTACAAATCCATGTTCTAGTTTATGCCATTTCTTGTCCTTCCTCTTAGATGTAGTTCGAACTGTCACGTCATTATCATCATTAACGTTATTTGGATTTTTATAAAGTCTTCTATGGTTCTCGATGATTCATCTAATGGTTGACTAAATTCAGTAATAGTCATAATTCGTTTTGCCCATTTGCGTGGTAATATTCTATATAATTCATAGTCCTTCCATCGTCCATCTTTGTCAATAAACGCAGATACTGTGACATTAATGTCAAAATCCGGTGTTTCAGGGCAAATATCTACTAGTGCCTGATTAGTCACCCACTGATCTTTCCAAAATCTAACGGTCTTTCCATCATCTATTTGCCAAATTAATCCTTTTTTAAATTCCTGTTTTTAGTTATCAATTTTTTCCATTGCCATGAAGCGGTTCGGGGATGAGAATACTCTAATAAATTCGTGTTCTTTAGATATTTTTCCGATACAATACGAACCCAAATATTGTTTAATTTTGCTAAAATTTTCCACAATAATTTCATTTGCATAGCTTTGTTGACATGAACCGATTTTCAAAGGCCGAATCCACCCTTTTTCTTCGACAACACATTCGGTTATAAATTTCTTTTTAACAAGATAACGGTAGGTGGTGTATTTTTGTAATTTTCTTCTACATAATTTCAAAAGTTCTTTCATAAAAAATAGACGTAATAAATTCTCATTTTGTTGTTTTTTTTATTAAGAAGATAAAACATGTTGCACACATACGATTAAGATGTTTTTGTCTGAAAAACGTTGATATTGTTAATGCTAAAGGGAAATGGACAAAACATGGTGCATGGTTTTCAGTATACTTTAGCCTTATCTTTCATTTTGCTCTAACCACATTTCTCTTGTAAGTTTGGCTCCAAATATCATCAATGAAGACAAGCCAATTTGCATCCAAGTACCGTTTGCACTTGTCTACTCTTAACCAAGAAAGTTGGATCAAGAAATTTGCGCCTTTCGTCAGATTCATCATAGGAAGATTTTAGCAAACAAAAGCCAAAAATAAGATGAGAATAAGCTATACCCACAAGTCTAAACAATCAATATCAGTTTGGCATGGTCACGGAAAACAGCTCCTAGTCACATTCAATCACACTCATAGAGAGAGTGACATGTGTAAGAAACCCATGCCCCTCAACAACAGCACAGATTTCCCCCATAAAATACTAATCTTAATCTGATGCTAAAAAAATTGTGATAAAAATTGTGATTTTTCATCATTAATCTAACAATTATGTGCTATATTTCTCACCTCTTTCACCGTGTCATATATACATTGTCTAGAGTTCCATCATATACACCTTGCAAAGAATACTTAAAAAGTTCGAATTAGCTACATCGTGTAGAAGACACCTCAATTTCGGATATTCATCTGCAGGTTCAAATTAGCGTCTTTTGGGGCAAAACTTGAGTTCTTGAGAGGTGCCAAATCAAGCCTCAACAGTAGAACCAGGGTGAAAGATCATCAATGGAAGGTCTCGTATCCTTAAGCCAATGCCCCAGAAGGAGGCAAGGCAAAGGCCCATGATGGCCATTGCAACCACCGAGCATGCCGGTGGGACCGCCTGGCTGCTTTGTAGGAATTGAGTAGCTAGTAGCCCAGCAAGTGTTGAGCTCTGCATTCCTGTGCATATTGAGATTGTCCTGCTAACTTCCTCTTCTTGCCTACAATCAGTACACCCAAATTGAATGCTTAGAGAACCAACTTATAAGTAGATACAATCCAGCAGCTAAATGCGTTTGGATTACATGGGAAATGCATTATCTTGAAACATTAATGGATGACAGAGGGAGAAGATAGCATTTATCATACTGATCTTCGAATACAGAAGACGTTAGAACTTGTACCAGTGAATATACAAATTTCTAGATAAGATATAATGTTAAGGTAAACAGCACTTTACACAGCATCTTATGACGAATGCCTAATTTATATTACCTCAAAAAAGGAAGTTTGGAGATCCAATAGCCAATGGTGAATGCCAATGCGTGAAATGTTAGAACAGGAGCGATTAATCTTAGACCCTCAAAGGACATGATTTTGGCCCTGTTAATGGCAAGAGGGCTGCCAATACACAATGAAGTGCAACCCATCGCTACGAATGGCATCAAAGGTTGAAGAAAATTCACAACCGGTTTTGCATACGTATTAAGCACCAAACCAAGTGTGATGGGAACAAGAACTACCTAAGAAAACATTCAACCTATAATCAAATCAATTGGTCTATCTTTTAAGAGTAAACGAATTGAGACTTTTTTCTTAATGCGAAAGATTTTGAAGGGGAATAATACCGTACTTGCAATATTGATTTAGACATGGCAACAGCGTCGACTGGAACAACAGACCCAATGAGTAGGCCCGTCAAAAGAGGGGTGACAATCACTGAAGCAATGGTGGAAGAACTGGTTAGAAGAACACTAAGCGCAACATCACCTTTGCTCAAAAAGGTTGCATAGCTAGATAGCTGAGCACCGGCAACACAAGCTGTGAGGATAAATCCGGCATAAAACATTGGTGACATTCCAAATGCTTGAGCAATCAAGACTCCAAGAACCGGTTTTAGCATGTACTGAGCCAAAAAACCAATGGAAAGAGGTAAAGGCCTGGAATAGAGAAAATTCAGTCTTTAGCAGATTATGGTCACCAAATGAAGAAGGGAAAATTGTGTTAAATGGAAGAATGCATGGATTACCTTTTAAAAGCAAGGGCAAAATCATCCAAGGATAATGTTATACCAATAGATAACATGATTCCACCAAGTGCAGGGGCATACATTTCTTTAGAAACCCTGAAAGTAATTCAAACACAACTCTAGTTACTCAACAGTTTCAATTATAGAGGAAACTGGAGTTTGGTCTAGCTTGAGACCAAGAAACAAAAATGGAATACATTATACATAGTGAGGAAATTCCAAATATGCATGCTATCACAAAACTAAAAACATAAAGGGAGATTATCTTATGACGTTTTCTTCAACTCATAAATTTAATTAAACACACAAGTATGTTATGTTCTACCATCCTCCATCTTAACACTCCAAAACAAATTAAGCATTCAAATAGTTCCAAAGATACAGTGCCTCTGACATGGATATCGCCCCTACATCAATTTGGTACATTTTAACTAAATTTAGTTATTATTGTCACATACTTTTAGCATTACTGTGATCATATAGAGGACAAAGTTTTTTGTCCGAGAACCAAAACTTGGATTGTTTTTTTTTTTATAGAACAGCATTATCTTCTTTCCTTCACACAAACAACAATCAACAAACCTTTATGATGATTCAATATTACATATTCAACCGAGGACAAAACGTTGCTATTGTTAACGAAACATCTTAGACCATACAAGTGCTCCATAACTAATGTTTTTCACTTTCGAGACAATTTAAGAACAAGAAGATGATTAGAAGAGAAAAAAACCAGCAAAAGAAGACAAATTTCTTGGAATGGAATATGCGCCAGCCATTTGTCGATTGAAAAACCCCCAAATTACCCGCTGAAACCCCGAAGAGAACACAACTGAATTCCAAATTAAACATCCAGAATTCGGAATTGGGCAAAAATTCTCACCAGGTAAAAGTAGAAGGCTGAGCGAGGGCGGCAACGGCGGTGGCAGCGACCACGACGGGGAGCATCGCCGAAAGAATTTGGGACAAATCGCGCTCGGAATTCTCGGAAATTTGATCGGCGTTCACTCCAAAGGAGAGCAAGGAGACGTTGCCAAGCCTCCTCTGTAGGCCGACCCTCCCGATGAACGGCGTGGTAGAGCACATGAATGCACGAGAGGAGCCGCCACCAGCTCCGTAGCCACAGCCACAGCGAAGACGAGAAGCTTCTAGGCGCTTCGCGCGAGAAGCAGAGACGGTTGGTCGATTGGGTGTGGGAGGGTGCAGGGTTCTAGGGTTAGCGGGGAGAAAGACTAAAGGAGCCGTGGCCATTGGATTATGGGATAGAGTTGGAATGGGCGGCTGGATTTGGCTGCGGTTGATCAAAGCTGAAGGGGATGACGGGAGAAGCGTGAAGTGAGGCGATAACATAGAGAGAGGGATGGGAGAGTATTCAGTAGTACATTCTCATCAGTAGGAGAAAACTCGTTGGTGATTGGTGAAGATTAAAGAGTAATATGCCTATGTGCCTCTCTTTGTTACGAGAAGATTCTGACTGGTTTTTTTGGAGTTTTGATCCTTCGTATTCTTGTACAGCTGGACGGTGAACGCTTAACTGTAATTAGCTTCCTTTGATTTTATTTTTGAATTTGTCATTTTTCAACCCCAAAGACGACTTTTCATTCTCATTTTCATTTAGTAATACAACAACTATCTGGTCCGACCCGGTGAGATTGAGCGCTACAGTGATGAATGAGAGTAAATTTGAGGCGGTAGATTATAATAAATTAAAAGTGTCGATCATCTCACTTAAAATAAAAAAAAATACGACACGGGCGGATTTTTAGCGAATTATTCGCGTATTTTAAAAAAAAACAAATACAAGGAACTCACGCGCGATTGCATCAAAACTAGTTGTAAGTGCATCAAAAATGATGTCTTAGACATGTGTTTGTGCGTGAAAATTAGTCGTGTGTCCACCAAATTTTTTGTCTCTTGTGAATCAAAACAACTAAATAGTGCATTTTGTTTGCGTGTACATCAAAAATGACTGAATGTGCATCAAAACTGACATTTTATATATGTGTTTGTGCATCAAAATCACTTGTATGTGCATCAAAATACCACGGAAAAATGTGACTTATTTATGCATGTGCATCATAACTCGTCGAATGTGCATCAAAATAACTAAAACGTCCATCTTATTCATGCATGTGCATCGAAACTAATAGTATGTGCATTAAAATTAATTAAATTATATGCAAAAACCTTATTCATACATATAAATAAGGTAGAAAAATTAAAAAGTTTGAAATCGATGAACAATGTACATCAAAAAATCGATGCATAAATAATTACTTTTGATGAACATAAAGTTAGTTTTGATGGACATCCAAAGCAAACTCGATACACAAAAAATGTCTTATTATGTATGTGAATTAAAACCAATCATATGTGTATCAAAAGAGCCAAAGAGTGCATGTTAGTTTGTATATGCATCGAAACTAACGATATGTACGTTAAACACTAGCTCACTAGTATTCATTCACATAACTAAATATTAAAAATATTTTAAAAAGTTCAATATTGATGCACAATTATCATCAAGAAATCAATGCACTTTAGATTTGAAGTACATTCAAGGCGAAATTGATGCACAAAAGTGTCTTATTATGTATATGCATTAAAATTGACCATATGCGCACCAAAACAATCAAAAAGTGCATGTGTATTTTACATGCGCATTGAAGCAATTGGTATGTGCATAAAAACTAGCTAACTATATTACACATACACATAACTAAAAGGCTAAAAATAAAAAATTAGTTTGAAATCGATGCACAATGTGTATTAAAAAATCGATGCACAAACAATTAGTTTCGGTGCACAAAGAGTTAGTTTTGATGCACATCCAAGGCGAAATCGATGCACAAGATACGCATGTCCCTAAAAACGGATTTTTTTAAAAATATGCGAATAATTCAGGAAAAATATGCTCGTATCGTTTGTTTACCTTCTATAATGAAATTCTAATCTTGGGCGTTGATTTTTTAAGCAAACGGAGGAGATTTATTCTCATTTTACACTGTATTAATCATTCTCATGTGATCTTTTTTCCAATTATCGTCCATTCATTAAAGAGAAAAATCACAAAGACATGAATCATTTTCCATTAGACGAGATGAAGTTATTATTTTAGGTTCGTTATTAGATTGATTAGATATAATAGTTGTTATATATATTATCAAAATTTAATTTTGTGATTTTTAAAAGCTTATATCTCAGATTATGTATGGATTATTAAAAACTTCAAATTTATATATGATATAAATTTCAAGGATTACCATGTAAATATTGTTTATAGAATGACACTCGTATATTAGAAATAATTTATTATTAATTTTATAAAAAATATAAAATATTATTTTTTAAGAATTTATGTATGGAGAATGAGAATAGATATAAAATAGGCTTAAAACATATACAACCCCCTGAACTTGTGCCAATTTGTCATATAAACACCCCACCTTTAGTCTGGACCTATTGAACACTTGAACTTAACATTTACGTTCTATTAAGCACCTGATTGCTGATGCGTCAAATTGCGTGAAGTACCATACTTTTTAGAGAGTGAGGAATGATGGTTAAGAAATTTTTATTATTTTTCTTTATCTTTTTATTATTTTTTTCTATTTATTCTATTCTTATTAATTTTTATTGTATATTTTCTTCTTTTTTATATTTTCATTTTTTTGATAAGGAAATGGATTAGAGAGGCCACTAACAAGCTAGTGACCGCCCTAGGACATCCTGACGAATGAGGGTATGGGTATCTAAACCGAATCAACTGCAAGAGGAATGGAGGAGACACGTCAGAAGGATCCAGCGATGTAATTAGCCACAGAATTGCACTCATGATAAACATGAGTAATGCTCCAATCCTTAAACCGAGCCAACAAACAATGGATATTTGAACATAGCAGCTAAATCTCCCACGGGCAGCGTCAGTCACCAAGAACGGCCTTGACCAGCTGAACATTATCGACTTCTATCTGGATCTGAGGAATGTCGCGGCGGAGAGCCTCGAGGAGTCCTGGCGTAAAGCGATGGTCTCGGAGATCAGAATGGACTAGTGACCTATCAGTCGTCTGTCAAAATGGATGGGGGATCCACTGGAATCCCACAGGATGAAGCCAAAGGAAGCCACACCATCCGAGCAAACTACACCATCAAAATTAAGTTTCACAAAATCCTTTTTGAGTTTTTCCCATTTTAACCCCTTACGGACCTTAACTGCACGGGCTTTGGTGTTTGGATTTCTATTGCTTTCAGTCATTTCCACTCCTTGATTAGGTTGCGGATGAATTCGCACAGGTTTTCGTTCAGGTACGAGGATTGGCCATTTGAGTTGTCAAATATACTTTTGTTTCTAGCATACCATATGCTCACCAGGAGCATGAAAGGGTTTCCAATTCCACTTTGGATGCCATTTCTCTTATTTCAATAAGAACTTGGTATGGTTTTTTATTGTCATAGGATACCCTTTCGATAATCCTCCCCAGCATAGGGCTTAAGGAAAAGATAGTCGATCTTGTTAAAGGGCAGGATGTTAGTATGTGGTTGGTGTCTTCTTCTAGGCAGTTGCATGCGACACAGCCTTGGGTAACCGGAATATGGTTTGCTGCAAGTCTCATTTTAGTCGGGAGGGTATTACGTGCAACCTTCCATAGGAAGTTCTTAATTTTGGGCGCGATGTTGAGTTTCTTTATCCATTATAGGTTAATACTATGTTTGCCTTTGGCCTGTTGGAGCCACAACATAGCGGAGTGGGTAGAGTACCAACCATTCTTATTTGGTTGCCAATAAAGTCTGTCCGGGATTTTATTGATGGGGTTAATGATTTTAGTAATTTTGTCTAGGTCATCTTGATTGACTATATTTTTTAGTTTTTCAACGTCCCACATGTTGTCCTCCAGTAGGTAGCACTCAACACGCTCCTCCTTATTAATAAGGTTCTCAGCCTCACTCTTTGGGTTGATAAGGCCAAAACCAAACCAATTATCTTCCTAGAATCGAATGGTTTTCCCATCCCCAATTTGCCAGATTAGACCACTTATGAACAAGTTCCTTAGACTTAGTAGTTTGGACCACTGCCATGATGTGTTATTTTTCCTCTTGTAGTTCAAAATGCTACTTGATTTAAGGTATTTTTCAGTTATAAGTTTAACCTGGAAATTATCCGACTCCCCTATAATTTTCCAAAGCAGTTTCATTTGGAGTGCTTGGTTCATCTCTTACGCCTTAGCAATTCCGACTCCACCGTGTGCGGGTGGCCTGCAGATCGAGTCCCAGCTTATAAGTGGTTTGTAATTAGTTTCCTTGTTCCAGAATAAATTTTTGTTAATTTGGTCAAGCTCTTTTAGGGTTGCTTGTGGAAGCAAGAACGATTGCATGATGTAATTCGGTTGTGCAGATAGGTTTGCTTTGATTAGGATTTTACGCCCTTCCTGAGAAAGGGTGTTAGCTTTCCACTTCGACAGTTGAGCTCTGGTACGGAGTGTTAGAGGTTTGAAAGTGTTTTGTGTCACTCTTCTGTTAATGATTGGGCACCCAAGATATTTCTCAAGTGTTGTCGTGTTTGTAATTTGGAGGATTTTTTTAATGTGCTCTTTGCAAGTGTTGCTTGTATTTTTAGTAACCTGAAAGACAAATTTGTGGTAATTGACTTTTTGGCCCGAAACTTGGCAGTAGTTGTCAATAATTTCTTTAACGTTTTTAGACGCCTAGTTATTTGCCTTAGCAAAGATGATTATATCATCAGCGAACACAAGGAATGGGATCTTGGTTCCATTTCTTGTAATTTGGATTCCTATACCACTTCTAGGGTCATCACTTTTAAGTTGGAGTTGTCTTGCTAGTGTTTCGGCAGCAAGGATGAAGAGATACGGTGAAAGGGGCCCCCCTGCCTAAGCCCTCCTTGAGGGAAGAATTGTTCCGTGGGTTCGTTGCTGACCAAGACTAAAAAGGAGACTGTTTCGACGCATTCGCGGATCCAACCCACAAATTTTTCATGGAAACCGAATTTATGAAGGACATAAGCCATGTATTCCCAGCTTACACGGTCATACGCTTTTTCCATATCGAGTTTAATTGCAATCCAGCCTTCATGCCCTTTCTTGTAGCGGAACGAATGAAAAATCTCGTGTGCAACGAGTGTATTGTTGTGGATGCTTCTATTTTGGACGAATGCCCCTTGCATTGGGTGGATGAGTTTAGCCATTACTTTTTTGAGGCGGTTTGTTAGGATCTTTGAGATTACTTTATAAATGGTATTGCATAGGCTTACAGGTCTATAATGATTTGTTGAGTTGGGGTTATCGTATTTTGGTAACAGTGTTATGAAGGTGTGGTTGATTTGTTTTAGGATTTTCCCCGAATGGAAAAAACTTTGACAGTCTTTATCACATCAGGACCTACAATGTGCCAATATTTTTTTTATAGAAACAAGTTGGCATAACACCAGGACCCAGGGATTTGTCGTTCCCAATTTCGAACATGGCGTTTTTAATTTCATTGTTGGAGATTGGTTTTATGAGTTCTCAGATTGGGTTATTTGCTGGAGTTTTCCATGGTTTATATCCTGGACCAGAAATATTTTTTGGAATTCTTGTTTGATTTTTCTTCTGATATTTTCAAGGCTTGTGATTTGTGTGCCATCTGTTGAACGAATTGTTTTGATGTTGGTTCTGTTTCTTCTACCACTAGTGATCCAGTGGGAAATATTTTGTGTTCTTATCATTTAGTTTGATGTGGGTACTTTTGGCCCTTTGCCTCCAATATGAGTTGTGAAATTGGACGAGGCATGCCCGTTTCTTCAGCAAGCGTTCATGTTTTTGGATTAATTGCGAGTTATTATGCTCGATTATGTCTTTTTGGATACAAAGTGTGTTCTCGTCTAATTTTTTGATTTGCTCAAAAATATTGCCAGATGTTTGTCTGTTCCACTCCTTCGCTTTGGTTTTTAAAAGTTGTGCTTTTTTCGTGAGGTTGAACATATGTGATCCCCTCACATTGTGTCGCCAGGCTTGTTTTATGACTTTTTGGAAGTCCTTTCCTTTCTGGACGTCCACATCATTTCAAATTTAAACGGTTGTGCTTTGAATGGAGTTCCCGTTGGGAGTTCGCATGAGATCGGGCAATGATCAGATGTAGAGAACGCATGATTTTTCGTTGTGATTGATGGGTACCACTGGAAAATCTGGTTGCTAACAAGAACACGTTCCAATTTTTCGTGTCGTGTTTCCGAGGTCTTTGTATTTCCTCTAGGTGAATTTATTCCCAATAGTGGGAATGTCACACATATCACAAGCATTTTTAAAATTAATAAGGCGATCAAACCGATTGTGATTTGGGCTTGCCCCCCTGTTTTTCCTCTGGGTGATGGATTTCGTTGAGGTCGCCTATTAATATGCACGGGAGATTGCAGTTTTGGATATAATCTGTCAATTTTACCCAGAAAGACTCTTTGTCTTGTGCCCTAGGCGGCGCATATGTGTTGACGGGCCTTTACTCTAGACAACAAATAAATTTATAATTCAAGACCCCGCTGAGTATAGGGGAGTCAGGATTGTTCCACGAGAAGCACGGTTTGTTTATCTATCGACTACTAATAATGAAAATCAAACAAAAACAAGCAAAATACTCACGGCCAGCCTCGTTAACGACTTTGTCAGGATCGTTAACGAACCTGCGTATACTACTAACTAACACTAACGACCTAAAACAAGTTCGGTACCGAGGCTACGAACTCAGTAACGAATACGATCTAGGAGAACTCAAATAAAAACAAAGATCTAGGACAAGGGTCACCACAACATAGTCATGCACATAAACTTGTAAGAAGATAAAGATCATGCCTTTAAATAGATAAATTCATCAACTTTCATTGACTAGTAAGTAAGTTAATTTACTCTCATAAATTAATTGACTCGATCACTTGTTTTGGATCTAAAGCTTGAAACTTTCGTATTCAAACAATATCAACCTTCAAGTTAATAACTTTCTCTCTCGATCAAGTTAAGACTCAAATTACCTTGACTTTCATCTAGGTATAAACACAACAAGCAATCTCAAAAATAGATAGATGGAATCAACACATCATCTTACTCATCAAACCATGCATAACCATGCCGGGTTTCAACCCCGACCCTAGATAAGAAAACTACTCACTACTCATAATTATGAAATAAACAACTTCTATAAAGGAAAACATTGAAAACAAAACAACTACTTCAAATTAATAAAAAAAATAATCGTCTTACAGAATCCAGAAGAAACCGAAAAACAAACAAAACCGAATCGAAAATCGTGATTAACGACCTCGGCTAACTCTTGTTCCATCGTGGCTCGATCTCTTTCTCCGACTCTTCTCTCTCTCTCGGCTCTTCCAAACTCGTCTCCTATTTTCTCTCTACTTGCCACCCCTTCTCTAGGCTATAAAGAAGGGTATTTATACTAATAAAGCTATCTAAAGAAATAAGGATATAAGATAAAAACTTCCCTAAAAGATAGAAACCTACTCTAAAAAGATAGAAATAAAACCCTAAAAGATAACAAGACTTAAAATAAAATATAATAACCCTAAAGCTCATCAAAAACACTCTACTGACACGGAAATAAATTCCCGCACAGGATCGGTAGGTCATCACTAAGATTTCTCGAAAAACCCTATCGCTAAGCCTCGTTAACGACCTTGCATATCCTCGTTAACGAGCCTGAATTTTGACTTCTTCATCTCGTCAACTCTAAAAAGCTTGAACTTCGACTTCTTCATCTCGTATTCCTCCGTCCTTCACCATAGCACTCCAAATTCAGCTCCAAAAAGCACCGTTCCTTGCTAAAACCTACAAAAAGACACAAAACGGAGTAGCTTCCATACTTTTCACAAAATATGCAAAACCATCCAAAAACACACAAAACTAACCCTAAACTTATCAAAACTAGTCCTAACAAACTAAGAAAACAGACTAAAAACTATACCAAAAACACGAACATCAAAATACCTCATACTTAGACTTGCTTGTCCTCAAGCAATCACTAGACAATAATCAAAACCAAACAAAAATACTTATCAAGCTATAGCCATCATCTAAAAAGCAACATCCAAACATATAGAAGAAAATAGCAAATGACTATTAATGTCATCACACATATAAGCACCAAATAGACATAAGCAAATACAATCCAACCTCACAAGGTAAAATTGTGTTTCGCTCATCTCTCAAGTGTTTAGGCTTATAAATTCAACTCTCAACTCATCCTATATACAAAAAGTCATAGTAATTGGAACTTATATCACCAAACTCTCCACCTAAGATTTGTCAAAACAAGCAAAAATCATCAAGAGAACGTAGGGGGCTCAATGAAAAACTTCATAGAAGCTTCCATTCGGCCAGGTTGTAATGGGGCTTGGTAAAGACAATAAGGCGTGGAAATAATTGGCTATGTGGTGCTAATAATATCCGGGAATCAAAGACTCCTAAAAACTCACACATATATCCAAAACTCTCAAAAGATAATATACCAAACTCTCTCTTCATTATGCACTTATTCTTCACTCACCCAATATATCCTAGAAAGTCTCATAAAAATAACTCAAAAGAATCTCTGGTTTATCTATTAAACACGCATGCACTTCTTACTTCTTTCTACTTCATATTTTCTTTCAGCTCCTTTTTTTTCCTTTCGCTGCCTCGTTAACGAACCAACATGGTCGTTACCGAGCTTCACCGTGTACTCCTCCTCTTTCTTTCTTTCAACAACCGATCTTATTTCGTGCATCCTTTATACCAAGAGATCTTTCTTTTATAAACAATTTAAGCAAGAGACTTCCAATCTACCCTTCCCAATAATCCCTCAAATTTCAAACCAAACTTAACATTGCACTCAACAAAACATACCTCTCCAATCTAAGTCCTAATCCCCGGATAGGGTCAAGCTTATCTCGCCTAGGGAACAATTTTTGTGGAGCTACAAATAAAAAGCTTCAGGCTCAAGTTGGTTGTCAAAAAGAGGATAATAATAAGGTAGATAAGGATTAATAGGGCTTATAAAAAATAAGTTCTCTGTCATCTGATTTCCACAAGTAATGAACTATAAATCTTATATAGGTTTCAAGAAATAGATAACCATCACAATTCCAAGAGATAATATGCATATAGAGAGTAAATCACACAAGAAAAGAAGAGGGAAAATTTTATGTTCTCCCTATAAGGCCAAAAACAACTCACAAGGTAGCAATTTTTGTTGAATTGCATCACTTATGCTAAAAAGTATATGTGCTCAATTTCATCAAATGCTATTCCTTCCTAAAAACAACTTTAAATTAAGAATCTGGCTATACTATCAAAGACATGCTTGCAAGGAATTATATGATCATGTTAGCAATTAACTATCATAGAACATAAGAAAGGGATATCTATCAATTCTCTAACTTTTTTTTTGAACAAAGAACTACTCAAAACACATAAAACACATAAGGCAAAACAGAAGACAACAAGTTTTTCTACTTTCTCTCATCCCATACTTAAAATTACAGTGTCCCCATTGTAAGAAAAATAAGAAGAAGGAAAGAAATAGAAAAGAAAAACGAAAGAAAACAAGAAAAGAGAAAACAAAAAACTTACAAAGTCATGAAGCAGAAAAAAAATAATAACTTCTTCAAGCTGAATCAACGGTTTGGTGGAGGAAAGTAATGCTCGAAGTTTCCCATGAAGTCATACATCGTCCTCCAGCGCTCTGCATCATCCGTCTCTTTCTGTCGATGCCTCTCATCCTCAAGTGTCATGCAAGAGGAATAGACACTCTCCCATCTATCCATCCTCCTATGAATATGGTTCTGCTGAAGGATATTTTTGAATTTTTCTCGGATATCCTTTTAACCTCTTTGTCCGTTTTAACGCTAAATCCAATATTTTTGTGGGAATTTAAATCCTAGAAAATTTTGGTGATATCCTAAAATCATAAAGAAATGATTTTATGGATCGGTGTGAATTCTAGGATTTTTCAGTGGAAAAAGAATATTTATTGGATAAGCCGTCTTTTTAATTATGTACTGTAAAGGCTTTAAAATACGAAACGAAAGCCTTCAAAGTTGAAGGTAGCAAGATAAAATCATGGAAAATTGGTTTTATTGGTCTACATAATTTACCAGACGTTTTGTATTTAGTAAGTTTTTCCACCCGAGGTACATAATTTTACCGCTTTAACGCGAATCCGGTGCCGAGACGGGTTTTGGTTTTAAAAGCACCTCTTCTCTGCCTTAATAAGGAAGGAACCAGAGAGAAAGAATCAGGATGAAACTCGAAGAGGTGGATAAAACAGAGGAGAGTTCGAGAGCGAGACCGAGAGAACGACGGACTCGGTTGCCCGATTCTTCACCGCCGGCTACCTCCTTCTTCTCCGCCTTCTCTGCCACCCCTCATCTTCTTCCTTTGTGTGATCTCGGTGGGCTCGTGTTGCTGAAACAGAGCCAGAGAAAGAATCAGGACAGCGACGGACTCGGGGAAACTGAATTCTTCACCGTCGGCAACCTTCTTTGCCTCGCTAAACGCCGTCGCCGGAGGCCACTTCGCCTGGGCCAGCCACCAGCAGGCGCCTCACCGGACCACCGTAGTCGAGCCAGGGTGAGCTCAGCCGAGCCCAGCCTTGCTGCGTCGACTCGTGCGAGCTCCCTAGCCCTCTCGTGATGTGTAGACTCCGGCGAGTCTTTCGGGCCGCCGTCGACCACTCCTTTAGCCACTGCAGGACCACCCATCGCGAGGGCCGCCACCGGACAACACCCAACCACCCTTGGGCTCGGGTATCGAGCCACTATTGAGCCAAACGAGCCATGGGCTCAAATGAAGGTAATTACGATCGAAATTAATTAGCGGGTTGGTTGCGGAGCCACCGTAAGGGCCTTTTGGTCCCGCTACGCTACTTGTTTTTGATTTTTATGAGATCTTGACTTTGTTACGGTCCCACAGGTTCAAACCGCTCGTGAAACGGACGTCCGGATCTTTACTTATAGCGAATACAAGTTTTGACATCGATTGGTAGGTAAAGGACTTCGGACAATTACTCGGGATTCGTTGTTAATTAGTATGACCCGAGATTCGGTCACCTTTAAGAACCGTTACTAATGAACAATTTTTATTTAGAAAATTATTTCAAAAGTGAAACGGTCAGTTACTTATAAATTCGCCAAGATGGCTCCTTAAAGCATGATAGCTAAGGATTAATTATAAATCGATATATGGAAATCAAGTCGTTTATCGATTAGGAAATTGTATAATTTGAGTACACAACTAAGAAGTGTATTCGTGAGCTCGTTGTTGAGAAATCTTTTTGTTATATTTGACAGAAGGGTGATACAGATCATTGTTGGAATCACTAAAAACGTTGTGCACGCCTTCTAAGGCAAGTGGACGATTCTCTCTTGCGTAATGGTTATTAATGAGGAATTGAATTCCATTTGATCCTCATCTTGGGAATAATTTGTATGTTGAATAAATTTTGATAGGTTGTTATTTTGTTAGAAATAACGACCGTGTCGTTTTTTCAGTTTTTACGCTAGAACTGAACTTAGGACCGTTGTGTGACCTGGTGTGATTAGCTGTCTCATGATGAGACATTGTTGTGAAGTACGATGGTAGAGATGGGAGTTTAGACTCCAAAACATCTCTTTAGTGGTCCTATGCTAAAACACTGTTGCAAAATAGGTAGTCCAGGGGTAGGAGCCGAGTCTCCAATGACCTCTTTATAACAAAGTCTGTATTGGGGGCGTAGCTTGCTAGCGTATCCCAATATTGGAGTCATGACTCATGTCTCGCTCCACGTTGGAGGACAATGGTGCACTCTAGCTAAGTGCAAAAGGAAATGATGTGGGTCAAGTGGTCACGGATGAAATAGGCCCTCTCACCCTGACGACATCAGTTACAAGGAATTTATCAGCAGCAGTTTGGGTCGATTAAAAGTGATTAAAATGAATGTGTAATGTTAAAATCATAAAGTGAAGAGAGTGCGATAGGCACGTTTATGTAACTGAATGGTTAGTTCTTTTGATAACCATTCTTGCTCCTGATTAAGGTTGATTCTTAATCAAACTTTGATCATGTTAAGCTGATTAGTCGTTGAAGACGATGGAGAATGTTGTGTGGCTAGTATAAGTTTCCATTAATCGTTTATGCTTCTTAAAGGAACCACAAGTTGTGGTGTTCTCCCTCTCAATTATGCAAGTCTCCTTCTTATTCTCTATAAGACTGCTAACTGTTGGATCATAATCCGAGTCTAATCAGATTTTGATGCCAATATGTTTAGTTACAACCATAAGAACCAAGTTAGTTTCTCCGCTTGCTTAGTCTTTCATTAGACTAACCCGTCCATCTTCTTTTCTTTTATATGGTCGGCTGGTGTCCACCGTTGCTATACGACACATCAGGCTCTTCTTGGAAGTTGATTCAAGAGGTGAATCCAGAGGTTTGAAGCTTTAGAAGTTGAAGAAAGGTTTCCAATGGCTATGCTTGAGTGAAGTTCTTGGGTAAGTGCTGCAAAGCAAAGTGGGAAAGAAGTTAAGAACTTACATAACGTCTTTTTAAAGACTTTGTTCAAATAGAAGGTTGTTCTATTTATTTATTCTTTTTAAGTTAAGGTTTGTATAAGACCTTTTACTTGTTTTTCCGTTGTAATATTTTACTTAATTTCGTAGGTTTTAAATGGTTTCTTTTACCTTGTTCTAGTATGTTCTGTCAGGTTAAAGCCTTGGGTAACTCTGGTTTAGTCCTAATCGGGGTTACTGGCGGTAATACCTCCAGGGTAAGTAAGGGGGTGTTACAAATTTAGTCTTAACGGTTATTAACTCGATCCGTTGAAGGGGATGGTCCAAAGACGAGGGCCACCGTGGTTTTTTGGTCGGGATTATTCCGGAATTAGGTGATTGTCGAGTTGTATGGGCCTTGCACATGGGCCGAAACCCAAACAAGCACGACCAAAATGAGGGTTTGTCCATAAAGTCACAGTAAGGCCTTTTGGGCTTTTTTATTTGGGGGTCGATGTTCCAACCGAACGCGGGTGTTGGGCCTTTTTGGTCGGGTAGGGCATACCCTATTAAACGGGTTTTCTGTTGGGTCACAGCGTATCGGGTCGGGTTTGGCTTTCCCCATCCAAGTGTGGGTCATCACAAGAGCCTTAGAAGCCGGGATTGCCCAGGCAAACAACCAGCAGATTGGAAGGAGAAAAGACATGCGAAACGACATGAAATGAAAAGCAATAGCAGAAAAGTAAGAAAACAAGAGCACACACCAATAGAATGCTTTCAGGTCGATATTGGGTTTCGATAGTTTGCTTTCAATAGGTTGTTGATTTGGGGGTTGACCCTCTTTTCTTTGATTGCTTTGGTTGTTGGTAATTACCTCCATGTTGTGGGCTGTGTAGTCGGGTTAAGGAATTAATCATTGTTCTCGGCCATGGGGCAGAGCAGAGCGCCACACAGCAAGCGAATAAGACTCGATGTAGAAGACCATAGCAAGATGGCAGAAGAACGGTTAGTGCTACACGATCGCCTAGGATTACTCCTTGTAGATCAAGTATTGCAATGTCACAAGTCCCGATCTTGCCTTGTAATCGAATTATCCAACCTGAATTTACTTCCAATGTCCATAACTTGTTGCGCAAGGAACTTAAAAGAATTCGAACTTAATAAGAACAAACAAATCATTTTGAATCACTTAGAAACCAAATAGCTAGTTCAACTAGAATGGCTCGAAGGCTAATTCTAGTTGATGAACTAGTTGATCGGAATAATCAAACTAGAACTAAACTAATTGATCAATCAATGACACAATCTGAATCAACACAAGAGAGATCGAGAGAGAGATGATTGGCGGCTCTTAATTGCTCAAACACGAGGGTTTTGTGGCCCAAAGACTAGATAAAACCAATTTAGGGTTTATCTTGATGAAACCCGAAATAATACACTCTATAAACGGGATTATAATAAATACTAACTCTCGGGATTTCGTACAACCAAACGGTTTTCGTACGTAGATTATTCCTCCTTCCCCTCCTTCAGCTGATTGTTTTGTAACCCTCTTTACAATTAAAGCCATTTGGACTTTATACTGTAAATAGTGCGATCTCACTCGAAGATCAAGCACATCGAATCTAGATACAGAAAAAGATTCCTAACCCGGAGAGGTTTTTCAATCCTCTATTATGTTGGCTTTTCCCATTTATTTATAGTGTTGGGGAGTTGCCTTCTTGCCTTGCAATTGTCGATGTGGGATGAGCTATTTGAATTCCTTTCACGAGAAAGCATCAAAGTTTGTACACAAAGATGCACATAGGGATGGTGATGTGGCGTCCCTCAAGTGGAACTTTTTGTTGATGCCTTAAATGCATGTCAACAACTATAGCAAATTTGTACAACATATGTACGTAGGAGAATAAATGACATACTCTTCCTACATGCATTACGTGGCCATGACATGCTAATTAGCACATTTAGTCAGCGTGCCATTCCAAGCCTTTATTTGCATGAGAATGTGGAATTTGGTGCCTTGGAGTTTGTCGATTCAATTTGATGGGCTTTTTAAGTATATACTCCATGAGCATGAGTACGTTCGGTAATGGGCCAAGCCTAAATACATATCCATTAGAAACGAAGTCACACACCCAAGTATAATAGTGTACGTGAATCATACACACAACGACATTTCATGGGTATATATACTTATATCTCACCCAGTCGCGTGTAATTAACGTGCCTTTTTACCTCTTTCTCGTTTTATATTCACCTATTTTATCCTCGGTTATTTCGCGTACCATCATAACCCCTTGGCTTGGTGTTCTCATTCCATGAGGGCAACGAGCCAATAAACAGGTGCGCCCACTTGCATAAGATGGTTGTGCTTTATCGGTTATAGCCACGTAATGCGATCCAAACCTTAGATCAGGTGGAGAGCACGCACATTGCCAAGGGAGTTTAGGGATTCGCCCCCTAAAGTCGAGATTAGGTTCCAACCTCGAGCCTCGCTCGGGTTGCACACATTTTAGAGAGTTAGGACCTCGTCCTTTAGAGAGTCGGGACCTCGTCCTTTTGAGAGGTAGGACCTCGTCATGTTAGATAGTTAGAGAGTTAGGACCTCGTCCTCTTAGAGAGTTAGCGAACCTCGTTCGCTTAGAGAGTTAGGACCTCGTCCTTTTGAGAGTTAGCGAACCTCGTTCGCTTAGAGAGTTAGGACCTCGACCTTTGAGAGTTAGCGAACCTCGTTCGTTTAGAGAGTTAGGACCTCGTCCTTTGAGAGTTAGCGAACCTTGTTTGCTTAGAGATTTAGGACCTCGTCCTTTTGAGAGTTAGCGAACCTCTTTCGCTTAGAGAGTTAGGACCTCGTCCTTTGAAAGTTAGCAAACCTCATTCGCTTAGAGAGTTAGGACCTCGCCTTTGACAGTTAGCGAACTTCATTCGATTAAAGAGTTAGGACCTCGTCCTTTGAGAGTTAGCGAACCTCGTTCGCTTAGAGATTTAGGACCTCGTCCTTTGAGAGTTAGCGAACCTTGTTCGCTTAGAGATTTAGGACCTCGTCCTTTTGAGAGTTAACGAACCTCTTTCGCTTAGAGAGTTAGGACCTCATCCTTTAAAAGTTAGCGAACCTCGTTCGCTTAGAGAGTTAGGACCTCATCCTTTTGAGAGTTAGCGAACCTCGTTCGCTTAGAGAGTTAGGACTTCGTCCTTTTGAGAGTTAGCGAACTTCGTTCGCTTAGAGAGTTAGGACCTCGTCCTTTGAGAGTTAGAGAACTTCGTTCGATTAAAGAGTTAGGACCTCGTCCTTTGAGAGTTAGTGAACCTTATTCGCTTAGAGAGTTGTCGCCAACCCCAAGCCTCACTCGGGTTGCGCATGGTTTTCGAGATTTGGGATCTCGTCCCTAAGAGAGTTGTCGCCAACCCGAGCATCACTCGGGTTGTGCACGCTTTTCGTGATTTGGGACCTCGTCCCCAAAAGAGTTTTTGCCAACCCCAGCCTCACCCGGGTTGCGAATGCTTTTTGAGATTTGAGACCTCGTCCCCAAGAGATTTGTCGCCAACCCGAGCCTCACTCGGGTTGCGCACGCTTTTCTAGATTTGGGACCTCGTCCCCAAGAGAGTTGTCGCCAACCCCGCGACGCGCCACAACGGAGATTATGGCCCGAGACTGCGCATGCCAGGGGCGAACCCCGTGGCGCCGCACAGAGATTGCGGCTAAGCCCGCGCACGTCAAGGGCAAACCCCATGGTGTCGCACAAAGACTGCGTGCAGCTAAGCCCGCGCACGCCAGGGGCAAACCCCATGGCACCGCACAGAGACTGCGGCTAAGCTCGCGCATGCCAGGGACGAACCCCGTGGCGCCGTACAAAGATTGCGACTAAGCTCGCGCATGCCAGGGGCGACCCTCGTGGTGCGCTACAGCAGAGACTACGGTCCGAGACCGCCCAGGCCCCTTTTTTTGGGCCCACGCACAAAGGACATGCTAACTAAAGACGGAAGAGGTCGCACTTACTTGATTATTACCCGAGCGTGGGTCGGATAGGGAGAGTCCTTTCCGCAGACGGCGCCAGTGATAAAACCCGAAATAATACGCGCTATAAACAGGATTATATCAAATACTAACTCTCGGGATTTCGTACAACCAAACGGTTTTCGTACGTAGATTATTCCTCCTTCCCGCCCTTCAGCTGATTGTTATGTAATCCTCTTTACAATTAAAGCCATTTGGACTTTATACCGTAAATAGTGCGATCTCATTCGAAGATCACGTACATCGAATCTAGGTACAGGAAAAGATTCCTAAACCAGAGAGGTTTTTCGATCCTCTATTATGTTGGGTTTTCCCCTTTATTTATAGTGTTGGGGAGCTGCCTGCTTGCCTTGCAATCGTCGATGTGGGACAAGCTATTTGAATTCCTTTCAGGAGAAAGCATCAAAGTTTTCACACAAAGATGCACATAGGGATGCTGATGTGGCGTCCCTCAAGTGGACCTTTTTGTTGATGCCTTAAATGCATGTCAACAACTATAGCAAATTTGTACAACATATGTACGTAGGAGAATAAATGTCATGCTCTTCCTACATGCATTACATGGCCATGGCATGCTAATTAGCACATTTAGTCAGCGTGTCATTCCAAGTATTTATATGCATCAGAATGTGGAATTTGGTGCCTGGGAGTTTGCCGATTCAATTTGATGGGCTTTTTAAGTATATACTCCATGAGCATGAGTAGGTTCGGTAATGGGCCAAGCCCAAATACATATCCATTAGAAACGAAGTCACACACCCGAGTATAATAGTGTACGTGAATCATACACACAACGACATTTCATGGGTATATATACTTATATCTTACCCAGTCGCGTGTAATTAACGTGCCTTTTTACCTCTTAATGGTTTTATATTCACCTATTTTATCCGCGGTTATTTCGCGTACCATCATATTTAATCTCAAGTTGAATTTTATTAATGAAAATGCAAGAGTATTTAACGGAGTACAAAGAAAAACCTTGGAGAGCAAGGCAAATAACCCAACCGGCCCTAGAGGGGTATTTATGGGCTTTTGCTTGCTTCCTAAGATAATATAAAATAAACTAGATATAACTAACTAGATCCCCTTAAATTAAATAAATCAAATAAATATTTATCTGATCTATTTTTAATTAAGGAAACTCCTAACAAACTCTAACAACTAAAAGATAACTAAAAAGATATGAGATAGATTATCAACCAACTAACAACCCTAGATGGCCGAATTCTCCCAGTAAAAACTGAATTAAAGTTGTTGCATAAATAAATAACAATAAAGATATTTTCCACACTTTAGATTGGTTAATTCAAAGAGTTGACTTTGACCCATGTAACAACTTATCTCACCTGGTCACTTACTAAACTCAGCCCTAAACTGAGACAAGCTATTCCATATATCTAAATTAGGAAATAAGGATGAATAAGGCCCCAATAACACAAGTGATCGGCGCCCCCATTCAATGAAACTCGGCCCAACACTTCAATCTTTTGAATCCGGGCTCAATTGATGTTGAATGCAAGTAACCCATCTCTTCTTGTTGGACTCTTCAACCATAGCTGCCAATCGAACTAAGATAGTTTTCGTCCCCTGAGTAATCTTCTTAGCTCGACTTCATGTAATTGGTCCATCAAAAGGCACTCAAATCAACTCATCGACGTCAGTAGGAGACATGGCTTTAATACCACTTGATTTGTGATCGCCTCGGATTACTCCTTATAGATCAAGTATTGAAACCTCACAAGTCCCGATCTTGCCTTGTAAACGAATTATCCAACCTGAATTTACTTCTAATGTCAATAACTTGTTGCGCAAGGAAATTAAAAGAATTCGAACTTAATAAGAACAAAAAAATCAGTTTGAATCACTTAGAAACCAAATAGATAGTTCAACTAGAATCGCTCGAACGCTAATTCTAGTTGATGAACTAGTTGATCGGAATAATCAAACTAGAACTAAACTAATTGATCAATCAATGACACAATCTGAATTAACACAAGAGAGATTGAGAGAGAGATGATTGGCGGCTCTTAAATGCTCAAACACGAGGGTTTTGTGGCCCAAAGACTAGATAAAACCAATTTAGGGTTTATCTAATCTCAAGTTGAATTTTATTAATGAAAATGCAAGAGTATTTAAAGGAGTACAAAGCAAAACCTTGGAGAGCAAGGCAAATAACCCAGCCGACCCTAGAGGGCTGTTTATGGGCTTTTGCTTGCTTCCTAAGATAATATAAAATAAACTAGATATAACTAACTAGATCCCCTTAAATTAAACAAATCAAATAAAGATTTATTTGACTTATCTAATTAAGGAAACTCCTAACAAACTCTAACATCGAAAAGAAAGATATGAGAGAGATTATCAACCAACTAACAACCCTAGAAGGGCAAATTCTCATATTAAAAACTGAATTAAAATTGTTCCATAAATAAATAACAATAACGATATTTTCCACAATTTAGATGGGTCAAGTCAAATATTTGACTTTGACCCATGTAACAACTTATCTCACCCGATCACTCACTAAATTCAGCCCTAAAGTGAGACAAGCTATTCCATGTATCTAAATTAGGAAATAAGGATGAACAAGGCCCCAATAACACAAGTGATCGACGCCCCATTCAATGAAACTCAGCCCAACACTTCAATCTTTAGAATCCGTGCTTAATTGATGTTGAATGCAAGTAACACATCTCTTCTTATTGGAGTCTTTAACCATAGATGCCAATCGAACTATGATGGTTGTCGTCCCCGACCCTGAGCAATCTTCTTAGAACGACTTCTTGTAATTGGTCCATCAAAAGGCACTCGAATCAACTCATCAACGTCGGTTGGAGACATGGCTGGTTTCACTGCATTAGCTAGGAGAAGTAAGAAAACCGTAATGAAGGACAAACCTAATTAAAAGGGACGTGCTCGAAAAGGGGTTGGTGAGGGAACTAAAACGACCACAGAATGCATCCGGGGAACTGCACCACAATTGATCCGCCGAAGGAGAGTAAGCGAGGCGTCACGCGAGCTCGCAATTCCTGGCTTCATCCCCCACGGAAGCCCCACCGCTGCCATAGAGGAAGAAGTAAGAAGACTGTAATGAAGGACAAACCTAATTAACAGGGACGTGCTCGAAAAGGGGTTGGTGAGGGAACTGAAACGACCACAGAATGCATCCGGGGAACCGCACCACAATTGATCCGCCGAAGGAGAGTAAGCGAGGCATCGTGCGAGTTCATAATTCTAGGCTCATCCCCCACGGAAGCCTTACCGCCGCCATAGAGGAAGAGGACGAAGCACCGTAACAAGCCCCCACACAAGCCATGGGACTGGTTGAGATGTAGTAATTGCTTTGCCCCTCCCTGATACATAGCATAAGATTTTGTCTTTCTTTTATTTGGGAATTTGATTTTTGGAGTATTAACGCAGTCGTCGGCCATAGTCGTCGGCACCTCGGTACACATCGCAGGGGTGGAGTACTCTATTGACCACTGATTCTTTTGATTAGATTTGGCAACACTTTTTTTTTGAGTAGATAAAAATTCGATTATCAGACAAGCCTGATAAACCGAGAGGCCGTTTAACGGCAGCTGAAAATCGGCAACAAGAGGCAAGCAGGACAAAACATACAAGCAAAGGAAATACATCACCGAACACAAGGACCAAAAAGTGCTCGGATGAAAGGAGAGTACAACGCCAGAAGTTGCAAAGCGCTGCGGAAAGACAGTTATAATGGACAACTTTGGTAAAGTATAAGGACTCCTGACGTAGCCACCACCGAAATGGAGGATCTTCAGAAGCCTCGAAACGTCCACAACCAAGCCCATCGACTCGTTCCACACCCAACCACGGGTCCAAAAGCGGAGAAGTACACACCAAACTTGAACATGACCTACAAAATACCACCAAACAGGGAACCAAAGAAAGTTACCCAAGTGGGTTAAAGCCCAAACAAACATCCAACACCGGCCCAAGAAGGTGCCCAGCAAAAGGGCTAAAGAAAGCCCAAAGCAGCCTCATGAGCACTCAAAACAAAGAGTAACAAGAGAGTTCCAAATGAGATTGAACACTTGGTAGCATACAGCCACGTGAGCATTCAATATCAAAGAGCAAACAAGAGAATAACAATCACTCGGGTCGAAAAACAAAGAGTGAAAGAAAGACATGAATCTAATTGACTTGAACTCAATTGAATTGAAACCAGAAACATGTTGGGTTTAATCGACTCATTATTATAATATATTTTATTCTTTAAAAATATAAAAATAATATTTTAGTATTGAATAATATTATTTAATTATAGTACCATTTTAATAATCATAAAAAGCTCAACACTCTCGATTCGATGGGTCGACTTGAAACTGCACGAAACACACATTGTCCAAACCCAATTGACACGTAAATTTCAATGACCCAAACTATTGTTTTAGGACTAATTGGATCTAGGTTTTCTCGTTGTAAAGCCTAATATTTGTAGCAACTCATTGTTTTAGGACTCATTGGACTAAAACAATTGAGAAAGACAATTGACTACATGTTGATTGTTTAACTCGTTGGGAATCAATTGCATGTTTCCTGCTTATCCTTGTTATCACTGCTAATATCAATATAATTTATTTTCGTTTCATGTTTGTTTTGATATTAAGTATTTACATGACTCGTTGGCATGATTATTACGTATGATCAGGATAGGAACAACCTTAGGAAGAGATTTATTTATTAAGAGTCAATGATCAACAATCTTGATGATAAAAATGGATACTTTGAATGGAATTGCTTTCCCTAATTGATAAAACTCAATCTTTACTTGCTTATTTGACTACTTTGCTTTCCTAGAGTGAGAATACAAATCAAAATCTCCATCTTTACCTTTTGAGTTGATAAAGATATTGACTTGGTAATACAAGATTCTCTTGGGTACGCCTCCGGCTTACTTGCTATACTAATCAAGTAACTAGGGAATCATCTTTGATTAGGCACGACGACTTTCACCATGTCAACACAATCAGAGCGGTCACTTGGGTTGTCGACCTCTCCATTTAAGTAAAATTCCTCTTTCAAATCAAACGCTTCGTTTAGGTCATATTTCTCGTTTAAATCAAACACTTCGTTTAGGTCAAACTCCAATGAAGCGAAATCTGCTAAGGAGTTCAAACAAATAAATATATGAGCGAGCACATTTTCAAATAAACACATGCACCCTATCAAAAGATCCGAATGTACATTGTCGAAATAACGAATTACACACTATCGCGAAACACACTGGACCGTAAATCGAGACACACACGCTGTCGAAATAACGAATTGCACATAGTCGCGAAATGCACTCGACCCTAAATCGAGACGCGCACACTGTCGAAATAACGCACATTATTGTGAAATGCACTCGATCCTAAATCGAGACATGCACATCGTTGAAACAGCGAATTACACACTGTCGTGAAATGTACTCTACCAAAATCGAGAAATATGTAATATCAATTTTGAATAAGAACTTCAATTCCTTCAAATGGATTGTATTGTGTTGGTTTTGTGTGTTTGAAAGCTTTAGTTATTTTGTTTTGAGATCATCTAAAACAAACACATGAACATCGATGCAATTTAAGGAAGTCATCATGACAGGATGTGTGTTTCAGTATGATAGGATATACTCTGTCCATCAACATAACCAAATGCACACTATCGCAAAATGCACACCGTCAAATTAGATTTCATGCATTACATGGGGTGTATCTTAAATAACCTAATATTTTTCAACACACCTTGTTTGTTAATGCCCAATCGTCGGAGGTAAGGGTACGTCCCACGTCAACCGTTGGATCACTCGGTCGGAGAAGGAGCATATATCGGTCGAAAATTACTTTTCCGCCGGAGAAGGAATAAACATTGGTCGGAACAATACTCGCATTTATCTCATTGTCTTAGTTTACCCATTTCAATTTGATAAAAAGTAAAATGTCTAAACAGATGAACAATGCTCCCGTTTTTTCCCTCTCCTTCCTGCTCACAATCACCCATGTCCCCCCATCTCCCTCTTCATCTCTTTCCTTTTTTTTTTAAATCGATGTAGATACTAGACAAATTCATCCACGTGTCAAGCCCCCTAACAATTATTTCCTTTCGTGTAAGAAAAATAACTTAACATGTGGAGTAAAAAATTTCGAAACAAGTCAGGAAAATTATTGTAGAATGAGATAGTATAATCTTGATGAAGCACTCAACAAGTTCCTGATTGTATGGGATCTGCAAGTTGCAATGTCACCACATGTTACCATATTGCAATTTTCTTATTAGGATAAGAAAATCAAATTAGGAAATAATATTTATTTTATGGAAAGATCATATCTTGTATCCAATAATTCTATCCTAGGCTAAGTTGCTTGGGCTCCAAGGAGTTCTTAAACACTTGTATAAATACTCTTCCATTGAATGAGAAAATCATCGAGTGAATTCACCACATATTTACATTATTTACATGGTATCAGCCTAGACTCGATCTCTCAAAATCCTAACAACACAGCTTCCGCCTTTTTCCACATTCAATCACCATGAGTTCCCATGACTCCGATCATGAAGAAGATGGCGGCGTTCTGTCTGGTAACTCGCCACATAAGAAGATTACCGAAAATCTACTTCAAGCGGCATCAGCGTCATCGGGATATTTCACTCTCAATTTTCCGACGCTTGTTGTTAAATTTGACCGCACAAATTACACTCTATGGCGTCATTCGGTAAAATCCTCGTTGGAGGCGTACAACATTGAATCATGGTTGCTCCCCACGTCGGAACCCTCGCCAACTCTACCGGCCACTTTGGATGCTAATGCCCCGGAGATTCCCAATCCTGAGTATTTATCATGGCGTGAAAAAGATCGCTTTATCCTACTGTGGATTCGATCGACGCTTACAACTCCATTACTTGCCCATGTTGCTCGAGCTAAAACCTCCCATGGCGCTTGGGGGATCCTCGAACGTATGTTCTACTCCCAAACTCGTGCTCGTTTGATGTACTTGAAATCACAGTTACAAGATCTTAAAAAGGGCGATCTTTCGATACTTGAATATGTCGAGAAGAAGCGTGCCTTCTCTGATTCATTGGCTAAATGCAATTACATCGTACCGGATGAAGATTTTGTTGAAAGTATTCTCCATGGTCTAGACAGCTCCTACTCGGCATTTATGTCGGCTTACAATATGCAGCGATATTCGATTGGCTCTGATGAACTGCTCGGCCTTCTGCTTCGAGAGGAAGAACGATTGAATGTTAAAAAGTCGCTCTCCTCATCCATGGCTGCTCTTACTGTATCTCGTTCGGGTGGCACATCAGCTGTTGGTTCCAAGTCTCGCTCAAACCAGCAAGAGTCGTCATCGGAGACGTCTTCACGGCCAACATGCCAAATTTGTGGTAAACCGAGCCATGAAGCCATAGATTGTTGGCACCGGTCCAACTTTGAGGCATATCCTGTCAAAAATCAGCGTCAGCCAAGGCAGAATAATCGCACCAAAGGAGGTGGGCAGCAGCGGCAAAATTACAGAACTGGGAATCAGGATCAATCTTACCAGCAATCATTCCTGCCTCGCCAAGCTTTTCACGTTGTTAACCCCCCCCCTCCCAAATTGGTACTTCGACACCGGCGCCAACTCTCAAGCTACGCCAGACTTTGGTAATCTCTCTGTAAAATCCAATTACTCTGGTAATGATGGCTTGCAAGTTGGAAATGGTACGTCTTTGTCCATAACTCATTCAGATCATTCGACTCTTCCTGCATCGTATAAACCCATTCATCTCAAAAATATACTTTTTGTCCCTCAACTTACTAAAAGTTTGCTTA
The DNA here is from genome assembly GCA_964016875.1 of Fallopia convolvulus. NCBI lineage: Eukaryota > Viridiplantae > Streptophyta > Magnoliopsida > Caryophyllales > Polygonaceae > Fallopia > Fallopia convolvulus. The sequence continues at coordinate 25,229,171 of OZ024729.1, forward strand.
GTGTTTCACAATTAACTAAAGATAATAATGTTTACATGATTTTTTACCCTACCTGTTGTTTTGTCAAGGATTTACAGGGTCGGACGTTTCTCAAAGGAACCGTTGAGGATGGGCGGTACCAACTTCAACCACCAGCACCAACCCAACCCTATAAACAAGTCTTTTTGGGCGAAAAGGCGTCTCTTCAAACTTGGCATTATAGATTTGGTCACCCTCATGAGTCATCTCTTAAGCGTTTAGTCTCTAGGTTTAATTTACCAGTTTCTATTAATAATCTTCTGTCTGTTTGTGAGTCATGTCAATTAGGGAAAAGTCATCGACTTCCCCTTCCTAGTCATCATGAGTCCAGTTTACATCCTTTTGAACTTATTTATTCTGATGTTTGGGGTCCTGCACCTGTTTCTTCATTTAATGGCAATAAGTATTTTTTAATCTTTGTTGATGATTGCATAAAGTTTGTATGGAATTTCTTCTTACATTAGAAATCTCAAGTTCTCACCACGTTTCAAATGTTCCAAAAGATGGTTGAAACTCAATTTTCCACTAAAATAAAACAACTCCAGTCTGATTGGGGAGGGGAATACCGTAATGTCTCAAGTTATCTCCAAACACATGGAATAATCCACCGTGTCTCATGTCCTCATACTCAATCTCAAAACGGGGCTGCTGAACGCAGGCATAGGACAATCGTTGAAAAAGGGTTAGCTCTTCTTGCTCATGCTCAGTTACCGCATTCTTTTTGGGAATTTGTGTTTCATACCTCAGTTTATTTACATAATAGAACTCTCACGCCTATTCTTGATAAAAAAATCTCCCTTTGAGTGTCTTTATGGTAAATCACCTGATTATTCGTTTCTCAAACCTTTGGATGTCTTTGTTACCCTCTTCTTCGGTCCTATAATGCTAATAAACTCGAATTTCGGTCTTCTCCTTGCATATTTGTTGGATATAGTTCTCAACACAGGGGGTATCTTTGTCTTCATATTCCCACCAATCGAATCTATATTGCCAGGCATGTAATATTTGATGAGACAACCTATCCTTATCATGCTCACAAAATTTTAGCCTCGCCCAAACCTCCAACTTCTAGTCCATCCATTTTGATGTGACCCTCGATTGGCAAGGGACGGATCTAGGCTCGAAACGTTCGGATTCTTCTCCGACAATCGTAACGGGGATAAATACGAGACCACAAAGGGGACTCGCGGGGCTCTAATGCTCGTCGGAACGAGGGTGGGGCGAGGTAAAGGACTAGAACGTCGGTCTTTGGACTCGACAAAGGAACGGGTGACGTTGGACCAAGGTTAGGAGGATTCACACTCGACTATAACTTTGGCTTAATTCATATTGACGTGATTATTATAAAGGGGGTGTGGCTCCTTTATATAGAGGAGGCCACACAAAACCCTAGAAGCTAGCTGGGAGTGGATTAGGGTTAGCAACATACTAGGCCCAACATCCAAGCCCAAAATACTACTAATAGCAACATACTAAATATAGAAACTATCTAAAACGGGAAATAACAAGGCTAGCCCATCCTACAAGAATGGAACACACGCCTAAAAAGGGAAATGACGGAAATAAATGACGGAATATAAATAATAACATAATATGAGACTAAATCCTAATCCAAGGGGGTCTCCAAGGTCTACGCCGTCTCGGGTCCGTCGGAGCTGGGTCCGAGGTAGGGCATGGTCGCATCACATTTCAAGCCAGCCCCTTCAACTTGCTGCTTTACCCGATAACTTCCCTGCTAACCGTGAACCATCCTTCTTGGCCTCGATCTCGCCACCACAGCCCACGACTCGTCCATGCACCACGTCAATCTCATCCATCGTGCCTTCCATTAATGAACCAGTGTTGCCTCAGTCCCCAATGCACAATGCACTAGCCATTCCGAGCCCCTCAAGTCCACTCCAAAATCAGCCTAACAGCCCGGACTTGGCTTCCATGAGTGTGCCGACTTCTATGGCATCTGAAGACAACACAGGTATTGCTTCCTCTTCCAATTTTTCTCCACCATCCATTTTTAGGCCTGCTGAAAACTCCCATCACCCCATGGTTACTCGATCCAAAATGGGTAATCTGAAGCCAAAATCCTTTACTTCTACTAAACATCCGCTACCTCTATTACCTAATATTCCTGATGAGCCCCAAACCTTTAGCCAAGCCTCTAAATTACCTGAATGGCAGAATGCTATGTAGGTTGAGTACGATGCCTTAATAAAAAAATCGGAATTGGGCTCTTACTGTTCCACCTTGTAATGCTAACATTGTTGGATGTAAGTGGGTTTACATGGTTAAAAGAAAAGCTGATGGTTCCGTTGAGCGTTATAAGGCACGCTTAGTTGCGAAGGGATTCAATCAGGAAGAAGGTATATATTATCTTGAGACTTTCAGTCCTGTGGTTAAGCCTACTACAATTCGTATTGTTATGTCACTTGCTCTTTCTAATCATTGGTGTTTAAGACAAGTTGACATCAACAATGCCTTCTTGAATGGTGATCTGTATGAGACTGTTTATATGCATCAACCTCCTGGCTTTATTGATCAATCTCGGCCTAATCATGTTTGTCTGTTGAAGAAAGCTCTATATCGTTTAAAGCAGGCTCCTCGGGCATGGTTCCATAAGCTGCGATCATTCTTATTTCACCATGGGTTTGTTGCCTGTCAATCAGACACCACACTCTTTATTAGGCGCAGTTCCGGTTCCATTTTTTACGTTTTAGTCTATGTTGATGACTTAATTGTTACAAGTTCGGTGCCTCACCAGATTGATGAGTTTGTTCGGCTGCTCAACTCTACTTTCTCGTTGAAAGATCTTGGCTCTTTGAGTTATTTTTTGGGCATTGAACTGCAGAGGAAGAATGACTCTATTATTCTTACTCAACTGAAATACATTAGAGATCTTCTTGTTCGAAGTAAGATGCAGGATGCTAAACCAATAGCTTCTCCTGCAGAACCGGCCTCTCGGTTGATTCGGTCTGGTGATCCGGCTGTTGATCCTCAGCTTTACAGGAGTATTATTGGTGCCTTACAATATGTCACCATTACTCGGCCTGAAATTGCTTATGCAGTTAACAGAGTTTGTCAGTTCATGCACAGTCCAACTGATGTTCATTGGCAAGCAGTCAAGCGCTTACTTCAGTATCTTAAGGGTACACTCACTTCTGGTCCTATATTGAAACTGGCGTCAGATTGTAGACTCGTTGCCTTTTCAGATGCAGGTTGGGCTTCTGATAGTGATGATTGTCGCTCTCAACATGGTTTTGCTATCTATTATGGTGGTAATTTGATTAGTTTGGCTTCTAAGAAACAAAATGTTGTTGCTAAATCTAGTTTAGAGGCTGAATACAGGGCCATTGCCTTTGCTTCTACTGAGTTAATTTGGATTCAGCAACTACTTCAGGAATTGCATGCCCCGCTACAGTCTCCACCGATATTACTTTGTGATAATTTAAGTGCTACTTATATGTCTGCCAATCCGGTGTTCCATCAACGTTCCAAGCATATTAAAATTGACTATCATTTTGTCAGAGAACAGGTTGAAGATGGTTCCTTGGTGGTCCGACATGTTCGAGCCTTAGATCAGATTGCTGACATCTTTACCAAAGTTGTTGGCACGGCTATGTTTCAGACATTAAGATCCAAGCTTCATGTTCATACTTCTCCATAAGCTTGTGGGGGTATTAGGATAAGAAAATCCAATTAGGATAGAATATTTGTTTTATGGAAAGATCTTATCTTGTATCCAATAATTCTATCCTAGGCTAAGTTGCTTGGGCTCCAAGGAGTTCTTAAACACTTGTATAAATACACTTCCATTGAATGAGAAAATCATCGAGTGAATTCACCACATATTTACATTATTTACATTTCTAGTGAATATTCCCTTCGTCCCAATTTTATCTTCCCATTTTTTAAGACGTCCCAAAATATTCTTTCCACTCCTACATCTTTCTATTTTTAGATACATTAAAATTACCCCTATACTCTTATATTTTATTCAAATTACTCCAAAACCTACCCCTTTACCATTTATCTTCCCACTTTCTTCGCACCTTCCAATACTTTATTTCCACTTCCAACACTTTTTTTCCACTTTCTAATACTTTCTTCTCTTCAACACTTTCCAATACAATCCTTCATACTTGTGCGCAAAATAAAATGAGAAGATAAAATTAAGACGGAGAAAATATTTTACAACCGACATGCTTACATACATCCCGTATCAATTAGTTTTGACATGACCCTTTTTTCATCCCCTTTCTCTCCTCCCTTGGCATGGGAACTCCAACCAATATTGGCCGCTTACGGCTTACCCCATTTTTTATTTTCTTAAAATTTTTTAGAAATATCTCCACATGATGCATCGATGCCCGTTGATTTACCAAATTGGAAAATCCAAATTATCACTTCCTTTCCCATAAATCATAATAGTGCACGTTTTCCGTTCCAAAAAAAAAAGATTAAAATCTGGGTTTATTCTAAACAAAAAAAAATCTGGGTTTATTTATGTATCAAAGAGGTTAGTTTATGAATTTTTTTTGGTTGAAAGAGGTTAGTTTATGAATTAGATGGATTGTTAACATCGAATAATATAGCAATGATACAATTAATACGTAATCCATATGATAATGTTATGGGAGAAAAATCCAAAAAAAAACGGTTTTATAAGGTTACACACGGAGGCCTTACTTGTGGGAGTAAAACTGAATGGGCCGGTGCAGAAGCCCAAACGAGAAGAGCCTAGTTAATATAGTGGCGTACACGTCTCCTCCGGGAATCGCACCCACACTCTCTCCCCAGTGTCGCGTTGGTTTTCTTTTGAAATTGACACTGCCACCTCCGCCCAACCCCAACTCCGCCAACCAATCCCTTCATTTCCAAATCTCCCAATCATTCATCCCCAATCTGACGTCACCTCCCAACACTAATTCCACCCCAATTCCTCCTTAAATATCATCCATAACACAAGCAAATAAGCAATCTATTTGCTCAACACAAGTCCCCATGGCCGCGCCTTTCCAAGCTCTCCTCTTCCTCTTTCTCACTGCATTCCATTGCCAGGTACTCCACGGTTTCCTTGTAATTCGCTTTTGATTGTGGAAACTGGAAAGTTTGCAATGGAAATATCTCTACTTGGTTTGGGCTTCAATTGTTCAAATAGAGTCCTGGTGTGGACCCCGTGGTAGATGTTGAATTTAAGCCTAGTATATTAAGCGATTTTGAATCTGATGCATCTGCAAAGGTAGCTAGCTCATCATAGTTGATATGTTTTTTGATTCCAGTCACTTATGTATGTTTTACCAGCAATTAGATTGCTAACCAACTGGCTCTTCTATCAAATTATTATTCCACGACTCTAAGATTGACCAGTCTAATTTGAATTTGAATGTATGGTTAATTGTGATACACCATAGTATTTCCTAATTGGTCTTAAATTTGGTTCCCCAACACAAGGATTCTCTTATCCTGTGTTCGTGCTCACCTAAATTCAAGTTCTCAAGGGTGTTTTACTTGGGTTCTGAATTTTTCCTTTCTTATTTCTTATTGCTATCATTAATCAAATCTGTTCGGAGTTGCTTTATTTAATCATCATTGTGTTGATTATCCGCAGGTTCTTACCGCCAAGCCCATTTCTCAGCTGAAGCTAAGTTCCAACATTCTCCAGGTACATCTATTTGATATAATGGCAGCCAGTACTCTATCTTTTTACTTACTTTCTCTGCCTATAATTAGATTCCAACAATAATCTTAAATATGTGTACCAGGAATCGATCATCAATGAAATAAACACCCGCCCTCATGCTGGTTGGGTAGCTGCCAAGAACGACAAATTCAATGATTATACTGTAAGCCCTTTTAACTATCCTTACATTACCTTCATAAAAAGGAAATTTTCTGCTTTTTTGAATGAAAGGTTTTCATTATTGCTTGTGCTAAACTATTGTTGCATTGAAATTCCCTTTGTTTCAAGGTTGATCAATTCAAGCACATACTTGGTTCTAAAACTACACCGGTGAGTGTTAAAAAGAATATTCCCGTTGTAACTCATCCTAGATCTCTCAAGTTGCCAACTGAATTTGATTCCAGAACAGCTTGGCCTCAATGCTCTTCCATTGGTAGAATTCTAGGTCAGTTCACTTTGTTCAATCTTACTCCCTCCTTTATCGATCAAATATCAGTTCCATTCTTGTAATTCCATCCTGACATATTACTTCTGCTCCTTGTCGGTTGTTTGTTGCTCCGATCTTGATTATCAACTAAAGATCAGGTAACCAGCTCCACCCTTTCTTAGCTTTTCTCTCATATGCTATCTATTTACAAGGTCTAAAGACACATGGACATTTGCTAATTATATTGACTTGTTTGATGATGTGTCAGGGCCATTGTGGTTCTTGTTGGGCATTTGGTGCTGTTGAATCGCTATCTGATCGCTTCTGCATTCACTTTGGGATGGTAACTTTTGCTGTGTATGAAAACTAGTTTGAAACCTTTTCATTGAACAAAGTTTCAACTTGAATATACTCGGAATTCTTTGCAGAACATTACCCTCTCTGTTAACGACCTCTTGGCATGCTGTGGATATATGTGTGGTGCTGGTTGTAACGGTGGCTATCCCATTAGCGCCTGGCGCTACTTTGTTCAGAACGGAGTTGTCACCGAAGAGGTAAAACACTTTTCTCTGCCCATATTTTTCACTAGTAAAATCCCAGGTACTCTTGTGTTTAAAAGTGCACAAAATCAGCTAGTAGCTTAAGCTTCTCATGTGTTTCGCTGTCAGATTGATTATTAATTAGATTACATTCCTCCAATGATCTTTTCAGGGAAGTCTTTAATATAGTCTACCAAAGAAATCTCATAGAGTTCGGCTAGAAGTAATAGCTCCAAAGCAATCTGGTTTTTAATAAGCAATTACCAATAGTTAATAGCTTATAAGATACTTTCAGCTTATTTTCATAAGCTTATTTATCAATTTCAATTAGCTTATCAGTTTGTCTTGCCAAACACACCATTTTACATCATCATATGATCTTAGACTTCGGTAACATTATGACTGTCTTGTTTGCAGTGTGATCCTTATTTTGATGATATTGGCTGTTCCCACCCTGGTTGCGAACCTCAATATCCGACACCAAAATGTGAGAAGAAGTGCAAAGACGAGAATCAGCTGTGGGTGAAATCAAAGCACTTCGGTGTTGGTGCATACAGGGTTAACTCCGACCCACACGACATAATGGCTGAGATCTCTAAGAACGGGCCAGTTGAGGTCTCCTTCACTGTATATGAGGTAAGAACATCACAATTTTACAACATCTGGACTGAATTGACCCTTGATCTCTTGTTGATGGCTCTGTGCGATTTCTTCTCAGGATTTTGCTCACTACAAGTCTGGAGTTTACAAGCATGTGACTGGCGACGTTCTTGGAGGGCACGCTGTGAAGCTGATTGGATGGGGAACTTCAGAGACTGGGGAAGATTATTGGGTAACCCAAACACCTACATTTTTTGATCTCTTACGTTTCTTTGACAGCTATCACTAATCATTCAATGTTATCTTATCTTTTTTGCAGCTTGTAGCAAACCAATGGAACAAGAGCTGGGGTGAAGTATGTTTCTTCTTAAAACTCTTTATACTATTTGTTAACTTGTGAATACAATTGATAACCAATTAGACCACTTGAAAACCCACTTACTGCTTGTTTGGATTCATAATACATGCATTATATAGCATATTTAATATAAAGCGAAGATAACTAAGCGTCGTTTCCTTTTCCCTCTTTGGTCTGTGGTCATGTCGGGTCTGTTGGTCACACCCCCCTCCGCACTACGCCAAGGGTGCCCCCATCTTGACCCCCCAGATTTCCCGAAAGGGAAGCCCACTGGGTCAATGTTGTTGTTGTTGTATTGCATTCCGAATATTAATGATGGATAATGCATTACTTCTTTGTACTACATGATATCCGGATAAACTCCAATAACTTTTAGTTCTAAAAATGACCCTCTGAATTTGGTATTTGTAGGACGGTTACTTCAGGATCAAAAGAGGAACAAACGAATGTGGTATTGAAGAAGACGTTGTAGGAGGTCTTCCCTCGTCCAAGAACTTATCCGATAGCTTTATTAGGCTACCAGAGGCTGGGAATTCTGCTCGTGATGCTTCTGCATAAACACAGCTGAAGTGATAAATGGTGTTGGATTTGCCAGATTAACATTCTGGCTACGTGAAATTTCCACTTTGTTGTTTTATATCAATCAATTGTGATTTCTACTATTTCTGAACTTTGTATTGCTGCAAGTATGACTGTGTAAACCCTGGATTGAAAAATACTATCCTCGTAAATATTCATTTTTATCTAGAAGGATTTGCTTGAAGTTCTTAAAAATACTTTCATCTATGATGCTTGTACGCTAAAAATCCGGTACTCAAAAGAAATTGACGGGGCTGCACAAGCGGTGATACCTTGCCTCTTTAAAATTCTTTGTTCGGTGTTTGTTACTTTTGTTTTGTTTTGTTTTGTTAGTCTTTATTTTTTGGTTGTCTTTTCATGTCGGTCTAACAGACTGTCGAATCATCTCGGTCTCTCAATTTATTAGACTTCTATCCTTGTTATGCAGAAAAATTAGCTAAAGAAAGTGATGTGATTCCGATCCACCATGAGCAAAAAAACCAGCCGGGAACTGACACCGACGCCGAGGGTGCGCTGGTGCCAAGTGAGCAAGCACCGGGTAGTGATGTTGAGCAATTTCCGTCAAGCACTTATCAAATTCCGCCGGGCTATCTTTTGGGAGGGCCTCCTACTCATCAAATGAAGACCAACGACACCAAGAACGCCCATGAAAGGTGTCCAGACTCCTAGTTGAGATCTAGCTTTCCTCCCTTGACCCTTCTTAATACTAGGTTTTGGGTCACTAGGCTCCTTGATCCAACTTTCCTTTGAGTATTTGCCCTTGGGTGGGCCCGTCGACGCAAAGCAAATCGAGTTTCGTGAACCCCCGTCGACACAACCGATTCCCCACGACGCTATAGTGTGAAGACTTCAGTTTTAGCTTTTGAGCCTCGGTTGGGTCATTAGACAGATCCCCATCTTGAATGTATCGGGTTATGAGTGCCATCCACCATTCGACATAGATGGAGAAAATTCCACTTGTCACATTTCGCCTCATTTTCCTCTTGATTAACACGCGGTTATTTACCTCTATAGGTATGGTGGACCCTATTTTTACCAATACTTCCGCCTTTGTGTTTGATGTTCACAATATCGCTTCGACTACGAAAGTTTCGAGGCAAGAAACCAATGCTTTGAACTTCTCGCCGTACGCAGGAAGAAACCATGTCTTGGCCTGGTACAACCCGGAGAGTAGTCGTGCCACTAGCTCCGAGTCGGTGTAGACTCAGATCTTTCACGCTCTAGTGAGCAATGGCGCCATCTCAATGTTCACAATCATCACCTCATGCTCAACTTTGTTGTTTGTGGTTTCAAAGGCGAAGTTTAGGAAATACTTGGTTTCCAACAAAGGCCCGCTTAGATTATCCTTAGTGTCCCCGCCGACCTCATAGCTATCCGTCAACAACGACCTTCCACTCTTTAAGGCTCTCGTTTGTTTCCATGAACGTTACCTCCACCATAATAATGGCCGATGCTTGCCCTTTCTATCATTTCCATTAATATCTTAATATTAGCAAAAGAAAAGAATAAACTTGCAAAAAAATCAAGAAAATAATCAAGGACTATTATGATGTCTTGGGTCAAAAGGTTAATCTTCACAAATCCGCCTTTCAGACATCTAAGAACTCTAATAAGTAATAACAACACAAAACACCAATTACATCAAATCCTAAACATCACCAATTTTTTTGCCCTAGAGAAATACCTAAGGTGCCCCATAATAAATGGCAAAGTCGCTAATTTCACCTTTGAGCACTTAATAACCAAATAAAAAACAACTAAGCAAGTGGAAAGCTATCACACTTTCACAGGAAGGTAAATGTACTCTCATTAAAAGTAACCTACTTGCACAACCAAACTTTTCCATGCAGGCATTCTTACTCCCAACAATAGTGCACAAAAAATGAACAAAATTAACAAAAACTTCTTCTAGAACAAAAGTGAGGGGTCTAAACCTCTCATTAATTGGAGCTCTATTTGCAAATCATCATCATATGGAAGACTAGGACTTAAAAGGTTCGAGGATATGAATAAGGCCCTTCAAAAAAAAACTCATATGGAAGATCTTAGCAGAACCAAATAATATGTGGGTCAAAGATATCACTAAAAAATACCTTAGATCAAAAGATCTTTCCAATACAAAAAGAAGACCAACACCTTTTGACAATGGTCTAAACTAATTAGGGTTGTCCAACGGGTGGGTTGACCCGTAACCCGACCCACCCGTAATTTTACGGGTTACGGGTCAGATTTTTTTTAGTTTACGGGTCGAGGTTTTTTAGTTTATGGGTTACGGGTCGACCCGTCGGGTTACGGGTTGACCCGTAATATTAAAAAAAAAATATATATTTTTATAGTAAGTGAAAGGAAGAAATCAAAGTTTACGGGTTAAAAGGGTAAAAAAGGGCCAGTTTTACGAGTCGAAAAGGGTCAATCCGAACTCAACCCGTAAACTCGTAACGCGTTTTACGGGTTGCGAGTCAGGTCACGGGTCGACTTTATTTTTTTACGGGTTACGGGTCGGGTGGGGTTGACCCGTTGGACAGCCCTAAAACTAGTATGCCTTTATGAGCTCTTCAAAAGGGTATCCGATGGCAAAACAATTTAAATTGTGGAAAGACCGATAGGCAAAAGACATGCCCTTAACCCAACAAGGGGCCCTTATCACGATCATCAAGATGAAACTGTCACAAAAGACATAAATAAATAACTTGGAATATGGAGAAAATCCAACAAAAAGTAACTCTATGTGATGTGGAGCACATGACAAAAATAGTCCTCCCAAAAAAAATGATATCTTTGATTGACTCTACTAGAGTCCAAATAAAATGGATGTTTTCAACTAACTCAGCGATGTGGATGATCTGCAAAAAAAAAAGGCCTCGTGGAGGAACCATCTGAGTGGATTTGGATGCTTGACCTTCCCCCTAAAATAAAATTATTCCTTTGTAAATCACCCAAAATGGAATCCCTACCAAAGCTAGATTGGCCCAAACCCATGTGGTAGTGCCAATTCAATATGAAGAGTGTAACTACTAGGTCGAGGACCTTACACATCTCCTACTAGGATGTACCCATATAAAATATATCCTAGACAACATAAACACAAATTGCACTTAAACCCTTAGGAATTACGACCCATGTAACAAAAAAATGAATCATATCATCCAAGAAATAAAAAAACTCTTTAAGTAAAAAAGTCTTTGATGGTTGATTTGCTCCTAATGGAGCATTAGGTTTTTTAGATACAAAAAATATTCAACCAGGACAACCAATTCATTACCTCTCAAAAGAGTGACTAGCTACACATCAAAAAAAAAACGACCCATGCCAAGAGTAGAGTAATCCAATTGGATACAATAGGAGAAAAAGAAGAGTAAAGATTTAGACTGAACAAACCCGAACCAAACTTTATCAAACTCAATTTCAACGGAGCCAAAATTGATGACGGGCTATCCTCCTTCGGCTTTGTCTTCCAGGATCAGTCCATAAACATTGCAGGCTTTGATGGTGGTGTGTCAAGACCCCACCACATCCTTGAGGTAGAGGCTCTGGCACTTCGCGCTAGAGTGTGGGAGGTCGTTCACCGTGGTTTCTCCCACGTTAAGATTGAGGGTGACAATCTTTGCTTGATTAACGTTATCAATGGTGTGTTAAGTTGCCCGTGGGATATAGAGATCATAGTATCTGATATTCTTCGTGAGCTTAGAAGATTGCAATCTTGGAGCCTGCTTCGCTTTTTCAAAATGGCTAATTTGTTGTGAATTACATTGCTAAATCTTTCACTGGAGCTTCTTTGATTTCATTAGCAGTTGATCTAGGCCTCCACAGACTCATCCGCAAAGATGCGCTAGGGCAACCCTTTTCCCGTTGTTGAGCACACCAAATTCTCTTTCCTAGGCCTGGCAATTTAACCCGGACCCGATGAATACTCGATGCACCCTACCCGAAAAAACGGGTGAAAACCCGACAAAAAAGGGTAGAAAGCGGGTTTTGGGCGATGTGTCGGGTCGGTTTAGGGTGGAAGGTTCATCCACCCGTCACCCGATCCATCACCCGACCCGAAATATATTAATATTTTAAAAAATATTTTTTATTATGCCTAGTAACTAGTAAGTAGTAAACCCCCAAAGAGTAATTGAATGTTATTCATTACTTGAAACCAAAGGATAGGAGAAAAGCGGTATACCTACTTGAGTGTTATATAATTCGTGTTTTATATGAATTGTAATGGATCGGGTTGTTTAAATTAGGTTTAATATAAGGTTGTTTAAAATATGGCCCTTTAAAATCGAGTTGTAAAAAAAAATCAGATTTAATACGAGTACATAGCACCCGAAATGTCACCCGACCCACCCTAGAATATAAGGTGGATTGGATTAGGGTGACCCATTCCAATAAGTGGGGTCGGGTTTGGATGGGTTTATTTTTGAGGCGGGTCGGGTTTGGGAATGGTCTATCCACCCAAAACCCGACCCATTGCCATGTCTACTCTTTCCTAATTAAAAATAATAAATAAAAAAAGGTTTAAGTCTAAGGACATCCCAATAGTTTCCTCATATTATGGGAAAGTATGAATTTAGAGAATGTGATACAATTTGTTAGCCGAATAGCTTCTCTATCACAATCTCCATAATAAGGAAAGAGATGGGAAAAATGAGCTTTCTTCCCCAAATTTAGAGAAATCTCTAAAAATATTTGAGAATACATTAATTATATGTGATATCATGGCAACTTATAATAGGTTGCATTATATTTTATAATATGTTTAGAAAATATTTTTATATATAATAAGTATAAAAAAATTTAAATGAGGAAAAAATCTAATAGTAGGTGTTAAGGGATAATTTCGAGAAAGATATAAATTAGGTGATTTCGAAGAAACTTTCATAATTATAATTTTTTAGCGCATGGCTCGGCCGGTTAAGGCCTCAGCACTTGTACATGAGGTCTCCGATTCAAACCCTCGAGGGATGACGGGTTTTTCCTTTTCCTTTAAAAACTGGTTAGTAACCAGTTTTGGTCCATTTATGCGTGTTTTAGACTAATCCAAGTAGTGTTTGGCCTACCTAATTTTATCAAATAAAAAAAATATAATTTTTTAAAAGAAAGAAAATAAACCTAGCCCCTTGACCGCGAGTTGTCCGGGCCAGGCGTACACACTGAAAATCCCCAATTTCTCACCCCCTTCATTTTCTCGCTTTCCCTAACAATGGCGGTCGCCAGTCTCCGAAGATTGTCTTCGCAAATCCCACGCTCTGCCGTCCTCCCACACCTCGCTAGGTCCGTTTTCTCTCGTTCCACCGCCACTGCCGCCACCTTGCCCTCTCCCTACACCGGCTCCGCCAAGGTTGCGGATCGAGCTGTGAAACTCTCCGTGATCGATCCAGATGGCTATAAGCGCGAAATCATCGGCCTCTCCGGCCAAACTCTGCTCAAAGCCCTAACAAATCACGGCATGATTGATCCTGCTTCTCACCGTCTCGAGGATATCGAAGCCTGCTCCGCCGAATGCGAGGTTCACATCGCTCAGGAATGGCTCCAGAAGCTCCCGATTGCGTCCTACGATGAGAAGTACGTCCTCAGGAGGAACTCGAGATCGAGGACTCTCAATAAGGACTCTAGATTGGCTTGCCAGGTCGTTATCAACCACGATCTTCAAGGTATGGTCGTCGCTGTTCCCGAGCCTAGGCCATGGGACACCCCCTAATTTTATGAGATATCGAGTGTATGCTGATTTCGTTCATGGCGAAGATTTATTTTTTCAATAATGCTGCTACAATTGGAAAGAACTGATGGCTTCTACTGAAAGCTTCAGGTTTATTTGCTGCTGTGTTTGGGTCTTTGAGGTTTATTTGACAGCTTGTTTATTTCCCTTTTGAATTGCAAATGTGAGAACAGTTTTATTGAACTTTGGCTGCATCAAAAGATTAAATTTCGGACTAGATCGCAGTTGTTAACTTTGACTTGTATATTTCCGGTGGTATGCATTTCATTTGGGCATGAGAGTAGTATGGGAAGCAGTTGCTAGCATACTAGAAACTTATATCCAGAACAGTTATGTTGCTGAATCTTGAATGATGGAAGAATTTTCCTTTCTCTTTCTCCCCTTTAATTCAAACAACGAAATGACATTCGTATCATCTCTTCTTCCCAACTTGTTTGACTTCCATCCTCGACTGTCAAGCTTCATTTTGTGCTGTTGATGACACAGTTGGATGAAACCATGGTACTTGTTCTTTAATGTAGTCTGCATCTGATGGTGAGAAATATCAATGACATTTTCCAATGGTGTCGTGTTGCTTCTATTCGATGTAGGTTATTGAAGTAAATTAAGTAGTACTCTAAGGTGAGAATGCTGGTGATTTTCATTGGACTTTTTCCAATTTTGAACTCATATTGAGCTGGTTTGAGTGAATTGAAATTGCTTAAGGTATTAGGAAGTTATAAATGAGCTAAACTCTCCTTGCTTCTTATTCGATTTAACCCACCTGTGTGGATAATAGAGTGGTCTGCTTTTATACAGAGATGGAAATTAACTTTCATAATATGTCCTTTCAATTTATCTCATCTCCTTTTTTCCCCCTTTCTTTTTGCTTTCTCACAACTTATCCACACGCATGCTTAGATCATATGACTAGCCCTCAACTGCTGTCTCTAGACTTTTCCTTGGATAAATTGTAGGCAGCTTCAATATGTTGTAGTGCATGCTTAGAGTGATTTTTGCAAAGCCCTTGTCCACTTGTGAACATGGGGATAGTACCTACTAATCTACTATTGAGGATAGCTCAATGGATACATTTACCTTGATGTTCAATTTCACTTCAGGAGGAACCCTGATTTCTAATGGAGTGTAGATTCTACAACTGGGTCGTTCTCGTTAATGCAGGCATTGGTTAGCCAGGTAAATTATAAAATGCTAATTATAGCAAGTTGGGAAGAACTTGGTAGTTCTTTGGCTTCCTCTTAGCAGCATGCTGGCTACAGATAAAAAAAAAATTGAGCACTTGAATTTTTTTCTACTCATCTATTGTTATTGTCAGCTTGCAAAGATGTGCTCCATATTATTGCAAATTGCAATGTAGCTGTGTTGTATACTGAGAATGTTTTAGGCGTGTTTATTCTCGCATAAGGATGTTCAATAGTGATGAAGTGTGAAAGCCATATTTTGCCATTGAAACTAAACCGCGTGAAAAATTGGTGGAAATTCTATATGGTGAGTAATATTGTAATTTTGACTGACCGAACGTTTTTTTTTCCAAAAAGTAAAATATTATATTTTACTAAAATTCTATGTGATGGTGCCTAATGTTTTTTTTCCCCCCCATTTAGTTACCCCTTTGTTCAAATTGGTCCATTGGGTGACCCATCATATACTTCTGGTGCTGTATTTTGTCACTTATGTTGTTTCTAGTTTAATGTCTATATGTTGTTTCGATCTGTAGATTTATATTAAAAAAAATCTAAAATATCATCTCACACTATTTCGCAATATTCTTTTGGTAATTTGATACTATTTTCTTAGTTTGAATCATAATATCTGCGGGGATAATATGCAACTTTATAGCTTGGATAAGCCTACAATCCTTAAAATTATCAAGTAGAGGGTTTGGGTTTTAAAAAAGTTCAGGCATCATCAACCACATGTTCTTAAAAGCTCAAGGATTTCAATTTCCACCACCACCTTCTCGATCAATCATCAATCTGTTGAATATCAATATCGAATGAGAGATGAGCTAGGCAAGAAATTACAAATATGCCTGATCTCAAATTTGTTTCAAATATGGCAGATTTTAAAATCTTCACTCATTGCCACTCCTTGGGTATTTAAACATTGATTTTAGCTTTAGTAATCAAATTTGTGATGAGCTGCTTGGCTTGCTGGATCTAACTTTTAATGGACAATTTCCGTCTTCTCCTCCATCGTCCACTTTTGGGAAAGAAATTTCTAAACACGGAGGTTTTAATTTTTAGCATATTAAATCCAACACAGAGTCACATGGGTTGCGCATCGTAACACGGTTAACGCCAATATTCGTCCTTTTATTTTTCAGCGCTTGTGTTTTGTCTTAATAAGGGTGTCGGAGCTCAGTTAGTTGCTAGGCTCCCATCCTCCAACTTCGTGTAATTTAAAAATAATTTGAAATATCATCATTTGAATACAGAGTAAAAATGTAATTTATTACACTTGACAGATAAACAGAAATTTCTAAAAGTTACAAATTCTTCATTAAAATCAACAGCCTTCTTGGCAACACAATCAACCGCTGCATTTGGCATGCCGGGGAACATATTGAACAGACCAGATCAGTGCACCTTGCATCAACATCTTAATCTCATGAATGAGGTGGTAATCAGGATGAGTTGTAGGGCCATTATGTAGATTCAACAACTGACAAGCAAGAAGAGATTCACATTCTATGACAGGCGACATAATGTGTAAAGAGGAAACCACTTTCAGGCCATGATATATTGCCATTAGTTCAGCACGCAGAGGAGAGCAAAAACCACAAGAGAATGCAAAAGCAGATACGAATTGACCTGTATGATCTCTTAACACTCCACATCCACCCGCAAAGAGAGGAATTGACGTGATAGATGCATCAATATTTAGCTTGATACGGCCTGGTGTCGGCGGAATCCAGTGGACATTATGTCCGGCGACAGATGTCGAAGGCAAGGCATCACCAGTTAATGAAAGAACTTGGGTCTGTTGGAAAGCTGCAGCCATGGTTTCAGTCATGTGAAGCCAAGCATCGCGTTGATCTTGCCCACTAAAAATCAGTTTATTCCTTCCTTTCCAAATATGCCAAAGCAACAAAATAAAATATGGTGCTCCAAGAGTCCTGCTTGCGGATGTTAATCCAAATCCAATCACGCAAAGATGGGAGAAAGAAATTTGGACCAAACCGAGAGCCTCCTAGTTGGCGCCAAATCTGAGCAACTGATTGACAATCGCGCAGCGCATGAATTCCCGTCTCGACTTCAGGGCACCTCGGACAGTAGTCGGACATTGAGTGAGGTGTTTCCGCAAACGTTCAGCATTGCAAAGATAACGTTCATGACTTGCCAAGAACAAGAAGTTTCGGATTCGGTGAGTAGCCGACACTTTCCAAACCATGGTCCATAACTTATCAGTTGGAACATCACTAAAACCCCGAAGAAGATGGTAAGCTGATTTTGTTGTAAAGATTCCAGAGCTGTTAAGACCCCTGAAAAGCTTGTCGTCTGCTTCCTCATTAGGAATAAGGAAAACAGAGGCAATCCTTTGAAGAATCGCAGGAGGTAAAAACGGGGAGAAAGCTTGCCAATTCCACCCTAAAGTAGACCAAAAGTCATTTACTGTGAGACATAAAACAGATTCTGGAACTCAAGTGATCGCAACCTCAATTAAAGGTTTGTCAAGGACCCATGGTTGAAGCCAAAATAAAGTGTGTCGTCCATTGCCAACAGAAGAACGTAATGTCCACTGTGTGAAGAGCCAGATCTGAATAAATGACAGAATTTTTTTGGTCTATGCCATCACAGAAGAACGTAATGTCCACTGTGTGAAGATGAGCACTAGACGGAGGAATCCCAACGAACTCTATCATAAGCCTACTCGAGATCAATTTTGAAAAGCATACCTTGAACTTGTCTAGTACGAGATGTCATGGAATGAATAGCCTCTTGGACAACAACAACAACAACGTCATCCAAGATTTGACGACCCGGCATGAAGCTTGATTGAGAAGGCGAAATCAGCTTGGGTAGAATGGGTTTCAATCTGTGCACAATCATGTTTGTAGCGATTTTAAACACTACATTAAGTAAAGAAATTGGGCGGAACTGTGACGGTTGATTTGGAGAGTCAACTTTTGGAATCAAAACCATCAAATCAATTTTAAATTCAAAGGGTATAAGCAATTTCCTCCTACAATTAATATCTATCTTATTTCCTTTGCAAGAAAAGTTGAATTCGATATATCTGTTAATCATTTCTATCCCTTTTCTTAAACATAACTTGGCATTTATGTGTTTCTAATTTCTAGTTTTGGTTTCTTCTATTCGACATAAAACAGATAACCTAGACACTGTCACTGCTCACTGATGACCATATTTTGCACTATTTCAATTACAAGTCTCTGTTCCAAATTCATGCCTTCTTTCAGCTCTACAAGATCACATCTTTTTCTAAAGGATGCAAAGAAGCCACCAAGTAACAACAGTACATAAAAAGGCTTCTCATCTCAATCAGGACACAAAAGAAGAAGACATATATATGGACAAAAGTGTCTTTGCAATGAACAAAAGTTAGCTGCTGCATTTGAATTATTCAACAAGCAATTTCATCACTATGATGATGATCCCTTTTCATTCATTCCATGAGATTATTACATCAACAGCTCAGCGTTTGCCCTTGTTAATAAGGGCTGCATGAGGCCTCCTTTTCCTGGTCAATGCAAACTCTCCAAACTTATGGCCAACCTTTCCCTCGGTGATCTTGCAGCGAATGAAATTCTTGCCGTTGTAGATTTGTACCACTTTGTTAACAAACTCGGGAAGAACGGTGGATCCTCTGGACCAGATCTTCTTGTTCTGGGGGATGCTTCCCTTCTCCTTCATCTTCATCAAGAAGGCGTCCACAAAGGCGCCCTTCCATATTGACCTTCTAGGCATGATGGACTTGCAAGAACAACAACACAACACCTAGTGTGCCATATACAGTTTCAGATTCAATGCGATGCACCAGAAACATAGATGATATCTTGTTTAAATGGTCAATTTGAGAAAGAGACAGAGTACACACACATGATATATTACTAAGGTAATTTTTTTGTCGGCACTGAAGACACCTAAAACGAACTTCAAGTTCTACAACCAGCAATTACAAGTTCTACAGCCATCATTCAATTTCTCAACATATCTCCAATGGGATTCTTATCATCATCATCTTAATTAATACTACCCGAAGTATACGACTCTGTAAAATTGAAGAAGAAACCACTGTGGATTCAAAATTAAATAGAAAAAACTTTAAAATTGAAGAAAACACAGCACTAAATTAGCAAACTAACACTAACATTACACACGGCCGTGACTGCACACAAAAATTCAAATTCGCGCAGAAAGTGAACTTACTTGCAGAGGTGGGCCGCTGCGTCTAGGGTCTGGTGGGGAGGCGGTCGCCGGCGTCTGGTGGAGAGGGAGAGATCCAGAGAATAGAAGAGCGAGGCGGGATTAGGTCAAGAGGTATATTGGGCCTGCAGATGGGCTACGACTACCAGTCCAAATACGTTTCCGCAACATAACATTTCGTGCGCCAAATTGAAGTCGTATGTTTCAATTTTTCAGATTTTGAACTTAGATTTTAAACTACTGTAATATTCTTGTCCAATACGGGATTACTATACATTTGACATTTTTACAAAGAATTAATTGTCAAGTATATGTATGAATAGATGAATATGATTAATGAAACGTAAAAGAATAAGATGAATGTCTGAAAAAGTAGAAGATGCAATCGTTCCCATCTATATATAATTCTTGAGTTGATATCAAAGCAAAAATAATACACGTGTTCCAAAAATTATAATCCATGTGATATTGTGATCAATATACACAAATGCTTGCAAGTAAGAATGCTCTAGCCATGAAAGGTGTCGTAGAAAAAGAACCATAAACATATAAGATACTGCTCTGAGATGATTGTACAAAACTACCATATATAATTACAAAAAGAATACTGTCAAATCTATATATATAATTAAAACCACTAAGAATTTGAGCCTCCACATTGCGCCACGTCGGATTTTGCCACTTGGCGATCCCACATTGCGCCACATATGATTTTGACACATATCAAAATTTCCTTACTCCACCTTATTTACACATCATTAATCCTTATTTACTCATCATTAATACTTATTGACACATCATTAATTTTTTCACACATCACATTACATTGTCATATTTTATCACATGCCAATTTAATTTATATCACACATCACATTACATTGTCATATTTTATCACATGCCAATTTAATTTATAGTTTACACGTCATTTAATTTACGTATACTTTAATTCAAACCGATCCATTTCATCATGCAACTTGATTATAAATATATAAAATAATTGACCGCAAGTATTTAAAAAATCACTCAAAAAAGATTTCTGAACTCAAAATAGATTAACATCAAACCCGATCAATGAAAATTCGAAAGGGTTAGTGGCGGACCTCAAAAGCTTGAGTTGAATCCGGTCTATCTCAATGGTTAATCAATTCTATAGACAAAAGGGCTCATTGAATCTGAACTTTACACAGTAGGATTACAAAGCCTACACGGAGATGGCACATAGGTAAGCCAGTAAATCCCACTGCGATGCCCTCACAATCCAAAAACCAAACCATCACGTTTAAAGAAATCTATAAAGCCCAAGAATAAAATCATCAAGAGTACTACTCGAATTCCGCCATCAATTCGCCTCCTTATGTCACCCCTACTTCGCCTTGGCTAGGGTTTTAGATATTTAGATTTTTTTTAAAAATAAATTTTCAACGAATTTAGATTTTCGATTATGGTACCCATAATCTCTAATTTCAGTTTATGTAATCTTTTTTAGAAGAATTTAGATTAAAATTTTGGAAATAATCTATTTGGATATATGATTTTTTTTTGGCAATTTACGTATACATCAGATCGCTATTATAATACTCCGTATCAATTAACTATACCTAATTAATTATATACCCGATTCACCTTCCTATTATACATAGTATTCATATTATGTATAATAATCTTATAAAAATGGGATTTTTTTATATTTTTTCTATTCTCGGTAGATAAAGATTTACTTTCCAGTTATTTGATCTTTATTTAAATCTGGATATAGATCAAGTAATTCTTAGCTATTTTTTCGGTTTGGTAGGATACAGATTGAGATTTAATTGATTTGTTTAACTAGATATATATTTTATTAGGTTAGATATAGATATGAACGTATCCATTTTCTTGACCAAATCTTTTATTTGAAGATTATAGTTCAAACAAACAAATCTTTTTTATTTCTATCCAATAATAAACAATTACAGTATAAAATTATAAAATAAATCAGGAAATTTTATTTAGAAAAATTTTCTGTTTTTGAAAGGATTTTAATTAAAAAGATAATTATCCAATTCTTTTACCAAAACATTTTCGGATGCATATTTAAAGATGTATCTTAGTACATATAAAGTATGGATTTTGCAAACACAAATTCAATCAGAGTATTTCTCATGGTCGGTATTGCAATTTTTTTTCACTCTACATTCAACTTCAATTTATTCTTTTAAGTTATAACAAAATGGGATCTTAATCCTTTTAAGCTCAACCTCAATTATCTTTTTTATTGTGTATTTTAATCTTTTGTGTTCTTCATATCTTCTTTTTTATCACAAAAATATGAAAATAGGAATCGAAGAGGGAGATTAAAGGAGTCTGACGGGAAAGTAACTATGGTCGAGGAGGGAAGGCTTTTTTTTGTCCGGTGTTGACCTTGATTCAATTAACTATGGTCGAGGTGGGAATATTTTTTTTTGTCCGGTGTTGACCTTGATTCAATTTAAGTTGCTTGGTTGGTTTATTTGAAATTTTTGCTAATTTTTTGGTTTTGCAGGTGTAGAATCATTGTCCATGGTATAGAATCATTGTCCGTGTTGAGGATTATAAAATCATTGCCGATGTCATTCGCGAGGAGAGGCTCGCTACTACTAATTTCATGAAATTTGTTCGACCTTCAATTACAAAATTGTCATAATAGTTATATAGATGTCATATGTCATGTAAATTATTTTTTTTCCTTAATCCATGAAATTCACCATTTTTTCTCTTATAATGGTCGATGTCTGAGATGCTTATATAGTCAACAAGAGCATTGCCGTCGGCGCGACGAGGGCCGATGCTGCCGAGATTCATTAAATTTGTTCGAGCTTAATTCCATTTTAGTTACTTTAATTGGATGTGATTTTTTTCAAATTATAAATCGAATTAATATATTAACAATCCTATACTAATCAGTAATCACACATTCACTAATTAATTCATTCTAAAAATATGCCTCAATCTAATTTGTTATCCAAAATTAAACCCTTTCATTTAAAAATAACAAATTACCCCTAAATTAAAATAGATAATTAATTAAAATAGATAACTAAAATATCTCTCAAATCTTCTGGAGTATATTGTTAGTTTGTAGTTCTGATTATACGTACTTTAATCTTAGCTAAATTATTGTTGGTTTCAGTTTAAAGTTGATGTAAGGATTCTTAATACTAAGATTTTATTATTTTATTTTGGTTTCATAAAGTTCAATTTGAATTTTGGTTTCATAAAGTTGTTGGTTTTTGTTTGTTTCAAACAATACTATTAATTTTATTTTGATTTAGAATGGTTGTACTCTATTAATTTAAGTTTATGAATATTGAAATTTATCATATTCTTAGCTTAATTATGTTTCTAATTTTAGGGTATAGATTTCCTATAAAAAATTACGGTACATTCTATTATACTCAATCATTAGCTAACTAACTACCTATATAATCTTTTTAATATCTTAATATCAAATTTGGTAATATCTTAAAATGGTAGTTTCGTATCTATATCTTTCTAATTTTATAATTTTCTATAAATTAATTTTTATTAATTGAAGGTTATCCTTTCCTATCTTTACAATCTAACTAAAACCGCAATTATAGGATTACATAACCATTATTTTCATTTTGAGAATTTTTGGCTATTTAAA
Organism: Fallopia convolvulus; assembly: GCA_964016875.1. Taxonomy (NCBI): domain Eukaryota; kingdom Viridiplantae; phylum Streptophyta; class Magnoliopsida; order Caryophyllales; family Polygonaceae; genus Fallopia; species Fallopia convolvulus. The sequence goes on from OZ024729.1 coordinate 25,252,109, forward strand.
AAAAATTACCTTAAAGATATGTAATTGGTTATAGAGAGAATATTAAATAGTTATTATTTTAGAGAGTCAAGAATTCTATATAATTTTTATTATTTTGGAGAGTTAAAGATAGAGTTTATTCAAACAAAATGTTTTAATTAGTAGATAAGTATCAATCTTTGTTTTATTTGTATTTACCATAATGATTTATAAAGATAATTGATAAAAAAAAATTACCTAAAATTATGTTGTTGTTAAAGATAAAATCTAAAATTATTATTATTTTGGAAATTTGAACAAATATACAAATCCATGTTAATTATCAAATAAAAAATTGAATTAAAAAACAAATCTACAATTACCATAAAATTTTAACATCCAATTTTCTTAGTATTCTTTTTGTAATTATATATAGTAGTTTTATTTTTTCTCCTTCTAATTTTATACTATTCTAAAAATTAATTATTATTATAATCTTGGGAACATTTTATTACATACTTATTTTTATTCTACTTGACTAAAATATCACAATCTTAAACATTATCTATTTAATTTTTACGAGATTTTTTTGTAAATATATCTCAATAGTGTTGAAGGTTGATGCAATTTTGTTTATACTATATTCGAAAGAGTGAAACATCTTTAAAATGATTTGTTGAGGAAAAATGACAAATATACTTACTTTTGCATAGTTGGTATTAAATTAGATTAAATTTAATTATTTAAATCATTGTTTTCTTTTTTTTCTTATGTTTATTCTAAGAAGATGCTACAATTAATTTTAGAAAATTAGTATTATAGTTTTATTAAATTATTATTTTAATATTAGAAAATTATGATTATGATTTTATAAAATTAATTTTGAATACTAATAAATTGTCAAAATAAAAAGTTACAAAATATTTATCAATTAATAGTTAAACGATTCTTCTATCCTATGCCCTACAAGCATATGATAAGAATAAGTATTTAGAAACTAAAATTGTATTTTGAAAAGCTTAAACCCTTTTAAAAATAATTTAAAAAATACTAATACAAAATTATTATTTTTTTTCTAAATTTGGGCTCTTAGAAAATATTAATAATTTTTGAATTTAACATTTATTTATATATTTGTTTAAATTTATATATTAGTTATTATATTAATATTTTCTATAATTAAAGACGTTTAATTAAAATATGTAAATTTATATCAAGATATCAATATGCAAATTAATACATTTGTTTTAAAAAATTCAAATAAAATTTTAACAAAATCCGCGCGGGGCGCGGGTAACTACCCTAGTTGAATCTTAAGATATTGAAAAGATTATATTCCAAATTGAATCTAAGGCCACCTGCATCCTTGTCAAGGATGCAGATGGTCATCTGTATTCTTGGGTGGATGGATGTGAGTATAAATTAAAATGGGGTGCATGGATAATATTGAAGAGAGAGAAATGGGAAAATTTGATCCTTGCATCCAAATTTTCTCATTTCTCTCTCTTCCATATTATCCATGCACCCCATTTTAATTTATACTCACATCCATCCACCCCATGAGTTCATACTTCCATATTATCGTTGCTGGTGATTGAGTCGTTGTTAATGTTGACCCAAACGCTAATGAGAAGCGTGATGTGTTCTTTCTCTCAATGATGTTTTGCAAGTGGAGCTCTAGTTTCATCGCTAGTACTCCCACCACCACCACGAGAGCCACTAGTGCGAGAGCCGTGACGAGCACGTGTTTCATCGCACCCCATTTTAATTTATACTCACATCCATCCACCCCATGAGTTTATACTTCCATATTATCGTTGCTGGTGATTGAGTCGTTGTTAATGTTGACCCAAACGCTAATGAGAAGCGTGATGTGTTCTTTCTCTCAATGATGTTTTGCGAGTGGAGCTCTAGTTTCATCGCTAGTACTCCCACCACCACCACGAGAGCCACTAGTGCGAGAGCCGTGACGAGCACGTGGTGGGTCACTAGCACCATTTGTTGGATGCTATATAGGTCGAGATGGATGAAAGATCTACACTTTCGTATGAGCTTATGGGTGTTGGTGGTTGAATATGAACAAATTGCACATTTGGATGACCAATAAAGTTGGGCAAGAAAGGCATATCAAATTGCGCATTTGGAATACCAAAAAATTGGACTAGGGAGCATAGCTAATTGCACAATTGGATTAATAAAAAAGTTGGATGAGGAAGACAACACAAATTGCGCATTTGGATTACTATAAGATTGGGAGAGAAATTGATGGATATAAATCCAAATTTGTGTGGGAGTTGATTTAAAAGGGATTTTGGGAGGAATTTTAAGAGGGACCCATCTTAAAAATTGATGAGGAAGAAGAGATAGAGTGAGAAATACAAATGAGAGTTAACTATCTATATATCGCCACAAATTAGGTGTTTTTAACCCAAACCACACCATCAAAATCATGGTTATCGAAACCATGGTATTAGAGGATATTATGTATATTAGCGGATATTGCATATCCTGAGGATCCAGTAATTATGTATCGTTAATATTTCTTTCCTAGTTTGTAGGATAGCTAGTAGTTTGTATATAAACCTTCTTTTACGTAATATCAAATCAGGCTTTTCACACTAATTAATTCTTTATGCCATTAGAGCTCCGGGAAATTTTCCGATCCCAACCCTAATTTGGCCACCACTGCTTGGCCGCCAGTGACCACCGGATTTCGCCGGTCTCTCTCGAGCTTCACTGCCCTTTCGGTACTTCTTTCTCCCTTCCTGTGTGCAATCATGTCGGGCAAGGATGAAAACCTTAAGCCTAATACTGCCCTTACGACACTTCTTTCTCCAATCGCTGCAAAGGTCGTTTGCGGCTCGTCCCGTCATGATAAGCGCCAAGAGGGCGCAGGGTTTGAGTCTCGCGATGGCAGGCAAGGGTGTAGCGATGGGGGGCGTCGCCCGACTTGTGGCCAGTGTGGACAGCCAGGCCATGACTCGCTGATCGACAACAACAACAACGTGGGCGTGTCTGCGGGCACGGAATTGCAGCCGCGGTCGCGGAGTTGAGCAACAACAAACGGAATTCGCAAACTGGTTGAGGGAATTTTGGTAATTTCTTGGCTTCTGATCACGCCGGGACAGAGCTATCTGACGCCCAATTTTAGCAATTAATGCATATGGTTCATTCTAATAATTCTGGTAACTGGATTTTCTAACTGGATTTTGAAAACCGATGCATCATTTCATATGACGGGTGATTCGTCGTTGCTTTTTGATTTGAAGAACGTTGATACATCGACGATTTTGTTACCAAACGGATCGTCTACTATGGCCTGCCATGCCGGAATTGTTCGTTTCAGTGATCGGTTGATTTTGAGAGATGTTTTGCTTGTTCCTTAGTTGACTTGAAATTTAATTTCATGCTATCAATTATTAAAGCATCAGAATTGTGTTGTGACGGTAACTTATAAGCTATGTATTGTACAGGATCGCACTACGATGACCTTGATTGGAGCGGGTGAGGAGTGAAATGGAGTCTACTAGCTGCGTGTGGCACCTGCAATAACACTTGCTTCACGGATTGAGACCGATTCTACAGCCCTTTGGCATTCCCGTGTTGGTCATCCTTCCCTTTCTGTACTTCAGCAGTTACCTAATGTTATAATAAATGGTCACTTAGACCCATGTAATAGTTTCCATATGGCTAAGAAAACTAGATCTGTTTTTCCCATAAGTCAAACGCATTCTTCAACATGCTTTGACATTGTTCATTGTGATGTATGGGGTCCTTATCGGACTCCCACTGCATCTGGTGCTCGTTATTTCTTAACTTTGGTTGATGATTTTTCTAGAGGAGTTTTGCTTCTTTAATTTTAGATTTTTGTGTCATGACAATGCGTCAATTTCAAAAGCAGGCTAAATGCTTTCGTAGTGATAACGGAACCGAATTTACTTGCATGCGCTCTTTCTTTGAGCAAAATGGTATTGGGTTTGTTGGCACACGCCAACAAAATGGCAGGGATGAACGGAAACACATGCACATTTTAAATGTTGCAAGAGCACTCCGCTTTCATGCTCATTTACCTTTGAATTTTTAGGGTGATTGTATTTTGACAGCCGCTTATTTAATAAACAAAACTCTGACACCTCTTCTTCAAAACAAAATGCCATTTTAGTTTCTGTATGGCCGACCTCCATGCTATGGTCGATTGCGTGTGTTTGGTTGTTTATGTTTTGCATCGATTATTCCCCGTCATTCTGATAAGTTTGCTCCTAGATCTAGAAAATGCATTTTTGTGGGTTATCCCAAGGGTCAAAAAGGTTGGAAAGTCTATGATTTAGAGACTAATGAGCATTTTGTATCTGATGGTGTTACATTTTATGAAACACATTTCCTTTTCAAGCCCTTTTAACTTCAGTTGCACAATCAAGTGTAGAGCCACACCCATATGTTTTTGATGATATCCATGACCTTTGTTTCCTATCTGCAGACAGACGTCAGGGGGAGTGGGGTTCAATCTCCTCTTGTCGTTGTTCAAGCACTTGATCCAAACTCCACAAATGCCCCAACGCAGACAGCAGTTAGGGGGAGTGGGGTTCAATCTTCTTCTGACTCTGTTCTAGTCAACTCAGATCCTAGCTCCACATTAGCCCCAACGCAGATGTTGATGGGGGAGGTGGGGTTTAATCCTCTCCTGTCGTTGTTCAAGAAATACCACGTCGTTCAACCCATGATCGGACTCCTTCTATGAAGTTAAGAGCCTACATCTGTAACACTGTGCGCAGTTGTGTAGCTTTATCATCTCCTTCATCTCAACCATCACGGTTGTCAGGTACATCCTATCCTATAGCTAATTATGTTAATTGTTCACGATTTTCTCCTGCCCATACTGCTTTTATTACTACTGTTCAGTCTATTCCAGAGCCTACTACGTTTGCTGCTGCTGCTTTTGATCCTTTGTGGAAGGCTGCAATGCAAGCTGAGATTGACGCTTTAAAGCGTAATGGGACTTGGACGCTTTCTAATCTTCCTCCTGGCAAGAAACCCATTGGTTGCAAATGGGTCTATCGGGTTAAGTACAAATCTAACGGTATTGTTGAGCGGCACAAAGCTAGACTGGTCGTTCTAGGTAATAATCAGAAGGTTGGTATTGACTACAAAGAGACTTTTGCTCCTGTAGCCAAGATGGTTTCAATTCGGACTTTCCTTGCTGTAGTTGCTATTCAGAATTGGGAATTGCATCGGATGGATGTTCATAATGCTTTTCTGCATGAAGAGGTTTATATGAGACCTCCCCCTGGTTTCACTAGTGCTTTTGGCAAGTTCTGCAGGCTGAACTGTTCCTTGTATGAGCTTTGACAAGCGCCTCGGAACTGGTTTGCTAAGTTGGCCACTTCGTTGCGCTGGTTAGGTTTTACACAATCTCGTGCTGATTACTCATTGTTTTCTTACACTCGCTCTGGGATTTGTATTCATGTTCTGGTATATGTTGATGATCTGATTATTGCTGGGAATGATTCTGCTGCCATTGCCAAGTTCAAACGACAATTGAGCTCTTGTTTTCATATGAAGGATCTGGACCTTCTTAACTATTTTCTTGGGATTGAGATAGCCAGATCTGCTAAGGGAATGTTTCTGTCTCAGCAGAAGTACACTCTGGATATTCTTACTGAAGCCGGTATGCTTGGAAGTAAGCCGTGTGAGTTCCCCATGGAACAAAATCATAAGCTTACTCTCTTTTCTGCTCCTTTGTTTGAGGCTCCTAACAGATATCATCGTTTGATTGGGAGGCTGATTTATTTGACTATCACATGGCCTGAGATTTGCTTTGTTGTACATACTCTTGCTCAGTTTATGCAAGAGCCTACTTTTGATCATTGGGACGCTGCAGTTCGAGTTCTTCGGTATCTCAAGAGTCATCCGGGGCAGGGTATATTTTTGTCTTCTAGTGGTTCTCTTGATCTTACCGCCTTTTGTGATTTCGATTATGCGACGTGTCCTCTTACGCGTCGTTCAGTTACTGGTTACTTTGTTTAGCTTGGATCTTCTCCAGTTTCTTGGAAGACTAAGAAACAACACACAGTCTCCAAGTCATCTACTGAAGCTGAATATCATGCCATGGCAAGCGCTTGTTGTGAGCTCTTATGGTTGAAGGAGCTGCTTCGATCTCTCGGCGTCTCTCATTTAGCTCCCATGCGTTTGTTTTGCGACAGTCAAGCTGCTCTTCACATTGTCGCTAATCCGGTTTTTCATGATCGGACTAAGCACATTGAGGTTGATTGTCATTTTATTCAAGATCTTCTTATTGCTGGTACGGTTCAGACTTCTCACATTCGTACTCACTCTCAGCCATCTGACATCCTCACAAAGGCCCTTGGTTCTCAGTGGTTTCATCTTCTTTTGGGCAAGTTGGGCATTCGAGATCCCTATGCTCCAACTTGAGGGGGAGTATTAGAGGATATTATGTATATTAGTGGATATTCTATATCCCAAGGATCCCGTAATTATGTATCGTTAATATTTCTTTCCTAGTTTGTAGGACAGCTAGTAGTTTGTATATAAACCTTCTTTTACCTAATATCAAAATCAGGCTTTTCACGCTAATTAATTCTTTACATGGACTCTAAAATTGTATTAAAACCCCGAATAAAACACCCTCTTTGGTATTGAAATGACGTCAAACACCCGAAAAAGCCCTTAGGTCATGGCAAATCGATGAATTTGACTCGTGAGTGTGTTCCCTACTCGGAAAGGTATAATAATAATTATTTTAACATTAGACAATCGTTTTTCGCCATACTAATGAATACCCATATCAACCCAAAAAATATACAATTAATTCTAAATTTAATCAAACATATATAATATTTTTGTAATAATGTATAAATTACCAAAATGTGCAATTAGAAATACACCTTTGGGCAATTAAAAATACATCCCATATATTAAATGGTGTTGCGAGCCATATGTGACCCGCTGAGCAGGCTGCACTCGCCAACTGCGAGCGCAACACGTGGCTTCCTTTATTTTTTTTTTCGACTGATCAGTGCCAAAATGTGGAGTTCGGCCCTCATTTTGGTTAAAGTGACGCGTTTTGTGTTGCCCCACGTGCGAGAGGTATCCATGCATTCCTTCTTCCTTGGGTGCATATTTTACACTTTCTCTTCTAGAGACATACAAATACTCCTAAAGTTTCAAATTATTTCCTGACACAAATTTCGTACCGTTGTGGCCTTGTGGGTGCTCTAAATGGAGAGCAGCTCTCAAATCACAAACACAAATGAGTTGTGAACATTCCCGGCAAGTTAGTTCCTAATTCCTACCAATCCACTTCACTTTCAGTTGTTTTTATAACTTCATTGGCCCAATCCCCTTTAAAAAATTCTCCATTGCCAATTTCCAAGATAGGGAAATCACTCTTTTAATTCCCTTTTGCTATAAATCAATCAATCCTCTCCAAAAATATTGTCCCACCTGATTTCTTTGCCCTTTTTTCGATCTCTCCATTCTTAAGAAGCACAATTTTGGATTTTGTTTATATGTCTCCTCATCATCTTTCAATTGCTTTGTTTCCCGCCGTTTTTCTCCGTTGCTCTCCCCCTTAGGGAGTTCCATATACAACCCCCTATCCTAATTAAATTTGATTTTCAATCAATTGACCATTTAGATATATTATTAATTAATAGGATAGGAGTTGAGCATGGATCAAAGCGAGCTCAAGCGGGTTTTTCAAATGTTCGACCACAACGGAGACGGAAAGATCTCGCAAAAGCAGCTCAACGACTCCCTACAAAACCTAGGAATCTTCATCCCGGACCATGATCTGGCCCAAATGATCGAAAACATCGACGTCAATGGAGACGGGTTCGTGGACATCGATGAGTTTGGTTGCTTGTACAAAACGATCATGGACGAGAAAGACGAGGAGGAAGAGGATATGAAGGAGGCGTTCAAAGTGTTTGATCAGAACGGAGACGGGTTCATCTCCGTGGAGGAGTTGAGATCGGTCTTGCAATCGTTGGGCTTGAAACAAGGAAGGACGATGGAGGATTGCAGGGAGATGATAAGCTGGGTGGATAGAGATGGCGACGGAAGAGTCGACTTCTCCGAGTTTAAGCAGATGATGATCAAGGGTGGTGGATTTGCCGCCTTAGGTTCGTAGGGAGATCAGTCAAGGATCGAGGGAAGATTACAAAAACAGAATTTTTATGGTATATGATCGAGGGGTGAAGAGAGAAATTAAGGTTCCTTTGATGTATATCAATCAGAAAACCATTTCTCCTTGGCCCTTTTAATTTGTGTACTGATTTGTGATAATGATATTCTATTGATTGATTGATTGATTGATGAGCTTTATCAAAATTCTTGTCTTTCAATTTGGTCCCTTTGTATAAGGTTTTCTGGATTGGAAGTTCTAAGATTGGATTGTTGAAGGGTCCTTTGGACTAGATTCTAAGATGATCGAGATGGTTGTAACCTAAGATTTTAGGTCATAATTTTAAACATATACACTTATAGCCTTGCTAGGTACATTGCATATTTCTTATATTTAAGAGTAAAAATATATAAGATCTTCCCTCTAATCCCGATAAACTATAATAAAATCTTTTGAGTTTGGGGTCAATTTATAGTTTGTACCTTGGGGTTAGCTTGATGTTTCAAAACCGGCCAGATTAGGTGACATGGATAGTATAGAAGTCCTGGTGGGTCAATAGTTGACTCTGTCCGTCCACAATGGAAAATCTCACGTTCAATTGCCACCATCTCTGCTCGTACATGGAAGTGGGCCGGCCCGATTTGTTTCTCCGTACCAAAATATCCCACATCGAAAATTTTGACGTTATTCCTCTCTGATTTTCTTTATAAATAACACGCCTCCTGAGTTGTTGAAGACATTTTGAGACTCAATTTTTTTTGTCTTGAATCAATAATGGCTAAAACACCCGCGGTCGATTATCTTCCTCTGGCTGTATGGATGCACATTTTGTCCCTCTTACCTGCAAAATCACTCGTCATCGTCCGAGCCGTCTGCAAACATTTCCTCACCATAATTGACGATGACGAATTCATCTCCCTTCACATCCAAAATTTCCCAGCAAAGCTCCATGGAAACCGAATCCTCACCCTCCGACCCATCTGGTCCACCACCCGTCTGAATCAGACTGCCTGTGAAGTCCTTTCAATCGACAGCCCACAAACCCCAGAGCTCAACTGGTTCGAGACTGGATCTTACTTCCACCGTGGCGAATGGGTCGTTTCCGGTTCAGTGAACGGAGTCCTTTTGATGATCGGACGAGCTTTTGCTATTCTATGGAATCCTTCCATCAGAAAGCTTCGCCAAATCCCATCTCCCTCAAACTCAATAAAGCACTTCGACCATATGAAATTCGGATTCGGATACGACGACTCCTCTAAGGATTACAAGGCACTCGCCATTTTCGACTACACTTTGGAACCAAATCATTCAATGTATTATGAAGAAGAAGTGGATGACGGGGTTTGGGTTTATAGCGTCAAGTCCGCATCTTGGAAGGCGGTTGAGCTGCCTAATTGTCCACACAAGAGGAATGCGTCTCAAAGCATGTCATTTAAAGGCGGGTTGGTTTGGATCGAAGGTGTTGATACGGGTCATAGCTATTACCATCACTTGGCTCGGTTCGACTTTGCAACCGACAAGTTTAGTTACATTCCGGTGCCTTATCCGATCAAGAACAATTTGTGGGTTACGAATCGGTTGGTGATTGTTGATGGCGGATGTTCGTTGGGGGTCTGGGGATTGGATTGTGAGGATATTGTTTCGTTATGGAGTATGGATGACGGAATGGCGTCTTGGAGTAGAGTGTACAATATCAAAGAAGGTGTGTTGCAAATGGGAGGGTTTCGGAATAGGGAAATGACGTGGGAGTATTGGACCAAGGATGCGAGATTGAAGGTTTCGGTGTATAATGATGGCCAACATACTGATGGTAGTCTTCGTCCTGTCGAGTACTTGGGTGATTTTGTTGAGAGTTTGGTTCTAGCTAAGTAGGCACAAGCCAAGATGTAGTGATATTGTTGCTCATTTTATTGGTGGTTGTTTAAGAGTCTGTGTCGATTTTATTGGTCGTTTAGAGTCAGTGTCAATGTCAAGTTGTGAACACATCTTCCCGCAAGGTGTTCTTGCTTTGAAATTATTTTATCCAATATTCTTGCTTTGAAATTTCGATTTTATTGAATGAAATATATATTTACAATATGTAAACTATAAATTTTATCATACTGCAATTTTCGAAATGAAGCTTGAAATCTTAGGAACAACTTGCAAGTGTTTGAGTGAGCAAGTTCATAATATTGGTAGCTAGAAGCCGAACTCCAATTAGCTACAATTTTTAGTCACAATTGGCTGATTCAGAATGGTATGATGATCTCAATTCCCAGAGATGAGAGTTTTTTTTTATTGGAATTAGGTAACAGTGTACCATTTTTGAGTACGTGTTCAGCTGGTGGCCTGTAGCATTTTTGAGAGTTTGATTGGAATTAGGTAACAGAGCAACGCGTGCAGCACCGTAAGCGTCCACATCTCGAGCAAACAAGAGTTGAGAGACGTAGCATAACTCTCTAACATGGTCATTCACTCATTCAAATGAACATATCCCCTTCGAGACAACGTACATTTTAAATAACAAGTAAAACACTCGCTTCTCATTCCAAATGTTTTTTTGCTAAAAAAAAGTAGTTTTATTTACCTGATTGTACATATTACAAGAGTTTGTAAATGGGATTTTAGAGAGAAAGTACCTTTACAAGGCTAATCAATGCAAAATAATTCAACTAAAGCTATTAAGCTAAATTCGGTGCGTAATGATTTGATTCTAAAAGATTTGACAGTTGTACGAGGTTGTTACTTCGAGATAATGAAAATAATATGATTCTATCTAAAAGGCTCCGTTCGGCATGGAGGTAGCTGGAGCTTTTTTACCCATTAAGTTAGCGGAATGGGAAGAAGCTTGTGAGGAGGAGCTTCTTGAATCCGCTCAAAATTCCGCTCCAGCTAGCTGAATCCGCTCCCAATTCCGCTACTGCCGAACGGAGCCTAAGAATATATAAGATCGTATGTTTGTAAATCTATTTTTGGTGACTTAATTAACCTAGAGAATATATTATTTACGCAAGTAAGACATGATCATGGAAAATTATGTCACTATAAATACGATTAGGAATTTAGGTTAAAGTCATCGATCACAAGAGTCGTTGCCGAATGTGTTGCTCTCTTTTTTGTTAATTAATTTCTTCTTGATTATTTAAAGCTAAAACCCACTCAATTATGTTTTGAAATGTTTCAAATAAGAAGATCTCTACCTATCATAAAACCTCTACCTATTCAAAAACCTCCTTAAAAACCTTGTTTTAGTGGCCTTCAGCTTGAGCTGCATTTGAGGGATTTGCTTGTGCTGGACACTGGTACTTGGTCTGTTTTGTTTTCAGGCACGTCCACCATTATCACCATCCTCTCCATCGTCACTCTCACTGTCCATCTGGCATAGCACATAAACAACTCCTCCAATCATCTCATTTCATAGTAACATTAACCTCTCTCTAATCTTTTTTTTGGTAGAAGCCTCTGTCTAATCTTTAATTACAAACATTTGTGAGGTTAAGTTTTATCTTTCAGTTGACATGCCTCAGTGAAATTCTAAGAGCTATAAAATCACACTGCAATTTGCACCAAATGTGTAACAGATTGAGCACACGCGAGCATTTACCCTTTCTAGGCTATTGATAGCACAAATTTAGCTCACGAGCATAAAAAATACCTGTTTAACGTGCTGAACAGGTCTAGCCTGAGAAGTAGAAGCTCTCAATCTTTGAATAGATTCGTAATTGCCTCCTAAGCACCCTTCATGCATGCGCATCAATTCATATGATACCTGCTATTGAATCATCCGACGTACAACCAGCAAAACACTAGTCAGGAACAAAGCCTTGGCATTCGCAATGTAATTACGTGATATCATGTTGAAATTGCAAAGAAAACGTCCAGCTAGAACTTCCTGAGAAGGGTTCCAAGACGTATCTATATATAAAAAAAAAAAGCATTAACCTCCTCAATGCTGCCATCAGCAACTTCAGTATTAAGAGAAAGCATGGCCTGATCAAGCAAATCTTCCAAATCATGAATGCATAGTTCCCCTAGAAGACAATTGATAGGCAGATTCAAAGCATAATCAGAAAACTGACCGCCCAGCTTTTTACCCAAAATTTCTGACAAGCCAATTAGCTTATTGTAAGAAATGTAGCTAATTACCATGGCATGAAGTAAGTCATAATAGAGTTTTGTTTTGTTTTTTCAATTTGAGTCTTTAGAAATAGTAAATATCAATTGAAGGCATGACATTCAGACGTTGAACAACAATAACCATAGAAGAAAACTAACCTCTGGTGGTGGTGAACCAAATGACAATGTCAGATCCAAGTTTGCAAGCCTTTTCGTGAGTGTTTCTACCTCCTCACTCATTTTCTATAGCCAATTGCAGAGAAGACCATCTTGACAGAACCAGATATATGCCTTCTTCAAATAATGTTCTGGCCTCTGCTGACAGTTGCAATCCTTCCATCCTACACAGGATAAACTATGTGTAAGACTGAGGGTATCATACAAGTCATGAGTTGAAAAGGAAAAAAATTCGCGTGGAGTCCAATCATATCCCATTCCAAAATCGTAAAACCAGCAACATAGATTATATATTTGCTTAAATTGTCGATTTGGGAAGAGTGCGCATATATCACTATAAGATAATTTTTTCATTGACACTGAAGATACCTAAAACGAGCTACAAGTTCTACATCCATCACTTAATTTCTCAGCCTTGTGAACATATCTCCAAGAGGATTCTTATTATCAACATCTGAAGTAATACTACCCGAAGTACTACTGCTTTGTAAATCTGAAAAAGAAGAAGCAACTTTGCATTCAAAATTAAATAGCCATACATTAAATTTTAAGAAAAGACAACACTAAATTAGCAAATTAACACTAACAGTGCACACTGCAGGGACTACACACACAAATTCAAATCCACGCACACAAAATTAAGAAAGTGAACTTACCTGCAGAGGTGGGCCGCTGCGTCTAGCGTCTGGTGGAGAGGCGGTCGCCGGCGTCTGGTGGAGACTGAAGAGGCGTTTAGCGGCGAGGGAGAGACCAAGAGAGAGGCGAGGAGGAGACTCAAGAAAATTATCGAATCCAATATATACGTTTCCACATCTAGGGTAAACTAGTTGAATTGCTGATATACTCACGAGATAATTTTACTAAAGATTATACAATATAATGATATTAATGTAAAATTTAAAATACTTACACACAATATTGTAATAATTATGTAAATTAAAAATAAAATTGAGATCGTGCCCTATATTTTTAATTGAATATATTTAAAAGTTATTTTTATTATTTGTTGATATTTTGCCTAAAATTATTAAAATATTAATTTTACTTTGAATTGAATTTTTTGAACTATTTTTTCTTAATCCTATGTAGATATGCCCAAGTCTGTTCGTCCATTGGTTGAACAAGCTCGAGTTCGGATGGACCACTTCTCTCATCAATGAAGCAGATAGAACTAAACTCTCCACCAATAACGAGAGGGCCAGAAATACAACTAATCATCGATTCCAAATCACTCCAAAAGCTTTCTCTTCTAGAAGCACTAGGCGGCCCATAAACCACCACTAGATGAGCACACCTCCCCTTCTCAGAAAACGAAGCATGGATATAATGCGTATTTTTCTCCACAACAGTCAGATTAACCTTATCTCTATTCGAAGGAATCCAAACACCACCAATAAAACCTACTGCCTCCACACGATCATAATCACAAAAATTCATTTTGCTGCAAATATGATCGACTTTGTCACCTGAAACCCGACTCTCAAACAACGCAACCAAGTCAACCTTATGATACTTATACATATAACGAATGGCTCTACGAAAACTTGGCTTCCCGGTCTCATAGCAATTCCATAAAAGAGCATTCATCATAAACATGGACAAGGAGGGTAAGAAATTAAGAATCCTTTCACCCAAATCCGATCCACACGTCACCCGCGGGTGAGTCAGGTGCCCCGTCACCCGCGAATTGTCAAATTACAAAAAAAAATTATAAAAATTTAGGGTTAATAAAAAGAAGCATTGACTTGTGGTGACGCTAAAAAAGGGCGATGACCGAAGTGAGGAAGATTAGCAGTAAAGTAGTAAAGGAGAGTTATTAGCGGTGATGTTGAGAAGACGACGGTGGAGGGAAGTTAGGGGAAGCCGAAGAGTGCAAACTAAAATACAACAAATGACTAGATGAGTAGAATTGGAGGAGACAATGTTAGATTATTAGGTTAGAGGTATTAGAATATAATATATATATATATATTAATTTAAAATATGTTTGCGGTAAACGGGTGACTCGAGTGATGAGTGGTGGGTTAGGTTATGGGTCGTGTTGTGTGAATAGGGTGTAAAATCTCACCCATATCCGACCCATCACCCATAACCCGACCCAACCATCACCCGCTTTTGTTCAGTTTTTCATTCGTATATTTGGGTCAGGTGAAGCGGGTGGGTCAGTCAGTCGCAGATAATGTATAGCCTTAATTTTGGGGTTATTATTATATTTTAAACAAAATTACATTTTGGGTCACTTAAAAGCAATTTTTTTTTGATTTTTTGCTGAACCGGATTGTTTTAATCTGAACCCTATCTATGTCATGTAATCCTATGGCTCTCATTTGTTCGCAACTCCTATGGAAAATTAGGCACCCGAGCCCCACTCTAATATGTCAAGGATAATGAATTAAGGGAAACTATAGTTGGCTTCTCTAAACTTAAGGGTATTCTGGTTAGCACTTCAATATTAATTGTTTTTTCTAATTGGTACCCTTTTCTATTTGATTTGATCAAATTTAAGTCCATAATTATATTATTCTTCACCAATAAATTCTGAGGATTCTCACTTCTAAAACACCCAAATCTATACCTCAACCAACCGAATTTGAATTTTGAAACACAATCTTTTTGTGGCATTCTAGTTGACTTAGAACCATTTTAAGAGTCGTCCGCCACCTCTTTTTGTTGTCCGGTGTTTTCTTGATATCTCGTGAGTTGAGCCACATTGGACCCGCACTAAGACGAGCTCTAAGCTATGTGTCGAACATCACAAAAACCTATTTCCAACCCAAGTTACGAAGCAAATAAATCTAAAACCTCAAGAGCACCACCCGAAAATGAGTTAATCTTTAGACACCAATCGGAATACACTTAAACCTTGGAGAACTCATTTAAAATTGAACAAAGGGAGTATTCAAAGGAGTTAATTTGAGAATTGGGATTCGGGAGGAGTTATAAATGTCACACATGAGGTAATTTTGAAAGAGAAATCAATGTATAATTAAATATTGGTAAATTTCTTTTTGTGTCCTCCTATTTTTGATTTTTACTCTTGGTGTCCAAAAAAAAAATTATTATTCTTTTTGGTACCCTTTTATTTTTGAAAAAAAAATTAGCGTAATCTAAACTCACTCAAATCACAATTTCCATCCATTTTATCCTATTTCTATCAAAAGCATTTAAATCCAACATTTTCTTATAATTCTGAGATCATTGAGCTTCTTTCATCACTGAATTTTGGTCGAGAGTTCACCAGAAAGCTCCTTATTATGCAGATCAAGCTGACTTAATTGACCTAAATTAACAATTGAATCGAACAAAGGGACCTAGCAATCGATTGTCGCTACTTTGAAGCCTGGTCAAATTGTTCAGAAACCCGATTAATTCTCATCTCCACTTTAATAACCCAAAAGAAAAAAAAAACATCTGCTTTCTTCTCGTAAAGAGCTGCTCTCTCTCCCTTACATATTTTGAGTTATTTAAGGTTTTATTAATTTGTACGCAATTGGCTTGAACATCAAAGAGTTTTGGTCGGAGTGAGTAAATACATTAGGTAGTATAATCACAATTTCAAACATATGTCGTGCTTGGCTTTAACTCAAAAAGGATATTATTTCAAGCTTAGAACAAAAGCTAGTTCAAATCAAGTTGAGGTCTTGAAATCATTTTTAATCAAACATTTATCTTTGGATCAAATCGTTTGCTTGATCATATTTTAACATACATGTGTGTCAAACTCAAAAATTAGTTCAGTAAAATTCTCTGGATCCTTGTAACTGGGTACCTCACACTACCACCTATGAGCAAAAAATAGAACTTTAGCAGTTGACATAAAAGAGGTACCATTGGCATCAATCACGGGTTTTGTGTTAATGTAACAATCAAGCTAAAACAAAAGCAAACTTTTGTTAGCACTTAGCAGTAGTAGCCACATGTTTTACAACAAAATATATTGCCTGGACGTAAAGCAACGTTTAACAGAGTCAATATCAAACAGTGCACATTGTCAACTCACAAAAAATAGGAGGCATTCTTGGAATCCAAATCCATCACACCTTGGCCCATGTTCACAGCGGTTTATAAAAACCTGCAAAACAACGAGGAAACATTAAATTAGAGTCCGCTATTAAGAGCAAAAAAGATTCCCGAAGAAACTGCCCTCAGAGCCACCAGCAGAGATCGTAAAAGAGCTGAGGAAGGGTATTTGAAGATACCCCAAGACTCATCAACACAGGAGTTTACCCCATTTGCAGCTTCAGGGCCAGAGAAAGCCAGGTCAGGTAGGTAGATTTGCAGACACAAGTAACAACAATGGCGTTGCACCCTCAGTCGAGCCACACATTGTGTTGGGAGGAGACCCAAGTAAAAGATGCGGAAAAGGAAAAAAAAATACTCGATCAAAAGAAAGCTATCATGGATTAAAATCAAACAAACTCCAACACACAAAAGCCCAATTTGAACCTAATTCACCAAACACAATAAAAAAGTCAATCATGCTCATCATAATATCAAAATTGTGAGTCTAAAGTCCACAAAGTCCAACCAGTTAGTAAGTATGGGTGAAAAAAAAACATTACAATAAATCCGAAAAACAGTCAAAAATCAAAATTACAGAAATTTGTAAAGCAAATTATACCTGCCTGCCTGTTCTTAGAGAACAGAATATCTTCCTGGTTGAGCTGCGCCAGGAAGTGACGTGGCTTGCATCGTGATATCCTCAAGCACTCGTTTCAACTCTGCCTTGGCCCGCTTCACCGACTGCTCAGTGGGGCCCTCAATGTACAAGAAAAGCTTCCTCTCTCCAGGTCCAGGTGTCCTCCCTTGTGGGAAATGCATTCCCCTAGTAGTAATTGCAGCTCCAGTCCATTCAGAAATAGGACCCAAAGTTTCCTTGTGTGTGACCTTCCATCTAGCATTCTGAGGGAAGTCATTGATCTCCAACTCTGCCTCGTAATGTTCAGGCATCGCTTCTGCCTGAAGCTTCATCAGCTGCTGTTGTAAGTTAAATGCAGCAGCCATTGCTTTAGCCTGAACGTCACCTGGGCCTGAAACAGGAATGTTTCCAGGCAAGTTTGGAATTACACCACCTGGCAGAGCAGCGTTTGGTAAAACTGAAGCTGGAGTAATAGAAGTCTGTTGTTGTAGTTGTTGCTGTTGATGCTGTTGCATTAAAGCAGCCGCATTAGCCTTGGCAAGAGCAGCAACTTGTGCAATTGTAGTTGCATGTGAGATATCTCCACCACCAGCCTTGCGAATACCCTCATCGTCGTCCTCTGAATCAGATCTGTCTTCTTCAAATCCATATTCCTTTGCTTGTGCTTTCTTTGCAGCTTTCCTCAAATCATCCTCCTCTTCATTAAACTTAAACCCACTTCCACCATAGCCAGTTCCATGAGCCTTTTCAACACCCTCTTTCACTTTAGCCATAAACCCGTCAGAGAGAGCTTTCAAATCATCTGGAATAGGCTGCTCAGAGAGTTCCAATGCTTTTAACAGATCTGGGGCATATCTCGCCTCTTCCTCAGATATAAATGTAATAGCCATTCCTTTTCTACCTGCACGGCCTGTTCTGCCAACACGGTGAACATAATCCTCATAGTGATTAGGGACATCATAGTTAATGACAAGCTCAAGCTCCTTCACATCCAAACCTCTAGCTGCTATGCTCGTGGCAATCAAAATATTGCAGACGTTAGTCTTGAAATCTGAGATGGTGGATTCTCTATCAGTCTGATCTTTGCCTCCGTGAAGAGAAAGACATGGGTGTCCTCTCTTTAACAAATCATTGAACAATGCATCACATTTTTCTTGTGAGTGAACAAAAACCAAAATCTTTCCTTTCTCACACCACTCTCCAAGAATCTCCAATAGTCTCAGGAACCGTTCATTTTCTGGTCTCATCTCCACCATCTGTGTAATGTCCTTGTTCACAACACTTCTTCCACCAACTTGCATCTCCACAGGATTATGCAATACTTTCCGGGCCAATATTTCAACCTGGCGAGGGAACGTGGCAGAGAAAAGCACTGTTTGCCTATCTGGCCTAGTATTCTGTACTATCCTAGTGATTTGTGGTTCAAATCCCATATCAAACATCCGATCAGCTTCATCCATAACCAAATAAGTTACTCTACGGAGATTTGTAATTTTCCCACTGCTAGTACAGAGAATATCTATCATCCTTCCAGGAGTGCAAACAACAATTTCAGCACCCCTCTTCAGTTCACTAATCTGCTGGGCTACACCAGAACCTCCATAGACAGGCACACAGGTTAGTCCCATTACCTTGGCAAACTTCCTGATATCATTGTGTATCTGCTGAACCAGCTCTCGGGTAGGAGCCATGATAAGCCCAATGGGCCCATCTCCAGACATCAATGGTGGCTGGTCCTTGATATGTCTCAGCATAGGCAATACAAAAGCCAAGGTTTTACCAGAACCTGTTTTTGCAATACCAATGCAGTCACGACCACTCATTATTACAGGAAGTGCCTGAGACTGGATAGGCATTGGCTTTTCAAAAGTCATCTTTTTTATTGTCTCCAAGATTTTTGTTGCCAACCCCATCTGGTGCCAAGTTTTCACAGGTTTTGGAACGTCTTTTCCGTGCACCTTCAGTTCAAGCTCTTTCCTGTAAGCATTAACCTCGTCTGGGTTCATCTTTGCAATATCTCTGACTTCAATGTAGAAGTTTTTCCTAAAAGGAGGATAGTCAATCTTTGAGTGATCAACAACTGCCAACTTCTCAACCTTTGTTTTCTTTACTCTTTTCATAAACTCGTCATCATCTTCCTCTTCCAAATTAGGTTCATCGTTCTCATTTTCCTCCTCATAATCAGACTCATCATCTTCGGGCAAAATTCTTCCCATGCCTTTATTCAAACCCTTCTTAGAAGCCACTCCATTGCTTAGCTTATCCTTCTTACCATTACTCTTTAAACCTCCACCTTGGTCAGCAGTATTTGAAGCAAGTGAGGCATTAGTTAGCTGTTGCTCAGCTTCCGGCATTATAGTACTCATGAAAGCATCTAAAGGATCAATCTCCTCCTCATCATCAGGAGCACTACCCGGATTTTGTGATGCAGTTCCATTCGGAGGATCAATGGCCATTCCTTCTGCATCTTTATCTGTAGAAGTGGGTGCACCATCAACATCCATTTCGTTTTTCTCTTCGTCATCAGATTCTCCTTCCAGAGTCCAGGCTTTACCCACCTTGGGTTCTTCCGTATTTACATCCCCATCATTTACTCTCTCCTCTTCTTCCTTCTTTCTTTTCAATTCCTGCCATTCTTGAACCCTCCTCCTCCTCTTCTCCATCTCTTCATCCAACTTCTTCTGTTCTTCCTCCATATCCTCCTCTCTAGTAGAAGCTTGCTCCGGACGTTTATCTGCTTCATCACCACTTGCTTTCTTCTCAATCTCAACACTGCCCTCCTTATGCCTACTTGACCTTCCGCTCCGTTCATGATCTTTGTCCTTCCGCCTCCGTTTCCTGTCTCGGTCCCTTCTATCATCATCATCGCTACTATCATCACTTTCTGCTTCTCTGCGTCTTCTCTCCCGCTCCTTCTCCCTCTCCCTCCTCTCCCTCTCTTTCTCTTTCTCTCTTTCCCGGTCTCTCTCCCTCCTTTCCCTCTCCTTTTCTCTTTCTCTCTCCCGTTCTCTTTCTCTTTCTCTTTCTCTTTCCCTTTCCCTTTCCCTTTCCCTTTCTTCACGTTCCCTATCCCTAGAACGTTCTCTCTCCTTCACTCTATCTTCTCTTTCATCATCTTTATCTTCTCTATCTTTCTTCCTATCCTTCTCCCTGCGTTTCTCCTTGTGCTTGTCTCTTTCCCGGTGCTTATCATCGACACTCTTTTCCCTCTCAGACCTCCGACTCTCTCGAGCCTTATCCTTGTCTTTGTCTCTGTGTCTATCTTTCTCTCCATTCTTTTCTCTATCCTTGTCTCTGTCTCTATCTCGTTCGCGATGCCTGCTCCTCTTGGATTCTTCCTTCCTCTCAGAATCATCCTTCCTCGACTTCGATTTCACTTCTGCACTTTCCCCCATGGATCAAACAACGCTCCTGCTATCCAAAAACTATGACAAAACCCTAAATGTTAGATTCCATAACAATCAATCAATAAATTTAGTAGGAAAGGAAATTAAAAAACACAGAGGGCTTTCCCCTGGCAATTTGAAGCTCCTTGAGATAATGGAACTGAAGGAAGAAAAAACACAAGTATTTGAAACGCGAAAAAATCGACTAAATCATGTAAACCACAAACAAGGATATAAACATTAGCAAGACAAACATTAGCAATTAGGAAGACTAACATTAAAACCTAAATTTCATGAATTCATTTTGAAACCTAAAAACCGACTTTATCCATTACTTACAGCATTTCATGAATTCATTTTTTAGGAAGACAAACATTAGCAATTAGGCATATAAAGTATCGACATTTAGAACTAAAAACCCTAATTTTACACTTTCTGCAAATTAAAACCTAAATTCAAAGTAGATCCACAAATTAAAACCCTAATACTCCAATGAATCAATTTCAAAACCCAAATCGAAACTAAAAAATACAAAATTTGAGGATTTCGCATCTGATTTCCTAGATTGGATTCACAAGCAAAAGGGGTCGGAGCGGATTCGCACCTGATTTCGCACCCTACGCCGGACTCGGACTCCGACCTCACCGGGGGTCTGGTTGTCGGCCCAACTTCGTAGCGTTCCTGTGTCGGGTTGTCGCCTCTTCTTGTGTCGACCGAGAGAATCAAACGGGAAAGATACAGAATGGATGTGAGTAAATAAAAGAGGGATAAAAAATAATAAATTCGATTTTCTGTTTTTTTTTTAATATGTTTAACGGCATATTTAATTTATGGATGGAAAATTCATGTTTTGGTGTATTTAGGCTACGGAAAGTAAAACGTTAAAATTAGGAGGGTATCAAAAGAAATAAGAATTTTTTTTGGCATCAAAAGGAATTTCTCAAAAATTAAACGCATATTTGAAATAATAAGGGAAAAACTACAATTGCTTACGATATAGCGACAACGGAAACCTAGCTGTTCTTCGTCCACTGCCTTTTGCTTTCCCTCGGCGCCTCGAATCAACTGTTATGGCCTTATTGGCGATGTCCCTCTCTTCCCTCTTCTTTATCGTGTTTTGAGGTGGAGAAGATATATCATAATTCCTAACTAGTGTTACTCCCGTACCATGTACGGGTTATAATAGAGATGAATATAATAACTTTTAGTATTTGAAAAATTATTGTATGATTATAACATAGATATATACAATAAGTTATAACATTCATAAAGTAATTGTTAATATTGATACTGCTTAGAAAAAAAATTAGAAGACAAAATATGTATATATAACAAATGTAAATTGTCAAAATCAAAGTGTTTAGAAAATATTTAATCAAATTGGAGTAGTGCTTATAAATTTCTAATTATTATTATATTCTCATTATAAAAAAAACTTAATTAGTATGTGTTTGATAATATTTATTTATTCTGTAAATATATTACCTAAAATTAGAAAAATAAATTTAAGATATACATTTAGTGCAATCTCATGTCAATATTCTCTCAAATTTTGAATTGTGGAAAAAAACTACATAAATTTTTTCTTATCGATAACTTCAAAATAACAATTTGTATGAGATGGTTAGGATAATAATTTTTGATGCAATTTATTGAAAAAATAGTGTTTGTTAGATAAATTTAAAATATGATTTGTGTTAGATCAATTAGAATACTAAGATATTTTTAATCAAGTGTTTATTAAAAAAATGTTTTTAGATAAATTCAAACTAACTATTTATATAAAATTATTAGAAAAGTAAAATATTTTTAAATCAAATTTTTATTAAAAAATAAATTGTAGTGGTTAGTGGTGGAAGTGGGAAAGTGGGTAGGTTTTTTTGGCAAAATTATCAAAAAATAATAATTTTTACATTTTTACATTGTGACAAGTGGGCACAAATTTTTCTACATACTTTATTTCTAGTTTATAGTTGTACTAGGTAGATGTATCGATTCTGAAACCTACATTTCATACGAGCCCATAAGAGGATTTTTACCAGCATGTGGGCCAGGTCTAGTAAACGACCATAGACCAAGGCCCATGCGTATATTTATTCGTATTTTATCGTTAATACTTCATCAGGGTTTGTTTGTTTTTAAATTACTTGTAACTAGTTGAATCCTCGTGATACTCACGGGATAATTTTACTAAAGATTATACAATATTATAATATTAATATAAATTTAAAACACTTGAATCATAATAAATTTATGTTATTTATAAAAAAATCTTTAAGATCGTACCCCATATTTTATCAACATATAGATAAAAAAATTATATACTTGAAGTCCGAGTCTTGTTAAAAAATAGAAAAAATTATTATGCGTAAAATTAATATAAAAATATTAGATCAAGTTATTATTAAAATATAGATAAAAATTATATACTTGGATCCCAAATCTTGTTACAAGATAAAAAAAAAATGCATAAAAAATATCAACATATATAGATCAAGTTATTTATCTTATAAAAATTGGATATATAAAAAGAGTAATTATAATATTTATTATTAAAAAATGTAACATTATTTTATTCAAGAAATGCCATGTGGCGCAATTTTTTCAACAGACATGATTTCTGCTTTATAATGTATTAGGTAGATAATATGAAAAAAACTCCCAATGCCCAAAAACAACGCGACCGCACGCGCCCTAATCTTCGCCTTCCTTCCTTCTTGTTGAAACCCTATCGGCAATGAAATCGCCGCCCTAGCATACTCGCTCCAAGATCCACCCATTAACAAATCCAACAAGATGCGTAAGCACGGACGGAACCAGGATTCAAATTCTGGGTAGGCTAAATTTAATTCGGTCATAAAATAATTTAGAAGAAGGGTCACTTTGCGGTTACGAGTAGCAGCGAATCGACAATGTAGGAATGATCGATCGCATATTATAGTTATCAATAATATACTTCGGAAAATAAAATAATTTCCTTATATTTATTCTAAAATCTAATCTTTATTATAGCACATTAAAATTACAATACATATAAAAATATATATTTTGAGGTGGGAGGTAGAATCATTTTAATAATTTAGAGAGACTTGTGATATAAAAAAACCAGACATTGACTAATCAGTTATGTAGTAAAATTATATAGATTGTTGCATCATATATTGAAAACTTAACAAATTTATGCTAATTAGTTTATACTGACAAAAATACCAAATTATATTCGGGCAAAGAAATAGTGTACGTTAGTTGTATATATTAAAGGCAAATTAATTTTATGCTAATTAATTTACAGTCACCAAATTACCAAATTATTATTATTAATTATAGTAAAATCAAATAAAAATAAGAATAAAAAATGAATTGAAGACGGGGGTGGGTGAGGGGGAAAAAAAACGGAAGGGCGTGTTTGCTGTGTTGCCCGTGATATTTGAACCTGGGGCTATTGGCTTTACCAATATGCGTTTATCCACCTATGCTGTAATATTCATGCGTCAATTTGAGCAGAACAACTTAACATATTTTTAGATCTTTTAGGGTGGGCTACAACATACCCTAGCCCACCCTTGAATCCGTACCTGTGCGTAAGCCCTCGTCCAAGTTCTGGATCCAATTGGATAAATCTGAGAAAGATCTCATCAAAATTGTAGCTCCTGGATAAGTATCATAAGCGTCCAATGGTGACCCTGACTCTCGCCATGGTGGCTCTGATAATCAAAAGAAGTCGAGAAAGGTTGTCTCAAGCTCTCAACTCTAGGGAGGCGCTCAAGCACGACGGTTCCTTTCCCCGAGCCCGACAGCTTTAATGCGGCATTCTTCCCCAAGTGATTCAATCCCAAAAGCCATTATATATTTAAAGCCCCCCCCCCCCCCCCCCCCAGTTCAAACCCACTCGTTCTCCATATCCCCTCTGCCCAACAATCTGTTCTTTACCATCACACTTCAGTTCCCTTCTCGTCCTGCCTTGCTCCATGGCTGCTAAGAATGAGGGCCAAGCCAACCCCAAACTCTAAGCCACCTTTGTGGAGGTTGCAAAAAGATCCATGGCAAACCCTCCTCAAAATTCCAACAACGACACTAACCCATATGAGACCCAACCAAACAACAAAAACTCTCCAAGCTCAAAATCGACCCCACTGTCCTCCTTGCCAATCTGAATAAGGCTAAGGAAGCCACGGTCAAATCCATGGAAGCCTCACTTTTCGGCTTCATACTTGGACAACCCATGGAGTTCACCAAAATGCGCGCCAAAATGCGCATCCGTTGGCGGAACCTTATTGAGGTTGATTCGTGATCCACAACCTGTAAAATTATTGGTTCGAGATATGCTTCAAAACCCCGAAGGATCGGAAAAAGGTCTGGGAAGCTAGACCTTACCACATCATCGGGCAACTCCTTGTTCTTAGGGAGTGGCAGCCCGATTTCAACTCGGCTCAAGCTGCTAAAACGCGTGGACCTCTGGTTCCGACTACCTAAACTATCCCTACTCTACATGACATGGGAGGCTCTTCCCCGTTGCCTACAAGCCAACGGTTTCAGCCAGCTTATCAAACTCGAAACTACCCATCACCGGGTGTGTGCCAATGTCGACATAAACGACATGCAAATGGAGTCTATTATTGGACCCGATGAAAACGGCAAACTCCACGAGACACCCATATGGTTCGAAAACAACCAACATGGCTGCGGATATTGCGGCGCCCAGGATCACCTTTTCCAGCACTGTGAGACCAAGCGAGCCGCCTCGATGACCCACATCTTGCTTGTAACATTCTGATTTTTCATACCGGAATGCTACTCGGTAGTAGACCTCATGTGGGTCCACTTAAGCTAGTCTGACAACAAATTCACAATATGGATCTTGCAACAAAGGCACAACGAGAAAATAAGGAAAACATCTAACTCATATATTATTAAAATAGGAATGAAAACCATGTATGCACCACTCCGTATATCCAAGCAACCCATACATATTACTCTCACCAGTTCTCATTTTAATACAATACTCGAACGAATTTAGATTAATAACCTTGTACAACAACCCAACACTTCCTAAGACACGCCACGTCGAGCTGACCCACCATTATCTTGGAAGAGTTTCCTTGAAGTATAGTTCGCATATGATTTGAAAAAGAACAACAATGCCCCGAAGGGTTAGCTATCTATTCTTACATGCACCAAACGGTAAACACAATATGCAACAACAAAATCAGTTTAATCAAATACATAATAATAATAGTAATAGAATAGTTCACATATAGTAATTTTACAAAAGCAAACAAGCGCACAACAACACTTATAATCACAAGATGCACATCTATATATCTATATATATATATATATACCATTAAAAAGTTGTGTACATGATGCATTTATTGCACTTGGTACACAAATTTTATTATATAAAATTTCTTTTTAGATATGTTAAGATAAGTTCATTAGTTCAATGGTTGAAGCTTGGGCCTTTGTTGGGCCAGTTTGTATTCGAATTTGAGATTTTTGTATTTTAAAACTACCAAGCTTGATTTTGTAAGAAATTTATTTCTTTTGCAATTAAAATATTAATGCGCCACTAGACACTTAGAAATTTATTTCTTTTCCAATTAAAATATTAATGCACCAATAGGCACGTTATTTTAAATATTCGACTTCGAATTGACACGGTTTTAATCGTACATATGCTATGGTTGGCACATTATTGACCTATTGTAATATCCCTCATTTTTAAAAGGGTAAAATATAATTTTCTTTTTATGTTATAAATATTTAAATAATATTTTATATTGTAACTTTCTCTGATGATAAATAAAATATTTGCATATTTTATCTCATAAGGTTATTATCTTATAACATTTAAAATGTTATAAAGTTATATTATAAGTTTAAGAAAATATTGAAAGGTTACAAGAATTATTTTCTTATATTATAAAGTGATAATTATGATATGTTATAAGGATTATAAGTCTTTCTTCTTGGTAAAAAGTTATAAGAAAATAT
Organism: Fallopia convolvulus; assembly: GCA_964016875.1. Lineage (NCBI taxonomy): Eukaryota > Viridiplantae > Streptophyta > Magnoliopsida > Caryophyllales > Polygonaceae > Fallopia > Fallopia convolvulus. The sequence goes on from OZ024729.1 coordinate 25,278,504, forward strand.
TTATAAGCAACATGGCTTAACTATAAGTGTTATAATTATATTTTATAAAAAAAGTTTATAAATGGTTTAACTAGAGTTTTAATCAAATAAAATGGAATAAGGTTCATATGATTTTATTGGAAGTACAAAAGTTAAGAGGAAAGGGCATTTTCGTCACTTTTGTAAAATAAGAGGGTTGTTTGTGCAATTATTCGGAAATGGGTTGTCTTCAACCTTCAGTCCGAAACTTCAAATGGCTATAACTTCTTCGTTTCTTAACGAAGTTTCGATCCGAAAGATGTTCCGGAAAGCCCATGACCTGATATATCAAACCCCTCAATCAATTATTGCAAACAATACGAATGTTGAGATCAAAATTTCTGCACATGTTCGAAACCTAAATGCTCAAATTAGACATTGATGACTCGAATTGGATGGATATGTTGACGTGTATGAATAAGGACGAGTAAAGGTGATTTAATTGGGTGGTCAAAACATTTAAAAAGCCAGTAACAAAGGTGTAATGAGTGTTTTAAAGCCAAAAAACGTTGTGTTTGAAGGTGTTTAATGGAGGAATTAATTTGGGGTTATCTTGTGTGCGATCGGGGCTATAAATTGAGGTTTTTTATGGGAGACAGAGACAAACAATTTCCCATTCGAAAATATCTCAGAAAAGCTTCCTAACACCTTCGAATTGTGCTCGAAAGTTGTCTTTGCTCTCGTCGGAAAATAGAGCACGCCACTCGGTTGTTGGCCTCATTCGTCCGTCTTCGAGCACCGCAGCCTACGCCGCCACCACCTTTGGGTTCGTTGTTCTCCTGCGCACCAGGATCCGCCTCTTCCGTCGCCGTTCGTTGCCCACAACCGCCGAAAGGATCTGTTCTGCTCCCGACTCTGTTCACTGTTGTGCTGTTGTACCCAGGGGTAAGGAGAGGGTCGGAAAATAATATTATTTTTATTATTTTTTATTTTGCCTTTTTAAACAAATATTTGAAACGTACATAAAGTAAAGACTCAAAGTTAGTAAAAAAATATTCATTAAAATTTATATATGATAAGTTTTCCTATCATCAATTTTCATATTATATTCTTTTCCAAATAATTTTGAAAAAAAATTGAAATTTAAAGTATCTCATAAGGTACATACATCCCTATATACGAATAGTATAAAGTTAATAATAGTTTACAAACTAGTTGTACCCGTCGTGCCTTGCACGACTATGACTTAGTATTTTTTTTTAAATATTTTATAAAAAAGATATTAATAAAGAAAAATATAATATAAACTTTACTTTAAGTAATTTATTGCCTATAATATGTATAAAAATTATTTTGTTTTTGAAATCAAATAAAAAAAATTAAATCTAGATTATTAAGTTTAAAATTGAAGATAAATATAGATTATTAAGATAAAATAATCTACATTGCTCTTTTTCCTTGACAATATTTCATAAACAGGTTTAACTTGTTATATCCGTTGTATTGTGCACGACTATATGGATTTAATAATTAATTTATTTAATGAATAGTATTTTAATTTAATATAAAAATAAAAATAACGTATTTATTAGAAAAATCATTAAGTTGAGCCAATATAATGTGAGGCACAACCAAAGTTGTTATGGTGAGTCCAATGTAAGTTTGATAGCTTAATGATAATTTATTTATAAAAAAGAATAAACAAAAATTATTTTAATTAGAATCATTAATTTTATATATGTTTTACAAAAATAAATAAAAAGCCAAAAATAATGTAAATTCTTATAATTTTTTTAATCAAATTCAATTCTTTAAAAATCTTTTCAATAAAAAGTTAACAAGATAATTAATAAGAAAAAATAAAAAAAATATGAATGAATATAGAATTTTTTTTTAAAGATAAAAAATCTTTTATATAAACATAAATAATCAAAAAGGAAATTAAGGAAAAGTTAATATAATTTTTTTATGAAAATTTAAAAATTTTAAAATTTTTAATCTAAATTTGATTTCATCTAAATTTTTTTATAAATAGATAAAAGGATAAAGATAAAATAATTTCTTTATTTTTAATTAAAATTCGAATTAATTTTTTCCAAATATGAAATATAGTGTAATGTTAGTTTTAGATAGAAAAATTAATAGTAAAACTATTTTCCTAACTTATTATGATAACAATCTATCAAATAAATCTTATGTTTTATTTTTTGTTTCTTTTAATTTTTTTTATTAAATATATTAGAACATTAGTTTTTATAAAAATTAGATAGATTTTTAGAAAAATTTAAAAGAAAAAATTATAAATAAGAAGAATACAAAATTACTTTTTAATTATAAGGTGGGGTCAGAATTTCTCTGGTGGCTCGAAAAGGTTCGACTTTAATATATAGTTAATATATGTAGATAGATAGATAGATAGATATTTCAAAGATATTATAATTTTTATGGCTATTTTTATTTTAAAGAAATATATGTGACCACATGTAATGTCCTTTTTTATCTATATTGGTAAAATATACTAATATTATTTTATCTTTATGTTTATTTGGAGATAAACTTTTACAAATATTATTTTATCTTTATGTTTACTTGGAGATAACTTTTTTGCATAATTAACTGTAAAAAATTATTATTTTAATAAAGTCCCGTAGCTCAAATTTCAAGTGAAATTTGCCTCAGATTAAGTCTCGTAAGCTTGAGTAGCTTTATTAAATCTTCGCACCTAACAAACGGGACCGATATTATTTTTAACTTAAGGATGGATAAGCCCAAAGTAAACACTGCTGAACAAACCCTTGCTATAAAATCGAGGTGTATTAATGTAATGGACTTATTTTTTATTCGTGATATGTTGCATGGAAATTTTGTAGAATTTTATACATAATCATTATTTGTTAATTTTGTGGTGTATTAAGAGGTAATTAAGACAATTATAAATGTGGCTAAGATTTCTTACCTAAATAATATCGATTTTGCTTGACTTATAAAATCGAACTTATATTTTGTATATCTTTTCATTAGTTTTTATGTAACAAAATTATCACCAATTTTTTTTGAATTTCGTAATTATTAACTTGCATTCACGTTTTTGGAAATTTTTTATTTCCTTGTATTTAATTGCATAGAATTTAAATTAGCCCTACATTTTATCCATTTTCATTGTATTTCAGAAATTCATGTATTTTCTAAAGATTAAGATTTTTTTTTTTAGATTTGGAAAAAAAATCTGCTTACATAGTATAATCTTAATAGTTTGTTCAACTTAGTTGTTTTGTGGACTAATAATAATTTGGTAAATATCCATATAGTTTAATAAAAGAACCAAAATTCTAAAATAGAACTAAAAAAATCTTAGGAATTTTTTTTAAATATATATCTTAAATAAAATATTTACAAAATCTTTTCAAATTTCGATTTATATATAGAAAAATCCATAATAATTTAACCAAAAGAAAGTGATTTATAACATAATGAGATCGGTATGATATATTGTTATTTTAAAAAATAAAAGCTATTAGTAGATACAAAGTGAGTTATTTCAGATTTTTTCAAAAATGCATGTAGAAAATCTTTAATAAAATTATATGTAATTTTTTGAAAAGGAAATAAATTAGGGAAGATATGAGATTTTGTAAATAAGTAGTTTGACTTGACAAATCTTCGATATAGTTTTTTTTGGTAGAATCAAATCTTCAATATAGTAAAATTTTCAAAATAATATTAAAAAAAATTATGATGTGTATATGACGTGGAAAATTTATTAATAGTGTAAGTCAAATTGAATTCGACTTGTATAAGAGATGGAAGAAGACAAATTGAATTCGACTTGTATAAGAGATAAAGACCATGACACACAAATCTAGAAGATATGGCGCGAATATTAATGAAGAAAGATAAGCATGTCACATTGATTGAGAAGATAGAGAACATGACACAAATTTCTAAGAAAACAGATAAGATCAAAACTCTTACAAGTCTATTTTCATTTTATTAAGAAGTGAGATTACTTATCGATTAAGAAACAAACTAATGGATAACTTTGACAACTAGAAAACTTTTAATATATAAAATCTTGATAAAAACAATGTTACCCAAGATTAATTAATAGCTAAGCAACCCCGACACTTATTTCGAGAAATATTAAAATATCAAATTATTCTCGAATATTACACATCTCCCCGTCTAATCCTAAGCGACCGAGCCTGGTTGGGTCTCCTGCAGGCACATCAAAATGTAACCCCAAAAGCACAAAGGCCAAGGAATCACAACTGGAAGTTAAGGACCTGCCCATTGCCACATCGAACAAGATGATTGTGGATGGGAAGGTCGCAAATGACAACCCCAGGCTGAAACCCGAACAAATGGTGCCCGCTGATCAGGTGGCTCCGGACGATGGGTCCGATGGCCCCCCGACTGACCTCGCTGAGCGGAAGGGCGACAACTTCTCCGGTGAACACTTCGTGGATGTCGATGACATTCAACCCATGGGAACCAAAGACGGATCTGACAATTTTAACTCGGGGGGGAGGGGGGTCGGCGAACTCGTTTAGAGCGTCGCCGTCCCTCAACGACAACAAAATCAACACCAACAAACCCAACGATGACATGGAGATGTCAGAATTAAGTCGAAAGAGAGTTTGGACAGGAAAATGAGTCTATCGAGGAAGTACGCTTGGGAGGAGTTCGCGTTACGAAAAAAGAGAGTTTCAAGTACTTAGGATCCATTATGCAAAGTGATGGGGACATAGACGAGGACATCAGGCATCAAATTCTCAAGGGTTGGCAAAAATAGAGGGTCGCCTCAGGGGTTTTATGTGAAAAAAAGGTCCCACTTATATTAAATGGAAAATTTTACAAGTCAATAATTAGACATGCGATATTATAAGGGTCGGGATGTTGGCCTACCAAAAAGGTGCAGGAGCGGAAACAAAGTGATCAGGAAACAAAGTGAACATGAATTTAGTTTCAATTTCAGCACAATGCAATCCTTTACTAAACTTATGTTAATCCAATCATACAAACACATACAATCAGATTAATTTCATCACAAATTCATTGGATCAACAATTATTTTCCATAGCATATTATTATTCAATCTACATAATCTACACCAAAAGCAAGAGAAGGGTTTAGGAACTCTTTACCAAATCGATTTTAATTTGATTCAAGCTTCTGACATTGAGGTCAAGCTTAGGGCATGGTGGATTCGGTGTTGTAGTGGACGATGGTGGAGTGCACAGCTGGCGACATTTTCTCTAGCGTCAGGGCCGCTCGAATGTTGGCATGGTGTGGCAGTGCCTTTGTTGGTGGTTGGAAGTGAGAAGAAGGAGGCGATGAAGACCTTCGATGGTGTTGTGGCGGTTTGGGGTGGCACAAGTGGAAGGGGAGGAGCAGAGAGGGAGAAGGCGAGCGAGAGATTGCAGTGTGATGGAATGATGCGTGGAGGTCAGCTCGGGAGGGAAGGGTATCAAGAGGGAGTTGGGTGGTCAAATGAGAGAAAGGAAAGACGAAGAGAGAAGCATGGACCGAGGCCTATCGTAGAAGGAAGGAGGAAACATATATAATAGAAGGAAGGGAAAAGGAAAAAGAAAATATAAAAGAAAATATTTTTACAAGAAAGAACTATGTTCACCTCCCGAAGAAGTAAATGGTCGAGCAGTTCATCTTTTTCACCTCGCTTTTTTTAAAAACATTTATGAAAACTAAGGAAAAGAATATGCACCTAATGGATGCCATTAAACGCTTGTTTATGGTTGTTAGCTTGATCTTCCACCTCTATCAAGTTTTCAGATCAGGAGGGTCAATGGTACCCATCTCGATTGGATCAGGTTCCTTGTATGGCTTCAAGCGAATTTTTTTGACTTTGAAAAATCCCGAGTTCTTAAGCCAAAGTTCAACAAAATCATCTCTAAGAACTCGGTTCAAAAAGTATGATACAGACCATCTTGTGCTCTTGCTTCTTGAGAACATATTTGATTTGTGATGATAAAGAATGAATTAGTCCCCTGGCTTGAATTCAACTTATGCCCGTTCATCAACAATACATCTTTATCTCTTAATATGTATTCTCCGACCGTTCTTTTCTTGAATTGATTCTACCTTTCTATCTTAGATTTCTAATGTAGTTTTAGGTACCATTACTACATCAAGCAATATTTCAGGAAGTTCAACCTGCATCCCAAAACAAGTCTCTTTGATGGTCGAGGTAGCCTTTTAGATCATCTCAAACTCATCAATCATTAAGGTCCTCCTTGGTCTCTTGAGTAAGCTCTCTTTTATCAACTTGTGGGTGGTCCCACTCTTTCTCACCTCTTAAAAATACAACAATGAAATATTCAATGTGGTGCACCTCTAAAGGATCTATAGACAACACTGGACTGACCAACTGAGCAATTTGATCCTTTAGCATATTATTTTGTGTGGTCAATCTACCTACTTAGGTCTTTAAAAAGTTCACTTCACTTATACGATTAGAACATTCCTTTTCTACACTTCCTATTTCTAATTGCGTCAAGAGATTGTTAAAAACATTTGCAATCTTCCCTTTAAAGTCATCATCCAAAGTGTGGGGTTCATATTGGAGTGATAATGCTGGTGGTGTCATCCAATTAGGAGTGAAAGAATTTGAATAGGCCTAAATTGCATCCCCCAAACTTGTATGCCAACTTGTAGAATCATGATTTGTACCTCCACAAGACTCACAATAGACGTTAGAAGTATTTGGGTTTGAGAAACCCAAATTAGAATTAAAATAATCATACCTTAGAGTACTTGTATTCAATCTACGAGAAAGAGAGGAAAAAGAACTTACCTCATGCATACCTCAATAATCTATTTATTCGACTCTTTTTATTGGCATGAAACAAAAAAAAATCAAAGAAAAAATATAGACCTAAACTTTACTAGTTACGAGCTAACAACTGAAATTAACAAGTTGGTCCCCGACAACGGCGCCAAAAAATTTGATGTAGCCAAAACCAAAGCCCAAGCGAACAAGGTCAATCGTGGTACCTCAAATATCGATCCCACAAAGACCAATGTAATACCAAATGAACCTTTACTAATAAAGTTAGGTAAAAAATATAAAGAATATGAGAAATCTATGTATAAGAAAACTAATAGTAATGAAATAAAAAGGATAAAATCAATAGGATAGATGTGTCTATGTTTTAGGATCACCATGTCAATGTTTCAATAAATAAAATCATACTCTACATGAATCTATTTGAAGGACCAACTATCTAAAGTAAATATTAACTCCTTTCAGATGATAAATATTTGTACCTAAATCAAACTAACATCAACTCTTGCACAAAGACAGTCAAATTTAGATCTTGTAAGCTTTTAGAGATTAGCAAAAAGTAAAATCAACATTCGCTCTCGCACTCCATTGAAATTACTCAAACCCTAAATCTACTACGATAATTAAGAAATCCACAAGAGAAATTAAATCACATTCGCACAAATAACTCTCAAGTCCATTTCCTAGGGATATGAAAAGTACCAATTTTTAGTCCTTAATCTATTAGTATCCTATTATTTTTATCTCCTCTCATTCTCAAAGCCTAAAAAGAATCCTATATGCAAAAGCAAAAATGGCACAAAGAAACCTAGGATTGAATCAAATATATTTCAATTCAAGCAAAGAATATAACTTTAATTAAATACACATTGACGTGATCACATAAACCTTAGAACTGAGAATTTAGCCAAGCATGATTGAAGAAATAATCATAATAGATAAATGAACCATACAAAAATGAATTGTGTAAAAGACTAAAGATTAAGAAAACTTAGTCTCAATAATATAGATAATCCAAATCGTGCACTAGAAACTTGATAAACACAAATCTTCGAAACAAGCCTGCGAAATCCTCGTCAAAGTCGTCCTTGTGCGGCTAAACAATACTAAAAATAAAAATAAAGAAAAAAAAATAACCTTTTGCCTAGATCGCAGGAAAAGGGTAAAAAGGTGAAATTACTGAGTGATACATACACAGATAAGAAATAACACATTAACATGGTATGTACAGCTGATCAAGGACAACCTGCAAGCCAGTATCAATTAAAAAGAGTGTATAAATTATTCAAATTGCCTAAATTTATATTTATACTTACAGATTGGTTTGGTGCCCATCGTTCATAATAATGAGTATATCACTCCAAAGAGTTCTTCACCATTTCTCTTCTTATCTCAACATCATCATACTATAATCAGTCAGGTATGAATCCCAGCGTATTAAAATTTTCATTAATATATTGATGTTGCTAATGCACAAGTAATACACATGAAACATCATCTTACAATTCCTTGTTGCTTTGTAGATTCAAATCGATTGCATGTATAGAGACCACCAGTCCTCTCACCATGATTAGACCAAGAACCCAAGCAAAGCCTGCAAACTTGCATAAAGTGAGATATGACAATGGTTGAAGTATATAGAAAGATAGTTGCTGGATACTTAGACAGAGGGCAATATACACAACTTGCATGAATTTACCAGCAGAACTCATATTTACAAGGTGGTGTGCAAGTTATATGCATACAACCTTGGTTTTTCTCAATTGGACGCTTGCACTTGCGACATGGTTTGGAATTAGCGAGAATCCTTCCAGGGAAAGAAACAACTTGTTAATGATTTATTAAAGAAATTAAGTAATTAAAATATGGACATAATTTCAACTCCTAAACCTATCTTCATCAGCCCTAGCCTTCATAACTTCCAGTTGAAAAATAGAAAAGAAGAATAAGTTAAAACCATTGTCTAACTATATATATAAAAACTCCAGCAGATTTTAACAATAAGCAACCAGAAGTAGGTAGGAGCCATCTTAACTTGATTAGTAGTAGGTCAAATCTTGATCAAAAGATTCAAAACAACAGCAAAAATCACATTACTTGTCAACTAAAATCTCTAGCATCAGAGATTAGTTCAACTTCACATTCATGAGTAAGAAAAAGATACAAAACCGATGTGGAATAAAAAGAAGATTCATAATGCAGAAGATCTTCACCCGAGTTGTATGCCGCCAGATAAGGCGAATCTTTTCTTTGAGAGAGTACTTGTTATTGCATCCATCCATTGCTTAACCCTACATATTGCAAAAGCATTGCCTTCCATTAGAAGTACAATTCTCATAGAGATCAATCAATTCCAGAATCAAACCAAAGTGAAGAGCTTTCGAAGTATATATGCTGATAACCTCTTATCGTACCAATTTTATTGGTGCTCGACAATCTTTGAATAAAAAAATTTACCTGAACAATAAGCACTAAAAAAAGAATAATAGCACATGAAACAAAGGTTAAAAAATATTCATATAAAAAATTACTATTCTACATTGCCACATACAACACAATGACGCCAACCAGTTTCATCCCCATGGAATGCCTCACAGAAAGCTTGTTGCTCATAAGCAGACCTAGCATAAAGCAATGGCTTAATACTATCATTTACCATATAGTATAATCACACACCTAAATAGTTAGGTCCCAATTCAATTTAATACGAGAGATAACTTGAAAATGTAATTCAAAGCTAAGAGTTCAAATCAAAAAGTATGTTAGTTCTTATGCCTTAAAAGATATCACCAACTCAGACTAATACATTTAAGCCAAAAGGATTAGACTTTTCCGTTCGCTTTTGCATTGAATAGCCTCGTAGAAAGCATCATAAGAAAGACTAAAGGTTGGTAGAAATCAATGACAATTGGCAAGCAACACCAATTATGCAAACGTAAACTTCAAAAGTAACCAAAAAAACAAGCCGCCAACTCTCATATCCAAAACAATTGCACAACAACAAAATCAAAAGGCAAAACTAAAGAGAGTAAACTATAATCACCCGTAGTTATAACAGAGAGTAGCGGCTTCACCAGATCGCAAGCTCCATCCTCTCTTCCCCTCAGCAGATGCCATCGTGCCACACAAGATATTCATACAACTTCTCGAAGCCATCAATCAATCAACCAAAAATTCCAACCTAGAAATCCTCCAACAAATTCAAATCGAAATCAAGACTTTAGAAAACCTCAAAATTAAGTCAAAGGCGAATCAATAACACACCAAAATGATAACAATAAACCTCAATCTTTCTATGTTTATCCCTAAAACTGACCAGAATACTCCAAAGGAAACGGTTTTTCAGCTCACCTATGTTACTCTCGAGTGTGGCGAAATACTAATCGCCGAATTCGGCGGAAAACCGAAAAATCAAACGCCGACGAGAAATCAGCGATGCGGATTCGGAGTCCAGAAACAGATTGAGAGGAGCGAACTGCATGCGAGCGTTTGGGAGAGGAAGGAGGAGGAAGAGCGAGAGAGAGGATCACATCACAAAAGAAGGAATTAGCAAAACCTAGATGAATCAAACCCTAACCTTTGACGAGCGAAGAAGCAAAATTTAAGTCGGGCCAGTCCATCAACGACTATCTCTGCCGGAAAAAAATCACCTTGACCCTCTTGAAGAAGGACCGAGCCGTCGACGCCAACCATCTTTCTTCCATCGCCCTCTACGGCTTTGTTCATTATCTGATTTCTCTTTATGGCGAGAAAAAAGAGAGAGGGTGTGAGGAAGAGGGCACGCAAGAGAGAGAAGGTGATACATGCGAGAAACGAAGTAGAGACGAGAAGAAGCCTAGTTTGGGACAAGGCGTACTGAATAAGCGTGGCACAAAAACCAATGTTATTTTATGAGTAGTAAAATTTTAACGTTTTAGCATTTTAGCCCGTTTACGGCTTCTCTCTCTTTTTTTGATAGAAGTTTACGGCTTCTCTTTTATATAGTAAGGATAAGGATATAGGAATTCTGTTAAATTGGGCTAGAGCCTCCATTAGGCCCAACTTAATCACATGCTTTATTTATAAAATCAATTGGGATGGAAAACTCAGATTGTAATGCTCTAATATGGCCCATTGCACAATTGCCTTCAGTTTAGAAGCATGCCTCTCATGCCCAAACCGATAAAACCGAACAACTCCATGCTCCATTTATACGACGTCTTGAAATTAGTCTCTAAATCAACTCAATAATTGGATTAAAATACTTGAAACATATTAAAACTCGAGTGTAGATTCCGAATACATAATAAAACAAAATAAAAATAAAATGTGCAAAATATGAATGAAAATACCCTAACTAGTTCTATAAAAAAATACCCTAAACTAGTCGGCAACTAGATTCCTAAAATATGTATTAATTAGACGTTATCAAAGAACAAGACCATTCTAATAATGCTTAATTAATACATATTTTAGGGGTCCAGTTACATATTACTTTAGTTCATTTTCATGTGTATTTTATATTTATTTTATTTTATTACATTTTCGGAATCTACACTCGAGTTTTGATTTATCTACCCTAATACATTATAAAGCAATACCCAAGTCTGTTGTAAAATTTGTGCCACGTGGCATTTTTGAATAATTTAATGTGAAGTTATATTTTAATAAATTTTGTAACAACTTATAGTATTCTTGCTATATATACTAAATAGATAACATGTTTATATAATTTTTTATGTATATAATTTTCTATCTATGGATTATGTATTAGTTTACTACAATAGATAACATATTTATATAATTTTTATATACATAAATTCCTATGAGATGATATTTTCCATATTAATTTAATATTTTTATCTCTTAACAAGATTTAGGGTCTTAATATATTTTTTTCTTTTAACAAGGTGTCAAGGCTTGAGCTCCAACTACAAAATTTATATCTATATAATGATATAATTTTAAATAGTAGTTTTTGTTGTGTTGATATATTCTTATTTTGAGAAAAGATATAATTTTATGTGTAATCTACCTAATACATTATAAAGCAGAAATCATGTATGTTGAAAAAATTACGCCACATGACATTAATTGAATAAAATAATGTCAAACTTCTTAATAATAAATTGTATTATTCTTTCTATAATCCAATTTTTTATATTATAATAACTTGATCTAATGATATATTGACACTTTCTATATTAATTTTATGCATATCTTTTAATAAAACTTGATTTGTATCACTATATGCTATACTTTTTACATTAATTTTATACATAATATATTTTCTTTTATCTTATAGCAAAGCTTGCACTCCAAGTATATAATTTTTTATCTATATGATGATATTTTGCAATGTAACAAATTATTTATAGAATATATGATATATTTTAGTATAAATATATCTACCTAAATTTAAAAAAATTAACGTTAAAAAACTATTTTAATAATAATTTTAATAAGTTATATTATCCTTACTAGATATCCTACCGTAATTATCTTTAATTTATAGCATTATAGTATATTTACTTTTTTTTTTCTATGTTTTCTTCTATATCAATCTTTATATTAATGTTTTCCATATTTAACAATATTATTATATTCATTGCAAAGTAAAAGATAAGAACTCAAATACATAACATTAATAAATATTTTATAAAAACCGATTATTTTATGCATATTAAGATCTTAACAAAAAATATTAAAAATATTCAATTCAAGTGAAATTAGTATTTTAAAATTTTTAATCAAAATATGGGGCAAAATCTCAACAAATAATTTTTTTTGTATATATTCAATTAATGTGGAACAATTTTAAAGTCTTTTTTTATAAATTGCATAATTTTATTGTTACATTATATAAAAGTATGTAAAATTTAAAATTAATATCAAATTGTTGTATAATCTTTAGCAAAATCGCCCGTGAGTATGACAGGAATTCAACTAGTTTTAGGTAATCTATGTATATATATAAAAGACGCAAGGAATAAGGCCACCACGTTGCGCCACCTAGGATTTTCCTACGTGTCGTTCCCACGTTAAGCCATGTAGGATTTCGCCACATAGGATTTTTTATTTTGGGAATTTATATATGTTGATATTATTTTAGGATAATATAGAAATAGTATAAATTAATCTAGGAAAAATTCTATCTAAAATAAAAATGTTATCTATTATATATTAGGAATTAGGATAGATCTAAAAGATTTTATCTAAAATTAAAATAAATTATAGAACATTAGATATTATATATTAAGATAGATATATTAAGTTTAGTTTTTCCAATTAACTATTTATATGTAAAAAATTAAATTCGAATTTTATTTTAAATTAAAGAAATTTTTTTTATCTTTATTTTTTTTATCTATTTATGTAAAAGATTTATCTTTAATAAAATTTTGATAAAAAATAGAATTTTAGATCTAGATAATTATTTGCCTAAATTGACTTTTGATTAAAAAAATTACGTTATCTTTTTCTTAATTTTCTTTTTGAATTATTTATGTAAATACAAATTATTTTCTTATTACAAAATTCATTATTTATTTATATTTTTTCATCGTTTATTATTAAGTATATTTTTAATTTTATTCAAATTTTTTTAAAGAATTGAATTTGATAAAAAAATTAAAAGAATTTATATTATTTTTACCTTTTTATATTTTTTGTCAAAGATTTTTAAAATTAAATGATTCTAATTCAAATAATTTATATTTATATTTTTGCATTAATAAATTATCATTAATCCATCAAAATTATAGTGGGCTCACCTTAATAATTTTGACCCCGTTTCACATGACACCAATTGTAAAATTTTATATAACTTTTTTTTTCTAATAAATAATTTTGTTTATATTAAATTAAAATCATATCAATATATTATAACTAAAGTCGAATCCCTCTATCCTACGTGTCGTCGTCTTAACTATGCCACATAGGCGTTTTAATTTTTCCATTTACCTCTTTGCCCTTCGTTTATTTAAGTATTTACAATCTGTACAATTATAATAATATTCCTTTTATTATTAATATACAATTATATCTAGAGATCTTATATTTTGGCAAGTTATGTTTGAAGTGTAATCCATTATGCAATAATTTTATTAATATAATAATGCTACTAATATTATTAATATAAAATTATATTAAGAGATCTTAATATTTGGCAAGAAACATACTCTTCATTATGAAATAATTTTTTTAATATAATAATATTACTAATATACAATTATATAGATATCACAAATTTTGACAAGTGATAGAAACATAATATTCATTATGAAATAATTTTTTAAAAATCTAATACTATTACTAATATACAATTATATTTAGAGATCTTGAAATTTGGCAAGTGATAAAACCATAATTTTCATTATAAAATATTTTTTGAATATTAAGAAAATAATATTACTATTTTATTAAATATTAGGAACATAATTATTATATTTGAGTTATTTTGAAATGATTATTAATATTCAATTAATAATCCCTCTATCCTATTTGTCATCGCCTTAACTATGTCATCTAGACCCGTGCAGGGTGCACGGGTACATCAACTAGTTCATTAAATAAATTAAAAATTAAATTCATGTAGACGTGCATGGTACGACGGGTATAACTAGTTTAAGACTATTTTATTAGAGGCAATTAAGGGTCTAAATTCAAGAATGTAATCAAGTGAAGGCTCAACCGAATATATGAAAGCTGGCCCATTAATTTGATGAATTAATTTATTTGCTGATTGATGTGGGCTAAGAAAGGTGATGGGCTTAAAGCATGAAAAGGTCTGATTTTAGTGGATGGTGGTGGTGTGATTTGCTGATGGGCTGCATATTTCTTACATGGAAAGTGGCATACAAAGGCAAGGAAAGATAGATACATAATTGGATTTAGGAGAGAGGGGGGACACGTGAGTTATAAGATATCTTACCTTAGGTTAGATTTTAGTTTTTAGTTTATTTCTTTTGTTCAACCGCAAACATAGAAGAGATTTAATGAAGGAATTCGCCGTCCGATTTTGATTTTGAAGATTTGCTACTCAAGTTTCTAGTCATACAATTTATATTCTCTATATTATTTAGACTAAGTTTTTTAATCTTTATTCTTATCACATAATTCTTATATGTGGATGGATAATTTATATTGTGATTATCTCTTCAATCATGCTTGGCTACATTCCTAGTTCTACGGTTTTCGTGATTCATTCAATGTGTATTTCATTAAACTTATGTTCTTTGCTTGAATTGAATATATTTGATTCAAATCTAGATGTTTATTGCCATATTAACTTGTGTGAATTGGAACTTATTAAGGTTTAAGATTGAAAGGTAACTACTTTGATAAGTAGTCAAACAGGGAGTTCAGATTGAAATGTACTTTTCTTGTTGGAACCCTATGATTTGAGCTTGAGATTTCATTGTTGCAAAAGTGTTTTGGTTTCTCTTGTGGAATAATAGTAATCATAGAAATCTTAACTTTGAGTTGGGTTAACAAGTCGAGAAAGCGGATGTAAATTCAGTTTAATCTTAAATTCCAAGTGATAATGGTCTAGATTTCAATTGACAAGTCGCAAAAGGCTGATGTTGATTTGATTTAGGCACGATGCTATCATTCGAAAGGACTTAGTGATTACCTTAGATAACTACCTTCAAATAATTAAAAACAAATTCAAACAAAGTATAGTTTTGTTTATTGAAAGATTGTTGTGGTGATCCTTAACCTTAGACACATCTACCCTATGATTTATTTATTTGCATAATTAGTTGTTACCTTAGATATAGATTTCCCTTATTTCTTATAATTTTAACTTAATTTACTAGTAGAAATCCAATTGGTAATGCATTGATCCTTGTGGGATCGACACTTGAGGTACTACAATTGACCTTGTTTGCTTGCGGGTTAGATTTGGCTGCATCACATTCCGAAGATCACGAGCTTTGAAGTATGAAATGGTATTGAAAATTCTACATTTGTTTCAACAACACTTGTCTAGTAGGCATTAGGAAATGAAGAACGTCTTCATACGTTATTTAAACTCACATGCAAGAGTTGTTGCATTCTTATCCTAGAATAATAGTTTTTTTTTTAGTAGTTGAACTATTTATAGAAAGTCCAAATTAGGAATTAAGTGTCCAATTTTGGATTTACAATATGAATATTATTTTATTTTTATTAGTTTTTATTATTATATCAACTTCCTTATTTAAATTATAAAATATATTCTTTCAAGGCAAAAAAGATATAATTTATTATTCGTTTGGATTTTCTTGTCTTCCTAGGAAAAGAAGATAATAATTTCTACAAGGAAAGTTGACTAGCCTTTCTATCTTTAAGCATAGGATTTTCTCTCTTGTTTGGAAGCTTCATATGGACGAAATTACATGTGTGGTCAGTCCTAGGAGTGCCCTTCTAGGATAGAATAGTTTGCTTTAGTTACCTATTTATATGTTATGTTTGATTTCAATAAAATTTAGATTAAGAATTAAAGAGCATCTTCGCTATGGTGTTTTCTCTATTTAGTCAAATATCTAGTGTGTTCTATCCAATCATTTCTTCTTTGAAGTAGGGTAAGCATCGGGTGGAGGAGCTCCAATGGTTGGTAAGAAGTAGGGTTGTGCCTCTAGCAGGTAATGAAACCCAAAATAAACCGACGCTAAAGACAAGAAACGAGATTTGTATATATATTTAACGAGGCAGACCCTTGCTTTTATTTATGATTTCCGAACGAGATTGTGCCCTAGATCTCCTTTTACAAGATTCGAGGTCTCTGCCTAACGAGGTTCGAGACCTCTTTGTTACAACGAGATTACCACTTACAAACTATCAGCGAGTTCTGTTCCTATTACAAATCGGGAATTGATATCTACTTAGCGAGATTGGAAACTTAAGCGATTGCACGAAGATTGTAGTTTGCGAAGCAGTATGCGAGATCTTGCTTGAGACGAGGTTTCTTTGGGCGACTGGAAGTCTTTTTGTGGACCTTCTATTGGTTGTAGCGTGGTCTTTACGATGATTCCAACACGTCGATCTTCAACAAACAAGATAGTTCTTGAGTTCAAGATGTTTTTCGACTCCTTGCAACCTTCGAGGTTCTCCTCTATTTATAGATGCTTGAGGATCATGGCTTTTGCCAACTTCCGATGTGGGACGCTTGTGCTTCGGCCATTTGATTGGTCGAGACGTAGGTGGCTGCTTATTGGTCGGGAGTTAGGTGGTTTTTGACTGGTCAAGTGGGGCGGGAATGTTAGCTTTTGAATATGCGAGATTCGTCCTCGTTATTTCTTGTGGCTAGTTGCCTGACTATCTTAATTGGTGAGTTTTGCGAGGTTTGGACCTCGCTCCCGCGACTTGAGGCTTCACGGGAACTGGGACTTCACTTTTTTGGTGGGTATGGAAAAGATCTTGGGGAGGAGACTTCGAGGACCTCGCCTACTTATTATACCTCGTGTTTCATACCCACTGTTCACACATCGTTATTTTGAGCACCATCACAACCCCATGGCTTGTGGCCCGTGGTCCGAGGGCCGTAAGGCATATATACGCGATGTGTGACCGTCCGCATGGGGGATGCGGGATCTAGATCGAGAATCTCTCTTTACGAGATTCGGGGTTATGGTCAACGAGGCTCGAGGCTTTTTTCTTAGATTCTTAGCGGGGTTAGAAACTTGAGCGATTTTTTGGAAGTCTTTCTTTCCGTTATGCATTTGACGGGCCTTGGGCCTTCTTCCCCTTTTTCATTAATGGGCCCTTGAGGGAATTAGGCCCATTAAGGTGTTAAAGCGGGGAAGGGCCCAATTCCCTCTTTATAAATGCCGGGCATACCCCTTTCTTTCTCCTTCTCGTTTCGTCTTCCTCTCCAAGCAAACTCTCTTTCTTCCCTCACGTCTTTTCAGTTTCCGGCAACCAAGCGCATGTGTCACCTCCGGCCCAAGCTCGCAACCGCCTCCTTCACAACGACTTCCGACAAGTAAGTGGTGATTCTTCTCTTTGCATGCGTTTTTGGTGCTTTTAACTTCTTTTCCGCCTCGTGCCCTAGGCGGAGGCGGTGGTTTTTTTGTGTTTTGCGCTGGCGTCACAGTGGCGGAACGGTGGGAGTGGGGGAGGACCCGGGGGTCCGGTGATGCGCTCAAACCTTCCGGTGCTTTACCCGATGGTTGAGTTCATCGCCCTTGGTTTTCGAATTTTGAACGTTCTTAGGAAGTTCAACCGTTTCGCCGCTAGGAGATGGGACGTTTGTCCTTTTGATCTTTTGGGATTTGCTTTTTGGCCTGCTAACCTGTTTGTCTCCCTTCACATTCTTCCTAGGCGGTCTAATCTGTCAAAGTAGCCCTAGGGTTGCGCTTATCCTACGCCGCTGTACTTCGCTTTTTCTTTCTTTTAGTCTACCCTTTTTCTCAAGATTTTTCTTCTTTTCCAGGTATTCACCTCTCGTGACCTAGACTTCGCTTTTCATGCCTAGAGGAGCTTCTTCGAGCCCTCTACCAGGCTTCACATTACGAAGAATCTTCTGAGATCGTAGGGACCGTCAAGTCTAGCGACTCTCAGAACCCGAGGTCCCCTTCGCTTGTGTTCATCGATCCTTCACCCAGCGCTTCTGCATCTTCCGTTACCTCGCTTTTTCCCCGAGTGCGCACGTCTTCCGGAGTTGAGATGGCCTCGTCCTCAATTTCAAATGAAGAACCCATTGGCTCCGATGCGCGGTCGTCTGATTCCAACGAACAACCAAGCTTCTACCCGCGGTATCTCACTGACTGCGTGTCTCAGGTCCTGCTAGTCATTGAGGAGTAGATCCAGATGACCCCGAACCCCGCGGTCGGGATATTTCTGCTTGAGGAGGCCCCGACCGTTCTTAACAGAGCGACCCTTGCGAACATCGCGAAAGATTTTCCCTGGCCCGAGGGAGTTGAGCTGGCGCTCCCCGAGGGAGAGATTTGCTCTTTGGCGGCGTACGACAATTGCGCAGTCGTTCACTTGCACAGCCTCCAAGCCGGCTTTCGACTACCGCTCGCCCGACACATAGTTGATTTTTGTTGGCGATAAATGTGTGCCCAACGCGTGGAGGCTTCTGTGCGCGTACACCATTCGAAGCTACGAGCTCGGGGATGGACCTGATGTTGACATCATGACAAGCTTGTTTCTAGCTAGGCGAGAGTAGAAATCATGCCTTGTCAACCTTAGTTTACCCAGGCTTAAGATCACTACCACTCAATCGAACGTCGGTCAGTGGAAAGACAAGTGGTTCTTGGTCCGCGACCATACTGGGAGGTATATTAACTTCCCCTCGGCACCGGACAATTTCCGACGGCCCAAGGAGTCGAGAGACGTTACCGAGACCAAGAGAGGATTCGCGATGCCGGCTCTAGCGCCCTACAAATAGTACTTGGCCCAGGAACGCCTCGAGTAGGGCTGTTCATCGGTCCTAAACCGAACCGAACCGAGAAAAACCGAACCGAACCGAAAACTGAATTAGGAAATTTCCGGAACCGAGGACCGAACCGAATAAGCTCGGTTCGGTTCGGTTCGGTTTGGTTCGGTTTGGTTCAGATAGGAACCGAATTACCTGATTGGGTAAAAACTGACCCAAAATATAGAACCGAATACCCTAAACCGAACCAATTTTTGACCCGAACCGAATTACAAACCGAACTAGAACCGAACCCAAACCGAACTAAAACCGATTTAAACAAAAACCGAACTCAAACCCAAAAACCGAACTCAAAACCTACAATAATAATTAATACAACTCAAAACCTGCAAAATGATTCCATTACCATAATACCATATGTGTTCCATATAACTCAAAACCTGCCAATAAAAACATGTAGTGTCCAAAATGAGCCATATGAGGCTATGATCATCAAGTTATGGGCTAAATTAAACCGCTAAACCATGCAAACGAAATCAACAATCTAAATATCTAACAGTCTAACATTCACACAAAAACAAGGTCTCAAAATGATAAAACAAGTGTCCAAGACTCCATGATCTCCATCACTCCAAAGTCTCTCATAAATAAAATGCAATCCATCTCTCATTCCCTTGATTGCCTTCCGACTCTTAACTTCTTTTCGAAAGTCTCCATAACCATTGTCTTCCCTTGTTTAGACTTCATTCAAATCTAAGAGGGAAATTAAAAGAAACAAAAGCAAGAAAACTCTTAGAAACAAAAGCATAATAAAATACAAATACTCAAACATTCAACATATTGAGTTTAGAAACTTTCACCTTCTACAATCTTCTCGCTCTCATGATAGACTTCAAGTTCTTTCAAGATAGTTTGCGCTTCCGCTTCATCCATTAGACGAGCCTTTACACTTGCTAGAATCCAATCTTGTGTGCAAATAAGGGCTTCAACCATCTATTCAAGTCACAAATCACATGTATAAAAAACATTCTCATTAGTTAAAGAAGAATTCTAACTAAGTTCAAATGTATTTGAAAGATAAAAGACATTATTACCTTGGGAGTTAGTGAGCTTCGAAATTGTGATATTGTACGTTCCCCAGTGCTAAAGGCGGATTCAGAAGGAATTGTAGTGACCGGCATGGCTAACACATCACGAGCCATCCTAGCAAGAATTGGGAATCTGTGTCCATTCAATTTCCACCATGTCAAAGCATCATGCTCTCTACTAATCAGCTCATGGAAGTACCGATCAAATTCACTAGCATAGTTTGGATCATTAGATGCACCCATCTGAGACACCTCAGAATCAATCTGATTCACAAAATCATCGACATCTCTACCTCCAACTCTTGTACCAGCAGACCCAACAGCAGATGCAGATTTTGTTTTAGGAGCATACAATTTTCTATACTGCTCAAATAACTTCTTTGCAGACACCTTCAATATTGTGGCATATTCCAACCCTTTCTCTTCACCATATAATTTTCTAAGTGCACATTTCAATCCATCAAACTTATAATTTGGATCAAGAATCATGCCCACAAATATGTTCAAATTCATCTTTTCAACATCACCTCAATACTTGTCACACTTCTTCTTCATTTCAAGAGCCATAGATTGACAAATCGGATCACCACTTTCAATTTCTTGATTCAGCAAATGCACAATTTTTCCAATGTATAAAAATACATTACTCACTGTCACATAAGAAGAGCCTGATACCATGTTGGTGAAGTCATAAAACAGTTTTAAAAACTTCACAATGACCTCAATATTAGCCCACTCCTCAGCTGATATATTTCCTAAGTAGTTACCATCATCATCTATTGGCAAACCATCTAATCGAGGAAACACATCTTTAAACTTCAAAGCAACATCCAACATCAAGTACGTTGAATTCCATCTAGTAGGAACATCAGACACTAATGAAGACTTGCACTCAATTTTCAGCCCTTTAGCTTTTTCTTTGAACATCTTTAATCTAGTTGGAGAGCTTCTAACATACTTGACAAGAAGTCTAACTTTGTCTACACATGGAAGATATTCCTTTAAACCGTCCTTGACAATATGATTAGCAATGTGAGCAACACATCTCATATGCAAATTATTCCCACCATCAATGCAAGGAGCATTTTTCAACAACTTATCTTTCAATTTAAGACAAGCAGAATCATTGGCACTCACATTGTCTACAGTCAAACTAAAGACCTTATCCAATAAATTCCAAGATGATAGACAATCCTCAACATCTCTAGCAATATCATCCCCCTTATGACCACTAATTACACAAAAATTCAGCATTCTTTTTTGAAGAGTCCAGTTGTTATCAACAAAGTGAGTAGTCAAAGTCATATAATTGACTCTTTGAATGGAAGTCCATGTATCAGTGGTCAAACAAATCCTTTGACAATTCTTGTCTAAAAACCCTTTTAACTTATCCCGTTGTTCAACATACATAGCATAAGCATCACGTGTCATGGTAGAACGGGAAGGCACTTTAAAAGTAGGGCATGCATCATCAAATATGTCTCTAAAAAGAGGGTGCTCCACAAGATTAAATGGCATCTCTAATCCAACTATAAATTTGCACACTCTTGATCTCACCTCTTCTAAATCTAAAACCCAATTTTTCATCTTGCAATTTCCAGATGCATCATTCTTTTCTAAAACAAGTTTAGATTGGGTACCTTTGGCTTTGTTCTGATTTTCAGGATTCAACTGACAAACCCTTCGATGCTTTCCCAAATTGGTAACACCATTTTTGTATGTATCAGCTGCGTAGACAACCTTGCAGTAATTACATTCAGCCTTGTTGATCCCATTCTCTGTAAATTCTCTGTAGTGTTCCCAATGCTCACTCCTTTTCTTCATGGCCCTCCTCTTGGGTTTTGGAGGTTTAGGTGCTTCTTCATTTTCAGCCCCCGGCCCTTGCTCTTCTGAATCTGGATTAATCTGTTCTTGTTCCTCCTCTGAGTCTTCATCATCCTCAATTTCGGGAGAATTCTCTGATGCATGAGAACGTAGCAGGTCTTGAGACTCTTGTTGAGTGCTTCTTGAGGGCCTAGTAGAAGGAGTTGGGGCTGCTACTGTTAGGCTCTTGCTTGGTACACGTTTTCTTTTGGAAAGGGAGCTCGACATCTATATTAAATAAAAGTACAACGAGATTAGTAATAGTTTATAATAAATAAAAATGAAATTCTGATTTCATATTCCATAAGACACAAGTAAAAAAAAACTACTTACATTTGATGAATGTCTATCCGTTGTGACTAATTATATAAACTTTGCAGTCCCTGTCCTCCGCTGTAATCTTTTTATAGGGAGAATAAAAAAAATCACCAATAAGTACCTACATCAGATTAGTCAAATGCTAATCAACAAATATAAACTGATGAAGAAGCAATGTTCAACAGTACATGATATAAGATTATAATTACCTACTGATTTCACCATTTTGGATGTCAAGCACTGATTAATAAAATGCTAATCAAATGCTAATAAACTGATAAGTACCTACTGATTTCACTTTTGTCTATTGATTTTCTGAATCAGACTGAGATTAAACGAACATACTAACAAATAAACAGACACTACCCTTGGGCTACGGTAAAATTTAGAAGTCCTGAACAACAATTCTTAGAACCGTGTTTTCATTGAAATTGAACAAAGAATGAAGAAGTCATAAGAGTCTCAAAAAATGTTGCTAGTTTGCTACATACCAGCAATTCTTCATGACTAAACCTCCTTCTTCAGACAACACTGCAGCTGCACGAGCTTTTTGAGACTCTTGTCCCTATCAACAACACATGAACGAAGCTGATCACCAATTTCAGAGCCTCACTTCAATATCTTAAGATTTAAGATAGCAGGAAAGAATAAAGGTTAGTAATTAGTATAAAAATAGGTCCCTAGCAATTGTGGCGTGAACAACCAATTTCAGAGCCTCAGAGGACTCGAAGTAGAGAACGAAGTATGAAGACTACGAACCAGAGGAGTAGAGGACTCGAGGATGGCGGTCGCGACGGCTGCTGCTGTGCCAGAGGACTCGATCTCTCGAAGGGCTAGAGAATCTGGGAGAGCCGGAGAGCGGACTCCCGAAAGGCCAAAGGACTCGAACTCTCGATGGCGGACTCGCGAGAAACTGGGAGAGCGACGCTTCGAAGGCCGAATCGAAGGCGGAGAGGGCTCGAGCAGTCTCCAGTCGGAGCGTTGGAGCGTCGGACTATCAGACTATCAGACTCGAGGAGAACCGAGAATGGGGACTCGAGGAGAGGAGAGCGGCGCTTTTCAAAACCGAGAGAATAGGGTTTATCAGTTCTCACATAACTGGTAAGGGCGTAAGGCGTAAGGGACTAAGGGATATTTTTTTTTATTTTTATATTTAAATAAATCGGTTTACCCGAACCGAACCGAAACCGAACCGAACCGAACCGAAAACCGAACTACAAAAAATCTTGAACCGAAGACCGAACCGAAGTACCTTGGATCGGTTCGGTTCGGTTCGGTTCGGTTCGGTTCGGTTCGGTTTTCAAGTAAAAACCGAATTACCCGAACCAATGAACAACCCTAGCCTCGAGCGAGCGGGGCTGAGTCTTCCCTTCCCGAACCGCGAAGGTGCGGGGGGTATTTGCCTGCCTTGTGTTTTCTTAGTTTGATTTCGCTTTTTATTCTAGTAGTTGTACCTCGAATTCGGTCTATATGCAGGGATCCTAAGGCTTGCTTGGTGATATACACAATTATGTTGTGTATTTAGGAGGAGTTTTAGCATATATTTATGATGTTTTTAGGTGGTTTTGAAGACTTTATACACCTAGAAGAAGAAGACCCGAAGATACATACTTTTGGGATTTAGAGCTGGATTGAAGACGAATTGAGGATCGCATTCTGGTGCTGGAGGCGACCGCCGCCTCTGACGGTCAGCTTATCCACTTGCGCGCCACGTGTTATGTTGTGATTGGTCCTATCTTCATCAGCTTTATTCTGAGATTTGTATTTTTGGACATAGTTTTAGACCTAGTTTTTATATATTAGGGTTTTGAGAGTTGCACCTCTCATTATCTATCTATTATCATTATTCTCTTTCAGACTTTTGAGTTTTTAGCTTTTCATGGAGAACTAAGCCCTATTGCTTAGTCAGATAGTTTGAAGACTTCGTTTAGACTTTCAGTTGTGAGATTTCTATTCTTTATCTATTGCATGGGATTATTTTACTCTCTTAATTGAATTGTTTATCTGATTGGTTTCAACAATTTCTAGGGTTGTTGTTGTTAAATCTCTATTGCTAGATCTAGAGAAATTACTGGTTGAGTTTCTCTATTTCACAGTAGCAAATTGCATTGTACTAGTATCTGGTTGTGCTAGTCTATTGCAGAAGAGAGTTGAATTACATTCTAGGATAAATGCTGGTTGTTTTATGCTAGAATGGTATCCTGATTATATTTCTATTCTTAATGCTGCTTTTGAATTGAATCTTGATGGTTTCAGGGTTATTCAATTAGTTTTGATAGTATCTGGTTGTGCTATTAATTATCTTTGAAAAGGAACTAGAATTCCATGTGCATGCGATATTGAGTGAAATCTATGATCAACTTGTCACACAAATGTGGATCTCTGTTTGACTAAGTGTTTTTCCCAATTTGATAAAAACCCCAACTTTATTGCTTTGTTAAACTTGCATGCTTAATAGTAGTTTAATTCATAACCCCCTTTCGTTACTTGAATTAACATTAAAATCATACAAAACAAACAATCTGCCTCCCTGCGGATTCGACCCTTACTTCCCTAAGACTACAATCTTTAGGTTTGTTGGGACTCTTTTGCATAACCGTGATTTGCTCGACCATTTCATTGCTATCAAATTGGCGCCGTTACCGGGAGGCAATAATTGTCTTTTTGTGCGATTTTTGTGCCAATTTTGGTGTGAACCTATCTTATGGTTCAGACCTGTGCTACTAATAATTCAAATCTTTTGTTTGATCTAGAAATTGAACGGACTCTGTTTAGAACTCGCCGAGCTGTGCGTGCATTATTACAAGAGTTTGAAGCAATGAGTGATCAACGAGTTACTCTTGAGAGCTTGACAACTTCTAATCTGAATCAGCCTACACGTGAAGTGCAATTCCTAGCCCTTGGTGATGGGGTGAAGTTTGAGCTCAAGACAGGAGTAGTACATCTACTCCCAAAATTCAACGGAACTCTACTTGAGGATCCCATTCAGCATCTTGATGGGTTCCTTGATGTCTGCACCAGCATGTGTCCCTATGATATTACTAAAGAACAGATGAGGCTGAGAGCGTTTTCCTTTTCTTTGAAGGAATCCGCTAAAGACTGGTATCATGCTCTACCTCCTGGAAGCGTTACTACTTGGGTGAACTTGAAGAAGTTATTTTTGATAAATACTTCCCTACAATCAAGTCTAATCAACTCAAGAAGCAAATCTGTAACATAGAGCAATTCCCCAATGAGTCCCTCTATGAATATTTTGAGCGCTTCAAGAAGCTGGTGAAGAGTTGTCCCTACCATGGTTATGCTAATCATGATCTCATTCTTTATCTCCATGGAGGACTCCGTGAGGATGGCAGGCGATTAGTCAATTCCTCTTGTGGTGGAAACATCATGAAGAGAACCTATGAAGAGGCTCTAGACATCTTTTCTATGCTGGTTGATGATTCTAGGCAATACAATGGAAGAGGTTCTCAAAACTTGTCAGCCGCCAACTCTCATTCTAAAATTGATCAAGCTGACTTTGATGTGCTGAAAGAAGAAGTGAGGCGGTTGAAGGTGAAGGGTATTGCTCAACAGGCTAAAGCCTGTGAAATCTGTCATGATGCCTTTCATCCTACTGATTCATGTCCTACATTACAAGAGGAGGTGAATGTAGTTGGAGGGTATCGAATGAAGCCAATATATGATCCTTATTCAAATACCTACAACCCTGGCTGGAAAGATCATCATAACTTCAGGTGGAAAGAGCCAGAGTCAAGTCAACAACAGGATCATTTTCAATAAGCTAAATCATACATGCCAAGGCCTTAAGGACAGAATCCTAATGCAACCCCTTCTATGGAGGACATGATGAAGATGTTGATGCAAAATAATCTTAGTCTTACAGAAAATGTTTCTAAGATGACCAAGAGTCAAGAGGAATTCCAAGCAACTACATCAGCAAGCATCCACAACTTGGAAAGACAAATGAGTCAAATCTCTGAAGCAGTGAGCAAACTGGAAGCAAGAGATTCAGGTAAGCTTCCCTCTCAAACCGAAGTCAACCCGAATATTTGGAATGTCAGTGCCATCATGTTAAGGAGTGGGAAGCAACTCGAGGATAGAATAATGCAAAAATCGGACTTGGACGAGCGCGGTGACCGCCGCCAGGTGGCGGCGCCCAAAAAATAAAAGGCGGCGACCAACGCCCAGATGGCGGCGCCCGCCGTGACGGTGATCCACTCGAAGCTGAAATTTCCAAAACAATCGGCGACTGCCGCCCATATGATGACGACCGTCGCCTATCTGCTGAAGCCTCCAAAGAAGAAAAAGCTCCAATCTTCCCCGAATGGAAACCAGTCGCTCCATTCCCATCTGCTTTAAAACGTACAGAGCCATTGAAGCAAGATAAGGACATATTTGAGATGTTTAGAAAAGTTGAGGTCAACATGCCCCTACTAGATATGATCAAGTCAATTCCTTGTTATGCTAAGTTCTTGAAGCAAATGTTCACTACAAAGAGGATTCAGGATGAGAATAGCAAAAAAAAGGTGAAAGTGACCGAACATGTCTCAGCAATATTTCAAAAGCACTTACCAAAGAAATGCGGTGACCCAGGTATGTTCACTATCCCTATAACTATTGGAGGTACTAAGCTTGACAAGGCTATGTTAGATTTAGGTGCTGAAGCCTCCAAAGAAGAAAAAGCTCCAATCTTCCCCGAATGGAAACCAGTCGCTCCATTCCCATCTGCTTTAAAACGTATAGAGCCATTGAAGCAAGATAAGGACATATTTGAGATGTTCAGAAAAGTTGAGGTCAACATGCCCCTACTAGATATGATCAAGTCAATTCCTCGTTATGCTAAGTTCTTGAAGCAGATGTTCACTACAAAGAGGATTCAGGATGAGAATAGCAAGAAAAAGGTGAAAGTGACCGAACATGTCTCAACAATATTTCAAAAGCACTTACCAAAGAAATGTGGGGACCCAGGTATGTTCACTATCCCTATAACTATTGGAGGTACTAAGCTTGACAAGGCTATGTTAGATTTAGGTGCTTCCATTGATGTTATACCTTCCTCTCTCTATGATTCTTTAAGACTTGGACCCATACAGTCAATTAATATTTCTATTCAGTTAGCTGATAAGTCCACTGTGCGTCCTATAGGAATGGTAGAGGATGTTTTGGTTATGGTTGGTAATCTTACTTTTCATGCTGATTTTTATGTACTGAATATGGAACATGATAATCATGCAATCCCTATTCTGTTGGGGAGACCCTTCTTGAAAACAACTAATACCAAAATAAATGTGAGTACTAGTTCTCTGACAATGGAATTTGATGGCCATGTTATAAATCATAATATCTACGACGCCATTAAATCTTCATCTGATGCTCATCCTATTTATGTTGTTGATGTGCTTAAGCCTGTTGTGCAAAATATTATTGTTGGAAACCATCTAGATGATATAAAATCTCCAATCAATTCTAGTTTGGATTTCACTTTATCAACTAACATACAGGAAACTGTTAAAGAGTTAAATCCTTGCTACAAGCTTCCACTTGAGCCATTGGGACAAGTCCCTTTACCATTAACCTTGTCTAGCAAGGAGTTTTTGTCCCATGTTGTGCAGGCACAAGTAGTTGAGCTGAAGAAACCTACAGATCCCTCCGACTATGGTCCCCCTGGAAGTACGGAGACATTGCTTAGATTTCATCAAGACAAACGCCAACTGTTGGAAGCTGATGTTCGATATGAGTTGGGGCAGCGCCCACCACCGTTCCCTGACCCGGATAAATTGTTGATTTGAGATGGCATTACGTCGAGCCACGACGTTAAATAAGACGCTTGTCGGGAGGCAACCCGGCCTAGGTACTTTCTTTCTTTTCTTGTTTTCTAGCTTAGTTGTTTTTGTCTCGTTTTTCTTTTGTTTTTGGGTGAACTAACCTGTGCAGGTAAGTAAAATGAAAGGCGGAAAAGGCGGCGACGGCCACCCCTTTGTTTTCAAACAACGCTAGCTACAAAGTGGAAAAGGCGGCGCCCGCCACCGAAAAAATAGGTCGCCGCATTAAATGCGACGACCGCCGCCCTGCCGTACAGGTAGTCTCCTTTTCCTTTTCTTAAAAAAAAAGAGAAAAGAGAAAATGAAAAAAAAGAGAGTGCAAAAGGAAATTAAAAGAAGAAGAGAGGGTGAGGAGTGTTCAAAAAAAAATTGAGGGTTTTAAAAAACAAGAGAGAGCTTTAGAGAAAAGTGAGGAGAGGTTGTTCTTCAAATCTCAGATTTACTTCAGATCCGGACGGTTTTGAGCCCGCCGCCCTTGTTTTTGTGCTCGCCACCACCTCGCCGTTTGCTTCCTTGCTCGCCGCCGCACCTCGCTGCTCATTCGCGTGGCGACCGTCTCCGGATCTACCGCTTGTTCGAAGACATTCATAGCGGCGACCGCCGCCTTCATAGCGGCGCCCGCCGCCAAGAACAGCTGCACAAAAACGCCCGTCGCGAGCTCGCCGCCCTTATTTCCGGGTATTTGCTGGATTTTCTCCTCTCTTTCGGTTGATTGAGCACTGTTATTGTCAAATATGAGTACTAGGAAGCGTAGTGCGGCTACTAGATCCACTCAATCTGAGATTTATGTGGCCTGGAAGAAGTATGTGGATGATAGGGAGATTGTTTCTACTATTTTCTTTGATCCTGCATTTATGAGAGAGTTGGGCCTAGAGGATTGCGCTAGGCGGATGTTTGATCATGGTGGGTTGGGTCATTTCTATCTTAAGAATGCGCCTACATATCCTCGGTGGACTAGAGAATTCATTATTACTTTTGAGGATGATCGTGATGTAGCTAGGATCACTTTTCAGTTAGGTGGTTTGATGCATACTACGAGCTATGAGGATCTGGATGAGGCATTTGGTATTACCAAGCAGCCTTCTGTATCTATTGATTGGTCTGCTACGAGTGCTCAATTTACTTTTTTGGGCGCATTCTAGTGGTCACATCCTTGTCTGCGTTTGGCTCATAGGGTGCTTAGGATGGCTTGGTTTGGTCATTCTGAACTGAACAAGATCAATCATCCTGATTTAGAGGAGGTTTGGAGTTTGACTCCACAATGCACTTTGGTGAAGGGTTGGAAGGCTTTATTTCTTGCTAGCTGTAAGAAGTGCAGGAGTGACAAGAAGGGTAAGATTGCTATCGGCGGTATGATTTCTCTCATTGCTGAGTTACTGGACATTCCTTTTCCTCCACCAGTTGAGCGGCTTTCTGCTCGTTATACTTATGAGAAGAAGTTTTTGAGGAACGCTGGGGTGATCCCTGAGGCTGAGGTTCATATTGATTATCTGTTTGGTCCTCTGGGTGCTTATAAGATTCGTATGCCCATTGCTGATTTACCATGTGGACGTGAGTATCATCGATTTGATCTCCGACAGCTGTCTGTTCCTCTTAGAGTTTCTGGCTCCTCTTCTGCTGCTCCACAAGCTGTTCCACCATCTGCTTCAGAGCCTATTACAGAGGCTGTTCGTCAGGAAGACACAGTTGTAACACCCCCTTTTTATATAGGGATATTACCGCCAGTGACCCCGAGATTAAACTCTCGAAGTCACCCAAGGCTTATAGTAATTACAGAACTTAACCAAAAACTTTAAAATGCGGAAGATATATTATAACAAATGCGGAAGTCGAATACAAAAGTTGAATCAACTTGAATTGATGCAAAATTGAAATGGAAGGGTCCCACAAGTCGGAACCTCAACCCTTAAAATTATTCTAACTTTTTCCAAGCTAACCACCTTTACTCTAGTTGCTCCTCAAGCTTGCTCCTCGTGGTCCTCGACGTAGAACTCCACTCCTGATGTGTCGCGACGAGAAATGCGATGGACACCAGCCGACCATGCAAGGAAAAAAAAAACGGTCGGTTAGTCTTGTGACAGACTAAGCAAATGGGGTTTTGGAAGGTGGTTCGGATTTTAGGAAGGGACGAGTTGGGATGTTGGGTACCGAATGAAAGCCGGTCCCATCCTCGAACCTCCTATGAAAACTATGATTTGAAGAAACAGAATGAGAACGTCACCCAAGGGCGAGTCTCGGTTTCGAAAGATAATTTTACTTATGTTGGGAACTTGGGTTTCACACAATTAGTCAAGTGGGTGAAACCCCTCGTTGACCACGTTTCCCTCTACGAACCTCACCGCATACGTGTTGTGCGAATTCAGATTGGAGCCAGAGAATTATGAAATCCGAGAGTAAGGATGACATTCCATTTTGTACTAGCCTTCCTATCATTTTAATTGACGCCATCGGGCGCCTATTTAATCTCTACAGATTTTAAGAATCACAATATCGTTCCACCTGGAATTACGCATATTTTTTAAGTAAGAAAAAATGTGGGTTACGGCCCCACGAAAATACTCAAAGGTTGGGTGGCGAACCCAGACTAACACGAGCTACGTGCCATCACCCCTCAGCGAGCGAGCGGGTATTGACCATGGTCTTAAAGGTAGAGCAACTGCTTGTTCAAAACAAGAGTTCCCAACATAATCATTTTATATCATACAAGAGTTCCCAACATAACATCATTAAATCTAGAACAATATAAATCCTAGATTCATTTTATATCATACAAGAGTTCCCAACATAATCATAAAACAATTAGAAGCGCATGTAAGCACGTAACAAATATGTAACATGCTTGTTCAAAACAAGTGATGCATAAATACGTTTCATGGAAATCGAAACCAAACCACTTGCCTGGAAATTGGCGTAGATGGGTTACAAACAAATTACTCGCGATTACCGACCTAGACTTGTTCCTGTTTTTCAATCAACCACAAAATAAATTCTCGTCAGTTTATTTTGTTCATTCGACAACGTTGATTTTCAAGAACTCACAATGGATTTAAGTTTATAAATATTATTATAAACTTTAGACATTATATTAATAATTTCCTTTTTATTAATACAATGAATCTAAGTTCTAAATTTTATAAAATCTTCATACTATTCACTTTAAACTTTTCCTTATAAAATATTAACCTCAATTGTACATATCTTAATATTAATCCAAAATAATTTTTTATATTACTTATAGATAGTCAAAACATTATTAATAATTATACTTAACTTCACCTATTCCAACTTTATATATAAAAATAAGAATTTCTTCTTCTTATTATTATAAATAATATTTCTCTTAGAATATCCAAACAACTTCGTACCCATGTTTAAATACCCATAAAAAAACACTATCTCATTTTAACATTGAACTTCATAATTTTATTTTAAAATACCCATTAGATTTAATTTTAATAAAATAAATCACCAAAATATCATCTTAATAAAATATCCTATCTGAATCTTATTTTCATTTAAATAGAAATCAAAGAGATTTAATTTCAATAGAAACCCTTAAACACAATTTTAATAACAACCCATTATTCAATTTTAATTAGGCAAAATATTTTATTTTATTTTTTTATTTACCGAAATCTGATATTAGTATTTTTTTATTTTTCGAATCTATATTTTTTTTTGAAATAAAAAATAGAAAAAAAACTCTGAATTCACCATATTCTATGTTACGTAACCTAAGTACGTACAACAGCATCAACCTTACAAAGAACAGGGGTGGGGCAGAGGGATCTCGCGCGGCTTCCTCGGTGGAGGGTAGAAGACGAAGGCGACGGACCTGGGTGCACCGGAGGATCACGAGCAATATGGAAGTGGTGGCGAGCCCTAGGGTGGTCGGACGAGTGCGAACGAGCAGTTTAACCAAGCGCTGCTCTGTTTTTCCGACGAGGTCATGAACTCGATTTCGACCACAAAATCGATCGATTCGAGGATTTTTTTTTGAGATATTATGGAATGTAATGTGTGTTTCTGGTCCTTTAGATCGACATCCCCAATTTATAGACCCCAAATCGACGCTTAGAATGTCCCAAACCGTTTCCTCCTTAAACACTCCATGATGAACGATTTCCTTTGGTTTAATTTGCCCATTACTCACAATTACTGGCTAATTCAATGCACCGATCATTCAATTACCTCCTCTTTAATTCTCCTTATCCATAAACATTGACAATTATATCCAATTCGAGCATTGAAAGCCAAATTCAACCAATTCCGCCATTGTAGAGCTTCGAACAAGGTCAGAAATTAAGCCCCAAAAATTCGTATTGTTTGCAACAATTGATTGAGGTTTTTGATAGAGCATGTCATGGGCTTTCGGAAACATCTTTCGGATCGAAAATCCGTTAAGAAACGAATGAGTTATGACCATTCGAAAATAGTGACTCAAGGTTGAAGATGAAGAAAGTCGGGATTAATTTCTTTTGTCAAATTACACAAACAACCCCTCTAGTTTTACAAAAGTGATAAAAATGCCCCTTTCACCTTGACTTGTGAACTACCACTAACTCAATTAAATTTCATATGAACTTTCAATAATTTATTTAATTAAAACTTTTTCCTTAAAAAAACATTTATATAAGTTTTAGAAATATTATTACAACACTTCTTATGTTTTGTTACTTATAATTATTCTTTTATAATTTTAACTAATAAATAAGATACATATTATTAATGGTTATATTTTATCATATTATAATAATCATAAAACCATACTTATGGTTCATAATTAATTTTTATAATATGAGGGATAATTTTTATAACCTTTAAATATGGTCTTAAACTTATAACCAACCTATAACATTTATAATGTTTTAACATTATAACTTCATGAAATAAAATGTGTAAATATTTTATTATATTAAAGGAAAATGTAAAATTATATTTTTACCCTTTATGAAAAAGAGGGATATTACAATAATACCTCCTTAAAAAGAGTTTCGTCCGCGAAACTAGATCAAGGTACGACGCCATTCATGAAAATATGCACCTCAGAATGATCTTTAAAATAGCAAAAATTCGGGTGGTTACATTAGTACCCCCTTAAAAGTAGTTTCGTCTGCGAAACTAAGTCGATAACAACTTCGAGAAGAAAAAAAAATTTGCTTATCCTTCTCAGATTCCCACGTCTACCAAGTAATTTCATCATCCACATTGCGAGACCATAGAATTCGTACCAACAATACTTGCTTATTACATAAAGCTTTAACCCATCGTTTCCACACACGAACAAGTTTCTTCTTAATTGTTCCATTAATATGAAGAGAGAGTACACTTGCAAAGGAAAGACACGGAAACATGTAATGAAGCAAAGGAGCAAAACGTTTCTAAACACGACCTTAATACGACATAGCTGGTCTAACTAGTTATCAACCCATTGTAACGAAAACTTGTTCTTGATGGTGATTTCTTTATTCCACTCTCAATAGTTGATGCATAAACAGACGAAACTAACAACGAAAGGCCCTTACATGACATTAAATTATAACCCTTAACTTTTCTATACAAGCTTTGTCTATAAACGTGTGCATGGCACCCATATCAAAACGATAACCCAGTAATCGATCGGAAAGATTATATCCCCTGCGGCTCTGATGCGTCGGGTTCGTCAGTCCTTCTCATCTCGTACAACCTTTGACCTTGCCCCGAAGTCATCGTAGCCTTTCCCTTATTCTGGGTTGACACTTGACTTGCTTCGGCCTTCTTAATATTAGGCTTTCCTCCATTTCCAGGAGCCACAGATCCCTGCTCCGATCTGGCTACCTCATTCTCCTTCTAACGACCATAGATTTGCATGTGACCTACCTTGCCACAATTGAAGCAAGTCTTCCTCTGCCTTGTGCATTCGCGATTCAGATGGCCTTTCGCCCCACAATTGTGGCAGATTATAGGCCCTTTTGAAACACTCCCAGAAGTGAAGCGTGTAGGAGACGAGGCCTTCGACTGTTTGCTGGAGCGATTAGAGTGCGTTGGAGGAGCGAGCCTCTTGAAACCACTAAATTTGGAGGGAGGTCGGTTAGGTTGACCACCCACATCCTTCAACTTCTTGGCGGACTCTTGATCGCTCTCGGATGCGAGGGTCAAGAGATACAATTTATAACCCGACCCCGTTGTAGCACGTGGTGGGTGTCGAACACTCGGGAAGTCTACTCGATCGATGTGCCGAGACACTAGGAAGCTAGAAAGGAGAGCATAAAACGAAGGAAAACAAAGAAAACAGTCGGGACCGACACTGAGGTCACGTCGGGCCCGAGGTTGGCGACAAGAGGAAGTCGGGACCGACACTGTGTAAGTCGGGCCCGAGGTAGCTGGGTTTGTCGAACTCAAAGATTTTAAAAGTAGATCTTGGGCTTTTGGGTTCCTTCCCCAGTAGATTTAAGGCTTTTCCACCCCAATTCAAGCAATGAGTGCTGATCGGACTAGGATCGAGTGCTTTCGCCCTCGTTCCAACCACTTCTACACATCGATCATTGGGGAGATCCCCTTCGAAGCAAGGTCTTGAGATTGACACATGTTCACTTTCGCTACTTTGCCAATCTCAAGCCTTGATTCCCGACTTTCGCAAGGAATTGTAGCTCTATGTAGAGTGGGTTCCTTAGATCAAACACTCAAGGCTATGGAATTGGGGTTTCTAGCCCAAACCTAGCTAGGGTTTTCCCCCATAACCCAAGATCAAGGAGATCTACTCCATGTGACAAGCAAAGAAAGCAAACAAATCAAAAGGGAAAGCAATCAACATCATCAATCTCAAAACAAAGCAAAGTTTCATTCAAAATCAAAAGCAATCCACAAATTCCAATCAAGGGTTTCCAAATCCACAAGATCAAAACAAAGCAAAGCTAATCTATCAACAAAACCTACCAAATCTCCCTCTCCTTGGCCGATTCTCTCTCTTCTCCTTCGCCTCTCCTTCCTCCTTGCTCTCCAAGTATCCTCTTGAGAGTTTTTGAGGGTTGGGTTCCTTGCTAAGTGTGGGAACCCCCTTCTTAGAAGACAAAAGGGCCTTTTATATGGATTAGATGAGGGGCAAAAGTGGAAGTCCACAAATTCGTGCCTTGGAGCCCAAGTAGTTCGGTGACCGACTTGGACCGACACGGAGGACCTCGGGCCCGAGTTACTGTGCAACTCGGTCCGAGGTTGAAACTTCAAGTCGGGCCCGAGGTTGGTTGCAACTCGGTCCTGACCTCGTTCCACCTTCTTCTTTGTTGGCTTCTCTTGTTCTTCTTCATGGCTTGCTCCTCTCTTTCCCGCTTTAGCTCGGCCTTTGCTCCATGTCTCGACCCTCCTTCAAATCGATCCTCGATTCATGCCAAATTACCTACAAAACACATAAAATGTGCATAGTCTCCGAATCTCATAGAAATACGGGAACTAGGCTAAAAAGGAACAAAAGGCACAAGAAAAGGGGAAAAAGAAACATATTTACAAAGGAAATCACATATGAAAACACCACCAAATAGAGAGACATCAACTCTTCCAGAGTAACTTCCACCTTGTAAGCAACGTCCACATATGCCTCCAGAGTTTTGCAAGAATGATGAACCATGTGGGGTTTTACCCACAAGTTCATCCACTCATGGAAGTGTTCGCTCTTCTGTGCCTCAGTTGTCACCTCGACACCTGCATACTGAAGTAAGTTGTTGAACTTCAAGGCGAGTTATGGCACCTTCAGCCCTTCATTGTTCGGGTGGAGAAACTCCTTCAGCTTCTCTTTTCTCATTGCAGGCGAAAAGAACCGTGCATACATCTTTTCCTTGAACATGGCCCATGTCAGATTAGGGTTGTCAGCCATGCCGGTGCCTTCCCACCATTTACTGGCACCATGCTTGAGTTAGAGTGAGGCTATGTAAACCTTTTCAGCCTCGACACACTTGATGTTTCTCATGAGTCTCTCCACGTGGGAGAACCAGTAAGCAATCTTAAACGGCTCCCCAGTTCCGTCATAACTATCGGGCTTCATTGCTAGGAAGGTCTTGAGCACCTTCCCGAAGTCCTTGGAGTCGTCAAGCAAATCAACTTGTTTCCTTACACGCTCCCTGGGCTGTGTTTGATCAACCTCCATGCTCGGGACTTGCGATACCATCTCATTGACATTATTTTGATTCTGTTGGGCTAAGAATGCTTTGAATGCCTCTGCAGTTGCGGCATCCATCACAATTTGAACATTTCCCGCCCGTAGTTGTTCATGCTGGTTTGAGACTTGTTGGTTGTTTCCACCACTCGGGACTCCATCGTTGTTTCCGCTTTGACTCATCTATATGAATAGTAAAGTAATGGATCAAACTCCCACCCATATTCATCATAAAAACTACTTTATTATTATTAAACCAAAGGTAGGTTCTGGTCACAAGGCCTACATAAACTAGCACTCTAAGGTGTGTTATTCTTTTCTCGCGCATCCACCAAGTCCAATAGTTCAAGATCTAATTTTCTTGGATCCTTCACCCCTAAATTATCATGAAGAAGGTCGAGAGCTTTCTCGATTTGACATTTTCTAGCTCGACTATCGTCAATCCCATTTGAGCTTCATCGAGTTCCTCTTAAGCGATGATCAATTGGTTCCCGACAATTCATTGACTCGACATTGAGAGTAATCCATTTCCCACAAATGGATATGGTAAGATTAAGGATTAGTACACAAAAGGATCGTCCTAAGGGTTTGTTATAAAAAGTTTCTGCTCTGATACCATTATTGTAACACCCCCTTTTTATATAGGGATATTACCGCCAGTGACCCCGAGATTAAACTCTCGAAGTCACCCAAGGCTTATAGTAATTACAGAACTTAACCAAAAACTTTAAAATGCGGAAGATATATTATAACAAATGCGGAAGTCGAATACAAAAGTTGAATCAACTTGAATTGATACAAAATTGAAATGGAAGGGTCCCACAAGTCGGAACCTCAACCCTTAAAATTATTCTAACTTTTTCCAAGCTAACCACCTTTACTCTAGTTGCTCCTCAAGCTTGCTCCTCGTGGTCCTCGACGTAGAAATCCACTCCTGATGTGTCGCGACGAGAAATGCGATGGACACCAGCCGACCATGCAAGGAAAAAAAACGGTCGGTTAGTCTTGTGACAGACTAAGCAAATGGGGTTTTGGAAGGTGGTTCGGATTTTAGGAAGGGACGAGTTGGGATGTTGGGTACCGAATGAAAGCCGGTCCCATCCTCGGACCTCGGACCTCCTAGGAAAACTATGATTTGAAGAAACAGAATGAGAACGTCACCCAAGGGTGAGTCTCGGTTTTGAAAGATAATTTTACTTATGTTGGGAACTTGGGTTTCACACAATTAGTCAAGTGGGTGATTAAACCCCTCGTTGATCACGTTTCCCTCTACCAACCTCACCGCATACGTGTTGTGCGAATTCAGATTGGAGCCAGAGAATTACGGAATTCGAGAGTAAGGATGGCATTCCATTTTGTACTAGCCTTCCTATCATTTTAATTGTCGCCATCAGGCGCCTATTTAATCTCTACAGATTTTAAGAATACAAATATCGTTCCACCTGAAATTAAGCATATTTTTTAAGTAAGACAAAATGTGGGTTACGGCCCCACGAAAATACTCAAAGGATGGGTGGCGAACCCAGACTAACACGAGCTACGTGCCATCACCCCTCAGCGAGCGAGTGGGTATTGGCCATGGTCTTAAAGGTAGAGCAACTGCTCAAGATTACAGTCGAATGAATCGACGCATATAACATAAAGTATGCAAACACAAGCCTACTCATCTAGGCACACATATCACAAGGCAACGACCCTACACTCCATCTAGCGTAACCTAAGTACGACTAGAAATAACGTCATTAAATCTAGAACAATATAAATCCTAGATTCATTTTATATCATACAAGAGTTCCCAACATAATCATAAAACAATTGAAAGCGCATGTAAGCACGTAACAAATATGTAACATGCTTGTTCAAAACAAGTGATGCATAAATACGTTTCATGGAAATCGAACCCAAACCACTTGCCTGGAAATTGGCGTAGACGGGTTACAAACAAATTACTCGTGATTACCGACCTATACTTGTTCCTGTTTTTCAATCAACCACAAATAAATTCTCGTCAATTTTTTTTGTTCATTCGACAACGTTGATTTTCAAGAACTCACAACGGATTTAAGTTTATAAATATTATTATAAACTTTAGACATTATATTAATAATTTCCTTTTTATTAATATAATGAATCTAAGTTCTAAATTTTATAAAATCTTCATACTATTCACTTTAAACTTTTCCTTATAAAATATTAACCTCAATTATACATATCTTAATATTAATCCAAAATAATTTTTTTTATTACTTATAGATAGTCAAAACATTATTAATAATTATACTTAACTTCACCTATTCCAACTTTATATATAAAAATAAGAATTTCTTCTTCTTATTATTATAAATAATATTTCTCTTAGAATATCCAAACAACTTCGTACCCATGTTTAAATACCCATAAAAAAAACACTATCTCATTTTAACATTGAACTTCATAATTTTATTTAAAATACCCATTAGATTTAATTTTAATAAAATAAATCACCAAAATATCATCTTAATAAAATATCCTATCTGAATCTTATTTTCATTTAAATAGAAATCAAAGAGATTTAATTTCAATAGAAACCTTGAACACAATTTTAATAACAACCCATTATTCAATTTTAATTAGGCAAAATATTTTATTTTATTTTTTTATTTACCGAAATCTGATATTAGTATTTTTTTTATTTTTCGAATCTATATTTTTTTTGAAATAAAAAAATAGAAAAAAAAACTCCCAATTCACCATATTCTTTGTTACGTAACCTAAGTACAGCCAGGGCCGGCCCATAAGGGAGGGCAGCATGGGCGCCCGCCCTGGGCCCAATTTTATAGGAGGCCCAATCCAAATGCATACCTACTAGTGTATCAATAATACAACAAAATATTAAAATGGGCTCTAAAAAAACTAGAAAAAAGCGACATAAAAGAATATGTATCCATTTTTAGTATGTAGGGCTCATATGTCCATAACAATGTCTCTAGTCTCTACTCTCTACTAATCTATCATGCAAGTTCGTTGGTAAAAATGGACAAGACTATTTATTACTTACGCTTTCTTCTTTCAAAAAAATGTAGTCGTACATGTTGATTTAGATCCCTTTTATTCTAGAAGGATATAAATTGTTAGATATAATCATAATTAAATAATTGGTTTGAAAATAATAAAAGATACTTTAAATCAAATGGAATAATCTCTAATTAGAACCTAATATTGTTTTATTTATTTCATTTTTATAGGAGATTCAATGCTTGCATTTATATTTAATTTTAAGTAATATAAATGTATTGTTTTAGGTTTGTTTTTTATGGGAAAGTTTTAACTAATAGGGGCCTTAATATGATTTCACCCGAGACTTCTAATAGGTCAAGACCCGCTGCAAATATGACAATATTTGTCTTCTAGTTTTAGCTCTAATTTAAATTTGTTTTTTTATGATCACTATACAGATTAGTTCAATCACTTATTTGAGAATTGGTAAAAAGGAAGAGTTATTGTATAAATATATCACTGTATGGTTTGTCCGATTACCGTTTGTTTCGGCCTCTCAATCTACTAGACATATATATTTTGTACATCAAATTCATTTCCTTATAAAAAATTGACATTGTATATATAAAAAAATCATAGTAAGGGCCCTCAATTTTTTTTCGCCCTAGGGCCTCTAAAATGTCAGGACCGGTCCTGAGTACAGCAGCATCAACCTTACAGAGAACAAGGGTGGGGCAGAGGGACCTCGCGCGGCTTCCTCGGTGGACGGCGGACGACGAAGGCGACGGACCTGGGTGCACTGGAGGATCACGAGCAATATGGAAGTGGTGGCGAGCCCTTGGGTGGTCGGACGAGTGCGAACGAGCAGTTTAACCGAGCGCTGCTCTGTTTTTCCGACGAGGGCATGAACTCGATTTCGACCACAAAATCGATCGATTCGAGGAGTTTTTTCGAGATATTATGGAATGTAATGTGTGTTTCTGGTCCTTCAGATCGACATCCCCAATTTATAGACCCCAAATCGACGCTTAGAATGTCCCAAACCGTTTCCTCCTTAAACACTCCATGATGAATGGTTTCCTTTGGTTTAATTTGCCCATTACTCACAATTACTGGCTAATTCAATGCGCCGACCATTCAATTACCTCCTCTTTAATTCTCCTTATCCATACACGTTGACAATTCTATCCAATTCGAGCATTGAAAGCCGAATTCAACCAATTCTGCCATTGTAGAGCTTCGAACAAGGTCAGAAATTAAGCCCCAAAAATTCGTATTGTTTGCAACAATTGATTGAGGGTTTTGATAGAGCATGTCATGGGCTTTCCGAAACATCTTTCGGATAGAAAATTCGTTAAGAAACGAGTTATGACCATTTGAAAATCGTGACTCAAGGTTGAAGATGAAGAAAGTCGGGATTAATTTCTTTTGTCCAAATTACGCAAACAACCCCTCTAGTTTTACAAAAGTGACAAAAATGCCCCTTTCACCTTGACTTGTGGACTACCACTAACTCAATTAAATTTCATATGAACTTTCAATAATTTATTTAATAAAAACTTTTTCCTTAAAAAACATTTATATAAGTTTTAGAAATATTATTACAACACTTCTTATGTTTTGTTACTTATAATTATTCTTTTATAATTTTAACTAATAAATAAGACACATATTATTAATGGTTATATTTTATCATATTATAATAATCATAAAACCATACTTATGGTTCATAATTAATATTTATAATATGAGGGATAATTTTTATAACCTTTAAATATGGTCTTAAACTTATAACCAACCTATAACATTTATAATGTTTTAACATTATAACTTCATGAAATAAAATGTGTAAATATTTTATTATTTTAAAGGAAAATGTAATATTATATTTTTACCCTTTATGAAAAAGAGGGATATTACAACAATGATGCATGAGGTTGTCCCTGATTTGGATATTCCTTGTACTACAGGAGTTGACACTGGTCTGAGCTGGCAGGATGATATGATGCGCCAGATGAACAGGCTTTTAGTTCGACAGGATGAGATGTTCACTCAGCAGTCTGCTTTGTCTACTTCTATTGATCGGATCCACCAGTTCCACCAGGATCAGTCTTAGTTTTTTCAACAGCAAACTAGCTACTTTCAGCAGCAGGGCCAGTTTTTCCAAGGCATGTGGCCCACGTACCCTTCATATCCTGACTAGCCATAGTATCCACCACCACCACCACCTTCTGATCAGTAGTGGTATTTTTCTCTACTCCCCCTTTATTTTATTTTGTCTTTACTACATTGAGGACAATGTGTTCTCTATGTGTGGGGGAGTTGAAATTATATTACTGTTAGGCCCAAAACCTAATTGGCCCGTTTAATGGTATAAGCCCAAGAGCAAGCGAGAAACCACGGGAGAACGTGAAAACAGAAGTCTTTAGGAGCGAGAAGAAGTCAGCGGTCATCGAGATGAAGGAAGAAAGCTACAGTCACGAGAAAAAGATGCGCATCCAGAGGATGATTGTTCGTGGCGGTTATCTCTTCCGATAAACCCAGATAGTGGCGAGGCGGTTGAGAATACATCTTGATAGCCCAAAGATCGTGGGAAAAGGGGGGATAACGGTTAGCTCAAACGAGAATATAGGGGGGAAAGGGTAGAAAAACCAGACTATTCTATTGTACACGAGGATTAACTACAAGGGAATCATAAAAAGAGAGCTTTTGTATTCATATTTCTGTACTTCAATTATTTCCTGAGTTTCACCTTGTTTTCGACTCGATCGTGCCCCAATCTAGGGCAAGAGTTTGATTGTCAAACTTTTGTCCAAAACAATTACTATTGATGTGCTATAAAAAAAGCCATAAAAATTGTAAAAAGGCAAAAGTTAGTTAGATTCTATTATCTAAGAACTCTTGTAGAAGCTTGTGCTGTTGCAAATGATTATGTGAGGCTAGTGACATGCAAGATAACACATGAAATAGAGGGATATGAAGCTGTAATGAGAAGACAATTAAAACCCCAGACTACAGGGGAGAAGAACCCCAAGCAAAGAGGTGACTTGGTAATGAGTCTTGCCATAAATAAACTAAGGTTGG
Source organism: Fallopia convolvulus (assembly GCA_964016875.1). Taxonomy (NCBI): domain Eukaryota; kingdom Viridiplantae; phylum Streptophyta; class Magnoliopsida; order Caryophyllales; family Polygonaceae; genus Fallopia; species Fallopia convolvulus. The sequence continues at coordinate 25,320,886 of OZ024729.1, forward strand.
TGCACTACTGCTTAACTGAACATATGTGTATGTTGTTATATGGCCAAGACATTATCGTTTTTTGTTCTTGTAACTGGGAAGTGGAAGATGGTGAATATGATAAAAAGGGAATATTAAGAAGGATCAATAATACACATAAGACCTATATGTTGCATAGTATTAAGAATACTTATTCAAGGATGATTATACTTCCCCTAGTTGGGCAATTAGTCTGAGGAGCCATAGAAATTGGAATATTAGTAAAGAGGCACAAGTAATACACCTCCATGAATCTAGTCTAGGTAATTATAAAATCTGGATACTTGGGAAGAAAAAGAGATCTTTGATCATTCAGTCTATTTGTAGGAAGATTGTTCCCCTTACTACTAGATACATGGTTGGGCCTAAATACTATTATGGTGTAGCTCGTTGTAACCTCATTATTGCAGAAATCATGAAGAAATTAGATCCACTACTTGAGTGTGGATGGTGGAAGGAGCACAGAAAAAGCAAGACATTTATGGTACAAGGGAAGTACATATTATGGAAACAAAGAAATGAAGCCCTTAAATTCGTTATATTGAGGGGTTCTCCTGAAGTCCATGGTTGCAAGTGTCTCTGGACATCTTTACACTATTTAAATAAACTTGTAAAAACTTGCATTCATCATGTATTGGGTACTAGTCTGCTTTTGTTGTGTGGGAGCAACAGTTGGCCTATTGAAAACTTGGATTGTAACCGAACTTTGACTAATTTTGACTGTATGAACAAAATTAGAAAGATTAGCTCTCATCATGTTAATGGTGCGCAGGTTTTTAGAATGGTCCCTCATTGTTGGCTGTATAGCTTTGTACAATTCAGAGGTTGGGTTGAATTTCTTATGATTGGAAAACAATGTCTACAAGATCACCATCAAAGTCGATCGTTTTTCTAGTCCAGGGCACCTCCTTTGCAGAGAAGTGGTGATCATATTAAACCATTAAGGAGAAGCAGAAAGATGGAACAAAATATGAGTGTAATAAACAACGTCTCTACTAATATTAAAACAAGTACAAGTAGTGGGAGTTGGAAATATAAAATATGTTATCATGAAGATAGGATTTTGGAATAGTAGGGGAATTGGGAGAAAGTCTTTTTTGGCCCGAACTAGATTCTTTTTGTAAAATTCAAAAGATACAAATTATGGCAATTGGAGAAACAAAAACTGACACTTTACCTAGCGATCAGATTTGGCGGCGAGCTGGATTCGATAATGTTTTGCGGTCTCCTACTAATGGTCGGGCTGGAGGGTTAGGAGTTTTTTGGAAAGCTCATCAACTCATCAATGAAGAAATCACAGTGCTAGTCCAAGTGCCAAGGTACATCATCCTTAAGTATGTTCATGTTATCACCAAAAATACACTTGCTATTTATTTCGTCTATACTCCACCCAATGCGGGGGATAAGGACACCTTTTGGAATGAACTAACTGAAATTTTACAAAATACAAACCTACCAATTCTAATAATAGGAGATCTAAACGAAATCCAGGAACCTAATGAAAAAAGAGGAGGAGCTCAACCAGAGTTACATAGATTTGAAAGACTAATAAACTTCAAAAATGATTGCCTCCTTGAAGATATTTCGACCACTGGAAATACCTTTACATGGAGAAAGAATAAAACAGAAATTGATAACATTTATGAAAAATTAGACAGAGTATTGGTTAGTAACAATATCATCCAATGGTTCCCATACATAAGTACAAGAAACCATGCCTTTACAAGCTCCGATCACTGCAAAATATCGGTAGAGTTAAGCAATGATGAGAGCACAACCCTTTAAACTAGAAAAAATGTGGATGTATAGGAAAGATTTTCAAAATGTAGTGAAGCAAGCCTGGAGGGTTCAATTTCAGGGATCTAACATGTTCCAGTTAGTGAAAAAAAAACAATTATTTAAACAACATGCAAAACGATGGAATAAGCATACATTAGGAAACATATTTGAACAATTAAAAGATCTTGAAGAGCAATTTCTTAAACTCCAAAAAAATATATCAATCTCACCTCAACCAAACATGATACAAAAACAACTGCGTTTAATGAAAAAGAAAGAATGTATATTGAACTTCCATAAAACATATTGGAGACAAAGGGCAAAAACGAAACATATTAAGCTATCTGATGCGAACTCAGGATACTTTCATAAGGTTGCTAGTGGAAGACGAAATCGAAAAATGTTAAAAGAAATTAGAACAATTGATGGTACACAAATTATAGGGATAGAAAACATTCGCGAGGAAATAAGAAAAGATTTCAAGAAGCGATACACAAAAGAACCAACAAATCTAAGGAATGCAAGTGACTATATGAACCTAATTACTAGAGAAGTAACAAACGAAGATAACACGATGCTAATAAAGCCAGTTACGAATGAAGAAATCAAAAGTACGGTAATGAGCCTTGGATTGGAAAAATCTCCTGGTCCTGATGCGATCACGTCAGAGTTTTATAAATGATACTGGGATATTGTAGGTCCAACGGTAACCAAAGCGGTGAAAGGCTTCTTTTATTCGGGTAAAATACCAAGACAAATCAACCATACGTTCATAACCCTTATGCCGAAAATTGAGAATCCAATCTCCACAAATCATTATAGACCAGTTAGTCTATGCTCCACAATATACAAAATCATATCGAAAATCATAATGGAACGACTAAAGAAAGTAATAAGTAAAATCACGCATCCGCTTCAAGGAGCCTTTGTTGCGAACCGAGCCATCCAAGATAATATTCTAATTGCCCACGAGATATTACACTCTTTTAGAAACAGTAATGCTAAAGATGGATGGGTTGCAATCAAATTGCATATGGAGAAAGCATACGACAGAGTTGATTGGGATTACCTCCTTGATGTTCTAAAGAAGTTTGGATTTGATAGGAAATTTGTAGGTTGGATTCGAGAATGCATATGCTTTGTATCACTATCAGTCCTTCTTAAAAATGGCCCCACGGAACCATTCAAGCCTGAGAGAGGCCTTATGACAGGGAGATCCATTATCACCATTCCTCTTTGTCCTCGCACCAGAAATCCTGGCACGAAAACTTCAGTTGACAAGTGAAACAGATAGAAAATCGATTGGTTTCCCCATTTCTCATGGTGGAACTAGAATACCCTTTCTCGCCTTTGTTGATGACATCATAATCTTTGTTAAAGCAACGCAGGGATCATGCACTAAGGTGAAAAACATAATTGACGAATTTTGTAGGATTTCAGGTCAAAATGTAAACTACACCAAGTCTGCATTCCAAGCTTCTAAAAACATGAATGCTCAGCAAAGAAACATAGTCCATTAAACGCTCGGAATTCCAACAATGACAAACATTGAAAAATATCTAGGATGCCCAATGATTAATGGTAAAGTTAACAGAGACACCTTCAAGGTGTCTGTAGGCAAGGCACAAAAACAGCTCACTAAATGGAAAGCCAACTCGCTTTCTCAAGAAGGGAGAACAACACTAATCCGAGCTAACCTTGCAACGAACCCTAACTATGTGATTCAAAGCTTCATGCTCCCTAACTCCATAAATGCTAAAATGGATATAATTAATAGGGTATTTTTCTGAATAAAGATAGACAATACAAACCACTTGTGGGATGAGACAAACTATTCAAACCTAAGAATATAGGTCACCTTGGAATAAGGAAGACAAAACATATAAACAAAGTGCTACAAATGAAACTGTTATGGAAAATTCTTGCAGAACCAAATAATATTTGGGTGAGGATAGTTACGGAAAAATACCTTAAGAATGATAGTCTCTTTACATACAAGTCAAAATAGAACACTTCCTGGCAATGGAAAAAGCTCATTTACCTTAGGGAAGAATTCTATAAGGGACTAATATGGCAAATAGGGGACATAAAAACAATTAACTTCTGGAATGACAAATGGAACCTTATAGGTCCCTTGCACCTCCATGCCAAGAACCCTTTAACGATTGATAAAACGAAAAAAATTGCATAGTGGATTTCACATGACAAAACATGGAAAATAGACCAATTAAGACAAGTTCTTCCGGAGGAGATAGTTGACCAAATTCAAACAGTTCCGATCCTAGACAACTACATACAAGATCGACTCTATTGGGCGCCCAACAAAAATGGGTGGTTCTCCACTGCTTCGGCTGTTGATCTGATCACTAACATAGAAGGACAAACTCCAAGCCTTAATAATTGGATATGGAAACTTGACGTACATCCAAAAGTAAAAATTTTTTTATGGAAAATTAATAACAATGACCTCCCCACAAAAACATGACTACGAGAGAAACAGGTCGTTACACCAGGAGGATGCATTTTGTGTGATTGTACAACCAAAGACACAAATCATATCCACGTTATATGCCCGTACATGATACATATAGCAAATAAAATAAATCCAAGCATTGCTCAAATAATTAGGGAAGTTGATCCTTACATTAAATCACCACGCGAAATTCTTAATGAAATTAAACAATTACTAGGGAAACAGGAGATCACGGAACTAGTAGTTATCTGTTGGAGTGTTTGGCATCAACGAAATAAATTAACTTTCCAACAAGATCATTGCAATGGGATTCCTGACCTGACAAGCTATATACGAAACCAAATTAAAAACTGGGAAAGGGCAAAACAGTGGACGGAAGATGAGGAAATCAATAGAGTGAACAAAACCAGTAAAACGAACCAATGAAACGTAAGAAGGAAGAAATGAAAAAAGCCCAAACAAGACCAAGTGAAAATCAATTTTGATGCATCTAGACTTCCTAATAGCCAAGCAATGGGAGGAATTGTAATTAGAAATCACCTGGGCCAAATAATTGACTTCAAAACGTGTAACTTTCGAAAGGCGGAAGCCCTAGTCTTTCGAGAGGCTATTCGGGAAGTCAAAAACAGAAACCTTAGGAAGGTTGAAATTGAAAGAGACAATCTCCAGGTGATTAATGAGGTTAAAGGGATAATTAAGTTTCCTTGGGAGATTGAACTAATAATCTCCGATATCCTTGTCTCCATTGCAGGAGCCCACGATATAGTAATCAATCACATTCCTAGGGAGTGTAATGCTGTGACTGATAAAATTGCTAATTGGGCCATAGTCTCCCAGTCCAGTCCGTCAAGACTCATTCAGAACTTAATGTACTAATTACATATAAGTTGAAGCTTTGTATAAAGGGTAGAGTTTGGGTGTCCATCAGTGGAGAAGAACGGAAGAAAAATACTACATAGAAGTTGCAAGATACAAATTATAGAAGAACAGTGACCAAGTGATGGTGAACCAGTTGTGGAAATTGCTCAACAAGTTCTACGTGTTCTTCCAAGATTATGTTTCATCAAGTGGTAAAACTCTCCTCTCCTTAAGTTTTTTATGTACTAATTACTTTTGTGTTGTATACTCGTTCAAAAACAAAATGAAACATACTCTAAAGGCATGTTCTTCGATCAAAATCGGTCGGTTCGATGCACCCTCTAAGGCTTGTGATCGGAGTGTTTCGATATCATCCCGAGATCCTGTTTCATGACTACCATCGAAGCCTACCAAAGATGATTAGAGGTCATTCGTGTGAGGAGAAACCTTCTGTTTCGAGCCTCATACGGACAATTGTCTACATCACGGTTAGAACAAGTGCTCGTTCCATCACTGAGACAAACCGCTTGGCACCGAGACGGACATTACGACTGTTTTGGAAGACTATAGATAGCCCGAACGGAGGTGATTGGAACGTGGTCATCCGTTTTGTGGAGAAACATTCCGTTTCGAGCCTCTTACGGGTGACCGCGTTTATAACACGCCTACAATGATGGGCCATGGTTAACCGGGTTGGATCGCGTTGCACCTAGATGGAAGCCACATTTGGTTTGGGTGACTACGGATGGCCCGAAACGGAGTGTTTCGCCAATCCAAGGTCAAAGTTGATGATGTTGGTGCCCAAGTTTCGTGCGTTCTTTAGAAGATTCATGGGAAAAAATGGAGCCTATGGTGTAATGAGTTCATGGGAGTGCAAAGCAAAGTGACAAAAAATTACCTACTGTTACAAAATAAAGGCAGCAGACATGTCCCCACATGATAAATTACAAGAAGAATCTCTTTCAAGAATGAAGCCACATTAAAAAGAACATATAGTCTTTACTATAGTAAAGACTATATGTACTTTTTAATAAAAGTATGCCTACTGATGCCATTCAAGAAGTACGAATGTTCACATGGAATAGAAAGGAGGCCAACTCACCATGAATCTAGTATGGCCGTATGGGCAACGTACAAGGAATAAGAAGTCTAGCACTTCAGTCTGTCAAAAGCAAAAGAAGAGAACAGAAGTCAAGTCTTTACTTTAGCATGTCTAAAATGGGTTATTTTAAAAAGTAGAATAGATTGCTCATATATTCAATGGATTATGCATGGTCTATAATACCAATACTAGTAGTAGATGCAAACTACTGCTACAAATACAACAATTTATGGGCTTGAGATGGTTTACAAAAGAGAGTTCGATCAATTGCAAAGGAAGTATATATATCATATGTATATACATGAAGATTGAAATTGATGGACATATACATGACACGGACCACGGTCCCGTGTCCAAGAGAACGCCCGGATCCATATGCCAAGACCATGCCAAGGGCCTTCCGGAGGATTCTAGAGGCATCGGGGACGGTTCCGGAGGCTTCGAGATTGATCCGGGGAGTGGAGATATGGGGGAGGCCATAAAAATGGCTAGAAGGCAAGGCACGCCCCTTCTAGAGGATTCTAGAAGAGACACGCCCATTCCGGAGGCGTCTAGCCTCAGTGTGCCTAAGGGAGAAAGGCATTGGCCAGACGTGCCCCTTCTCGAAGGTTCCAGAAGAGACGCGCCCCTTCTGTGCAAGGGCGCGACACTGGCGCGCCCGAGCTTGCCCCTCCCGCACGCACCAGAAGGTTCTAGAATAGGCGCGAGCACTCTTGGGGAGCATTCTATGGGCGCGCCTCCTTGGGGACGGATCTAGACACTTCTAGGTTTGTGTGTCTCTAGAATTTTCCCATGTAAAGGGGGAGCCTCACTTATACAAAGGTTTCACCCTTCATTTGGCAAAGTATCAAGTCCCACTTAGTATTTCCTAGGCAACCAAAGCATTAGGCACTTAAAGAACACTTGTAAAGCTCTCTTGTACAAAGCTTTTCTTGTATAATATAAAGTCCATTCCCACAAAACCAACCACCATCCTTCTCTTGAGCATTCGGGTCAAGGTCTGACTTAGCCATTCGAAGGGGTTCGACTTAGCTAAGGGCCGCACAGGTTCGAGAAGAGTCTTAGCCCGTGTCAAGTGGTATCAGAGCGAGGTTCCAAGGGAGAGGATGTCGAGCAACGATGGGGTAGTCTCCGAGGTGGCGAATCCTAGTAACTCACCAAAGAAGAATCCCAAGAAGACTAAGGACACCTCGAAGGACAAGGGGAGTAGCCTCGATGAACACCTACGAAGGGTCGAATTGTCTATGGGAGAGGTGCGGGACTCCATCGAGGACTTGAACAAAGGCAAGGGTGGCCTCGATTCCTCCATGGACGAGCTTAGGGAGGAGCTACTACGCACGCTGAACGAGTCCCATGACAACCTAGCCAAAGAGAACGAGGTTCTCAAAGCTGGGATTGTGGCCTTATGGGAGGAGATGGCGCAACTCAAGAGGGAGCTTGAGGCATGCAAGACCGCTATGGGGGCGGGCATGATTGCCATGACGCCGGGGCACAAGCTAACGTTGCCGAAGCTAAAAGAGTTCGCAGGGAACCGATTGGCTAAGGACGTGGAGAACTTTCTCTATGGCATGGAGCAGTACTTTGATGGGGTGGGCATCACGGACGAAGAGCACAAGGTAAGCACCGTAAAGCTTTACTTGACGAATACGACCTTACTTTGGTGGAGGCGTCGGACATGCGAAAGGATCGGGGGGTCCCCAATCCGCACTTGGGCCGAGTTTGAGGTGGAGTTTAGAAAGCAATTATATCCCGTCTATGCCATCGACGAGGCCCGGGCCAAAATCTGACGACTCACGTAGAGGACCACGGTTTGAGACTACGTGAGGGAGTTTTTTGAGCTCATGCTACAAGTCAATGACTTGGGAGAGGTCGAGGCTTTCTTCCAACTCATGGATGAACTCAAGCCATGGGCACAGCAAGAGCTCCGACGTAGGAATGTTCGGGACTGGAACGAGGCCATGACTGCGGCCGACTCGTTGATCGAGTTCAAGAGTCGGGACCATGCCAACTCTCGCCACACCAAGGGGAAAGGTGGGGGAGAAGGAGACGAGGACGAGTCATCGGGGAGCGATGACGAGCACACGAGCAAGCCGAGGCGGAAGTCTTAGGCCGATCGAGATGCAGAGTCAGGCAACGACGATGAGCTTCAGTCCAGACCGAGGCGAAGGTCCGGAGGTGATCATGACAAAGGCCAGCTCGGGAGAGGAGACTGACTCGACCTAGGTCGTTGTGCCAAGTCAAAGATAATTAACCCTAATACAAGCTAGTATAGCGAGTAAGTCGGGGTCGTGCCCTAGAGAACTTGCAGCTTCTAGTATTAATATTTTTACCATCTAAAGACAGGGAGAATCAAGATAAAGATCTAAACTAAACTAAACTAAGAAATAAATAACAAACGTTTATTCAAAAGATCCACTCTGAAATAATCACTCGATCATAGATTCATGCACTGATTTCTTTTACACCTATGATTAATTCCTATCCTAATCATTAGGAATTTCAAGTCCACGGTCCAAGCAATTCTTTAACCCTAGGAAAGGACGCTTAACCTAGAATTAGCATAGAGAATAAGGATATGCAGGATACAAGTCAAGACAACCAAGCTACGAGTTGACTGAATTAACTTATAATCAATTCTCTTTCTCAATTCCTAGTCCACGGTCCTAGAAATTAAGATGTTTAAAAGATCAAGTAAGATCACATAGACAATGATTCAAACCTAATCAAACTGTAGAATATCAATCAAATTCAACAAGTTGCGCACCAAGTGAAATCAATTGATAATCATTAAATTAAGCACAAAGAGAAACAATATTAATCAAAGGATAGAAATCAATTACCAAAACCTCATGAGTTCATAAATCAAAGCTTCACCTTCAAACAAACACCAAAGGGTTTAGTTCTCCATAAAAACTAAAATAAACTAGGTTAAAATTGAAAAGAGGCTCTCTAAAAGTATGCTATGATAACCTAAAACTCACGAACTAGGTCTATAAAAACTAAAAACAACCGAATAAAACTAGACACTAAAAATATAATTAAAAGATAGAATAAAGCAAAGGCGGCGCACGGAACCCAGCCACATGCGAGCGCGGGTCAGAACCCGCGGTCGCGGGTCCATTCAGCTCTCGGCGCTCGCGGATATTGGTCTCCCCGCGGTCTCGGGTCTCAACCCGCGGCCGCAGGTCTTCTGACAGCTTACTGATGTCAACTTCGGAGGTGGTTTTGACCCACTTAGAGTTGGAATTTGAACTCGCCGTCAAAACATGGATTGTAGCTCTTCGAGTTAGCTTTCCAAAGGCCAGAACCCAAAATAGAGAAATAATGAGCAACAACATGATAGCTCAAGCACACACCTCACATAGATACATAGTTAATAAGCTCTCAAGCTCTAAAAAGTGTAGAGTATCCTAGGATCTACCCGACATCTAAAATGTAATCCCCAAGCCCCAAAGTAGAATGAAATCCTAAACACTCCAAATTTTCCACTCAATTCTACTTAGGCGCCCTTTCGGGTTTTCACCTAATCACTCTTTTCATTTTTCTTTAGGTGTGCTCACATATGCTCACAATCACTCATAAACCTCATATTACCCCAGCCTATTGTTGGTCCAGGTTACCTTCTTATTACCTGAGCCGCCCTTTCGGGTTTTCAGCTCATCCAAGGATTTATATGCCTTTTTTTGAATTTTTATGGCTCTTTCTTAAATTTTTTTTATTTTTTCAAAATTTTTTCTATACAAAACATGGAACAAAAATCCCATAAAAATAACGAACAATAAACTAAAAGAAACTATCTATGATAGGCGTAGTGAGTACTTCCTCCCCCATACTTAAATCCTTCATTGTCCTCAATGAAGTAAAGAGTAAAGACTTAAGCATAGAAGAGGAAAATCAGAAGACTCACATACGAAAGATGATATGAATGAACTCCCCGAATTGTAATGCACCAAACTCAGGAACAAACTGATCTTTCTGGGAACAAACCACGAACGTCGTCTTCACAACTCAGCAACCAGATCCACACCATAGGAAGTCTGCAATGAGAATGAACTGGACTCCTCAAAATAATAAAAAACTCTGACGACGGAAGCACCTCCATACTTGAACTATACCGCAAAGATGGTGTAGACGCGTACTCACCACAATGGGGCGGGACTTGATAATAGTAACGAACAATTCCAAGGAACTAGACATGGAAAGATATATAAAAGCGGATTGGTGGATGATGGTAGAATATGGAAGAACACTCTTTCTTTCTTTTTTCTGATTTTTTTTTCGAACTAACTCGCGTGAACAGTACCCACGGGCGCGGTGGGGTACCCGCGACCGCGGGTCTCAGCAAAGACCGCAGTTTTGAAAACTACGTCAGCTGGCTAGTACTTGTACGTCTGGTTTGAGAAGTAAAATTCCCAAAAATTGTTCTTTCGAACCTAGTACCTGCATGTTAGCCCAGCAAGATTGAAAAGAAAACTAAACTAAAAAAACAAAGAGAAAGAAACGAAAACTTACCTCGGGTTGCCTCCCAAGCAGCGCTTTGGTTTAACGTCGATGGCTCGACGTGTTTATGATCGGAAATTGTCAACGCCTTGAGAAGTCTATCAAAATCCTGCGAACAACTATCATGCAGGCAAATATAGCACAATGATAACTTGAAACCGAATAATATAACATTCAAACACCGTTTCAGTTTATCAGACCCACTAGAAAAATCATGGTTAGATGGTTTAGGATAGAACCAATTGAGAGAATGAGGTAGTTTTTCAAAATATAAATCAAGAGTAATGATTTTCATGTTAACACTACCACCCTTAAAACTTGAGAAATCACAAGGTAAACTATCATACTTAGGAGCTTTTGCAAACACATCAGGCAAACAGATATCAATGGAGAGTAAGGAAGAAGAGGAAAGGATACAGGGATCATGATCGATCACAACAAAGGGCTCCCCGGCAGGAGACATAGACATCTCCTCAGGTGGGAAGGAAATCTCCATATCATCATCCAACTCCTTCTTCGAGTCATCAGGCTCGTCGTCATCACTCCAGGAGCTATCAAACTGAAGGAAATATTCCTCCTCTGTCATAAAATGACTATGATCATCCATCTCTTCATCCCATGAAGGGTCTTTGAGTGCCTCCGGAAAGGGTGGAACCGGCTTTTGTGAACCCATGGGAGGAAACGAAGGTCGAATATAATTATCAGGAGCTGTCGGAGAAGGGACCCGCGGGCGCGGCTGACCCGAGTCGCGGTCTGGTTCCGCGGTCGCGGTTCTCGGCTCCTCTGGCGGATTTGTTGCTTGATCTTTGAGAATTTCCTCCGTCTTTATGACCAATACCTCCACTAGTTTTCTTTGTTCAGCCATTTGGTTCTTCAATTTCTGCACCTCGATCTCTCCGGCTCGGAGCTTACAAAAGAAATTCCATCGATCCATGGGTTTCCAAATGATGTATTTTCCATCGCTTTCGCGGTACATCTTCAGTTGGGACTCAAGAGTCATCCCACTAAAGAAGGAATTGCAAGCATCATCAAGCCCTACGTCTATCCCCCAAACAGAGAGATCATGCAATTGTTCCTAGCACCTAGTGAAGTACTCATGAAAGGGTTCATCCTTCAACTGAAAAAACCTAAACGCAGACATTAGTATATACAAGTGTAGACCGTAAGATAGGTCTACACAAAGTCAATAAAAATAAAAATACTAGAATTAAACCAAAGTTCCCCGGCAACGGCGCCAAAATTTGGCTCGACCTAAGTCGTTGTGCCAAGTCAAAGATAATTAACCCTAATACAAGCTAGTATAGCGAGTAAGTCGGGGTCATACCCTAGAAAACTTGCGGCTTCTAGTATCAATATTTTTGCCAACTAAAGACATTGGGGAATCAAGAGAAAGATATAAACTAAACTAAACTAAGAAATAAATAACACACAATCAAACAAAGCAATAGAGAAACAAGTTTATTCAAAAGATCCACTCTGAAATAATCACTCGATCATAGATTCATCCATTGATTCCTTTTACACCTATGATTAATTCCTATCCTAAGCATTAGCAATTGCAAGTCCACGGTCCAAGCAATTCTTTAACCCTAGGCAAGGACGCTTAACCTAGAATTAGCATAGAGAACAAGGATAAGCAGGATACAAGTCAAGACAACCAAGCTATGAGTTTACTGAATTAACTTATAATCAATTCTCTTTCTGAATTCCTAGTCCACGGTCCTAGAAATTAAGTTGTTTCAAAGATCAAGTAAGATCACATAGACAATGATTCAAACCTAATCAAACTATAGAATATCAATCAAATTCAACAAGTTGCGTGCGCACCAAGTGAAATCAATTGATAATCATGAAATTAAGAACAAAGAGAAACGATATTAATCAAAGGATAGAAATCAATTACCAAAACCTCATGAGTTCATAAATCAAAGCTTCACCTTCAAACAAACCCCAAAGGGTTTAGTTCTCCATAAAAACTAAAATAAACTAGGTTAAAATTGAAAAGAGGCTCTCTAAAAGTATGCTATGATAACCTAAAACTCACGAACTAGGTCTATAAAAACTAAAAACAACCGAATAAAACTAGATACTAAAGATATAATTAAAAGATAGAATAAAGCAAAGGCGGCGCGCGGAACCCAGCCACCCGTGAGCGCGGGTCAGAACCCGTGGTCACGGGTCCATTCAGCTCTCGGCGCTCGCGGATATTGGTCTCCCCGCGGTCTCGGGTCTCAACCCGCGGTCGCGGGTCTTCTGACAGCTTAGTGGTGTCAACTTCGGAGGTGGTTTTCACCCACATAGAGTTGGAATTTGAACTTTCCGTCAAAACATGAATTGTAGCTCTTAGAGTTAGCTTTCCAATGATACCATCTTAAGCTTCATCCGATCACCGTAGCTCCCGAACGATGCTTCACAAGAAAGTGGCGTCAAAACAACTCCAAATCAACACTTTTCTTCAAAACTCTTGCAATTCTTCAAATCGTGTCTTCGGTCTTCATATTACATTTATGCTCAAAACTAACCTAAACACACTCAAATCATACCTAAAATACAAGAGTTAACCCATACTAAATAGAGCGTATCAGAGACCCTTAAGCTGTTTCCTTTGCGGGTAAAATCACCTTGTGCGGGACTGCCCATCCCGAGGTAAGATCAGTGCTATCCTATCCTCAAAGGACGAGGACGCCGAGCGAGGGGCGCTGCTGCTAGGGGCGATAGCACTTCGAGCTAAGGGAGGCGACGAGGGGAAGTCGCACTGGACAGGGGAGCAATCCAACGAAGACAATGCCAAGATCGAGGGAGAAGCGCCGTCACTCGAGGGACAGGGATGGAGGACGCTAAGACTTGGCGCGATACGGTTGCGCTCGAGATCAAGAGAGGAAGATCCAACATCCGAGGCACGGGGCCAGGACACGGCGTCTTCTGAGACCGAGGAACCAGAGGATCGAGAGAAGACCGGGCCAGAGGAATGCAAGGCACCGTCTCACGGGGAGACGCCTCAGCCAACCGAGGTGGTCAAGGTCTCTCAACACAAGCGGGGCACAAAAGACCGGTGCGGACGCGGCGAGGATGTTGCTAGATCCGGTGGGGAAGAATGACACAGACCGCGGTCCCGTGTCCAAGAGAACTCCCGGATCCATATGCCAAGACCATTCCAAGGGCCTTCTGGAGGATTCTAGAGGCATCGGGGACGGTTCCGGAGGCTTCGGGATTGATCCGGGGCATGGAGATATGGGGGAGGCCATAAAAATGGCTAGAAGGCAAGGCACGCCCCTTCTAGAGGATTCTAGAAGAGGCGCGCCCATTCCAGAGGCGTCTAGCCTCGGCGCGCCCAAGGGAGAAGGGCGTTGGCCATGCGCGCCCCTTGTGGAAGGTTCCAGAAGAGGCGTGCCCCTTCTGTGCAATGGTGCGGCACAGGCGCACCCGAGCGCGCCCCTCCAGTGCGCACCGGAAGGTTCTAGAATAGGCGCGAGCACTCTTGGGGAGCATTCTATGGGCGCGCCTCCTTGGGGACGGATCTGGACACTTCTAGGTTTGTGTGTCTCTAGAATTTTCCCATGTAAAGGGGGAGCCTCACCTATATAAAGGCTTCACCCCTCATTTGGCAAAGCATCAAGTCGCACTTAGCATTTCCTAGGCAACCAAAGCATTAGGCACTTAAAGCACACTTGTAAAGCTCTCTTGTACAAAGCTTTCCTTGTATAATAAAAAGTCCATTCCCACAAAACCAACCACCATCCTTCTCTTGAGCATTCGGGTCAAGGCCTGACTCAGCCATTCGAAGGGGTTCAACTTAGCTAAGGGCCGCACAGGTTCGAGAAGAGTCTCAGCCCGTGTCATACAAATGTGCTACTGGGCCTTTTCCTTGAACGTATATATTCCATACATGTATATAATCTAAAGCAAAGTGAAAATAAGGCTTACTTGCTATTAAAAGATGACGATCAACCGCGATCGTCGGAGCCGAGTCGATCCTTCACTATAACCGATCAACACCAAGACACACTAATGACAAGTTCGAGCCTACCATTAAATAATCATGCAAATTAGTAGATGATATGGAGGAAATAGCGTTGCATTATATTTGTAAATATTTCCAATGGAGGAGCCAAAGGATGTCATTAGTAAACACAAAAATGTACCTTGGGGAAATTGGTAGTTGAAGGCCTTCACAACGGGAGAAATAGCTATGAAAGAAATGGAGTACTGCTCTTGGGGAACTCGCAAGTTTGCTATATAGTGCCTTATAAAAGGGCATGGTTGATACTCCCAAAATATATGCCCCAAATGAAAGATATGATTTTCCAAAAAAAATAAGCCCACATGCAAATATTACCCATAATCCACATCCGGATTTTTACCACAAATATATTGCTAAGTGGTCTTCAAATATTGCCCATGATCAATATCCGGATTTTCTTAGCAAAAACAGAGAGAGGCATATATTTGTAGCTAATCCCTTAACATAGATTTGGCAAATATTTGAGCCTAATCAGTACTCGGATTTCCGTTAACACCTAATTCATACATGTACATATTAGGTGCAAATTAAAACATCAAATTTCCAATACAAGCATGCAAACTTACATGCATGTACATAATCACGTTCAAATGTTTTAAGTTTGTGCTATTTGGGCTTCATCTAATATTAAGGTTCTTAGAAACCATTAGAAAATCCAAGCCCATTGCACAATCGTACATGATACAATCCATGTACGTTTTTTTTATTTGCTAAGATTTAGGGTAGCCCAAGTACTACATGGACTAGCCTAGAGCACCCGTAAACGGGTGTGAACTGGTTTACTAACGAATTCTAAGAAAGAAGGGCAAACTGCCGCCCTTAACGTTCGAACCTGAGACCTCTTGCACATTGGCAAGAGGCTCAACCATTCCATGTACGTGAATATGCATTCAAAGAAACTATTCTAAAGGTTAAAATGGGTAGAACTATGTGTGATTTGATCCCTTCAAAAGGGTACGTAGGATGCTTGGCAAAAATCAAACGATTGCCGAGTTCAATCGCATGACCAAAATTAAACCAAAAATTATAGTGGAGGAATTAAACAACTATTTCTAGAAGGTGGGTCTAATCTTCTCCACACCATGCAAATGATAGCTGAACCAAGTTTAGGCAACCCTTCCTAGAAGGTGGGTTTAGGCTTGTTTCTCTGATGCATGGAAATCCAACCAGAAACTAAACCACTGAACTACGTAAGGCTTGATTCTCTTTAAAGAGATACGTAGGCAACCCGTTATAACCCGGGTGTAGCTCAAATCAAAAATTAAACTCAAAAGTCTTCAACGTGTCTATATTACTAGTAGAGTTGTAAAGATGTACAGTTAAGGGTCGAACTTAAAAAATCATATGAGATGTATTTGCACATTGTTGTTTTTCGTTAACAATTTTTGTCTAACATATTTTTGGCATGCCCAATGGGACCCTTTTCTTTCTTTGTAATTTGGTTAATAATGTAGATACTAATATTTTCTCTTTTTGGAAGAAAATGGCACCAAGAGCAATCGTCAAGTTTAACCAATTACCAGCCACGTTCCTTATCAAGGATGGATGTTTTGTTCACCAAAGGAACTTCAAGGTGGTGTTCAGT
Source organism: Fallopia convolvulus (assembly GCA_964016875.1). Taxonomy (NCBI): domain Eukaryota; kingdom Viridiplantae; phylum Streptophyta; class Magnoliopsida; order Caryophyllales; family Polygonaceae; genus Fallopia; species Fallopia convolvulus. The sequence continues at coordinate 25,337,222 of OZ024729.1, forward strand.
GTAGAGAGGGATGCAATCATCGCCGAAATTCCCCTCGAAAATCAATATGGACCTCTTCAACACTTGGAGGAGGGTGCCACTACCAAATGGGGGACCACGGCTCATGCTTCCTCATCCTGTGAACAAAATGAGGAGCGTATGAAGGGCGGGTTCGAAGGGAGACCAACCATCCATGTCATCAAGACTAACGGAGGGTCTTGTGGAGCGCCAACTCAAGATACCCCAACCAAAAATAAGGCTAAGCATTCTCGAAGAATGGATCAAAACGCCGAAACGAAAATCCACTCGCTAAGCTTGCCTCATCTCCAGCCTTGGAGTTAGCCAAGGCGACTTTAAGAGAAGTGGCCCATGACCTTATTTCACCAAGACCAATCGTCACTCCTCAGATTTTTGTCCCGCGACAAATCTTGATCGGGTTTGTACCGGTCAACCTCGATCAAGCAGAGCAAGTCAACATGACCTCTTACACCGAGAAAGGGAAACAAACAGCTGCGTCGAAAGCTTCAAAGGTGAAGATTGTAAAACCACCTCCACCTAAGAAGGATCAAAAGGCTATCGAGCTTTCTCAAGCCCCTCCAAAGGGTAAGGATTCTTCTGCGAGTGCTCTAATGCCTCAAATGGCCACCTCTCAATCTTACACCGGCTCCATTACAAGGTCAAGAGAAAAGCAAATGATGTATGCTAGAGTGGTTTCGCAACCATAAACTCCACCATCGCCTTCAGTACCTAAGAAGAATGGGGCAATTGAAGAATCCGTAGAATCTCCACTTTATGGAGATGATAGTTCGCCTTTCAAGGAGCATGACTTTCCATCCATGATTGGAGATAAGAGTCAAGAAAGTGTCACCAATAGAAATGAGGTGAACAATATGCTTGTAATGATGACTGGCGCTACTAGCATTAAGGAACAATTGCAAGAAATGCAAAAGAGGATGGATGAAAAAGATGCTGAAATTGCCGCCCTCTCAGCTCAAATTGCTATTCAAAACCAAGAGAGTAGACAAGAGCAAGTGAGAACAATGAGGAGGGAGGCCCAAGTGGTACTTCGGCTTTGAACGGTGCCTTAAACATGTCCCCTCAAGATATTAGGGATATGATTGCCCAAGGCATCAAAGAATTCCAAGTATCCCAAAACCCGCCAGTTATGGGCTACAAGAAACCGTATCCCACTCATTTTGATGTGGTGCCTTTTCCTCCAGGATATCAAAGGCCCAATTTTGACAAGTTTGATGGGATTCATGATTCGCCACATGAGCATCTTGCTCACTTTTACTCAGCATGTGGAGAAACGACTTTGAGTGACGCTTTGTTCATATGCCAATTTGTCCAATACTTGAAAGGATCAGCATTTACTTGGTATACTCAACTTCAACCAAGATCAAGTGAAACGTGGGACGAGTTGCAAAGGGCGTTTCTTGCCCAATTTGTAAGCACAAAAGCCAAGGTCTCTATCATGGACCTAGCGAACACTCACCAAAAGCCAAATGAGATCGCTAACGACTTCATTGCAAGATGGAGAAGTTTGAGGATACAATGCCCCGAGAAGCTTAGTGAGTTAGCTTGTGTATAAATGTGCACTAACAATCTACTTCCAGAGTTGGCGGTGCATATTGGTAGTACTGAACCATTGTCGTTTGATGCACTAGTATCAAAATCATCTAATGTTGAGCGTCAACTTGCTCGATGAAAAGAAACATCTACTTGACCATAGTTGAATGAAAGTCGAAAAGATGACAGGAAGCCGCAAAAGAAGAGCGAGTCCATGACGACGTTTGTCAAGACGAGTGGAAAATCCTCTAAGGAAGGTAACTCCAAAACCCAAGATAGGGGTAAAAATAAGGAGCCCACTAAAAGGCCTACCCTTCAAGAAATGAAGCAAAAGAAATATCCTTTCGATGATGATGATGTTCAAGGGATCTTTGATGAGCTCATGTCTGCTAAGGCTCTAACGCTTCTAGAACCAGAAAGACCCAACGAGGTAGGTCTGAAAGATGACCCAAAATATTGTCCATTCCATCGACTTCTAGGTCATACAATCGAGGATTGTTACGTCCTTAAAGATGTAATTGAACGTATGATCAATGAAGGAGAAATTAAGGTGGAAGGAGCAAAGTCAAAAGGGCCGTCTACTTCATCCAATGTGATCTCAATGGTGGAGATTGCTGAAGCAGTGCCCTCACCTATAAAGGATGATAAAGATGAAGTATTGGGGATATCTTCAGAAGTCCCTCAAAATGAAGGCATTCCTACTGTATCGCTTCCTGACATGGCCATACCCATAGAGTTTCGAGTAGATAATGATGTTCAAATTGTATGAGATTATGACATGTTCTGACATTGAAGATTTGTTATCAGAAGACGAGGGGGATGATGATAGTCTTTTTGAATGGCAAATGTCTACAAAACGGAGTAGTCCTCGACCAACAGTCGATCAAAGCTCTAAGCCTCCAGGTTTCAGAATGATTGGAAGGGAACCTAACAAGAAAAAGAGCAAAAAGGACAAAAAGAAAAAGAAGAAGAGTAGGAAAGAAAAGAAACTTCAAACAGATTCCGACGAAGAGTACGTGCAACCACAACGACTCCCTTTCACCTTGAAGGATTTCATTCCTAAAGACTTTTTGAAAGATGAGTCCTCAAATGATGATGACGATGAGGATCTGTTTTGGGGAGAGGAGGTTATGCAGTGTTGTATGGTCTCTAGCGTCGGCAAGGAAGCAGATCAAGAAGAGGTCGATGGAGTTTTCCTTCGTTCAGGTCGCCAACTACGTCCCCCACAAAAAAAAAAGAAAAAGGGAAGGAAAAAGATGGATCTCCAGTGGAGACAAATTCTGAAGAGCATGTCAAAAACCAAGCTTCTACAGCACAAAAAAAAAGGAGAAAGGTGACAAAGATGGGCTTAAAAAGGTCAATCTTCCTAAGGTTCCCTTGTCAAATCGAGATGCTCCTTATAAGGAGAAAGTTCGATATGATGTTGTTGGACACCTCAAGCGCATTCCAGCGCGTTTGAGTGTTTACGATGCCTTGCAAATGTCAAATGACCTTAGAAGGGCGCTTATCCAAGCCCTCATGGATCTCGAAGATTACAAACATCAAGTAGATCCAATGGAGGTCAATGATGTTTCATTGTCTTCACCCATGCAATGTGCTTCGTGTATGTCTGATATCACCTTCTCGGATGAGGACCTTCAATTAGGTGGTGAATACCATAATAGGCCGTTATATGTCACATGCACTATTGGAGATGCAAATGTCAATCGTATCCTTTTGGATTGTGGATCAACAGTAAACCTTCTCCCATTAAAGGCTTTGAAAGCAATAGGGTTAACGACATCTCATTTATCTCCCACATTGCTCACAATACAAGGATTTAACCAAGTGGGGCAAAACGCAATGGGAACCATCGCCTTGAAAGTAGTGATGGAAGATTTGTATAAAGACGCTCTTTTCCATGTCATGGACGCCAATACCTCCTACAATGCTTTGTTAGGACGACCTTGGCTTTATTCAAGCAAGTCCTTTGTTTCTACACTACATTAGTGTTTGAAATATACTGATGATGATGGAAACGAAAGAACCATTCGAGGAGATCAAAACCCTTTTTGTGGGGAAGATGTGAATTATGCCGATGCTAAGTTTTACAAATCGGTTAGCTTTTGCTTCTCGATGTCCGCGAAAGGAGGTGATGATGTTGAGAGTCTTAAAAAGAACGAGGTAACTTGTGAAAATGCTCAAACATCTGGTGTTTCTCTTGAGGAAATAAAGGAAGAGAAGATCGCACAACCTAAGATCCTGTTCAAATATACACCAAAAGATAAGAGAAAGGTTGGGCAAAAACCTATCACTTCCGTTGATAAGATTATGCACTCTCTGATGACTAGTTATACTTGTCCTCTCTGAAAGATCGATCAATCCTTGCCAAAAGACACTTTGGTTGTCCATAAAGTTTTTGGAGAAGAAGTAATTGAGAGCAAGAGAGTTGTATTATGGGGGGAAGCATCTAACCCTTCCAATCAACCTTCCTCATTACAAGAGAAACCTCAAGTTAAGTTGCAAAGGTTGAAACCCTCCTCTAGGGATAAAATTCAATGAAAAAATTCAAACAAGCATGTTCGTGACAACATGCAAGTTTCGCTAGAAGGTGAACTTTTGACAGCAAGTGTTATAGAGCCCATGACATTGACGCCAATGGAGCAAGAGATGTTCTCCAAGGAAGAAGCAACCGTTCCTCGAGTGTTGGTTTTTCAAAGACTCGATACAACATCAAAAAATGAAGCATGTCGTCCATCTGTGTTCCAAAGGCTTGAAAGAGTAAAAAAACTAAAGGTCAAGAAGGTCCGTGTAAAAGTGCCAAGAAGGGGAAGGTCAACAAGAGGAGGCCTACTCATCTCTCCCAAATCAAAGAAGTAAATGTTTTAACCTTCTCTAGTGTGGAAAGTTCTTCTCAAGAAATGAACCACGAGGAGGATTCATCGGATTTCATCAACACAATTCAACCTGCTCCATTGGAATTGGAAGATGGTGGTCAACCTACAGTAGATGATCTTCAAGAGATCAATCTTGGTACTCTTGATGAACCTAAACCAGTTTTTGTGACTGCATCACTTACAAATGAGGAGATGGTGATATATGAGAAACTCCTTCACGAATATAAGGATGTGTTTGCTTGGGGATACCAAGATATGCCTGGTTTAGACCGACAAATAGCCGTTCATAAATTGGATATCATTGAGGAAAAGAAGCCAATTAAGCAAGCTCAACGACGATTCCGCCCTGAACTAATGGTCCAAATCAAGAGCAAAGTCAACAAGCTTATAGAAGCAGGCTTCATTCAGGAGGTTCAATACCCCATATGGTTGGCCAACATTGTTCTTGTTAGGAAGAAAAATGGAAAACTTAGGATCTGTGTGGACTTTAGGGATTTGAATGAAGCATGCCCTAAAGATGAATTCCCACTTCCAATCACTGAGTTGTTGGTTGATGCCACGACCAGATTCAAGGCTTTGTCTTTTATGGATGGGTGTTCTGGCTATTACCAAATTAAAATGGATCCGAAAGATGAAGAGTACACAGCTTTTCGAACACCTTTGGGCACTTTTTGCTATACGGTGATGCCTTTCGATTTGAAGAATGCTGGGGCAACATATCAAAGGGCTATGACAATCATTTTCCAAGACCTTCTTCACAACACTATTGAGTGTTATGTGGATGACCTGGTGGTTAAAACTAAAGAAAGGGAAGATCATCCAAATGACCTTCAAAGAATTTTCGAGAGGTTGCGAGAGCATCAACTCAAAATGAATCCCCTTAAATGCGCATTTGGTGTCATGTCAGGAAAATCTCTTCGTTTCATTGTGCGATACCGAGGGATTGAAATTGATCCTGATAAAATCAAGGTTATCATGGAATTGCCTCCTCATAGAAATCTTCGTGAAAAAGGACACTCCATTCGACGCTTCGGGGTTTACAAGTCAAGCTTGCCTACATTCGACGCTTCATATCTAATTTAATAGGGAGGTGTCAACCATTTCTAAGGCTGATGAAAAAGGACACTCCATTCATTTGGGATCGAGCATGTCAAGATGCACTTGAAAGCATTAAGAAATATTTGACAAGTCCGCCGATTCTAATGACACCAGTGCAAGGGCGACCCCTTATCCTCTATACCGCATCTCTTGAGAGGTCTTTAGGGGCCATGCTGGCTCAAAATAATGATGAGGGAAAGGAGATTGCCTTATATTACATCAGTCGAACATTGGTGGGGGCATAACATAACTATTCCTCTATGGAAAAAGTTTTTTTGGCTTTGATCTTTGACATTCAAAAATTAAGACACTACCTTTTATCCAATCAAATAACATTAGTCTCAAAGGCTGATCCTCTAAGGTTCATCTTGTCAAAAATTGTGCTATTTGGGAGATTGGCTAAATGGGCCATGCTTCTACCCCCGTTTGACATCAAATTTGTCTCGTAAAAATCAGTAAAGGGGCAAGCCTTGGCTAACTTTCTAATGGCTCACCCCACACCTGACGATGAAGAGCTACCATATGATTTTCCTGATGAGGATGTCTTCACAATCGAGGAGAGACCATGGCAGTTATATTTTGATGGTTCAGCAAGAAAAGATGGTGCCGAAGTTGGAATTATATTCATTACTAATTCTGGTGGGTTGGTGCCATATTCTTTCTCTTTGTTAGAGAATTGTACAAATAATGTGGTTGAATATGAAGCCTTAATTATTGGCCTTGAAATCGCCTTAAGAAATGCATGTAGAGCCATTAAAGGTGTTTGGAGATTCTCAATTGATCATCTAATAAATTAATGGACAATATGAGGTGAGAAATTCAGGGTTGCTCCTGCTTCATCAAAGGGCGAAACATCTTTTAGGCCAATTTTATCAAGTTGAGATCGAACATGTGTCAATATCTAAAAATGCTAAGGCAGATGCCTTGGCTAAATTAGTTGCATCTCTCACGCTTCCTGATGAAAAGGAGATTCAAGTGACCATTGGAGAGCGCCACTTGCTTGCACCAGCCTTGGAATGCGTTGATCAAGTTGAGGAAGTTAGGGTGGTTTCGGTCTATGAAATTGATCAAAACATCGATTGGCGCCAACCTATCTTAGAGTACTTGAAGCATGGGATTTTACTTGATGACCCAAAAACAAAGGTAGATGTCAAAAGACGATCACCAATGTTCTCGTTACAAAATGATACCCTATATCAGAGAGCTTTTGATGGTGTGCTGCTTAGGTGTTTGTCCAAACAAGAAGATAAATGTATCCTAGTCGAAACTCATGCTGGGATTTGTGGAGCACATCAAGCTGGTCCTAAGTTGGCAGATCAAATCAAGCGGTTGGGCTACTATTGGCCAACCATGGTGAAAGATGCAATGAAGTTTGCAAAATCATGTCATGCTTGTCAGATTCATTCAGATTTTATTCACCAACCTCCACAGTTTCTTCATCCGACTACTTCGTCATGGCCATTTAATGCATGGGGCCTCGATGTAGTCGAACCCATTAACCCATCATCATCTCGTGGCCATCAATACATTTTAGCCGCAACATATTATTTCTCTAAATGGGCCGAAGTTTTGGCACTAAAGAAAGTAGGGGCAAAAGAAGTTGCAAACTTTATAAGGATCCAGTTGATTTATAGATACGGAGTTCCTTCAAAAATCATTCCAGATAATGCCCTTTACTTCAAAAATCAAATGTTGGTAAAGTTAGCTGAAAAGTTTGGATTCAAACACAGTTTCTCATCAAGTTATAATCCATCATCAAATGGTCAAGCTGAGACATTTAATAAAGTGATCACAAAGATTCTTAAAAAGATGGTGTCAAAATCAAAAACAGATTGGCATGATCATTTACCCGAGGCATTATGGGCATATCGTACTACTGTTCAAACATCAACTGGATGTACGCCCTATATTATGGTCCTCGGGTCTGAGGCTGTGCTACCGCTTGAGGTACAATTTCCTTCTCTAAGAGTCGATGTTCAACTGTCTAATCCACACGAAAATGCAAAAATTCGCTTGGCTGAGCTCGAAGCATTAGATGAGCATAGATTATCAGTCCAACAAAGACTTGAGGCGTACCAAGCACAAATTGCTGGTGCGTTTAATAAGCGAGTCAAGTTTCGTTCATTTCTGGTTGGTGATTTGGTTCTTACAATAAGGAGACCAATTGTCATTAATCGAAAGTCGCAAGGGAAATTTGAGCCGAAATGGGAAGGCCCATATGTTATCACTAAAGTCTTTACTAAGGGCGCATACGAGCTCTCAAATCTAGAAGGCGAAGTGGTTTATACTTGCGTGAATGGAAAGTTTGTTAAGAGGTTCTTTGCTTAGACCTTACGTCTGGATAGTTGAGTGTCGAGGAACTACTAGAGGCTTGATCCTTTGCAAAGGGGTAAATAGGCAGTCTAGCTAATTTAAATGCTAGATGTAGCCACAACACAAAACAAACAAAAAAGAGCTTGTTGGTCTCCAAGAACTACGTCAAGACTTGATCACAATAAGGGTACGTAGGAAATTCGATATCAAACTCAACTGAGTCTCGAATTCAGTCGCAAACCATAAAAAAAAATCATATGCGCAAATGATAGTCAAAATGATTGGGGCAACTCTTCCTAGAAGGTGGGTTCCAATTATCTCGGTGATGCGCACAAAAAGGTAAAATAGACATGCACATGATAGTTGGATTGAAATTTGAGCCACCCAACCTAGAAGGTGGGTTTGAATATCATCCTCTGATGCAAACTAAACAAAAATTGGTTCAAAAAATAACTACGAACGGCTTGATCCTTCATAAAGAAGGTACGTAGGCAGTCTGGTATACATACTAGGAGCAACCACAAATAATAAAAACATCACATCATCTCTTGCAAGAAAGTGCAAATACCATTTTTTTTTTGGTTAAGTAAATTTAAGGTGAGGGGATGGCGCCCCAGTCCAAGGACAGGGAAGACCCAAGGGCTCAGAGAGCTCTTACAAGGGGATTTACATTTGCCTCACCTCAAGGAGACTAGTGGGGAATCGAACCTACGACCTGTCAGACCCGATTCCTGTCTTGCTCCACTAGGCCAACCCCTTGAGGTTCAAAGTGCAAATACCATAAAGGAAAGGAAAAACAACATCCAAAAGTCAAAGTACTACAAAGACAAGAGAAGAAAATTCATTCAAATAACATAAGAAAGAATGAGAGACTATCAGTCATTAGATGCAAATGAAGTGAGAATGGCAGCCGTGGTTTGGAGGCGAATCCTCTTGGAACTCAATTCTTCAAGCTTGGTTTCAAGTGTGTGCTTTGCTGATTCCTTGAGTTGAAGCTTGCTCTCTATTTCAGATATCTCCTTCTCTAGGTCTTCCTTTTCCGCGATCAACTTCTCTTTCATGACGCGGAGTTTAACTTCTTCCTCCTTGATCTTTTCCTCCTGCTCTTTCAAGGCTAGAGATTTTTCATGCAACTGCGACAACATGGCCTTATCAGAATCTAAGGTTGTTTGGTCCGAAGAAACCTTATTGGTTTCACCCTCCAACTTAGTCACAAAGTCAACATCATAAAGAAATCCTTTGATCAGAGACGTGATCCAATATCCACCCCTATCACAAACTTTAGCAGTTTTGGCAATCATCTTCACTGCTTCAAAGTTTTCAAGGATTTTCGCTCGCTCCAATGGTTGAGTCGAAGAAGATTGCATCTCTAAGATATCCTTTATGATTACCTTTACCCCCTCTATGACAGTTAGCCGGAGAAAAACCGACATCGAGTCTGGAATCAAGCTTTGAAGATACTCTGGTATAAGCTCGCATGGTGGCAAATCTTTAGTATTCGAGGCCTTTTCTACCCCAAAGGGTGGCGCCTCTAACTTATCTGTGATGGGTTCCAAGATTAGGTAATGAGTATCATCCACCTTTTGTTTAGAGCTAGACCCGATTGAATGGTCTCGTTTATGATATCTCAATCTCTTAAAATGCATGTCTTCAGGATGAGATATATCCCTTGACGCCCTCTTGTTGGTTGGAACGTTAACAATTGTTCAAGCAGAAGACTCATTAGAGGACGGTGGAGAAAGCTCGAAAATCAATACAACTCCTTTCAAGTTGCTAATTACAGTCCTTAGATTGGTGATGATAAATCTATCTTCACGTAGGTGAACCTCTTCTTTGGCAAAACAGCTTGGACTTTATCTATGGACTGACGAAGGTAAGGAGGAGTTGTGATAACCCACCATGTACAATAGCTCTAGGTACATGTCCCATGGTATCTAGACCGAGGAATGAAACATAAGCCTCCAGTGTGCTTCCTAAACTTGCGGGCATAACAACGAGCAATCTCTTCCAAAGACCTTCGACTCCTCAAGGGGAAGCTGAACTTCAAAGCATTTGTTGGAACTGCTTGATCATACCCAAGATGGCGAGAAAATCTGTTTGGATAGTAGGGTTCCAAGATTAATTCTGACCCTACCGGGACCGGCAAGACACAGGAGCGTATACAGAGCAAATTTTCAAAATCAGCTTCTCAAGAATCCAATAGGTTGAGATGCTCTAAATCGGTTTCATCGCCAAATGGTACATGCCTATATTCGACGCTATTAGAATGTCGGAACATCAAGCGGGCATTGTGAAGATCGTAAAACTTGCCATTATTCCTGCATTGTATGCTAGTCGTGGATAGTCTTTTGAGACATCACTGTCTGGACGACAACTGTATGAGTCAGGAAAGTACTCAGCTATCCATCCAATGACAAAGTGGATCACAAAGCTCGTAGCGGCTCTCCCTGGGTGGTCGTGGATTTCCATCTTGTTCAATCCATGGTAAATATGCCCCAAAGTAGTAGGAGCCAATGAGATTTTGTGTCCTTCTGCCATATGGCTGGCCATCATAAATGTTTTTGGACGAACAGTGCGATCACTAAGTGGCAGTATGAATCGACACAAAAGAAGAGCGAAGAAACCACCCAACATCCCTTTGTTGCTCGCTTGAAGAGGTGGTGAGGAGGGAGGTGAGGCTTTGATCCTTGTATGAGTATACTTTTCAAGGCTGCTTTTCTTACGTCGGTGGTTGAAGAAGCTTTGGCCATAGGCACCAAACTTTAGTTCTCCTCTATAAAAGTAAGCCAACCATTGAGACCAAGAGATCTTCTCAGTTTTGTGATATTGGAAAAGTTCAACATGAATACGAAGGAACTCAGCCACAGTACCAGGGAATTTCTTCTTATCAGATAATAGACCGTTAGGTGGCAAAAACTCTTCATAAGGGCCACCCAATATTGGCAAACCTCCGATAACCTTAAAATCGATCAGGGAGATGCCTAATTCGCCAGCTCCATGATGAAGAGTATTAGACAAGGGTCCCCAAACCTCACATAATTCTCTCCATACATCCTTCTGATACATGTAAGGAAAGGAAGAAACAACAACAAGCCCATAAATGTCAGCCCGACAAAGAGTTCGCTCATGACGCTTTAGCATCTCATTGGTTCACTCAATCAAGCGAGGCATGAAGGTCGCCAAGCTATGAAAGGTGAATTCTATACCCCAATCTCGTGGAATGTGTAGCATTTTGTAAAGGGCAGGGTAAAACTCTTCAGTGACCCCAAATCTCCTGGCACATTTTCTGTCAGGGCATGTCTTTTCGAGAAAAACACCTCGAAATAATCTCCCATAGTCATTTCGACTTTGAATGCATCCTCTTTCATCTTCACGAGAAAACTTGATGATGCCTTCATTTGTCTCTTCCTTGTTGGTCCAAGTTACCTGGAGTTGATTCTTCTTAACCACATTCAAGTCTCTAAGAGATATGGATCTCTTATAAAGTGGGCCTTTCTTGATAATCTGACCATCAGTGCCCAAAGCATGTTCAACACGAGTTTCTCCGTTAACATACATCCTTGAAGTCTGTAAAAATGGAGGAGAAATGAGGTTAGCCCATAGTATACAAATGAACTTTGAACGCGTTCATTATAAATCAGACGTACCAAGTTCGGGGGCAACTGTGGAACGGAAAAAATATACATATGCTTTGGAAAAAAATGTGCGCTTAAAACAAAGAGGGCACATATATATACATGCTACGGAGAAAGGTTAACAAAAAAATGAAAATGAAATGAAAAATGGAAGAAGGATCATACGTACATGAATGAACTATCTTACAACTTACATTTATGAATGATTTCAATATGTAAGGATCATACGTACATGTTACTGGACTAATGTATGGTTATTGGGTTAGCCAATGTTTTAAAATCCCATACATGCTTTAGAATATAAAGCGTTGGTGGAGGGTTATCTTTCCCATCCTAGCCAATCTTTATGTGATAGAAGCAAAGGCTGTGTAACATGTAAAATTAAGTACCCTATAATTAACCTAATTAAATGTGTTAATTAAGGGGCATAAAAAAACGCCTTTGGCAATGCTTCTTGTCCACGGTTGATGCTTTGTATAAAGGGTAGAGTTTGGGTGTTCATCAGTGGAGAAGAACGGAAGAAGAATACTACATAGAAGTTGCAAGATACAAATTATAGAAGAATAGTGACCAAGTGATCGTGAACCAGTTGTGGAAATTGCTCAACAAGTTCTACGTGTTCTTCCAAGATCAAGTTTCATCAAGTGGTAAAACTCTCCTCTCCTTAAGTTTTTTATGTACTAATTACTTTTGTGTTGTATACTTGTTCAAAAATAGAATGAGACATACTCCAAAGGCACGTTCTTCGATCAAAATCGGTCGGTTCGATGCACCATCTAAGGCCTCTAATCGGATAGTTTCGATATCATCCCGAGAGCCTGTTTCATGACTACCCTCGAAGCCTACCGAAGATGATTAGAGGTCATTCGTGTGAGGAGAAACCTTCCGTTTCGAGCCTCATACGGATGATTGTCTACATCACGGTTACAACAAGGGCTCGTTCCAGCACCGAGACAAACCGCTTGGCACCGAGACGGACATTGCGACTGTTTTGGAAGACTATAGATAGCCCGAACGGAGGTGCTTAGAACGTGACCATCCGTTTTGAGGAGAAACATTCCGTTTCGAGCCTCTTACGGGTGATCGCGTTTACAGCACGCCTACAATGATGGGCCATGGTTAACCGGGCTGGATCGCATTGCACCTAGATGGATGCCGCATTTGGTTTGGGTGACTACGGATGGCCCGAAGTAGAGTGTTTCGCCAATCCGAAGTCAAAGTTGATGATGTTGGTGCCCAGGTCTCGTGACTTCTTTAGAAGATTCATGGGAAAAAATGGAACCTATGGTGTAATGAGTTCATGGGAGTGCAAAGCAAAGTGATAAAAAATTACCTATTGTTACAAAATAAAGGCAGTAGACATGTCCCCATATGATAAACTACAAGAAGAATCTCTTTCAAGAATAAAGCCACATTAAAAAGTACATATAGTCTTTACTAAATAGTACATATATGTGGGAGAGACCCATATTCAATAAAAGTATGCCAACTGAGGCCAATCAAGAAGTACGAATGTTCACATGGAAAAGAAAGGAGGCCAACTCACCATGAATTATGTATGGGCAACGTACAAGGAATAAGAAGTCTAACACTCCAGTTTGTGAAAAGAAAAAGAAGAGAACAAAAGTCAAGTCTTTACTTAAGCATGTCTAAATGGGTTGTTGTAAAAAGTAGAATAGATTGCTCATATATTCAATGCATGGCTATGTTGGGACGGTGTTGGGAACACTGGTTCCAAACATTCGAACAACGATACTTGTCTCCAGTTTTGATAATGACAAACGCCATATGGGAACTAACGTGTTACGTTCAATGTATTTTAAGGGAACACCAATTCTGACAAAGAATCTCCTAGAACGCAAAAGGAACACAAGAATATATGATAACAAGTTCCTATCAAAGGAACTCTGGAGAGAACAGTTTCCATCGCATGGGAACTCACATATGCAAACAAGACCGTTCAGCGCAAATCGCGGGATCCTTCTTGGACAGAACGAAGGCTCAGTTTGAGGAACAGACTGAAGCGAGCGATCCAACAGTCCGATTGACATTTAAGGTTGACCAAGTTCAAATCAAGTCACATGTGAAGATTGCAAACTTGGCGTACAAGACAAAGGGCATTTTGTACATCATAAAAGTGAAGATTGCAGCCCAAGTTCAAATGCGTATAAAGCCAAATGAATAGTGCTTGGAATAAGCACTTCTCCCAGAACAAATATCCACATACAAAGAGATAAGAGAGACAAGTGAAGAGAAGTCCCCGACGGCGAGTGTGCGATCTCGGCGACGGTGAATCCAAGTTCCCAGGAGTTAGGGAACTGTGAGTTCAAGGTGTAAGGTTCGATCTGTCTTATGTTTAGTTGAGTTGTTCGCTTAGGAACAAGGTCGAAAAGGCTTACTAGTATTACTAGAGTTAGGAAGAACTGCTAGGAACAGAGAAGTGTAAGTCTTGCATGTGTAACTAGGGAACAATCAATAAAATAAGTAGATCGTTCAAAATCCTCCAAGCGGAGGTAGAGGTTTACCCACACAAGTAGTTGGTTGTTATGGGGTTCCTCTATAAAGGAACTGTGTCTCTTACTTTCTGTTCTTACTTGCGAACTGTTTTTACTTCCCCTACCTTGGGAACAGCCTAACCACTAGTTCCCAAGGTCTTACTAACGCACGTTGATCCAACAATTGGTATCAGAGCAGGTTCGCTCTAGATTTTCTGTGTTAGTATCGGAGGTTACAGGATGTTCGAGGAACTCACTAAAGTTGGACATGGGAACACCAATCCTCCAAGGCTTATCACCGGAAGGTTCGAAACCTGGCAATGCAACATGAAGGATTGCATGCGAAGCCATGACTTTCAAGCATGGTGTGTCATCGAAGTAGGGAACTTCGAGGTAGACCCATCCATTCGCAATGACTTCACCAAATGGGGACAAAACGAATGGAAGTGCATGGAAGCAAACTTCAAGGACAAACAGTACCTCAAGAATGCCATGTCGGTGCAAGATTGCGATAAGGTAGCAAATCTGGAAACGGCGAAGGAGATGTTGGAAGCCATCCAACAGATGCACATTGGGAACTCTGACCTCAGAGAGGACGTCCAAATGAATTCAAAAAGGGAGTTCTTTAACTTCCGAATGGAGATGGGAGAATCAGTCAACAAATACCAATCTCGCTTTGAAGCCCTATGCACCAAGCTCACAGGACTTGGGATTACAAAAGAAGAGATCACCGACAAGATGAAAGTCCAAAAACTCTTCAACGGCCTAACTAGTGAATGGGCTAACGAGAGGACCATCTTCAAAGAAAATCCTGAGAACAAGAATCTCATGTTTCACCAAGTCTTTCGGAAGCTGGTGGGACATGAGAAAAGAAAACAAGATGACAAGGACAAAGAAAGGGCACACAAGGGAATTGCCCTAAAATTGGAAAAGATGCTCAAATCCGTTCAGGAACAACACGAGGACTCTGAAGAAGAAGAAGATGAGGAACTTGTCCTTATTACAAAGGCCCTTCGATCCTTCTACAACAAAGGAAACTTCAAAAAGGGCTATGGGAACTCGCAAAGGGGCACTTCGCAAAGGACTGCCCACAAGGAACTGATGACAGAAAACAAGGAAAAAAGGCCTACATATCCACCTGGGGCGATGACGAGGATGAAGATCCCGAATCATGGGCACACCCAAAGATGTGCGCAATGGCCATAGGAGAAACCACTAGGGAACTACCAAGTGAGGTAACCACTGAAACTGTTCTTTAGTCCTTGTTTAACTATGAGAAACTTGAGTTATTGAAATTACTCTCTAGTCTTGTTAAGGATAACATAAAATTGCAAAAGAAGCTAGATGAATCGGAACACACAAATGGTGAGTTAGTTGGCCTTGAATCCTGTTCTAATTGTGTGAAACATATTGATAAGCTTCAGTCTTTCCTGTCCCACATAGTAACCCTTGAAGATGAGATTAAGACCCTAGATAGTGACAAAGTTGAGTTCCTATAAAAACTGAGCAAGGGAAATGCGAGTAGTGAAGCCTCGAGTTCCCAAACCAAGTTTGCCCCAACCAAACACGGGATTGGGTATAAGTCTGAGTGCCCAAAGAATGGGAAGTCTCCTCTAAACGAACAGGAGATAAATGAGTGTAGGGCCCTAGAACTCCAATGTGAAAAACAAAAGAATGCCCATCTAGAAGAAAAAATACGTGTCCTGGAGAGTGGGGTAAGTGGAGAGAAAGACTACTACACTGGGAACACTGGGCATAAACTCTATGTCCAAATAGCTAAGGGAAACGGGTCTAAGGTCTACAATAAAGAAACCATGGATAGGAATAGGATACAAAGACCTCATCCTATGTACTACCTAGGAGAATACTACAAAACCTGCTGGAATTGTGGTGCTCATGGGCACTACAAGGAAAGTTGTCCCAAAAGGAAAGCTCAAGCTTAGAGGAATCACAATTATTGGAACAAGCAAAATTAAAAGGCCAACAAACCTGCTACTAGAGGTCCCACTCGTGGGAACCAACATAGGAACTTCACCTATGACTCTAGGAACTCTCGTGATATCAATATTGCTGATTATGCTATGTTTGAAACCATCTTTCCTTGTAAGGGACCAGGCAAGAGTCATCTTCCCTGGGTCAACAAAAACTAACTGTCCTTGTAGGTGGCAGTTAGGGGGAACAACACTTGGGTCATTGATAGTGGTTGTTCAAATCATATGACTGGGAACAAAGACAATCTCACCTCACTCCACACTAAAGCCGAAGGAAGTCATGTGTCCTTTGTCAACAAAAATAAAGGGGAAATCATAGGAACAGGGGAAGTATTACTCAACAAGTCAATCAAGATCAATAATGTCAACTTGGTAAAGGATCTGGGATACAACCTCTTAAGTGTGTCTCAGATATGTGATCAAGGGAACAACGTTGTCACCTTCGACTCAGAGGAGTGCTTGGTCATCAACAAGAAAACCACGAAATCATTCTACGAAGAAGGAGGTCCAACAATGTCTATGTGGTGGACACGGACTTTGAACCACCAAGGAAATTGTGCCTCGCAAGCTCCCATGATGACACGGAACTCTAGCACAAAAGGCTAGGTCACGCAAGCATAAATCAAATCCTGAAGCTATACGTACAGGACCTGGTCATTGGTCTTCCATGAATCAATATTGAGGGAGCTAAGATGTGTGAAGCATGTGTTCGTGGCAAGCAAACCAGGAGTTCCTTTAAGCCAAAGAAGGTGGTTAGCACAACAAGGCTCTTGGAACTAATTCACATGGATCTCTGTGGTCCCATGCAAACGGCCAACTACGGTGGTAAAAGCTACATGTATGTGTTAATTGATGATTTTTCAAGATTTACATGGGTTATTTTCTTGAGATCCAAATCAGATGCATTCAAGGAGTTTGAGCCCTTCATCAAGAGAATGGAAGTTAGCATGGGATTGAAGCTCAAGTCCCTCAGATTTGATCATGGAACTGAGTTCAAGAACTCTAAGTTCCTAAAATTCTGTGACAACAATGGTGTATCCCACAACTTCTCGGCCCCACGCACTCCTCAGCAAAATGGGGTTGTGGAAAGAAAGAACAGAACTCTGAAAGACATGGCTCGCACCGTTATGCTTGAGAGTGGAGTTCCCGAAAAATTCTGGGCCGAGGCAATCTCCACAACTACATACATTCTAAACCAAGCCATGATTCGTCCCATGATCAAGAAGACCTCTTATTAGTTGATCAAGGGAAGAAAGCCCAATATTTCTCATCTCAGAACTTTTGGCTGGAAATGCTTCGTCCTCAACAATGGGAAAGACAACCTTGGGAAGTTCAATCCAAGGAGTGACGAAGGGATCTTCCTGGGATACTCCTCTCAAAGCAAGGCGTACAGAGTCTACAACAAAAGGACCAAGAAGACGAGGAAAGCATTCACGTCGTCTTCAACGAACAATCTGTAAAGATGGGAATAGAGTCCCAAGGAAAGGGAACTCTGTTCAAACTAGTCAGACAAGAAGAAGAAGACAACGATGATGAGCCAAGGAAGCGAGATGAAGACTATCCAAGTGGGAACAATGTCCCACCACCAGGCGACAACGAAGGAGCCCAACACCAAACTGATCAAGACTTCTTCGAAGTTCCCTCTACAACAGAGGAACCTCAAGATGCCTCTCAATCTAACACACTTGCTCCTCAAAATAAAACAATGTCAGAGTCTAGTGTCCAGGGGGAACAACGAGAGAACAATGAAGGAAATCCTGAAGAGACACTCAATGAAGAGGTTGAGAACAACTGTTCCCATGAAGAAGAAATTCATGTTAAAGACAAAGAAGAAACAAGGGAACAGCTTGACACACATTCAAACCAGGAACTACCACCAAAGGAAGGATCACCCCATCGACAACATCATTGACAAAGGCATGCAGACCCGTTCGTCTCTCAACAACTTTTGTGCCTTCAACGCTTTCGTCTCACTAGTGGAACCCAAGAGCATCAAGGAAGCTCTAAAGGATCTAGACTGGATTCAAGCCATGTAAGAGGAACTCCACCAATTCGAGAGAAACAAAGTGTGGAAATTGGTTCCTAGGCCCAAGAACAAGAACATCATAGGAACTCGATGGGTCTTTAGTAACAAGCTTGATGACACTGGGGCAATGGCTAGGAACAAGGCCTGTCTAGTTGCCCAAGGATATAGGCAAGAAGAGGGAATCGACTATGATGAGACCTTTGCACCGGTTGCAAGGATTAAAGCCATTCGACTCCTCATAGCCTACGCCGCCCACAAAGGCTTCAAGTTGTATCAAATGGACGTCAAGACAGCGTTCCTAAATGGGCACCTCAAGGAAGAAGTCTATGTGGCATGACCACCTGGTTTCGAAGATGAGCACTTCCCAGACCATGTTTACTTCTTGGAGAGGGCCTTGTATGGTCTCAAGCAAGCTCCCAGAGCGAGGTACGACAAGTTTGCCCAATTTCTCTTGTCTCATGGATACCTTCGTGGTTCCATAGACAAAACCCTTTTTATTAAGAAAGAATCAAAAGATATTCTGATTGTCCAAGTGTATGTTGATGATATTGTGTTTGGTGTTACTAATGAGCTTCTTGTTGAAAAGTTTAAGAATTTGATGAGTAGCGAGTTTGAGATGAGTCTCATAGGGGAACTCACATTCTTCTTGGGACTTCAAATATCTCAAACCAAGGAGGGAACAAGGATCCACCAACAAAAGTACATTAGAGAGATGCTAGTGAAGTATGGGATGGACCACTCCAGGCTCATCGACACTCCCATCTCACCAAACTCAAGACTCAACACAGATGAAACATGTATAAGTGTGGATCAAAGGAACTTTCGATGTATGATTAGGTCTCTTCTCTACTTGATAGCTAGTTGATCCGACATCATGTTTTCAGTGTGCCTATGTGCGCGTTTTCAAGCTAACCCTAAGGAATCACACCTGAAAGAGGTGAAGAGAATTTTTAGGTACCTCAAAGGGAATGATAACTTGTGCCTTTCGTATCGAAGGAACAGTTCCCTTGAGCTTATTGCATACTCAGATGCAGATTTCACTGGGCACTTGGTTGATCGAAAGAGCACCTCTAGAATGGCCCTGTTCCTAGGGTCATGCCTAGTTTCATGGGGATCAAAGAAGCAAAACTCTATGGCACTCTCCACACAAAAGCAGAATACGTGGCTGCCGCCTCGTGCTGTTCCCAGGTTCTATGGCTCAAGTATCAACTTCAGGATTACGGCATGTCTTTTGGCCTAGTTACCATAAGATGTGATAACACAAGTGCCATTAACATTTCTAAGAATCTTGTGCATCATTCTCGTACTAAGCATATAGACATTAGGTATCATTTCCTACGTGATAATGTGGAGCATGGGAACATCTCTATGGAACACTGTACAACTGAAGAGCAAATTGCTCACTAAAGCTTTAGACAGACGTCCCTACCAGCGTCTTCGGATGCTTCTAGGGATGATAACTCTAAACTGAACAAGTCCCTATTTGTTATTCCCTCAATGCTTGGCTATTTTATCTTGAAATGCATGATAGGGAACACTAGGAATAATCACTTTCATTTTGCCATATTACTAGTCTAGAGCTTTTGATGTACCAGTTGGAACTTTATTTCTTTTGGCCCAAAATGATCAACCAGAGTTCCCTTAACCCTCATTACAAGCCACTATGACAGTTGATCATAAAACCAACCCTTAGCTGAGAACCAGACAAA
This sequence comes from Fallopia convolvulus, assembly GCA_964016875.1. Lineage (NCBI taxonomy): Eukaryota > Viridiplantae > Streptophyta > Magnoliopsida > Caryophyllales > Polygonaceae > Fallopia > Fallopia convolvulus. The sequence continues at coordinate 25,356,913 of OZ024729.1, forward strand.
CGCTTCTCATGAGCCCAACTATTTGTCCCATTATCGAGTTGTAATTGTCTGGTTCCTCTTTTTTCCCTCGCCTCACAAAAGATTTTGAGTGTGAGTTCTCTTGAGAACTCCACTCAAACCTAACCTTTCAAAGACCATGGGAACTGGCTTGCAAAATGCTCATGACCAAAGAACAATCGTACTTTTGGAAAGTTGGAACGTCACTCGGGAAGTGGGAAAATGTGTCAGATTTCGAAGCGTCAAGGGCCAAGTATTCGAAACGCTCGACGTGACCTCCCATGGGTGATGGCCGGATCGATGTAGGGGATGATGGTGCAAAGAGATCGCCACGAGAATCCAAGGAATTCCGACAACAAACACCACGCACTGACCCGTCTTCAACTGGCTGGATTTCCTTGTCCGAACTCGGAATTGAGTGATTCCAAAACGAGATGTTATATCTATGAGTCTAGTTGAAGTCCTCAAAATATGAGAGCCAGATGATGAGTGGATTGAAAGTTATGTTGATTTTACTGAGATGGTGCAGAAACCTCCGAGATGGATGATGGTTCGAAATGGAGAGAACAAGGGGATATGGATGCTTGATAACTTGGATATGACTCAACAAGCTCTCAAACAAACTAGGATGCCCGAGATTGTCGGATATTACTCACCAACAACTTGAACAATGAGAATTGAACGAACGAAAACAAGAATAAGAACTTGAATTGAAAGATGCAAGGAAAGTAAGCAACAAGGTATTTCGTCCAATCTCTAAGGGAGAAAGGAGGCCAAAAATGGGCCTTATAGCCCTAATGCCATGCCTCTCTCAACTCAGCCACCCTCACTTCTCTCTAATTACATAAAACACCCTTAAATTTCAAGAAATTCAACTAAAACCCTTAACAAAACATAATTCAAGTTTTAGCACTAGTCGAACCAATAGTCACAAGAACACTCCAACCTTCACCGTCATTAGCCATCGGAAACTTATGAGCCATGAGCTCCTCCTTGATTTTGTCTAGTATAGACTTAGCTAGGGCTTGCGTGATGCGCCCTAGATAGAGCATGGCTCCTTGTCTCGGCTTCTTAGCGCCTCGAACATCGCCTTTGGTTGCTTGTCCAAGTATTGGCTCCCCTTTATCGTGCAGATTGGGCTTGTCTTTAGGGATAGAATCTTCACTCAAATCATGGGGCCATGACTCGGAAGATGGAATCACATCCTCCTCCTCCCCTTCAAAAAGATTCGTCCTCGAATCTATCAAGCCTTGTGAGCTCAACAAAGAAGGTAGGGCTTCTAGCTCCTTTGGTGTGGCATTCTCCATGACAAAGACATCCTTCTTGGCCTCCACAAGAAAGGGAATGTAATCACCACTTGGAGTGACTAAAACAGCCTCGTCCTCCTCATGGAGCAAGAAGGGAAAACATGAAGGAATCATAGGAAATGGATCCATACATGGTGTCGCCAACGAGTTCATGGAGCTAGGAGTGATGGTAGGACTATGCTTGATTTTAGGAGACAATTCCACAACTTTCTCCTCTTCTTGTAATATGTGCATCAATTCTATTGGACACTTGATGGTAATGAGTTGTTCCAATCCATGGAAAGGAGTCTCTCTTTTTGGTTGTTCTGTGTCACTCATCACTCTTTGTTTGAACGAAGTCTCCTCCCCTTTACAAGGGATCGTCCTCGAACCTTGATCCTCTTCTCGTATCTCCTTGATCTTCACCACTGGAGGCAATTGTGGCCTCTCATCCAGCCCTAGGATTCGGCGCTCCAAGGCATCCATGCGTGTCTACATAGCTTCCACGGATTGTTGCAAGGATTGTTGAAAAGATTGTAACATGGCAGTCACCGAGTTGGATAACTCCTCATCGAACTTTTGTTTTTCTTTTTCATTACCTACACTTGTCATCTTAAAAAACACGGCAAAGATCAAGGTATAGAGTGCACTTGAATTAACCACCAAGACTAGCCCGAGATGAAAATCCGACAAGTTGCAAGTAGGAGATGACCAACAAAATGGAACAAGAAAAACTCAAAAACAACAACAAGAAAAGAAACAACCAAGCAAGACTAGCAATTCTCAGTGTCGTTCCCGTATCCAAGAGTCGAACCAATTCAACAAGCATGTAACGAACACAAAATCAAAGCTGGTTTTTGGTCTCAATTCCCACATTTTTTCCTCAACAAAAATCAGCAAAGGCTCTTTCAATTCATGCACTAAAGGAAGGCATTAAACAAGCAACAAAAGCAACCATTCAACTACCAATTAATGAAGGCCATTGGTGTTCTATTAGGGACATTTTTTGAGCAGCTTTTCAGCCATCGTTGAACATCAAACTCGGCCAAGAACTTCAACAATTCAAGGATTCAAAACACCACAACCCAAGACAACAATTCGGACAAGGCCGAACACAACAACATCAAAGCAGCCCTAAAGAGTTCGAACCCTAAACTTGCAACAAGTGAATTCAAGGTCGGAACAAGATTTAGATGGCGATACCTTCGCGTGGCTCTGATACCACTTGATGGCCGGATCGATGTAGGGGATGATGGTGCAAAGAGATCGCCACGAGAATCCAAGGAATTCCGACAACAAACACCACGATCTGACCCGTCTTCAACTGGCTGGATCTTCCTTGTCCGAACTCGGAATTGAGTGATTCCAAAACGAGAAGTTAGATCTATGAGTCGAGTTGAAGTCCTCAAAATATGAGAGCCAGATGATGAGTGGATTGAAAGTTATGTCGATTTTACTGAGATGGTGCAGAAACCTCCGAGATGGATGATGGTTCGAAATGGAGAGAACAAGGGGATATGGATGCTTGATAACTTGGATATGACTCACCAAGCTCTCAAACAAACTAGGATGCCCGAGATTGTCGGATATTACTCACCAACAACTTGAACAACGAGAATTGAACGAACGAAAACAAGAATAAGAACTTGAATTGAAAGATGCAAGGAAAGTAAGCAACAAGGTTTTTCGTCCAATCTCTAAGGGAGAAAGGAGGTAAGCAACAAGGTTTTTCATCCAATCTCTAAGGGAGAAAGGAGGCCAAAAATGGGCCTTATAACCCTAATGCCATGCCTCTCTCAACTCAGCCACCCTCACTTCTCTCTAATTACATAAAACAACCTTAAATTTCAAGAAATTCAACTAAAAACCCTTAACAAAACATAATTCAAGTTTTAGCACTAGTCGAACCAATAGTCACATGAACACTCCAACCTTCACCGTCATTAGCCATCAGAAACTTATGAGCCATGAGCTCCTCCTTGATTTTGTCTAGTATAGACTTAGCTAGGGCTCGCGTGATGCGCCCAAGATAGGGCATGGCTCCTTGTCTCGGCTTCTTAGCGCCTCGAACATCGCCTTTGGTTGCTTGTCCAAGTATTGGCTCCCCTTTATCGTGCAGATTGGGCTTGTCTTTAGGGATGGAATCTTCACTCAAATCATGGGGCCATGACTCGGTAGATGGAATCACATCAATGGGTTTAACGACATGTGTCACAAGCATGCTAAGGAAGCTGAAATGGCTCTTTGAGTTTATTGGTTGCCGGTTATCGAGGAAAATCGTCTTTCCCCTTCTACCCCTTTCCTCGTTTCTCATAAAACCCCTTCTTTGGCATTTTTGGGACCGTTTTCAACCTTCGTCCTCTGCAAACTCTCCTCTCTGAAACTCTCTTCCCTCCTAAATGGAGAAACCTTCCAAAACTCTTCTCTTCCCAATACTCAACCCTCTCTCATGGCACCCACTCACCCAGACCACCATATCCGTGAGTGGATCAACACAAACCCTAAATCCCTCTTCGCCCCTACCTCCACCAACCCCACACCGGATCCTCGCTTCTAGAATTCGAGGTTCTCGGGCAATCCTCCGCCTTTCCGGCGGCGCAAACCCTTGCGCTCCCAACCACAACCTCCACCTCTCAACTTCGTCGTTCCATCCTCCTCCTCATCCGGCATTGTCATACTCGACAATTTCGGTCCTGAACCCCCAAAATCCAAATCTAAAAAGAGAAAAGGCAAAAAATCCTCTTCTTCCGATCTTCCCAAGAAGAAGAAGAAAAAATCCCTTTTTGCCATGGATGAGGTCCTCAACCTCTCTCGTCCTTCTTCCTTCGCCACACCGCCGACACCACCACCCCCCACTCAACCCTCCTCTCTTCCTCCTCCTTCTGATTCTAGGAACACTCAATCCCAGGATCCTCGTTCTAACCCTAACCCCATCTCTTAGACCTCCAGTCCTAGAGATTCCTCTCCTCCCTCCTCTCTCCCTACCATCGATGGGACCCCTAATCCCATCGACCCACCTCCATCTACTCTAAACACCAAACTTCCCACACAACCCACCTCCCCCAAAGCCAAATCCCCATCTCCTCCTCTGATCCCCTCTCCCTCTACTCAAAAATCCCCTCCAACCTCCACCACACAAATCTCCTCCTCCCCCTCCCCGGCCACGCAACCAATCCACCTCGACTCGGACGTGGATTTGTTACCCATTGTTGAGGTTGCTCGCTAGAAGGCGAAGATGACGAGTCCCATCGTCATGGGCACAGCTGAGGAAAATGCTCGCCTCGACGCTCTAGAGGTTGAGCTTACGGACATCATCAACCAACCCCCTCCTCCGAGCGCCCAAGGGAAGAAGGCGCCTGCACAGACATAAAGGGAGAGGTTCAAGAAAAAGGGACCCCAGCCCAAGCTGATGGTGCTGGAACTAGTCAAGGTCATCGAGGAGAAGATGACGATGAGGACATGGGCCTGTCCTTAGATAAAGGAGGGAACTCAAATGGTGATGCTACCACCGAGGTTCTTGACGCCGATGGGCTTTCCAGGTAACAAGCCCAAGCGTTAGCTGAGGACCAACAAGACGACCGTCAAATGGTGGTGTCGGAGGGTGCTCCCATGGACAAGGAGCATCCCCTATTGCTCAAGTCTGCTCCTACTCCACCAAAGAAACGAAAGGCTGCTGCCTCCAAGGGGATCAAGAACAAGAAGGGGAAGGGAACAGAATCAAAGAGGTTTCCCATCACAGCGGACAAAAAGCTCATCGTGTCGGTGGTCCTCTCCCAGTCCCAACTAATGGACAAGGGGCTTGGTTATCTCTGGGCACTCATCAAGGCCCAGGAATGAGAACAGGTGTGTGACACCGCTGTAACCGTCGACCTTGAGCAGGTGCGCCTCTTCTACAACAACTTCGGCATTCATGACGAGACCACCAAAAGAACTCTCTCCCTCCAAGGCGACGACTACATCTTCACTGCCTCCTCCATTCGTCGCCACTTGAATGTCCCGGTCAAGGGGTTGGGTGTCTTTCCCCACAAGAATTGGGGTGACTTTAACAGATATGAGATTCTCTACAGCGTCTACGATGGTAGAGTTCCCACCCAAGGGACCCCAACACATAACCTGAGCCGTATCGCCAAGCTGGCTCATCAATTCATCATCACGGTTGTGATCCCTCGCCAGTAGAAGCGCCTTCAGCTCAACATCCAAGATGCAATTCTCCACTTTCACTTCCTCAACAAAATTCCCATCAATCTTCCCCTCATTGTGCTTGGGCACATGGATAAGTATCTGGCTTCTTCCTCCCATTCCCTGCCATACGCTGGCCTGGTCAAGAGGCTAATGGTCAAGGAAGGCCTTTATGACGACACCAAGGAGGAAGTAACCAATGGAATGGAACTGGACCTTTCTGTGGTCCAAATGATGCGTCACTCTGAGCAATCTGAGGATCAATGGACTCTGCCCTCTGGTGACGGCCCAAGTATTTGGAAAACTCAATTGCTAATGCACATGGCTGAAACTCTCGAGAATATGGCGGGAACTCTCCACAACATCCTGTCCGTCATGACTCAACTGCATGATCACATGCTTCCCAAGGCCCCATGATCTTTCCCTTTTATTTCCTTACCCTTATTTTCTCCACAATATGTAATGAGTTCCCATTGTACATCTTTTGCTTAAGTAATATAAATGGTTTTTAGTACGATTGCATGTTCCTCTCTTCCTTACAATGCTTTCTATTTTCGATGATGCCAAAAGGGGGAAGGACAAAATGTGTGAGATGAGTCGTGTTAAGAGTTATCACAGAATATGCTTTAGCTAAAGGGGAACTAATGCTTAAAATGCTAAGAACATAATGATTCATAGAAGTGGCTCTCTAGGATCACACTTAGGAACTCAGATGCATGTCATGCTTTTTCACACATTGAAATATTTGTTTATTTTGTAATGGGTTTGTCATCATCAAAAAGGGGAAAATTGTTGGGACGGTGTTGGGATCTCTGGTTCCAAATATCCGAACAACGTTACTTGTCTCCAGTTTTGATAATGACAAACGCCATATGGGAACTAACATGTTACATTCAAAGTATTTCAAGGGAACACCAGGTCTGACAAAGAATCTCCTAGAATGCAAAAGGAACACAAGAATATATGATAGCAGGTTCCTATCAAAGGAACTCTAGAGAGAATAGTTCCCATCGCATGGGAACTCACAAGTGCAAACAAGACCGTTCAACGCAAATCGCGGGATCCTATCTTGGACAGAACGAAGGCTCAGTCTGAGGAATAGACTGAAGCGAGCGATCCAACGGTCCGATGGACATTTAAAGTTGACCAAGTTCAAATCAAGTCACATGTGAAGATTTCAAACTTTGCGTACAAGACAAAAGCATTTTGGACATCAAAAAAGTGAAGATTGCAGCCCAAGTTCAAATGCGTATAAAGCCAAATGAATAGTGCTTGGAATAAGCACTTCTCCCAGAACAAATATCCACATACAAAGAGATAAGAGAGAAAAATGAAGAGAAGTCCCCGGCGGCGAGTGTGCGATCTCGGCGATGGTGAATCCAAGTTCCCAGGAGTTAGGGAACTGTGAGCTCAAGGTGTAAGGTTCGATCTGTCTTATGTTTAGTTGAGTTGTTCGCTTAGGAACAAGGTCGAAAAGGCTTACTAGTGTTACTATTGCTAGGTAGAACTTCTAGGAATAGAGAAGTGTAAGTCTTGCCTGTGTAACTAGGGAACAATAAAATAAGTAGATCGTTCAAAATCCTCCAAGCGGAGGTAGAGGTTTACCCACACAACTAGTTGGTTGTTGTGGGGTTCCTCGATAAAGGAATTGTGTCTCTTACTTTTTGTTCTTACTTGCGAACTGTTTTTACTTCCGCTTCCTTGGGAATAGCCTAACCACTAGTTCCCAACCTCTAACTAATGCACATCGATCCAACAGTCTACAATACCAATACAAGTAGTAGATGCAAACTCCGTTTGAAGCAGCACCAAGCAACAACTAGGGGAAAGTCCGAAACTACTGCTACAAATACAACAATTTATGGGCTTGAGATGGTTTAAAAAAGAGAGTTCGATCAATTGCAAAGGAAGTATATATATCATATGTATATGCATGAAGATTGAAATTGATGGACGTATACACATGTGCTATTGGGCCTTTTTCTTGAACGTATATATAAGTCATATATGTATATAATCTATAGCAAAGTGAAAAGAAGGCTTACTAGCTATTAAAAGATGATGATCAACCGCGATCGTCGGAGCCGAGTCGATCCTTCAATGTAAACCGATCAATACCAAGACACACTAATGACAAGTTCGAGCCTACCATTAAATAATCATGCAAATTAGTAGATGATATGGAGGAAATAGCGTTGCATTATATTTGTAAATATTTCCAATGGAGGAGCCAAAGGATGTCATTAGTAAACACAAAAATGTACCTTGGGGAAACTGGTAGTTGAAGGCCTTGACAACTGGAGAAATAACTATGAAAGAAATGGAGTAATGCTCTTGGGGAACTCGCAAGTTTGCTATATAGTGCCTTATAAAAGGGCATGGGTAAAAATCACAAAGATACTCCCAAAATATATGCCCCAAAATAAAAGATATCGTTTGCCAAAAAAATAAGCCCACAAATATTACCCACAATCCACATCCGGATTTTTACCAGAAATATATTGCTAAGTGGTCTTCAAATATTGCCCATGATCAATATCCGGATTTTCTTAGCAAAAACACAAAGAGAGGCATATATATGTAGCTAATCCCTTAACATAGATTTGGAAAATATTTGAGCCTAATTAATTGGTACTCGGATTTCCGTTAACACCTAATTCATACATGTACATATATTAGGTGCAAATTAAAACATCTATTGGCTGGCCCATATTTAATAGAAAATTTCCAATACAAGCATGCAAACTTACATGCATGTACGTAATTACGTTCAAATGTTTTAAGTTTGTGCAATTTGGGCTTCATCTAATATTAAGGTGCTTAGAACCCATTAGAAAATCCAAGCCCATTGCACAATCGTACATGATACAATCCATGTACGTGAATATGCATTCAAAGAAACTATTATAAAGGTTAAAAAAGGGTAGAACTACGTACATGTGATTTGATTCCTTTCAAAACGGTACGTAGGATGCTTGGCAAAAATCAAACGATTGCCGAGTTCAATCTCATGACCAAAAAAATTAAACCAAAAATTATAGTGGAGGAAACAACTCTTCCTAGAAGGTGAGTCTAATCTTTTCTCCACGCCGTGCAAATGATAGCAGAACCAAGTTTAGGCAACCCTTCCTAGAAGGTGGGTTTAGACTTGTTTCTCTAATGCATGGAAATCCAACCAGAAATTAAACCCTTGAACTACGTAAGGCTTGATTATCTTTAAAGAGATACGTAGACAACCCGTTATAACTCGGGTGGAGCTCAAATTAAAAATTAAATTCAAAAGTCTCCAACGTGTCTATCTTATTGTTAGAGTTGTAAAGATGTACAGTTAAGGGTCGAACTTAAAACATCATATGAGATGTGTTTGCACATTGTTGTTTTCCTTTAACAATTTTTGTCTAACAGAGATATATTGGTTCAAGTGTGGGGTAATATGGGTTGGGTATTTGAAAGTCTTGAAGTTTATCATGTAAAAGGAGTTTGGTTCTCTGAATGCACTTACAAAAGAAGTGGAAAGTAAAGAGGAATAAAGAAGAAAAAAATGAGCAGACATCGTTACCAGGGTCGGTACCGACCTTCCCACAGAGAAAAAAATAAAGATGAAAGATGGGAAAAACAAAAAGCTGAAAAGAAAAAGGCGTTGAATAGTGATAATGTGCATGAGCCAAAATTTCCTTGTTATTTTGAGCAAGATTAGTTGGGATATTAAAGGGGTTGAAAGAAGTTGAAGTTTGTTCTTTAAAGTTTGAGTGAGTTTGGTTATCTTTTGAGAGTTTTGGTGAAGTGAGTTTTTAGGAGTCTTGATTCTCGGATATTATTAGCACCACAAACCAAAATATTTCCATGCCTTATTGTTATTACCAAGCCCCATTACAACCCGGCCGAATCGAAGCTTCGATGAAGTTTTTCATTGAGCCTAAAAGTTCTCTTGATGATTTTTATGTGTTTTGACATCTCTGGTGGAGAGTTTGGTGATATAAGTACCAACGACTATGTTGATATTTGCATATTGGATTGAGTTGAGAGTTGTTATTCTATGCCTAAACACTTGAGAGTTGAGAGAAACACATTACCATTGTGAGGTTGGATTTCTAATTGCTTTTGCTTGAGGTTGCATATATGTGTGATAACATTAGATTCACTTGTCTATTTATTTCTACTTGTGCTTATGATGTTGCTTTTTGATAAGGGCATTGACTTGATATATGTGTTAATGGTTTTGATTGATGTCTTGTTGATTGCTTGAAGACAAGCAAGTCTAAGTATGGGGTATTTTGATATTCGCCTTTTTAGTCGTGTTTTTAGGTTGTGTTTTTGTGTCTTTGAGTCTTTTTCTTTAGTTTTTTGTTTTGTTTTGAGTCGTTTGTGTAGGTTTTCTCATTTACTTAAAGATATGGAGTCTACGTAAGCTTTGGTGGTGTTTTTATAGGTTTTGGAGCTATTTGAAGCACTTTTTGAAGAAAGGAAGAAAACACTTAAAGATAGCAATCAAGAGAGGTGAAGAATCAAGTTCAAGTTAAGAAAGAAGTAGAGAAACTCGTTACAAAGAGATAGGAAAAAGAATCGAGTCAAATCGAGGCGTAACGAACCCGCTACTAAAGTTTTACTCTCAGATGTTTGCGACCCTAAAGGGGGTCGATAACGACCCTGTGAGGGTCGATACTGAGGTGCACAGGTTCGGTAACGAGGCATCAGTAAGTGTCTACCGAGCCTGTAGGGGTCGGTACCGAGGCACTCCGTGTCGGTAGCGAAGACAGAGTCGGAGTTTTTAAATGATCTTTTATCCCTTTTCTTGTATGTTATTAGATAGTTTTAAGGGATATATCTTATTAGAAGATTTTTTTCCTTATAGATAGCTTTTAGATAGATTAGTTTCTCAATAAATACTCTTGTCTAGCCTTTCTTTTTTACATCCCACAATTAACCTAGTTTAGGGTAGAGAGAGAAGAGAGGAGGCGTGAGAGGGAGAGACGAGTGGAGATTGTGGAGGAACGCTTTATTTGGATTCAAGTTGTAAGCTTTCTCTTTTATTTAATTCAGTTGTTCTTAGTTATGATTAGTGAGTACTTTTCCTCTCTAAGGTTGGTGTTAAACATTCGTCAACTAAGGTTTAGGTATCCCAACAACAACAATCATGCATACAAACATTTAATGAAACATAAAGATCATGCCTTTATCACATAAAGTCGTCAACTAAGCAAGTAAATCAATCAACTTTCGTCCTATCAATAAACTTATTATCTATCTCTTCTACTTCAACTAGGATTGATCCATGATGAGGTATTTTCGTGGTCGTTTATACCTATCGAAGAATCCTTAGCTTAACCAACTCAGTAGAGAGGTAAGTAAGGGTCGATCCCACAGAGACTCTTGTATTTGTGCTATTACTTGTATGCCAAGTAACCAAAGGGGGGTTTAAGAATTATTATCTAAACTACTATGCAAGAATAAAAGTAAATATGAATGCAAGTATGATTTAAATATATGAAAGACAAGCATGTTCAACTAGTTAAATCCATCATGATATTGCTTTGTTGATCATTGATTCTCTTTATTCTCTTCTCACTTGAATAATCTATTGTGGATAGTGATCGTACTAAGGATTAAGATCCAAACTTCAGATTTAGTTGATAGAATTACCAGTCTAACAACCCTAATTATAAAACAACCTAGAAGACCTTCTAGATTCAATTAAATAACAACATGACGATTCAAGTTATCAATAGAAACAAACACTTAGAGCAACCAGACATCTAAGTGAGTTGTGAATTTATTCCCTTCTTCAACCAACTAGTCCAACCGGTACTAATTGATTAAAGTATACTCTTGATCAAATTAACTCCGACAGGTAATTAATCAGATTCAGTTATAACTAGAAATTCAATTAGGTAGCTAGTCTAACAAAACCCTAGTTTAGATTCAATTAAGCACAGGGAATAATTTCTATTCAAGTTTGTTGAGAATCAATCAAACCTCACAGCTATATACAAATCATGACTTCAATAACTAGCCAAACACAAAGAAATTTAGCAATGCATAATTAAAATAAAATCAAACTTACAAAGGTTTCAAAGTCTGCCTCAAGAGAGAAAAACCCTAGCCTCCAAAGTTTGACAAAAGTTATGACCCAAGTTATGAGAATAGAGAGAGAAAACTAAAAACAAGGTTTAAATACCCCACAAGATACCAAAGATAAAAATATCTCGAAATTACATTAAACTAGTCGGAAAAGACCTAATAAAGTCCAACCCGAAGCCCAAAACACGCGGCCCAACTCTCCCGCGGCAGAATGTGAGGCGCGGTCTCCTTCTTGGGTGGCGCGGCCGCGGTACATGCCTTCCTAGCCCGCGGTACTCTCGGTTCAACATTTCAAGCGACACTTCAGAGGCTGTTTTCACCCCCATTGAATTGGAATTTGGACTCAGAGTAAAAATATGCATTGTAGCTCTTCGAGTTAGCTTTCCAGTGATACCAAATTCAGCTTCATCCGAGCACTGTAGCTCCCAAACCAAGCATTGCAAGATAGAGGTGTCAAAATAAGAACTCCAATGCGTAGCCCAGATTTAAGCGTTTTTATCCCTCAAGCTCTTGGGTCTTGGTTCTTCCAATCTTCACTTGTACCACTCTAAGCTTCCTCAAAATCCACCATAGTCCACTAAGATCCATCCCGTCCACGCTTGTTTACCTAAAGATCTGCAAAACCGAACAAAACAAGCGCAACTATCCGAAAACACTAGATCCTAGAAACTAACCTAAAACTAACTAAAACTAAGTAAAAATTGTGCAAAACCAATACAAAACATGCATCTAAACTACACCTATATGCAAGCTATCAAATTCCCCCATGCTTAACCCTTGCTTGTCCTCAAGCAAGACATAAACCCAAATCACACCATAGAAATGCAATCATACATCCATCTCAAATCAAACAAGCATTTGACATATAATTAAAAACCCGACCAAGACTTCCTAACATGCATTATAACAAGCATAGAGCAAAAACCATTCATTCATTCTAGACCTCACCAAGGAAAATTGTGTTTGCACTCAACTCTCAAGTGTTTAAGGGTATGTGTTTCACTCAAAATCAACCATGAAGACTAGACTACCATAAGCTTGCATCAGAGTTCTAAATCTCCACCACTGGGGATCAAACACATAACAAAAATCATGAGGCCTTTTAAGGGATGTAATGGGGCCAAGGTAAAGAGAAATTTGGAAGGGATCATTTTTTGGCTTGTGGTGCTAACTCCGGGATAAAGAACTAATCCTAAACCAAAAATTCAACACTTTCTTCTCTTACATACTCCCAAACTTTCTCTTTTTTTTCAACTCCATACACTTTCAAGCACTTTGTTTCTTTTTGCATTTTTTTTTCTTTTTCTTGCCTCTTTCTTCAACTCTTTTCTTTCATACTAATGAAAACTACTTACAATTAAGCTCAACTTTTTCTTTCCTTTGCTTTTCAACAAACTTTTCATCTTCATTCTTTTTCATTTTACTTTGCAACTAAGAGCTGTATTTCCTCTTTTTCCACCTTTTCTTCCAACTCCCCCATACTTACATCAAACTCACACAAAACACAACCAACCTAAAGTCCTAAATCCCGGATGGGTCAAGCTTATTACGCTAGGGATCATTTTGTGGAGCTAATAAAACAGGCTTAAAGCTCAAAGAAATAGGGGTGTCAAAACATGGATCTTGTAAGGTAGGAAGGGAAATAATAGGCTATAAAGAAACATTGCCTCAATCATTTTAATGTCATGCATTCAATCATATAAAGCAGCCTTGAAAAAGAGTATTAACGCAAGTTCTTGAGCTAGATAATCATAAAAATAGTATTAACGCAAGTTCTAAAGCTAGATAATCATGGTGGTACACTCAAGAATGTAGAGAACAAATATAATCATTAAAGGCCAAAAATATCTCACAAGGCAAATTTTTGTCTAGAACTTCAGAATGAATCAAATACTCAAGCTAAATACATGCTCAGTCCTATAATCAAGGTAAATAATCAATGATCATGCTCATATCATATAAACTTCATCATATCATGCAAATCATGGGTTAGGACTCATACATAGCATAGAAACACAAGTGGAATCAAACAATGGGGAAATAAGAACCTAAATGCAATATTTTTGTATTTTTTTCAAATTTTTATGATTTTTTTTCATTTTTCAAGATTTTAATCAATGCATGCAAAAATTTAAATATGACCTAATCTAATGCAACTATATGCAATGCAAACAAGTAATTCCCTTCCCCAATGCTTAAAACATAATTTGTCCCCAAAGTATAGTAAAAAGTAAAGGAAAGAGAAAAACTCACAAAACTCTAGTGATCCGAGTATTGCGGCGGAAAATCCGACGGTGGTGATTCTTCGGGTTATCAATCTTCAGACCTGGGATATCTAAACACACACCAAAAACTACATAAAAAGCAAAAGATTATAACTGAAAATTTAAACATTGGGTTGCCTCCCAAGAAGCGCTTATTTAACATCATTAGCTTGACTCTTAGCATGATTTGACAAGATTAGACATTGTCAATGCCCTTAATAACCTGTCAAAGCCTTGTGCACATATCTCAGAGAAACATAAGTAACACGATGATAAATTAAAGATGCATAATATAACTTTCAAAACCGTTTTAACTTATCAAACATGTATGCCCAATTTTCATGAGATGGCATTTGCTCAAAAGAATTCAACACAAGTGGTGGCTTTAGAAAATACTTACAGTATGAATTAAAGCACTTGTCAGCAATACCACTTTTATCCAGGATGAACTACATATATTCTCCATCTTCCACCTTGTGTTGTCGACTTGGTTCCTCATCTTGAAACTCCATAAGCTCCTGATGTGAGAAGGTGGGGAAACTGAAGCATGGCATGTCAAGGCCTAACATAGGGCACACCATGACGGCGGGAGACTTAATAGATGTATCATGTTGTTTTTCTCCCTCATGGTTGTCCACTTCATCAGCAAAGAAGTCATCATGGTCAACAAAAGAGTCTTCTTCCAAAACCACAAAACCCTCTAACAATTGACTCCACATGGGTGAAGATGTCTCAGGCTCCCTAGGCTCTGTAATTATCTCTATGCCAGCACAGACTTCATTGGGCTCTGTGATGCTCTGCTCAACTTGCTTTATAGCTGTGAATTCGTATTGGGCATCAAATTCATCTTCATAACTCACATCAAGTGTAGTAGATTGCTTCTCAACTTGAATCTGAGTGTTTGACTCATGATCGTTTGACTCCAATGTGATTCCACCACTCCTTTCACACAACTCAAAAGGACATGAGATTATGGAATGAAAATATGAAGAACATGACTCACAGTTCTCCTTGATTAAAGCATCCGCCCCTTTCGAGAGATCCCTGATTATATCCTCAAGAGACTTATCAACCGGCTGGAGTGGTTGAGAAGATGACTCAACTAGAAAACTTTGATGGCTCATAAAACAAAAGAAATCCCAACATTCCTCAGGTCTCATAAATAAAAGCCTCTCATTGCTCATGTAGTCGGCCAACCCTCTTGTCTCAAAATTCATACCATGGATAACTCCCATGTTCACCTCTCATTCACTGTATCGTAATCCCCAAGCACCAAGTTCAAACACATGGTCTTGAAATCTTGAAAAATAGTCATGGAAGTGTTCATCCAACAACTGTCTACAATCGAACAAAGCCATAGATTAGTAGCACGGGTGTTATGAACCCTAAGATAGGTTCACAACACCAAAAATAGCACAGAAGTAAAAACACAAATAGCGACGAGTCCCCGGCAACGGCACCAAATTTGATGAGGTATTTCCGTGGTCGTTTATACCTATCAAAGAATCCTTAGCTTAACCAACTCAGTAGAGCAGTAAAGTAAGGGTCGATCACACAAAGACTCTTGTATTTGTGTTATTACTTGTATGCCAAGTAACCAAAGGGGGGTTTAAGAATGATTATCTAAACTACTATGCAAGAACAAAAGTAAATATGAATGCAAGTATGATTTAAATATATGAAAGACAAGCGTGTTCAACTAGTTAAATCCATCGTGATATTGCTTAATTGATCATTGATTCTCTTTATTCTCTTCTCACTTGAATAACCTATTGTGGATAGTGATCCTACTAAGGATTAAGATCCAAACTTCAGATTTAGTTGATAGAATTACCAGTCTAACAACCCTCATTATAAAACAACCTAAAAGACCTTCTAGATTCAATTAAATAACAACATGACGATTCAAGTTATCAATAGAAACAAACACTTAGAGCAACCAGACATCTAAGTGAGTTGTGAATTTATTCCCTTCTTCAACCAACTAGTCCAACCGGTACTAATTGATTAAAGTGTACTCTTGATCAAATTAACTCCGACAGGTAATTAATCAAATTCAGTTATAACTAGAAATTCAATTAGGTAGCTAATATAACAAAACCCTAGTTTAGATTCAATTAAGCACTGGGAATAATTTCTATTCAAGTTTGTTGAGAATCAATCAAACCTCACAACTATATACAAATCATGACTTCAATAACTAGCCAAATACAAAGAAATTTAGCAATGCATAATTAAAATAAAATCAAACTTACAAAGGTTTCAAAGTCTGCCTCAAGAGAGAAAAACCCTAGCCTCCAAAGTTTGACAAAAGTTATGACCCAAGTTATGAGAATAGAGAGAGAAAACTAAAAACAAGTTTTAAATACCCCACAAGATATCCAAAGATAAAAATATCCCGAAATTACATTAAACTAGTCGGAAAAGACCTAATAAAGTCTAACCCGAAGCCCAAAACACGCGGCCCAACTCTCCCGCGGCAGAATGTGAGGCGCAGTCTCCTTCTTGGGTGGCGCGGCCGCGGCACATGCCTTCCTAGCTCGCGGTGCTCTCGGTTCAACATTTCAGGCGACACTTCAGAGGCTGTTTTCACCCCCTTTGAGTTGGAATTTGGACTCAAAGTAAAAATATGAATTGTAGCTCTTCGAGTTAGCTTTCCAGTGATACCAAAGTCAGCTTCATCCGAGCATTGTAGCTCCCAAACCAAGCATTGCAAGATAGAGGTGTCAAAACAAGAACTCCAATGCATAGCCCGGATTTAAGCGTTTTTGTCCCTCAAGCTCTTGGGTCTTGGTTCTTCAAATCTTCACTTGTAACACTCTAAGCTTCCTAAAAATCCACCATAGTCCACTAAGATCCATCCCGTCCACGCTTGTTTACCTAAAGATCTGCAAAACCGAACAAAACAAGCGCAACTATCCGAAAACACTAGATCCTAGAAACTAACCTAAAACTAACTAAAACTAAGTAAAAATTATGCAAAACCAATACAAAACATGCATCTAAACTACACCTATATGCAAGCTATCAATCTACTTTCGCTTCAAAACCCTAAATTGACTATTCTTATTCAAGGTTTTTGCTTTCGCTTCCACTATGAATGACAAATTTCCTTTCAACTTTCGTTTCAAGGATTAAGGACAAGCACTACTACACAAATATCATTTTATCTTTGGATATAATATCACGGATGTTTTTTATCAGGGATAAAATATGGTAAGATACAATGAAAAAACATTTTTCTTTTCCTTTTAGGCCAAGAATAATCAAATATCCCGGATAATTTTTTGCAACCCCAGGGATGTTTGCTATTGTAGTATTAGAAGTGCAAACTCAAATATCCCTGATGGGATAAAAAGTGACACGCCAGGGATAAAAAAATATCCAAATATCCCGGATAGATGATATCAGGGATATTACGTTAAAAAATTTTAAAATAAAAAAGTCATAAGAAACAACGCTTGGAAGACTAAAACAGTAAAGCACTCAAACCCCAAAACCCCCGATAGAAAAACCTAGCTTCCAGGAGCGGCGAGAGAGACCTTCCAAAATCTCTCCTCTGGCTTCCCAGGATTGGCGGTCGGGGCAGTTCGGCGGTTAGCTATGCGACGATGCGGGTTGCGGCGGTCCAAATTCATTCAATTGATAAACAACCCTAGGAAGGAACAAGAGAGAGAATAAGAACACAACGGCGGACTTGGGATAAGGTATTCGAATTCTTCACCGCCGGTATATCTTCTCTACCTAAAGTCTACAACTTCGTCTGCAAAATTGATCGGCCTCCCCTGACATAAGTGATTCCCAGGAGCAGCGGTTTGACGGTCGAAGTTCATTCGACTGATAAACAAGTCTAGGAAGGAACCCGAGAGAGAATCAGGACGGAACGACGGAATCGGGAGAAAGAATTCTTCACCTCCGGTATATCTTCTCTGCCTCATCAAAGTCTCCACAATTGTCTCCAAAATTGATCGGTTTGTTGAACTTCTTGTTTTGATGCTGGTTTGGAATTGGTAGTTTTGATATTTGGATTGATAGTGGTTGCATCTTTGTTGTAGGGAAATTGTTTGAAATTTTTGTTGTATGTTTGTTTCTAGTGGCTTCTTTTGCAGGTCTTTTGGATCCAAAGTTCCACCATAACCTTTTCTCCTTCTTTTTGTTTTTGCTGATACCAAATGTTGGTTGTATGTCTGTTTTAGTTGTTGTATAGTGTATGATCACCTATCAACTGTAGTTGCTCTATAGTTTTAGACTATTAACTTTTTTTGAAAAGTAGGCTATTAACTTTTCATTTGTCTCTTACTATTGCAATTTCTAATATGCATTTATTTGAGTTTGGTGAGCTGAAAACACTTGCTTTCATACAAGAATTCTTCTTTAGTAACCACCGGTGTTGAATTGCTTGTTTCATGCTCCGTTCATTGTGCAAGACAATTCATGAATTCCTCATTTGATTTTTATGCTGGAGATAGATGCATATTACTTGTTCATTGTCATATATTCTAAGATTGAAAGATTTCTGCAATGCCTTTGTTAGGATGTTCCATGGCCCAGGCGGGCCCTACGAGTTGTTCGCTGGGAAGGACGCAAGCAGAGCGCTAGCAAAGATGTCGTTCGAAGAGCAGGATCTGACGAGAGACATCTCAAGGCTTGGTCCATTTGAGCTGGACGTGTTGCAGGATTGGGAGTACAAGTTCATGAGCTAATACGTCAAGGTCTCCACAATTGTCTCTAAAATTGATTGGCATATCTTGCTGATCTCAAGTTATCAACCTTGATCTTCTGTTAAAATGCTAGGTTAGGGTTATATATTTCACTGTATATTTTGTTTGATCGATTGCTTTTCCTATTGCAGTGATTTTATTGGGACTTTGCTAGTTTGGTGAGGAGTAAGATTCATTTCGAAAGAGTGAGTTAGCTTCTACTGTACTTTATATAAAGGTTTATGTAAATATAGGTTTTTGTAGAGATTGAATTGCTTTATATAACCTCTTATGAAGTATGTACTGGTTTGATGTTGCTTCATATAACCTCATGTATTAGTTCCATTGTAACAACTATTAACATACTTGTTAGAAGATTTCTTCCATATTATGGTGACTTTGTTGAGTTAAAGCATTCTTATAATGTTATGTGTGACATTTGGTAAATAATGGCTTCTCTCTTGCGCTAGGGATTACAGTAAAGTGCTTTGCATGTAATATTGACTGACATGTAATTCAACACTTTTCCATTTTAAGGTGTCTAAAATTGTGTGTATAAAAACTATGCATCCTGCTATTTGTCTAAATTCTCCACTTGAACTATGTAGCAACCAAGGCCAATTGCATGCTCAACTTGCAAATCCAATGAGAATGTGGAGTGCAAATGGTGCAGCGGTACTTGCAAATCCAATGAGAATGTACTTTGGTGAAAGGTTTATAAAGTCAATGGCCCCGAAGGCAATGTTGTCATGTATAAACTTGCTCAGAGAGCTTTAGATGAGCTTGTTAGCCAGCAAATCAAGGAGTATATATTGCAGGTACTTTTATTCTTATAGCATTCATAAACATTCCTTCATATCTTTCCTAACACTATAATTATTAATAGCTTATTTGTTTTTTTCCCTTCAGACCCTTCTCATTTCTATATTTTCTTTACTCTTCCCAAGTTTTTTCTAGGCAATTTGTTTCAAATATTTATTTACTATTATTGATTGAATCACCTATTGAGTGTCAAAGTAGGAGTGCGAATGTAAAAAAAACAAGCTAGTTAAATATTTCCCCACTAGTGATTCATGCAGCTGCTCTCTGAATTGTTTCGAATCTTTATCGCTTGCTTATCCTTGTTCAAAAAAGAAATAACACTAAATCTGAACCTTGACTCTATTTGTATAGGGAAACATGATTCTTTCAATTATTGGAGCAAGTATTGCAAGTCTTTTTGTCTCTTGGATTATGCAATCTAACTAGTTATTTGTTTGTATTTGGGAAAAAAATGATAGTTGGTCAACAAGGATGTTGAACCTATGGATGGTGATTAGGTTTGATAGCCTTTATCACTGGTTAAACTGAAGGTACGACTTATCCTCCTAGATGACAAGCCTATAAGCTTTTTAAATGTTGTTCTTTTCTATCTAATACTCCTTTCCAATAGTTTTTTTTCACTTAATGCAATTTTACATTATTCAGAATTGGAGGAACAGAGGAGCTGATCGGTTGCTATGCAAAGGCATGTGAAAGGTATAGTTTCTAGTGTCTATTTTGATCTAGGACTTTTTTATTAAGTATGACCATGTAATTTGAATATGGAATACTCAGTCTAGAAAAATGAGATATGTGCTTTGTTGCAACAAACATTTGTATTCTAGGGTTAGTAAGTTGCAACATTTGTATTCTCTTGGTTAGTCATTGTTAGATTGTAACGATTGTTCATTAAGATTGTGATGTATATCTTGAGATTTGGTGTATTTTTGTACATAAAAAGAATAAAATGTAGTATTTTTTTTTGCTAATTGTACAAAATGAATGCTATATTTAAAAAAAAACTCTAATATCCCGGGTATAAAAATTCACGCCCGAGATATTAGAGCAGTTTTTTTTATAAGAGGAAACGACTCTAATATCCCTGGCATGTTCACAAATATTAGGGATAATATGTTGGTTCTTTCATTGGAGGAAGTAGGGCTAATATCCCTGGCATATATCAGGGATATTAGGTCTATTATACCCTCAACATTTATCCCTGGCTTGTTTTAGCCTATATCAGGGATGTATTTTAAAAAACGCCAGGGATAAAAGGCTATTTGTGTAGTAGTGAAGAGAATAGAATAATGCAATAAAGACAATCAAATCATAATCACAAACAAGCATGTACAACCATTGTTGGGTTTAACCCCAACCTTAGAGAGAAAACTACTCACTAATCATAACTAAGGACAATTGAATTAAATAAAAGAGAAAGCTTACAACTTGAATCCAAATAAAGCGTTCCTCCACAATTTCCACTCGTCTCTCCCTCTCATGCCTCCTCTCTTCTCTCTCTACCCTAAACTAGGTTAATTGTGGGATGTAAAAAAGAAAGGCTAGACAAGAGTATTTATAGAGAAACTAATCTATCTAAAAGCTATCTATAAGGAAAAAAATCTTCTAATAAGATATATCCCTTTAAACTATCTAATAACATAAAAGAAAAGGGATAAAAGATCATTTAAAAACTTCGACTCTGTCTTCGCTACCGACACGGAGTGCCTCGGTACCAACCCTTACAGGCTCGGTAGACACTTATTGATGCCTCGTTACCGAACTTGTGCACCTCGGTATCGACCCTCACAGGGTTGTTATCGACCCCCTTCAGGGTCGCAAACAGCTGAGGGTAAAACTTCAATAGCGGGTTCGTTACACCTCGGTTTGACTCGATTCTTTTTCCTATGTCTTTGTAACGAGTTTCTCTACTTCTGTCTTAACTTGAACTTGATTCTTCACATCTCTTGAGTGCTATCTTTAAGTGTTTTTCTCCTTTCTTCAAAAAGTGCTTCAAATAGCTCCAAAACCTATAAAAACACCACCAAAGCTTACGTAGACTCCATACTTAAGTAAATGAGAAAAACTACACAAATGACTCAAAACAAAACACAAAACTAAAGAAAAAGACTCAAAGACACAAAAACACACCCTAAAAACACGACTAAAAAGGCGGATATCAAAATACCCCATACTTAGACTTGCTTGTCGTCAAGCAATCAACAAGACATCAATCAAAACCATCAACACATATATCAAGTCAATGCCCTTATCAAAAAGCAACATCATAAGCACAAGTAGAAATAAATAGACAAGTGAATCTAATGTCATCACACATATATGCAACCTCAAGCAAAAGCAATTAGAAATCCAACCTCATAATGGTAATGTGTTTCTCTCAACTCTCAAGTGTTTAGGCATAGAATAACAACTCTCAACTCAATCCAATATGCAAATATCAACATAGTCATTGGTACTTATATCACCAAACTCTCCACCAGAGATGTCAAAACACATAAAAATCATCAAGAGAACTTTTAAGCTCAATGAAAAACTTCATAGAAGCTTCCATTCGTCCGGGTTGTAATGGGGCTTGGTAATAACAATAAGGCATGGAAATATTTTGGTTTGTGGTGCTAATAATATCCGAGAATCAAGACTCCTAAAAACTCACTTCACGAAAAACCCTAGCTTTGTTGATTACTTGCGCTCCAAGTAACAAAACTTGACACTGACTATCTCCTGTGGACGAACCTGACTCTGCTATACACAGCGAGGTCTTGATTATAAATTTATTTGTTGTCACGAAACCCTCTCAACAACCGCCACTATACTTACAAATAGCTCGGTCTTGTCCATCTTCAAACATAGATCCATCGTGTGTTTCATAATGTTACCAAATTGGAGCATTCCAATTTCTTTTTTTTCCGAGTTAGTGATCTTTAAGCAATGGAATCTGCTGCATCTGCAGCTAGTGTGGACGGAGAATTTGTAGACGAAATTCCTAAATAATAGAATATAGAATCAATATAAATAAATATGCAAATACATATTAGTTTAATTTGTAATAACTAATAACTTAAGTAGTAAGGTTAAGAGCTTAAGAATTAAGATAATACCAAAAGCTGGAGTGGGAAATGATGATGTTGATGTTGAAATAGAATTTCCAGCCAGAAATGGCAAAGAAGGTCGATCTCCTCTTTTTGACTCACGAGTTCTAGGGATAGCTGGTCTTGGCGGCATGTTCTAATTCTGAATATACATTTAGTTAATAAGAAATACCATTCAACTACAAGCATTTCAAACTAAATTAAGAAAAGCACAGAGCATTCAACAAATAGACTAACAAAGAGCGAACAAATATACGACCAGAAGAGCATACAAATAGAGCACAGAGCAGTAAAGCCCCATTTTTTTTTACAAAAATTCAGCAATCAATTTAAATTAAAAAAATCCATCGCTCCTTTCTATCATGTACAGACATTGATATGAAAATATTGAGAAATCGTTTCCCCATTCATACCAACTAGTCTGCAACAATTCATCAGTCTCATTCCACAATTTTTCTATCATGTACAAACAATGATATGAAAACTGAAAAGTTGCAAGGATAAAAATAAATTCTCAAAGATAGAAGATGCTTGTTCTTGTTCATCGGCAAAAATATAATAGGGGAGACAGTGACAACCCATCGAGAGTAAGTTATGTTAGAAGATAGAGTTTTGATGGTTCCAGAGTCAGTGACTCCGAGTTTGCAAGTCGAGTCGGCGACTTGGCAAAGTCACTGACATGAGCAGCTGGCGACGTAATCTATTTAAGGAAGGAACGCACAACGTGTGTGCGTGTATTTGGAGATAGCTGGGTCGTTCTATTTTAGGAGAAGATCATCATAAAAGAGTGCTAAAATCAAGATAAAGACGATTTGATTCTCCTAGAATATTTCATTGTATGCGTTAATGTATATTTGAAAGATATGTAACGATTGAGTATTTATCATTTCCCTAATCGAATGAGAGTTGATACACACAAGATCTCTCTTACCTTAGCTTAAATACTCTCGTGTTTAGGATAGTGGTAAGACTTCTGAGCGTCATTTCATTATTTGTGTAAGAAAGAAAGAGTGAACTTGTGCGTTAGATTCGTACAAGTGTTCTTAGGCACTGTGCAAAGGTAAAGTGTGGTTCAAGGGCGTGGGATTGATTCTTGTACACAAGAGAGCTTTGTAAACACTCAAGAAATCAATAGAGCGAGTCTAAGGATTCTTGAAATCCGACCAAGTGAGAAACTTGGAAGGGAGTGGTTTTTCTTTGAGTAAACTAGTTGGTTTACAAGGAGTTTCCACTATACATCTCTTGTCATTGACTGCTGGTAACATTCATTTTAATGTCTAAATATTCTGCTGCTTTATTACTCAAAGTCTACGACTTCGCATGAGTCACCGACTCATTTAAGTACTAACGATCCTACAATTTGTATCAAAACTAAGGCTCTAGATTGTGTTTTAGTACTTTTTGTTACAGGAAAATGTCGTTTACCAACACTTCTGTGAATAAATCTTTCTGAAAGCCTCCAATTCTCAAGGTTGGAGAGTATAACTGGTGGGTTGAACAAATGAAGACACACATCTGGTTATGGCCAACTGTGGAAAGTGATGGAGGTTGGTCCGAAAACCTTTGCACTCGGTAAAGATGGAAAGACCGAAAAGACCACGGCTGAGTATGATGATGTTGACTTCAAAAAGCTTGAAAAGAATGCTAGAGCGAAGAAGGTCCTACATCATGCTCTCACAGACGGTGACCTCAAAAAGGTTATCGGATACTTGACTGCCAAGGAAATATGTAATGCTCTCAAAAGACTTCATCAAGGAAATGATGATGTCAAGAAGGACAAAATTATAAGTCTTGAAACGGAGTATGATAACATCTTTCAAGGAAAAGGAGAATCTCTCCATGATTATCACTCCAGGTTTCAGACGTTTGTGAATCAATTGGAGTTTCTTGGTGAGGAGATTCCTCAATGGAAACAAACCAACAAGCTGATCTCATGATTAAACAAGAGTTTGGACAACATCACTTCGTCTCTACTCACTCAAAAAGAAACCAAGTCATTGACCTTAGAAGATCTTGTTGGAAAACTCACGATGTATGGAGGCATACAACAAAGAAGAGTGGAAAGACTTGACTCAGAGAAAGTCAAGAACATTGCTTTTACAGTTGAAATAGCTTTTGACTTGGCTCAGGGAGACGATGACATTGAAGGAATAGATGAGGATGTTTCTCTCATCTCTAAGGCTATGAAGAGACTGTGGAATCGCAACAAAGTTCCTGCCAAGGCTCCTGAATCAAGCAAGGAAGGGAAGGATATGAAGGATGTCATATGTTATCAATGTCAGGCTAGAGGACACTTTGCCAAGCAATGTCCAAAAAGAAAAAGTGGAGGAGCTGGTAAAGGAATGATGGCAACTTGGGACATGTCTGATGATGATGATGAAGTGGCGCCTGCAAGAGGAAATTGATGCATGGCCATTGAAGACAAATCGTCCCAAGAGGTAAATGACTCTGAACTCTCTTCTCTTTTGGCTAGAAAATCTAGAGAACAGTTGGTTGCTATCATCGAAAAGCTTGGAACTCAGGTCATTGAGTTAAAAGGAAAAGTGGAAGAAAATGAAGAAACAATCTCCAATCTTTTCGATGATAACAAACTCTGGTCCCCTAAGGCTATTGAGTTAGAAAAGATTACGTCTCCTAAGTCAATGACTTGTGAGTCCTGCTCAGACTCAAAGAACCCAGTCATCGACTTGCAAAAACAAGTTGATGACTTGGAAAAACAAGTCACCGATCTAGCAGGTGAAAGCTTATGCTTAGGCTCGATAATACTAAGAAATGTGAAAAACTAGAAGATCAAAAGATTGATGATGAGACTAAAAGAAAAAGGTAGCTAGATGAGTTTGTTGCTGAAATGGCTCAGGAGGTCAGAAATGACTATAATAAGAAATTTGTGAAGGAGGTTGATAGGTTTGGGATTAGATATGCTCGTGCACCCAACACTCAGGGTACCAAACATGCTTCCTTTTTTTTTCTAAAGGTAAAGCCCCTATGGGTAGTGACAATGCAAGTTGTTCTACTCATGTGATGGCCAAGCAAGACAAAGGGAAGCAACAATGGTACCCTGATTAAAAGGTGCACAAAATATGGAAAAAACAAACCTATAACTCGTCTCCCTCACAAATTGACTTTCAATCTCGCGTCAACAACAAAGCCATCTATCCGGGCTACAACAAGTATGTTGCCCTAAAGTCTCATAGGACATGTCTTTATTGTGGCAAGCCTGGTGATTACCAACATGATTGTCACAAAAAAGCAAGAGATGATGAAAATGCAAGGTCACAGACTCTGAATGACAGTCCTGGAAGGTCCCCTATCACTGATTGTCTTCTAGGATCTGTGTGTGCTAGTTGTGACAAGTGTTGCCCTAGAAATTACTATGTTGTAAAACCCAAAGGAGTTAGACAACTCTGGGTCCGTAAGAACTAATTATTTCAATACAGCTTGAAGTGGGTAACATGCAGCCCTAATTTATTGATAGTGCGTGCTCAACTCATATGTCGGGAAACCCCAGGGATTTCGTCTCACTTGATCAAGACTACAAGGGAGGCAAGATTACCTTCGGCAACAATAGTAAGGTGGTATTTCTGGTATTGGTACGGTAAGATTTTCAGATAAATTAACAATAGATAATGTGAATTTAGTGGACAATATCAGTTTTAAACTTTTAAGTGTTTCCCAAATGTGTGCTAATGGAAAATATCAAGTTGTTTTTGATAGGAAGGGTTGTCAGGTACAAGAAATTATCTCAGGGAAGATACTTCTGAAAGGGGTGTGTGAAAACAATCTTTACAAGGTGGACCCCTATTTCGAACCTGAAGAAAAATTGTGTCTTAGAACAGTCGCAGACGTATCTGACCTCTGGCACAAAAGATTTGGACATGCGAGCTTTCAACTTCTTGACAAACATCATAGGCAAGAGCTCGTTAGAGGGCTACCTAAGATAGATCCAAGTAAGCATGAAGTTTGTGAAACATGTGTAAGAGGTAAGTAGGTGAAGTCATCCTTCCAATCCAAGAAGGAGGTAAGAACCACTAAACCCTTAGAGCTGATTCATATAGATTTGAGTGGTCCCGTGAGAATCCAAAGTTGTGGAGGAAATAGCTATATATTTGTCATTGTTGATGACTTTTCACAATACACTTGGACAATTTTTCTATTTTCTAAAGATCAGGTCTTTGAAGAATTTAAAGCATAGGTAAAAGCTGTCAAGAAAAAGCTTGGAGTTGTTCTTGTATCGATCAGATCAGATCATGGAATAGAATTTAACAACTCTGAGTTTCTGGTTTTCTACAAGAAGAATGGCATAAGTCACAACTTCTCAACGCCAAGAACAATGCTTATCTCAAGTGGTCTTCCAAGGAATTTCTGGGGTGAAGTCATTAATGTATCTTACTATGTGATGAATCGAGCCATGCTTCGTCCACTTCTTGGAAAAACTCCTTATGAACTGCTAAGAGGAGCAAGCCTAGTGTCGCCCACTTATGCACCTTTGGTTTCAAGTGGTACATTCATAATAACGACAAGGACAGCTTGGGGAAATTCGATCCAAGGAGTGATGTTGGCACTTTTGTAGGTTATTCCCCTCACAGTAAAGCCTACAAAGTGTTCAACAAAAGGACGAGGAAGATTGAGGAAAGTGTGCATGTTGTGTTCGATGAGAACACGATGTGAGGCTCGATGATTGAGGATCTTGATGATGGTGATCAAGGATACTATCTGCTTCAAGAGGATTTACTCCAACTAATACAACAGAAAAGGAACCAGTAGTCAGTGACAATGCTGGTGTCGCCGACTCAGACAGTTCAGGGGGAAGTAATCAGGGTCAAAGTTCAGGTGACAATGAGTCAGAAAAAGAGAAAACGCTTGAGACAAGTTCAAGTCAGGAAGATTCTGATGAAGAGTCAAGAAGAACACCAAAGACTCAAGTCGACGACGTGACAGAATTACAGATCAGGAATTATCAACAGAAAAGTGCTCATTCTGTCACCAACATCCTCACTGATTTTTGTTGAGGGAGGGTTTCTTGATTCGGGACAACAAATAAATTTATAAGTCAAGACCCCGCTGTGTATAGCGAAGTCAGGATCGTTCCACGAGAAGCAAGGTTGTTTGTTTATC
Organism: Fallopia convolvulus; assembly: GCA_964016875.1. Taxonomy (NCBI): domain Eukaryota; kingdom Viridiplantae; phylum Streptophyta; class Magnoliopsida; order Caryophyllales; family Polygonaceae; genus Fallopia; species Fallopia convolvulus. Next base: position 25,384,440 of record OZ024729.1, read on the forward strand.
GACTACTAAAAATCAAACAAAAGCAAGCAAAACACTCACAAGCAGCCTCGTTAACGACGTTGTCAGGGTCGTTAACAAACCACCGCAAACAAAAGACTAAAACTAACGACCTAAACAGATTCGGTACCGAGCCTACAAACTCAGCAACGAATATCACTTCAAAGAGAATTCAAATAAAACAAAGATCTAGGATAAGGGACACAACAACATAGTCATGCATATAAACTCGTAAGAAGATAAGATCATGCCTTTAAATAGATAAATTCATCAACTTTCGTCGACTATCGAGTAAATTAACCTATTTTCATAAACCAATCCACTCAATTGCTTGTTTTGGATCTAAAGCTTGAAACTTTCGTATTCAAACAATATCAGCCTTCAAGTCTATAACTTTCTCTCTCAATCAAGTTAAAAACTCAAATCACCTTGACTTTCATCTAGGTCTAAGCACAACAAACAATCTCAAAATAGATAAAAGGCAATCAACACATACTCTTACTCCTCAAACATGCATAACTATGCCGGGTTTAACCCCGACCCTAGAAAAGAAGACTACTCACTACTCATAACTAAGAAAAAAAATAAATTCAACAAAATAAATCATTGGAAACAAAACACGACTCAAATTAATAGGAAATATCGTCTTACAGAAATTCAGAAGAAACCGAAAAAATACAAACACCGAACCAAAATCACGATTAACGACCTCGGTAACTCTCGTCCACGGAACCTTCAATCTCGACTCCGATCCACTCTCTCTCTCTTCTCGGCTCTTCCTCCTCTCTTCAATCGATCCCCCTCTTCTTAGGCTAATAAGAGGGCTATTTATACTAATAAGGCTAAAAACTAATAAGGCTAAAAGATAAAAACTTTCCTAAAAAGATAGAATTAAAATCCTAAAAGATAGAAATAAAATCTAGAAAGATAACAAGACCTAAAATACATAATATAATAACCCTAAAATCATAAAAAGATACTCTACCGACATGGAAATAAATTTCCGCACAGGATCGGTGAGTTACAGAATCAAACTCTCGAAATCTTCATCTCGTGGCCTCGTTAACGACCCCTTACAGCCTCGTTAACGAGCCTGGGCTTGGTTTATTCCACACTTTATCTCCAGAAACTTAGGCTTCGACTTCTTCGTCTTGCATTCTTCCGTCTTTCATCATAGCACTCCAAATTCAGCTCCAAATAGCATCATTTCCTCGCTAAAACCTACAAAGAGACACAAAACGGAGTAGCTTCCATACTTTTCACAAAATATGCAAAACTATCCAAAAACACACAAAACTAATCCTAAAACTACTAAAACTAAGCCTAACAAACCAAGAAATCATACTAAAAACTATACTAAAAATACGAACATCAAAATACCCCATACTTAGACTTGCTTGTCCTCAAGCAATCACTAAACAATAACCAAAACCAAACTACATACTCATCAAGACATAGCCATCATCTAGAAAGCAACATCAACACATAGAAAAATAACAAATGATTATAAACATCACCACGCATATATGCACCAAATAGACATAAGAAAATACATTCCAACCTCACAAGGATAATGTGTTTCACTCAATTCTCAAGTGTTTAAGCTTATAGATTCAATCTCTCAACTCATCTTATATACAAAAATCAACATAGAAATTGGAACTTATATCACCAAACTCTCCACCCAAGATTTGTCAAAACAAGCAAAAATCATCAAGAGAACTTAGGCTCAATGAAAAACTTCATAGAAGCTTCCATTCGGCCGGGTTGTAATGGGGCTTGGTAAAGAAAAATAGGCGTGGAAAATATTTTGGTCATGTGGTGCTAATAATATCCGGGAATCAAAGACTCCTAAAAACTCTCACACACTCCAAAACTCTCATAAACATATACCAAACTCACTCTCAATATGCACACTCATTTTCACTCACCCAATATATCCTAGAAAGCCTCATAAAAATAATAAAAAGAGTCTATGATATTATCTCTATAAACACATGCACTTCAAACTTCTTTTCTTTCTTCTTTTTTCCTTCTTCTTCGCTGCCTCGTTAACGAACCACTTCAGGGTCGTTAACGAACTTCATCGTGTACTCTGCCTCTTCTTAACAACTTCCTTTCTTTTGTGCATCTTTTGCTATCAAGAGATCTTTCTTTTACAACTATTAAAAACAAGAGACTTCCAATCTACCCTTCCCAATAATTCCTCAATTTCAAACCAAAACATAAATATTGCACTCAACAAAACATACCTCTCCAATCTAAGTCCTAATCCCCGGCTAGGGTCAAGCTTATCTCGGCTAGGGAACAATTTTGTGGAGTTAAAAATAAAAGGCTTCAGGCTCAAATTGGCTTTAAAAAGAAGAATCATGTAAGGTAGGATAAGGATAATAGGGCTATAAAAATAAGTTCTCTATCATCTGATTTTCACAAGTAATGAACTAATATCACATATAGGTCTCAAGAAATAGATAACCATCACAATTCCAAGAGATAATATGCATATAGAGAGTAAATCACACTAAAAAGAAGAGAGAAATTTGATGTTCTCCCTATAAGGCCAAAAATAACTCACAAGGTCAATTTTGTTGGATTGCATCACTTATGCTATAAAGTATATGTGCTCAATTTCATCAAATGTTATTCCTTCTAAAAACACAATTTCAAATTAAGAATCTGGCTATACTATCAAAGACATGCTTGCAAGGAATTACATGATCATGCTAGCAATTACCATCATAGAACCTAAGAAAGGGATATCTATCAATTCTAAACTCTTTTTTTTTTTCAAATTTTTCAATTTTTTCCCGATTTTTTTATATAGAGCGAAACTACTTAAAACAAATAAACACACAAGACACATAAGATAACAAGTTGTCTACTTTCTCCCACCCCATACTTAAAATTACAGTGTCCCCACTGTAAAAAAAAATAAGAAGAAGGAAAAAAAATAGAAAAGAAAAGAAAAGAACAAAAACAAAATAAATAAAAATAAAAAACATAAAAACTTACAAAGACTCAAAAGTGGGAAACAAGGAAAATGTCTTCTTCAAGCTGAATCACTGGTTTGGTGGAGGAAAGTAATGCTCGAAGTTCCCCATGAAGTCGTACATCGTCCTCCAACGCTCTGCATCCTCCACCTCTCTCTGACGATGCCTCTCATCTTCCATCGACATGCGAGCGGAATAGACGGTCTCCCATCTATCCATCCTCATATGAATGCGGTCCTGCTAAAGGTTGAGCTGCTGCATCCGTGCAGAAAGATCCTCGGCCCATGGTGGTGGCATACTCGATCCAGTGTACTCGGGTTGAGGAGGTGGTGGGTAGTGAGGCTGGAAGTAGTCTTGGTACAACACCAGGTTGTATGTTATCAAACCATAGGAATGAGGGTCGGTACGAGCTGGCGGGGGGTCGGTTGTTGTCCTCGGGACCTCGTTAACGAAGCTGGTTGCCTCGTTAGGAATGTAGGAAGAAGGTTGGAAATGGTCGTTAACGAGTCTGGTAGGTTCGTCAACGAGGATGTTGGTGCCCAAAACTTCCGTGTCGAGGTCGTTATCCTCGAAGTTAAGCTCTTCCGTGCCTCCCTCTGTGTCGGCCTCTTCAGTGTCTTGGCCAACTACCTCGGTATCCTCATCTTCATCTCCATCTTTACCATGCCATTTCCGTCTCGCTCGAACCTCATCTCACACGGCCGAAGTGATAGCTCATCCTCCGGCTTGGACTCCAACGGGTAAGCATGACCCGTCCATACCTCGTACCAATTTGGTACGTAGAGTAACTCCAACATGTCAAGGGTATGTGTAACGATGCGGTCTTTCACTTTCACTCTAAGTCCTCTCTCGGCTTGGATGAAAACACTAGAGCTATACCAATAGCTTTTGTTGAGGAGTTGTGCATGAGCCGGCGTGTAGCGAGTAACGTTGACTCCCAAATTTGTAGCCAAGAGACTAACCAAGTTTCCACACCATACTTCTTTGGACTTGGTTGATTTTTCAATGTAGTAGAGCCACTCATACCCCAAATTCAAAGGGTCGGGCTCCTCGAAAAGGATGGTTCGAAGACAAGCAACTTCCATTCTTGTTGGCCTGTTAAGCTCTCTCTTCGGCCAAAATGTAGCAGCTAGGACTCGAAGAATGATCCTAAAAATGGGGTTGATGATGCTTGCCCCGGATAGTGCCGCTGCGGAGGGCTCAACCTCCCCGGTGATGTAGCTCCAAGTCCTTGTCATTTTGTAATTCTTCAAACTGTAATCTCTAGAAGGATTTGGGAGCTCCAAAATAGCATTGAACTCTGCCATGGTGTATTCTCGGCTCACATTACCGAGCCTAAACCTGATGCGTCCCACCGAAGTCTTTGACGGGAAACTCGTCTCTAAAGTGGCCAAGAACTCGGATGTGAGGGCCGGAAAATGTGGTACCGTGTCCTTCTTCAGCAAGTGAGGCACACCGAGAATAGCAAAGGCCTCCTTGACATCCGTATAAATTCCCATTTGCTTGGCACTCGTTCTTGAAAACCACCGAGTGTTGTGATCTTTGTTTAAGATGGCATTGTATCGGTCCGCTTGTCCTTGAGTACGCAAGATCACATTGTCCATGCGAGGTGGAGATGGGGACCTCTGGTTCCTTCTCTTCTTCTGAGCTCGGGTAGCGGGTCTGCTGGAACTTGCCATGTGATCTACAAAACAATCATGATTTTCCAAGATAAGATCCACTCAAGTTAGGTTAGGCAAGAGACCCCATACTTGGTCTCGAAATAATCCTCGGATTTATTCGTTAACTACCCAATTGGGTCGTTTACGAATCTGGACTGGTTAATGAACTTTGAATTTGCGCAGGGTCGTTAACGAGCCTGGGTGGGTCGTTAACGAGCTGCCGAGAGCCAGTTCACAGATTTCCGGGGTTTATCAACTTTAAAAATCAAGCATGCACTCCTCTATAATCCCTCACAAGACACACAATCGGATATGTGCACCCCATACTTGCTCAATTACCCATCCCGAACATGCTAGATTTGCCCAAAATTAACATGGTGAAAATCAAACTCAATACCTAGAACAAAAAAGATTCATGCTTTTCTAAATCAAATCTTGCAATGGAGAATCTAGCATTAAGAATCTTTCCTAGATTGAGAATCAACTAAGCACAACCATAATTCATGAGCAAAATCTAAACATGAAAATCGGTCCTCTCTATAAACACAATTCAGGATATGAAATTTCTACCCTATAAACCTAGAATCATGCAATCTCGAGTTAGGGTTTAGAAATCATACCATAGAATCGAGAATTTGAAGAACAAGAGGTCGGAATTGGGTGGTTAACGAGCTTGGGTCTCGTCGGTGGGAAAACGAGATTCCGGGCTTCGGTAACGACGGCGTCTCCGACGGTCGGTGGAGTGAAGGATTCTGATCGGTGGTGAGGGGATTCGGTGGAGGTTTGAGGGATTTGGAGTTTGAGATTGTGGGTAGGATTTTTGAGGGTTTGGGAAGGGTTAAATAGAAGGGGGTAGAATTAGGAGAGAGGGTAGGTAGTGGCGGCGGGGGGGGGGGGGGGGGGGGGGGGGGGGTAAGAAATAGGGTAGAAGATAGAGGATAGATTAGGGTTAGAAAAACTTACCTGCCCGAGCCGGTTCGCCAAACCGGGTCGTTAACGACCCTGGGTGGGTCGTTAACGAGCTACCGTAGCCTCCTTATGTGATTTTCGAGCCCCTTTTCTGCATCTTGTTAGCTCTTTATTTTATCCTAATTTCTATCCTAGAAACTATTAAAAAAGAACTCAAAAGAAAGCTAAGAAAAAGAATCTAAAAAGAAAAGAAAAAAAAATCTAATCTAATTCTATACTAATAGCGGGTTGCCTCCCGTAAGCGCTATTTTTTAACGTCGTCAGCCCGACGTACTCCTTGGCTAGTCCGACGTTGTAAGAGCCATAGTGACTCTAATCTTTTCATCCGGGTCGGGTTGCTCATTAAACTTCTTCAGCCGATGGCCATTAACTTTGAAGATTACGCCTTGGTTATCGATCAACTCTACCGCACCGTGAGGATAGATGTGATGAACCACGAATGGCCCACTCCATCGTGTTCTAAGCTTCCCTGGGAAAAGCCGAAGTCTAGAGTTGAAAAGAAGTACCTTATCGCCAACTTCATAAGTTTTGGGCACTAATTTCCGATCATGCCACCGCTTGGTGCGCTCTTTGTATATTTCAGCATTTTCGTACGCCTTCAGCCTCAATTCTTCTAATGCTTGCAAGTCCATGAATCTTTTTGCTCCTGCTGCGTCGAGGTTCATGTTGAGCTCCTTAAGAGCCCATAATGCTTTATGCTCCATCTCAACCGGTAAATGACATGCCTTGCCATACACTAGATTATAAGGAGTGGTGCGTAGAGGCGTCTTGTATGCTGTTCTGTATGCCCATAGAGCGTCATCCAATTTGGAAGACCAATCCTTCCTAGAACGGGACACTGTCTTCTCTAATATGCTCTTTATTTGCATGTTTGAAACTTCAACCTGGCCACTGGTTTGGGGATGATATGGTGTTGCCACCGATGGGATACCCCATACTTAGCCAAAAGTGCTTCAAAGCTCCGCTCAATGAAATGGGAACCACCATCACTAATGAGGACTCTTGGAACGCCGAACCTGGGGAAAATGTTGGTCTTGATGAACTTAGCCACAGTTTTAGCGTCGTTAGTCCGTGTAGCAACGACTTTTACCCACTTAGAGACATAATCGACTGCCACAAGGATGTACTTGTAGGGGCCTGATGCGGGAAATGGTCCCATGAAGTCTATGCCCCATACATCGAATAGCTTGACCTCTAATATCCCAGTTAGCGGATTCTCATGTCTCCAAGTGATGTTGCCTGAGCGCTGGCATTCATCGCATGCTGTCACATAAGCCTGTACATCTTTAAACATGGTTGGCCAGTAGAGACCACTTGAAAGAATCTTCGCTGTGGTTTTGAATCCTTTTGCATGGCCACTTGTAGGAAGCTTGTGACATTGACAAATCACGTTCTCGACTTCTTCTTCTTGGATACAGCGTCTAAAGAGGTGATCGCTTCCTTGTTTAAACAAGTAAGGATCGTCCCAATAGTACTGTTTTACATCGTGGAGGAACTTCTTCTTCTTTTTTGGGGTCAGTCCTTCGGGAATTATGCCTCCTACAAGATAGTTAGCAAAATCCGCGAACCAAGGGGCTTTTGACGCTATAACAGCATGAAATGACGTAGAAGAAGTAGAAGTAGAAGGAGAAGAAGGGATTGAATCGAATTGGCTGAGTTGTGGTTTAGAAATCTTACCTGATTGGATCGTTATTAGACCGGTGTGGGTCGTTAACGAGCCTAGAGCTGTTGTTATATCCTCGGTAACGACCTCCCGTGGCTTAGTAACGATCTGCTCAACTGTTGTGTCGATGATCCTTGGACTTTTGCCCGCATGGTTAATGCATTCTAGCCTCGGTGCCTCGTTAACGAACCTGAAGGGGTCGATGACGAGGGTTTTGTTGAGTTCAACCTCGTTCAGCAGGAGGTGTTCGTCAAGTCTGGAGTCATTTATTGGCACCTCATTGTTGGAATCAGTGATGTGTTCCAACAATGAGGTGCCAATAAATGACTTTTGAGGTGGTGAGGGGAGGGGATTCGGTGGACGGTCGGTGGAGTGAAGGATTCCGATCGGTGGTGAGGGGATTCAGTGGAGGTTTGATGGATTTGGAGTTTGAGATTGTGGGTAGGATTTTTGAGGGTTTGGGAAGGGTTAAATAGAAGGGGGTAGAATTAGGAGAGAGGGTAGGTAGTGGCGGCGGGGGGGGGGGGGTAAGAAATAGGGTAGAAGATAGAGGATAGATTAGGGTTAGAAAAACTTACCTGACCGAGCCGGTTCGCCAAAATGGGTCGTTAGCGACCCTGGGTGGGTCGTTAACGAGCTACCGTAGCCTCCTTATGTGATTTTCGAGCCCCTTTTCTGCATCTTGTTAGCTCTTTATTTTATCCTAATTTCTATCCTAGAAACTATTAAAAAAGAACTCAAAAGAAAGCTAAGAAAAAGAATCTAAAAAGAAACGAAAAAAAATCTAATCTAATTCTATACTAAAAGCGGGTTGCCTCCCGTAAGCGCTATTTTTTAACGTCGTCAGCCCGACGTACTCCTTGGCTAGTCCGACGTTGTAAGAGCCATAGTGACTCTAATCTCTTCATCCGGGCCGGGTTGCTCATTAAACTTCTTCAGCCGATGGCCATTAACTTTGAAGATTACGCCTTGGTTTTCGATCAACTCTACCGCACCGTGAGGATAGATGTGATGAACCACGAATGGCCCACTCCATCGTGTTCTAAGCTTCCCTGGGAAAAGCCGAAGTCTAGAGTTGAAAACAAGTACCTTATCGCCAACTTCATAAGTTTTGGGCACTAATTTCCGATCATGCCACCGCTTGGTGCGCTCTTTGTATATTTCAGCATTTTCGTACGCCTTCAGCCTCAATTCTTCTAATGCTTGCAAGTCCATGAATCTTTTTTCTCCTGCTGCGTCGAGGTTCATGTTGAGCTCCTTAAGAGCCCATAATGCTTTATGCTCCATCTCAACCGGTAAATGACATGCCTTGCCATACACTAGATTATAAGGAGTGGTGCGTAGATGCGTCTTGTATGCTGTTCTGTATGCCCATAGAGCATCATCCAATTTGGAAGACCAATCCTTCCGAGAACGGGACACTGTCTTCTCTAATATGCTCTTTATTTGCTTGTTTGAAACTTCAACCTGGCCACTGGTTTGGGCTGGTTTGGGGATGATATGGTGTTGCCACCCGATGGGATACCCCATACTTAGCCAAAAGTTCTTCAAAGCTCCGCTTAATGAAATGGGAACCACCATCACTAATGAGGACTCTTGGAACGCCGAACCTGGGGAAATGTTGGTCTTGATGAACTTAGCCACAGTTTTAGCATCGTTAGTCCATCTAGCAACGGCTTCTACCCACTTAGAGACATAATCGACTGCCACAAGGATGTACTTGTAGGGGCCTGATGCGGGAAACGGTCCCATGAAGTCTATGCCCCATACATCGAATAGCTTGACCTCTAATATCCCAATTAGCGGATTCTCATTCTCCAAGTGATGTTGCCTGAGCGCTGGCATTCATCGCATGCTGTCACATAAGCCTGTACATCTTTAAACATGGTTGGCCAGTAGAGACCACTTGAAAGAATCTTCGCCGTGGTTTTGAATCCTTTTGCATGGCCACCTGTAGGAAGCTTGTGACATTGACAAATCACGTTCTCGACTTCTTCTTCTGGGATACAACGTCTAAAGAGGTGATCGCTTCCTTATTTAACCAAGTAAGGATCGTCCCAATAGTACTGTTTTACATCGTGGAGGAATTTCTTCTTCTTTTGTGGGGTCAGTCGTTCGGGAATTATGCCTCCTACAAGATAGTTAGCAAAATCCGCGAACCAAGGGGCTTTTGACGCTCTAACAGCATGAAATGATGTAGAAGAAGTAGAAGTAGAAGGAGAAGAAGGGATTGAATCGAATTGGCTGAGTTGTGGTTCAGAAATCTTACCTGATTGGATCGTTATTAGACCGGTGTGGGTCGTTAACGAGCCTGGAGCTGTTGTTATATCCTCGGTAACGACCTCCCGTGGCTTAGTAACGATCTGCTCAACTGTTGTGTCGATGCTCCTTGGACTTTTGCCCGCATGGTTAATGCATTCCAACCTCGGTGCCTCGTAAACGAACCTGAAGGGGTCGGTGACGAGGGTTTTGTTGAGTTCAACCTCGTTCAGCAGGAGGTGTTCGTCAAGTTTTGGAGTCATTTATTGGCACCTCATTGTTGCAATCAGTGATGTGTTCAACCGGTAATCTGGATAAGTGATCCGCCACTAGGTTCTCCGCTCCCTTTTTGTCTCTTATTTCGTGGTCAAATTCCTGCAGCAAGAGCATCCAACGAAGCAACCTAGGCTTGGCATCCTTTTTGGCCATTAAGTATCTAACAGCCTCATGGTCAGTGTAAACAATCACTTTTGATCCAACTAGGTAGGACCGGAATTTTTCAAAGGCAAATACCACAGTAAGGAATTCTTTCTCCGTTGTGGTATACTTACTCTGCGCCTCATCTAGCGTCTTACTGGCGTAATAGATGGCGTGGAGTTTCTTGTCCTTCCGTTGTCCTAAGACTGCGCCAACTGCATAGTCACTGGCAAATACCACAGTAAGATTCTAAGGACATTCTCATTGTCCAAGTTTATGTTGATGATATAGTTTTAGGTGCTACTAACCCATCTCTTGTTGAAAAGTTCAAAAATCTTATGAGTTTAGAGTTTTAGATGAGCCTAATTGGGGGAACTCACATTCTTTTTGGGGCTCCAAATCACTCAAACCAAGGAGAGAACTTAGATACATCAACAAAAGTACATAAGGGAAATATTGGCTAAGTATAGGATAGAGAACTCAAGGCTCATTGCTACACCAATCTCTCCCAACACAAGGCTAAATGCGGATGAAAAAGGTATGGATGTGGACCAACGGAACTATAGAGGTATGATCAATTCCCTTCTTTACCTAACAGCTAGTAGGTTAAATATTATGTTTGTCGTGTTCCTATGCACACGCTTTCAGGCTATTTCCAAAGACTCACACCTCAAAGAGGTGAAAAGAATTTTCAAGTACCTCAAAAGGGACGAAAATTGTCTATGTCCTTTGTGTTCCCATCCCTCTCAACAATGTTTGAACATGAGTTACCATCACCACTCTATTCAAACAAGACCTTTCTTGCAAGATTATGGGATCTTCTAGTTGGAGTAAGTCGAAATGCCTAATGAAAGCATGCCATCTTGTCTTGTGAAGCCAAAAGGATGTGTTAGAGTAATTAATGTGGATGAATGTTTGTGAGCCAAGCATTTATGTGTTCCATGGAAATGACGACACACGTCAATACTTGCAGAGAAAGCTTCAGGGAAAGACGAGAACAAATAAATAGTTTAACTTGATATATTATCTTATCTTGTACATCTTAAGAGATAATCTATAATGAAACAAACATGATCAATAAAGCAACAAATATGAACTGTAAGGTTTTAATCTTGAACACTCGTAGAACCTTTTTTTGCATCACAATTATGGCTAAAAGTGTGTTCATATGTACACATCAATCGAGGTTTATATTCTTCGCCAAATTCAAATGCATATTAATTATCCTAAGAGATGATGATTATATTCAGACCATCTATGCAATCTGAGATTGATTTTGAATTATTGTTCATGATTAACTTGATATATTATCTTATCCTGTACATCTCAAGAGATAATCTATAATAGTTAAACAGTAATGAAACAAACATGATCAATAAAGCAACAAATAGGAACAATAAGGTTTTAAATCAAACAAAATAATGTGTCTCAGTATAATCTCAGATAAGATACTATCATTTCCAGAAAGGCACTATCATTACAAATAGGTTGCTATCTTAGGCAAAACGATACTATCATTCCTCGGAATCGGCTCAAAAATATGTCAATTGTACTACTATGGATGTATAAAAACAAACCAAGTTCAAATTCATATTAATTATTCTAAGAGTTCATTACATTGAGACCACCTATGCAATCTGAGATTGATTTTGCATTATTGTTCATATTTATGACAATAGTATTCACATTGTTTCATTTATTATGCAAAATGATAGAGAATTGTACATCTCAAAAGATAATCTATAATAGTTAAACAGTAATGAAACAAACATGATAAGATACTATCATTTCCAGTGAGATACTATCATAGTTAAACAGAATTGTACCCTCTTCTTCCTTTTCTTCTTCTTCTTCTTCCTCTTCTTCTTCTTCTACTTCTTCTTCTTCCTTCTTCTTCTTCTTCTTCTTCTTCTTCTTCTTCTCCTTCTTCTTCTCCTCCTCCTCCTCCTTTGTCAGACGAGGAGAGACCTTCGTTATCAGACTTGTCATCGTCCTCTCTATCCTCGTTTCCATCCATGTTTCCTTTGTCAGCTTCATCCTTATCAGACTGTTCATCTCCCTTTTCTTGGCAATCTTCTTTGTCTTTGCCTATGAGTTGATTGTTTGGGTTTCCTTTTTCAGTGTCGGGGTTCCTAGTGTCTATTTGACCGGCCTCTTGATGATGCGACTCCAAAGTTTGGGAGTCCCTTCCCTCAACTGATGACTAGACTTTGTTTCCAAGGACCATTAGAGATTCGTCCTGGTTGAATTCCTTTCTACTTCGATCATAGAGTCTCGTTCTTCTTGGCTGCCCATCTCTTGCAGGTTCCGGGAGAGAGGGTTAGGGCATCTACGAATGAGGGCCCTGATGTTTTCATCTTCTTTCTCACTATCTTCAAGATTGATAGGTTGGACTGGCAAGGGAGAAGGAAGAACTTCCGTCGTGGGAGTAATTGGGGCTTTAGATTTTTTAGGAGAGGGAGTTTTGAGAGGTGATATGGAGGTAGAAGGGGGTCAAGTTCCATGGCGGTGGAGAAGTTTGGTTTTAGAGAGGAGGGCTGAGAGGGAATGTTTGGAGTATGTGGAGTAGTTTGAGAAGGTGGTGACTTAGGGTTTTGAGAAGTTGAGAGCTTTGATTTTTGTTTGACAATTGGAGCAGCGTCTAGAAAGCGGTCTACGATTGTATTTCCTGAAGAATAGGTGGAGGAGGAGGATTTTGTGATGGACAGGGTTTTGAAGTGTAAGCAAGGTAGGTTGTTCTTAGAGGTAGGGGCAGAAGAGTGTGAGGAGGGTTGTCTGCAAGGAATTCTATTTCAAGTGGAGAGATGGGCGCAGAATAGTTAACTCCTTTAGAGATATGAGGATGGACAAACTTATTGATCATTGGTTTGACATTAGCCCGATGAACAAGATCTGGGGTTAGCAGTTCAGCTAGAGTCAAAGATTGCCAGAGCATGGCTGTATTTCTATTGAGCCAACACCGGAGACCAGGTTCCAAGGGTGGTGGTAAGGAGTTGTAGGCCTTGATTGCTTTGGGAGTGGCCTTGAACTTATAATCTTTGGTAGAGGAGGATCGTTTAAGAGCCATTTGTGAGTTTGGAGTTTTTTTGGATTTGGAAGTTTAGGAGATTTGGGGTAAACCCAGACAAAGAGGCAAAGGTTGAAGAAAGGTTCTAGTTAGGGAAAAAGTCGGAATATAAGGGATTTTCGCACAAGGGTACAATCGTCTTTTTCTCCGTTTCCCCCTTTTAAATTCAAAAAGACTTTTGACGCTTCTTCTTTCTCTGAATTGTACTTTGCACATGTTGAAACGTGTTGGCAATCCATTGAACATGAGGACGTTTGGCTCTCACATATTCTCCTCCATTAATTGCTCTGACAAGAACCACATGTGTTCCCAAGACGAATTTGCATGCATTGCACAGTCGTTTCGGCTCATTCTAAACCAGGTTCCCGTGATCTCGCACAAAGGCTTGTTTGAACAGAGTGGTTAAGGGAACTCATGTTCAAATTTTGCATTGTTTTAGCTTATTTTAGTCTAGTTCTTAGGTTTTTAGGTTTTCTAGGAAATTCGGGTTTTTCGCGTTTTTGTTCAGTTTTGCAGATCTTTAGGTAAACAAGCATGCACAGGATGGATCTTAGATGATTGTGGAGGATCAAGATGAAGCTTAGAGTGATACAAGTGAAGATTAGAAGTGCTAAGGCCCAAGAACTTGTGTGAAAAGAACGCTTAAACCCGGATCATGTGCATTGGAGTCTTGTTTTGACACCTCTATCTTGCAATGCTGGGTTTGGGAGATATAGTGGTCGGATGAAGCTGAATTTGGTATCACTGGAAAGCTAAACCGAAGAGAAACCTAACTCTTGTAAGTTTAATTTCTTCTTTAATGTCGTTTTCTAGCTAATTTTTCATGTCCAACTAGTTAGTTGAAATTGTATGCATGATTGATTGTGAGATTTGAATTATTTTAATTTGTCTTGACTAGATTGAATTACTCCATGCTTAATTGATTAGATTCGCTTAGGATTTTAATAGCTTGATCACCTATTTTGATTTCTAGGTTGAATTACAACTAGAATAACTAAATATATGGTGGAATTTGGTTATTCATGGATGAATCCTTTTATTAAACTTATATACGGTGGAATAAGGTTAATCAAAGGAGGAGAATTCAATCACAAAACTTCATGAATAGACGGTGGAATTTATGAACTATGTTTCTATTGAATGCTTTGAACTAATTTGCATGATCAATTTGACATAGAAGGTTTTCTAGGTTAATTGGTTAAAAAGTTATTAAAGACGGTGCATATTAATAACCACTTTGAGCTTGAATTTCATGAATTCACAATAGATTAGTCAAGGGAATTGAAATAAAAATAATCAAGGATCAATAATCATGTATGCAATGGCTACGAAGTTAGTTGGACGCTTTTCCTCTATTTGAAATCTCAATTATTTTACTTGTTTGTTTTTGTTTTCTTAGATTAATAGTTTTAAATCTGAAAATCCCCTTTTAATTACTTTAGTAATATTAGTTAAACATAGGAAATCTGAGTCTTTGTGGGTACGATCCTTGCTTCCATTATACTTAGATTCGGAAGTTAGGATTTTTCTTTCACAACGCTTTTACCACGACATAAAAGTGCTCGTCAGATAGCTGAGATCAATTCTGAAGAAACCTTTCCTAGAATAAAATCTGTTCCCTCTGCTCATGAAGTATGATATGAAGAAGGATCATCAAAAGATGGAAACCCCTCTCTTTTAGAAAAAAAAAGAGAAAAACGAGTGTAGGGATCATGAGCTTCAAAGCCAAAAGCTTAACATCGCTCATTTAGAGGAAAGGGTTAGTGTGCTTGAGAGGAGAGAGAATGGGAACAATAAATATCATAATAAGAAGGACATCAACAAAAGGAGTCTTAAGTTAGGCAAGGGAAAAGGATCTAGAGCCCACAAAGCATGCTGGAAATGTAGAGCCTATGGGAACCTACCTAGGGACTCCTCATCTAGTTGAAGGAACTCTACACTCATTTGTGACCTGATAAAATTGTTAAACCATATTAATTTGGAAACTTGTTTGGATCCAGGCAAGAGAGATCCTGCCTGGGTCCCCAAGTCTAACTAATCTTGCAGGAAGTAGTGAGGGGGGATAACAAATGGGTCATCATTAGTGAGTGTTGAAACCACATGACCAAGATGAAGATGGATAACCCCACATAATTACTCACAAAAGTCGATGGAGACCACTCATTCCTCGACTGTAGAAACAAGGGAACAAGGCATAACAACATTTATCAAGTGCATACTTTGTGAGAGGAAACACGAAAGCGAGTTCCTCAATTAAAAAGGAAATCTAGATGAAGAGACTACAACACACTAAAGCAAATCAAGAAGCCCCTGAAAGAACTCGTTATTGAACCACCTAGGATCCATCTAGAAAGGATGTGAAGGAAACAATGAAATGACATTTGGGAACAAGAGGACATGACAAAGGTATGAAAACCAACTCCCTTCTTTAAAGCTTCCTTGAAATGATAGCTTTAAATTAAACATCTCTTCGAGATGATAGCTTCCTCTATGCATAGGATACTTCCTCCATGCATAGGTGATATGCTCTCTTTAGCATAGGTTAACTCTTGTATTTTAGGTATGATTTGAGTGAGTTTAGGTTAGTTTCGAGCATAATTGTCATATGAAGACCGAAGACACGATTTGAGGAATTACAAGAGTTTTGAAGACAAGTGTTGATTTGGAGTTGTTTTGACGCCATTTTCTTGTGACGCATCGTTCGGAAGCTACGATGATTGGATTAAGCTGAATTTGGTATCATTGGAAAGCTAACTCGAAGAGCTACAATTCATGTTTGTACGGCGAGTTCAAATTCCAACTCTAAGTGGGTCAAAAGCACCTCCGAAGTTGACACCAGAATGTTGTCGGAGGACCCGTGCTCGCGGGTGAGATCCGCGCTCGCGGGTCAGAACCGCGCTCGCGGTTCGTCGAGGTTCCGCTGCCGAGGAGAGACGAGATGAACCGCACTCGCGGTTTAGAACCGCGCTCGCGGGTGGCGATGTTTTCGAGCGCCGACTCTCGGTTTTATTTTATCTTTTATCTATCTTTATATCTTTAGGTTTCGGTTGTTTTTCTACTATTTAAGCTTAGTTTCGTAGCAGACTTTGGGATCACACATTATCAGAGAATACTTTACTTTATAGGATTTATTTTAGTTTTATTATGAAGAACTAATTTCCCTTGGAGTTTGTTTGATCAAGGAAGTTTTTTTATGTAATTCGTGAGATTCTGGTAACTTTTCTATCTCTTGGTTAATATCAAAACTCTTGTGCTAAACTTTATGATTATCAATTGATTTCTCTTGGTGCGCAACTTGTTGAATTTGATTGATATTCTACTGTTTGGATTAGTTTGATTGTTGTCTGTGCAATCATATTATCCTTGAAACAACTCTTTTCTAGGATCGTGGCTAGAATTGAGAAAGAGTGTTTGATTGTTATTTTATGCATGAGACTCATAGCTTGATTGCATGATTTGATATCCTTCTATCCTTAATTCTTTGCATGATTTGAATTAAGCGTTCTTGTTCATATCATAATTTCGCTTGCACCGTGGACAAGCGGAAATCTTTTATAAGGATTGGAATTCACCTGGGAATTAATAGAAAAGTGGATGAATTGATGATCGATTGATTAAAAAGGTGGAATTGATTGAATGAACTCTGCTTTTCCTTAATTGATTTGATAATTAATATTATTGGCTTGCTTACACTCTCAAAGCCCCCTGTTTTGTTCTTTGCTGATTGTTCAGAAAACCTATTCTCTTGGGTTCGATCCCTTACTTGCATGCTATACTACTTTGTAGTTTAGGGTAATTTATTTTTGATCTTGGAAACAACGATTTTAGCCGAGTCAAATTTTGGCGTCGTTGTCGAGGAATCGGTTTTACTTTTCTGAATAATCGGCATTTCTGACGACCCGCGCTCGCGGCTCGAAGCCCGCGCCCGCGGTTTATACCCGCACTCCCAGTTTCTGTTCGTCCAGAAATCCCGAATGTTGTTGTGTAGACCTATCTTACGGTCTACACTTGTATTTACTAATGTCTGCGTTTAGGTTTTGTCAGTTACAAGATGAACCCTTTCATGAGTACTTCACTAGGTGCCAGAAACAATTGCATGAGCTCTCTTTTTGGGGGTTAGACGTAGGGCTTGATGATGCTTGCAATCACATCTTTAGTGGGATGACTCTTGAGTCCCAACTAAGGATGTACCGCGAGAGCGATGGAAAATACGTCATTTGGAAACCCATCGACCAATGGTATTTCTTTTGTAATATCCAAGCCGAAGAGATCAAGGTGCAGAAATTGGAGAACCAAATTGCTGAACAAAGAAAATGGAGGAGGTGTTGGCCATCAAGAAGGAAATTCTTGAAGATCAAGGTCCAATGCAAGAACCGCGCACGCAGGATGACAACCACGCATGCGGTTGCGGTACGGAACCAACAGATCCCCTTGAAAAGCCAGTTCCACCTTTTCCGAAGGCACCTAAAGACCCTTCATTGGATGAAGAGAAGGATGATCATAGTCATGTAATGACAGAGGAGGAATACTTCCTTAAGCTTGATAGCTCCTGGAGTGATGACGATGAGCCTGATGACTCGAAGAAGGAGCCAGATGATGATATGGAGGTTTCCCTTCCACCTGAGGAGATGTCTATGTCTCCTGCCGTGGAGCCCTTTGTTGTGATCGATCATGATCCCTATATCCTTCCCTCTTCTTCCTTACTTTCTATTGATATTTGTTTGCTTGTTGTGTCTGCAAAAATTCCTGTGCATGATAGTTTACCTAGTGATTTCTCAAATTCTAAAGGTGGTAGTGTTGAGATAAAAATCATAACTTTTGATATACTACCTCGTCCTTCCAACTGGTTCTATCCTAAACCTTCTAATCATAACTTTTCTAGTGGGTTTGATAAACTGAAACGATGCCTGAATGCTATATTATTTAGTTTCAAGTTATCAGTGTGCTATATTTGCCTACATGAGAGTTGTTCGCAGGATTTTGACAGATTACTTAGGGCATTGACGATGTCCGATCATGTCGACGTCGAACCATTGACGCTAAACAAAGGCGCTGCTCGGGAGGCAACCCGAGGTAAGTTTTTCTTTTCTTTTATTTTTTGTCTTTTTACTTTAGTTTTTGTTTTTGTTTCGTTTTGGTTTTTTTGGGCTAACTTGCAGGTACAATTTTTTCCATCTCGAAGAAATCGCAGTCCGAGGTTGCGGGTTGGCCCTAACGGAACCAATTTTTGCTTTTCATTAAAAAAAATAATAAATAAATAAAAAGAAATATAAAAATAAAAAAAATAAAATAAAAATATAAAAGGCTTTCGGGTGAAACCCCTGAAATAAAAGGTTTTCGGGTGAAATCCCCGAAATAAATCAGGGAAAAAAAAGAGAGAGAAAAAAAAAGAGTGTTCTTCCATATTCTACCATCACCCACCAATCCATTTTTCTATATCTTTCCATGTCTAGTTCCTTGGATTTGTTCGTTATTATTATCAGGTTCTATCTCATTTTGGTGAGTCCGCATTTACACCATCTTTGCGGCATTGTTCAAGTATGGGGGTGCTGCCATCGTCAGAGTTTTTATTATTTTGAGGAGTCCAGTTCATCTTCATTGGAGACGTCCTATGATGTGGATCTGGTTGCTGAAGTTGTGAAAACGACGTTCGAGATTTCGCTGTCGCCAGAACCCGCGCCCGTGATTTCATATTTTTAGTCTAGTTTTTAGTGTATTTTCTTAGTTTGTTTGGTTTAGTTTTAATAGTTTTAGGGTTAGTTTTGTGTATTTTTGTATGAGTTTGCATATTTTGTGAAAATTATGGAAGCTACTCCGTTTTGTGTCTTTTTGTAGGTTTTTAGCAAGGAAGGAGTGCTTTTTGGAGCTGAATTGGAATACCATGGTGAAGGACGGAAGAATATGAAGATAAAGAAGTCGAAGTCCAGGTCTTTAGAGTTAAAGTGTTGAAGAAGAGGAAATCCAGGCTCGTTAACGAGGCTAAGAAGGGTCGGTAACGAGGCTTAGAGATAGAATTTTTCGAGACATCTAATGTCTACCGACCCTGTGCGGAAATCGATCTTGTTAATTCCGTGTCGGTAGGGTTTTTAATGAGTTTGAGGGTTATTATATTATATGTTTTATGTCTTGTTATGTTTCTAGATTATCTTTCTATCTTTTTAGAGTTAGTTTCTATCTTTTAGGAAAGTTTTTATCTTCTAGCCTTTTTATTAGGATAGCTTTATTAATATAAATACCCTTCTTTCTAGCCTAGAAAGGGGGTGGCGAGTAGGAGATTAGTTTTAGGAGAGCCGAGAGAGAGGAGAAGTCGAGGGGAGGATCGTCGAGTCGAGGTGGAACGAGAGCGAAGCCAAGGTCGTTAATCGTATTTCTATTCGGTATTCTTGTTGTTTTTTCGGTTTCATCTAAAGTCTGTAAGACGATAATTTTCTAATTAATTTGAAGTAGTTTTTGTTTTCAATATTTTCTCTTATTGAAGTTATTTGCTTTATAGTTATGATTAGTGAGTAGTTTTCCTATCTAGGGTCGGGGTTGAAACCCGGCATAGTTATGTATGTTTGATGAGTAAGTTGAAGTGTTGAATGCCTTTTTATCTATTTTTAGATTGCTTGTTGTGCTTATGCCTAGATGAGAATCGAGGTAATTTGAGTTCTTAACTTGATTGAAAGAGGAAGTTATAGACTTAAAGGTTGATATTGTTCGATTACGAAAGTTTCGAGCTTTGGATCTAAAACAAGTAATTGAGTGAATTAGTTTATGAGAATAGATTGATTTGCTTGCTAGTCAGCGAAAGTTGATGAATTTATCTATTTAAAGGCATGATCTTTATCTTCTTACGAGTTTATATGCATGGCTATGTTATGGTAACCCTTGTCCTAGATTTTTATTCCTATTCGAGTTTTTCTTGTTACATTCGTTACTGAATTCGTTGCCTCGGTACCGAACCTGTATTTGAAGTCGTTAGTAGTGTTATCCAGGTTCGTTAACGACCCTGACAAAGTCGTTAACGAGGTTGGTCGTAGGTGTTTTGTGTTGTTTTGCTTAGTTTTTATTCTTTGTAGTTGGTAAACAAACAACAGTGCTTCCCGTGGAACGATCCTGACTCCCTTATACTCAGCGGGGTCTTGAATATAAATTTATTTGTTCAAGAAATCCTTCAACAAATTGGCGCCGTTGTCGGGGAAGCAATAGTGTTTGTTTGTTTATCTGTGGGTCTAGGAATAGCCCGGCCCCGTTTTTTTGTTTTAATTTTTGTTTTCTTTGTCTGTTTTCTCAGCATATGGCAGCTGGACGTCGAAGGCTCGAATTTGACAATGCCGGTTATTATTCAGAACATGAACGTTCCCTGCAGCGTAGACGCCGAGAGAACCAAGCTATGGCTACACTCGAGGAGATGGCTCGTCAGATGGTCGAACTCCAGAGGCAGATGGAGGCGTGAAAAACCGAAAAAGATGATGTTGCTGCCGAGGCCGAGCGTCAACGAGTCAACAGAGCTCGTCTACAGGAAGAGCTGAATGCCTATCCGAGGAATGCCAAAGAATACATGCATCCAGAACTGAGGGTGCCAGAGTCCCCAATTGTGCTTCCGGAGATAGAGAAACCTTTTGAGATAAAGTCTCAATTTATATCCTTGATCAAACGGGCTCAGTTTGATGGGAAACCTACTGAGTGCCCTATGGAACATGTTAAGAATTTTCTTGATTTATGTGACACCATAGCTGCTGAAGGTGTCTCACTTGAATATGTTCTGTTAAAAGCTTTTAGATGGTCTCTTACTAGAAAGGCCCTGAGCTGGTTGGAGAGCTTACCTCCTAAGTCTATCAGGACTTGGAAGAATTTGTATGATCAATTTCTTACAAAAATTTTCCCTCCTGCTAAGACGACGGAGTTGAGAAAGCGCATCACCTCCTATCACCAGCTGCCTAATGAGACTTTTGATGAAACATGGGAAAGATTTAAGGAAATGCTTAGACAATGCCCTACTCATGGGCAACCTTTATATGTGCTCCAAGAAATCTTTTTCCAGGGTATAAATGCAGAAACGAAGAACCGCATCAACATGCATACAGTGTGTGGTTTTATAGAGATGGAACCCACGGCTGCATGGGAATTGTTGGACAAGCTTTCTAACTACGATGCCATGTATGGAACCCAGCAATCTCCCCAGCCCCAGAGGCGTCTCTACATGCCTAACAAGGAAGATGTTGACCCCGATGTAAAAAATCAATTTTTGCAAGACGAGGTCAACCGCCTGAAGAAGCAGGTAAGTTTTCTGAAATCCTCTCAATCTTGTCAAGAGTGTGGCTCTTCTACCCATAGTACTTCTGCTTGCACTAACATAGAACAGGTGAGAGCCGCTGAGACATATGCTGAAGTGAATTATATGAGAGGCCCATACAGAAACCAGCCTACTAATTTTGACAGGTCAAACAATTATCCAGCGTAGGGCAACCAAAACCCCAATCCCAACTATGCAGCGCCCCCACCGGATAGACGACCTGCACCGTATCGACCTGCAGGCTATCAAGAGCCACCATCATGGGCATTAGGGTTACAGGAAGGCATTAGCGGAATCCAAGCCAACCTTAACAATCAAAACAAAATATGGGGAGAGTTCGATGTGTGGAAGAAAAATGTCAACTCCCAACTAGGGAACCTTGCTGCACAGATTCCAAGGCCACAAGGGCAACTTCCGGGCCGTCCCGAGGAGAACCCGAAGGGACAAATAGCAGCGGTACACCTTAGGAGCGGAAAGACACTACCGGAGCGTGTCCAAGCTAAGGACAAGGGCCCTACGACCGAAGAGGACACCACGGTTCAGCTCGGTAACGAGCCAGCGAGAGCAAGTACCGAACTGGCACACCAAGGTGACGACGCTCCCAGGTTCGTCAACGACCCTAATCCAGGTAAGTTTTCTGATCCAAGCCCCTCTCTCAATCCCGGGCTAGTTAACGACCCCATCAGGGTCGGTAACGATCCTCCGAGAGCACCTAACGACCCTAGTGTCGACCCGGTAGCATCACCTCTCGAGCCTGACTTGGTTCCGAGAATGGTGAAATCTCTTCCTTTTCCTATTAAGAAATCAAAGGACTCTACTGAGAGTAAGTTCAAGCGTTTCGTAAAGATTCTCCAGGGCATTAATATTTCCATCCCATTCGCTGAGGCCCTAAGCGAAATGCCGGCTTACACGAAATTTTTGAAAGATATTCTTAGTAGGAAAAGATCCATCACAGAGCTGCAAGATGAGGTCCGATCTATTGCTTTACCAGAAAATCTAGGAGACCCAGGGAGATTTGCCATAACAATTGGCATAGGCGACCACAAATTCAAAGCTCTATGTGATCTGGGAGCCAGTGCTAGTTTACTTCCCCTTTCAATCTGGTCAAAAGCCAACATGGAACCATTGGAGCCTGTAGACATGAACCTCTACATGGCAGACGGATCAAGCGTAAAGGCCACATGAGTCGTGGACGATTATCCCATTCAAGTTGGGAAATTCTTTATTCCAAATGATTTCATCGTCCTCGATATGCCTGAAGACCCTCACATCCCCATTATCCTAGGCAGGCCATTCCTAGCTACAGCAGGTGCTAGGGTCGATGTACGGAAAGGACTCCTCACTTTCGATATTGGAGAGGAACGTGTGGAATTCAGCCTTGACCAAAACGCTAATGACCCAACTGCGGCTGCACAGATCGAGTTGACCCAGCCAGAACTTGACATAGCTGTTCCTAACGAGCCTCCTCCAAGTACAAGAGAGGATGAGAATTTTACACAGGCCCCTACCGAACCTCCTTGGCCCATTACCAAGCCCCGCATGCAGGGCTATAATCCAGGTGAGTACTTTAACCATGAATTCACTAATGTTGGTTACGACTCTTCTTCATACTTTGTTCCTATACCGTGCTCCACTGTTTATGCTATAGAGGAGTCCAGACCACCTTGGTTTTCGGATTTCACTAACCCTTATGTAGGAATAACAGGCATATTGATAGAAGATAAAGGACCAAATTTAGTGACTCAGCCAATAATGCCTACATAGCTAAGTATGGGGTACCTCAAGACCCTAACATAGCTGCAAACGAGCCACCTTGAGCGGAGGTAAGTACGTCGGGCTGACGACGTTAAAAATAAGCGCTTACGGGAGGCAACCCGGTACTTTTAGTATAGTTTTGTTTTTCTTTTTAGATCTTTTTCCTAGTTTACTTTTGAGTTTTTCTAGTAGTTTTTTGGGTAGCAAGATAGGATAGTTTTAAACTAACAAGATGCAGGAGTTGGGCTCGGAAATCACTCAAAAGAAGGCTACGACGGTTCGTTAACGACCCAACCCAGGGTCGTTAACGACCCGGTTTGGCGACCCGAATTGGCGAAACGGGCAGGTAAGTATTTTTACCCTAAGCTATCTTATATCTTTACCCATGTGCCGCCCCTTTCACCTCTTCCCCTAACTCTAGCCCTCTCCTATAAAACCCTTTCAAACCTCCCAAAATTCTACTCTCAAATCCTCAATCTAAAAGCTTAAGTTCTCCAAGAATCCTACCGATATTTCTCACAACCGATCGGTAATCTCACAACCACCGAACTTCGGAGTCCCACCCTAGTTAACGAGTTCGCCGCCCTTGATTTGCTTACCGACGAGATCCGAGCTCGTTAACCACCCAAATTTTCGATCTTTGTTCTTCAAATTCTCGATCTAACGGTATGATTTCTAAACCCTAACTCTATTTGCATGATTCATGGTTAATAGGGTCTAAATTTCATATCTTATTCATATAGAAGATCGAATGGCATGTTTATTGTTGCTCAACAATTTTATTGCTTGATATATTGGTGGTTGATCTTGATTTCTATGGGTTTGTTCTTGCTTGATTCTCCATTGAAATTTGATTAAGAAAAGCATGAACTACTTTGTTTTGGAATTGTTTGATCTTCACCATAAGTTTCTTGGGCAATTATAGCATGTTCGGGATGGGTAATTGAGCAAGTATGGGGTGCATATACCCGATTGTGTGTCTTACGTAGGATTATGAATGATGCATGCTTGATTCATGGCTTAATTTTGGAGTATTTGACACTCGGAAACTGCGATTGGTTCTCGTACAGGCTCGTTAACGACCCGCCCAGGTTCGTTAACGACCCTGCGTATTGTCAAGACCAAAAACCAGTCCAGATCCGCTACCAACCCCGGTTGGGTCGTTAACAAGGCATTCCGAGAGCTACTTCGAGACCAAGTATGGGGTCTCTTATCTAATGATTTGTGTTGATCTTATCTTGGAAAAGCCATATTGTTTGTAGGTCCACATGGCAAGTTCTAGCCCAGCCGCAACCAGAGCCCAAAAGAAGAAGAGGACTCAACGGTCCCCATCTCCACCCCGCATGGACAACGTGATCTTGCGCACTCAAGGACAAGCGGACCGCTACAATGCCATACTAGAAAAGGACCACTATACTAGGTGGTTCTCGAGGTCGAGTGCTAAGCAAATGAGTATCTATGATGATGTCAAGGAGGCCTTTGCTATCCTAGGTGTGCCTCAATTATTGAAGAAGGAGAATGTACCACACTTCCCGGCTCTCACATCCGAGTTCCTAGCCACTCTAGAGACAAGATTCCCGACGAAGACTTCGGAAGGACGAATCAGATTCAGGCTCGGTAACGTGAACCGAGAGTTTACAATGGCGGAGTTCAATGGTATTCTTGAGCTCCCAAATCCTTCTGGAGATTACAGTCTAAAGGATTATAAGGTGACAAGGACTTGGAGCTATATCACCGGGGAAGTAGAGCCTTCCGCTGCAGCACTATCCGGGGCAAGCATCATCAACCCCATTTTTCGGATCATCCTCCGAGTCCTAGCCGCTACATTCTGGCCTAAGAGAGAGTTGAACAGGCCGACAAGGACAGAAGTTGCATGCCTCCGCACTATTCTATTCGAGGAGCCCGCCCCATTGAACTTGGGGTATGAATGGCTATACAATGTTGAGAAGTCGATCAAGTCGAAGGAAGTATGGTGTGGGAATTTGGTTAGTCTCTTGGCGACCAATCTTGGAGTTGATATCACCCTCTACACACCGGCCCACGCTCAATTGCTCAATCGGAACTATTGGTTTAGCTCCGGTATTTTTACTCAGGGTCGGGATGGGTACACCACAAGAATTCATGGCCGAGATGTTGCACCAACCCAAGATAAGTTGGAGCTTCTTTACGTACCAAATTGGTACGAGGCATGGACGGGGCACGCATTCCCGTTAGAGCCCAAGCCGCAAGATGAGTTAACGCTCCGTCCGTGTGAGTCTCGGTTTGAAAGAGAGGAAGAAGCCATGGACGAAGATGAAGATGAGACTGAAGAGGCAGCTACCGAGGGAGGTACAGAGGAGGTCGACATTTAGGAAGAGGACCTCAATACAGAAATTCTGGGCAACAACATCTTCGTTAACGAGCCCGCCAGGGTCGTTAACGACCACTTCGAGGCTTCTACCAATGCTCCTACCGAGGCTCACAGCGTCGGTAACGACCCCCCGCAGCAACCTATCGACCCACAGTCATATGGTCTCATGCCTTACAATCCTGTACTCTTTCAAGACCACTTCCAGCCCCACTACCCACCACCTCCTCAGCCCGAGTACACTGGATCGAGTATCCCGCCTCCATGGGTCGAAGATCTTTCTGCACAGATGCAGCAGCTTAACCTTCAGCAAACACATATTCATCGGAGGATGGATAGATGGGAGAGTGTCTATTCTGCTCGCATGGCATTCGAGGATACGAGGCATCAGCAGAGAGAGGCGGATGATGCAGAGCGCTGGAGGACGATGTATGACTTCATGTGGAACTTCGAGCATTATTTAGTTTGAAGAGTTGTTTTCTTTTCTGCTTTCAGGATCTTGTAAGTTTTTCTTTTATTTTCGTTCTTTTGTTTTCTTTTCTTCTTCTTATTTTTATTATAGTGGGGACACTGTAATTTTAAGTATGGGGTGGGAAAGGATAGAAAAGTAGTGTCTTGTTTGTTTTGTGTCTTTTGTGTTTTGAGTAAGTTCTTTGTTCCATAAAAAATCAAAAATCAAGAAAAAATTTGAATTTTTTTTTAAATTTCCAGCAAAAAAAGAAGAAGAGTTTTAGAATTGATAGATACCCTTTTTCTTATGGTTCTATGACAGTAGTTGCTAGCATGATCATATAATTCCTTGCAAGCATGTCTTTGATAAGTATAGCCTGATTCTTGTTTTGAAACTGTTTTTAGGAAGGAATAGCATATGATGAAATTGGGCATGTATACCTTTTAGTATAAGTGATGCAATCCAACAAAATTTCTACCTTGTGAGTTATTTTTGGCCTTATAGGGAGAACAAAAAAAAATCCCTCTTCTTTTCTTGTGTGATTTACTCTCTATATGCATATTATCTCTTGGAATTGTGATGGTTATCTATTACTTGAGACCTATATGAGATTTATAGTTCATTACTTGTGAAATTATACGATAGAGAACTTTTTTTCATAAGCCCTATTAATCCTTACCTACCTTATCATTATTCCTCTTTTTGAAGCCAAATTTGAGCCTTTAGCCTTCTATTTGTAGCTCCACAAAAAATATTCCCTAGCCAATAAAGCTTGACCCTATCCGGGGATTAGGTTTTAGTATTGGTTATTGTGATGGTTTTGTTGAGTGAGATTGTTTGGTTCAAGTGTGGGGTAATTTTGGGTTGGGTAAAGATCTTGCAGTTTATCATGTAAAAGGAGTTTGGTTCCCTGAATGCATTTACAAAAGAAATGAAGTGGAAAGTAAAGAAAGAGAATTGAGGAAGTAAAGATCAGTACAAACAGATACATCGTTACCGACCCAGTGGAGTCGGTACCGAACTTCTCGCAGAGAAAAAAAAGTGTGAAAAATCAGAAGGAGAGAAAAAAAAAGAGTTGAAAAGTGAAAATGTGCATGAGCCAAAATTTCCTTAGTGTTTATAAGCAAGATTAAGTTGGGATTATTAAATGGGTGAGTGAAAGAAATGAGTGTGCATAATGTTGAGAGAGTTTGGTTATCTTTTGAGAGTTTTGGAAGTGTGAGTTTTTAGGAGTCTTTGATTCCCGGATATTATTAGTACCACATAGCAAAATATTTCCACGCCTTATTGTCTTTACCAAGCCCCATTACAACCCGGCCGAATGGAAGCTTCTATGAAGTTTTTTCATTGAGCCTAAGTTCTCTTGATGATTTGTGCTTGTTTTGACAAATCTTAGGTGGAGAGTTTGGTGATATAAGTTCCAATTTCTATGAGTTTTGTATATAAGATGAGTTGAGATATTGAATTTATAAGCCTAAACACTTGAGAGTTGAGAGAAACACACATAATCCTTGTGAGGTTGGATTGTATTTTCTTATGTCTATTTGGTGCATATACGTGTGATGACATTGATAGTCATTTGTTATTTTCTTCTATGTGTTGAAGTTTCTTTTTAGATGATGGCTATTTGCTTGATGAGTATGATTGTTTGGTTTTGATTATGTTTAGTGATTGCTTGAGGACAAGTAAGTCTAAGTATGGGGTATTTTGATAATTTATATTTTTAGTCTAGTTTTTAGTGTGTTTTCTTAGTTTGTTTGGTTTAGTTTTAATAGTTTTAGGGTTAGTTTTGTGTGTTTTTGGATGAGTTTGCATATTTTGTGAAAAGTATGGAAGCTACTCTGTTTTTTGTCTTTTTGCAGGTTTTTAGCAAGGAAGGAGTGCTTTTTGGAACTGAATTGGAATATTATGGTGAATGACGGAAGAATATGAAGATAAAGAAGTCGAAGTCCAGGTCTTTAGAGTTAAAGTGTTGAAGAAGAGGAAATCCAGGCTCGTTAACGAGGTTGAGAAGGGTCGTTAACGAGGCTTAGAGATAGAATTTTTCGAGAGATCTTATGTCTACCGACCCTGTGCGGAAATCTATCTTGTTAATTCCATGTCGGTAGGGTTTTTAATGAGTTTTAGGGTATTATATTATATGTTTTATGTCTTGTTATCTTTCTAGATTATCTTTCTATCTTTTTAGAGTTCGTTTCTATCTTTTAGGAAAGTTTTTATCTTCTAGCCTTTTTATTGGGATAGTTTTATTAGTATAAATACCCTTCTTTCTACCCTGTAAAGGGGGTGGCGAGTAGGAGATTAGTTTTAGGAGAGCCGAGAGAGAGGAGAAGTCGAGGGGAGGATCGTCAAGTCGAGGTGGAACGAGAGCGAATCCAGGGTCGTTAATCATATCTTCTATACGGTATTCTTGTTGTTTTTTCGGTTTCATCTAAAGTCTGTAAGACGATAATTTTCTTATTAATTTGAAGTAGTTTTTGTTTTCAATGTTTTCTCTTATTGAAGTTATTTGCTTTATAGTTATGATTAGTGAGTAGTTTTCCTATCTAGGGTCGGGGTTGAAACTCGGCATAGTTATGTATGTTTGATGAGTAAGTTGAAGTGTTGAAAGCCTTTTTATCTATTTTTAGATTGCTTGTTGTGCTTATGCCTAGATGAGAATTGAGGTAATTTGACTTCTTAACTTGATTGAAAGAGGAAGTTATAGACTTAAAGGTTGATATTGTTCGATTACAAAAGTTTCGAGCTTTGGATCTAAAACAAGTAATTGAGTGAATTAGTTTATGAGAATAGATTGATTTGCTTGCTAGTCATCAAAAGTTGATGAATTTATCTATTTAAAGGCATGATCTTTATCTTCTTACGAGTTTATATGCATGGCTATGTTGTGGTAACCCTTGTCCTAGATTTTTATTCCTATTCGAGTTTTTCTTGTTACATTCGTTACTGAGTTCGTTGACTCGGTACCGAACCTGTGTTTGAAGTCGTTAGTAGTGTTATCCAAGTTCGTTAACGACCCTAACAAAGTCGTTAACGAAGTTGGTCGTAGGTGTTTTGTGTTGTTTCGCTTAGTTTTTATTCTTTGTAATTGGTAAACAAACAACAGTGCTTCCCGTGGAACGATTCTGAGTCCCCTATACTCAGCGGGGTGTTGAATATAAATTTATTTGTTCAAGAAACCCTTCAACAGCCCGCGGTTCGTTCCCAGACAGATCCGTTTGTTCTTGAGTTCGGTGCTTATAATTCCGGGAGTTCATTCCTCTCTTCTTTCGTATGTGAGTCTTCTGATTTTTTCTCTTCTATTCTTAATTCCTTTCTCTTTACTTCATTGAGGACAATGAAGGATTTAATACGGGGGAGGAAGTACTCAATACGCTTATCATAGATAGTTGTATTTCAGTTAATTTTTCGTTATTTATATGGGATTTTTGTTCCATGTTTTGTATAGGAAAATTTTTGAAAAAAAAATGAAAAAAGGCCATAAAAAATAGAAAAAAAGGCATAGAAAATCATGAGATGAGCTGAAAACCCGAAAGGGTGCCTACGTTGACAATGTCGTTGTTTCTTCCTTCTGCCCGAGATCGGGGCAATGAGAAGAAACAATGACATTGTCAACGTAGAAGCGAAAGTGATGAGAGGCGTGAAGGAGAGAATCGAGCCGTGATACGAACCGAAGAGAGATTGCTTGATCTATTGAGAGCTCAAGGTGGAGCCTTGAAATCGGCTCAAGAGCAAGCCGAATACAAATTGGCTATGGTGACATCGACACCATTCCATAGAAGCATCCAACGCGCCAAGCCTCCGACAAATTTCTCACCACCATCAATATTTGCATTTGAAAGAGGCAAACTATAAACCAAAAGGGAAATTGCCCTCTCCACCTCGAAAGTCACAACGTTCCTCGAGCGGGAACTTTAGGCGAAAAATACACCCATCGAGAGAGCAAACTAGAGTTGTCTACACGGCCTTCAACGTCCCGATCTATAGGCTCTAACTTCGCATCAAGCATGAGAGCTACTTCCGCTATCTCACATGGGATGAGTTCCCCGAGGACCATGTGTCTCAGGGCTAGTTGAGGAAGATTGATAGGCTCTTTGCGAAGGAACAGGTCAAGAAGAATGGTGTCACCGATATTGAGTGTGTGCCATTTCTCCTGCCGCGGGAGAACATTCTTGATGAGGAATTTGTGAGCCAGCTTTCCAAGTAGAGACAGTCCATGTGTAAGAGTGGCCTATCCCTTGGCTGGAACACGTCCCTCATACATCCTTTCTAGGATGCCTTCTTTGTCGTGCTTTCCACAGACCTTCCAAGGCAGAGTTCCCAAGCCTTTGTTTGGAACATTGAGTGCCCTTGCTAGCTGATCCACAGTGAAGGCAAACGAAGATCCTTTGATTATGTAGATGCCCTGCTCCTTGTCTCTAGACAGTTTAAACGAGTCGTAGAAGGCTTGTATTTGGCCAGGGTCTACCATTACTTTTGCACTGCAGATCGATTCCCATTTCTAAGCCTGAATCAGTTCCCAAAGATCCCCTAAAGCATGTTCAACAAGAGTTTGGGGATTGAGGATCATGGGAGCGATTACCTTACGCTCCTTGGGAACTTTTTGTTCCTGTCCAGCCGCTGGCTTTGTTTCAGCAAGAACAATCACATGTGCCTCTTCTCTTCGTTGGCGTTTGGAGGGAAGCTTTGTGATAGCTAGTTTCTTTCCCTTTCCCCCTACTCTCCTTTTCTTGGGTTTTTCTAAGGGAGGAAGGGTAGAGGATTGATGGCTATGGTGAGAAGGTTCATGATGGAGGCAGACATAGGACCTTCAGGGTCTTCCTTGGTAGGTCCTACAGTACTATTCATTGTTGCGTCATCCCTTTCAATAGCTTCAGCAGTTGCCTCTTCCTCTTCTTCCTTTTCTTCTTCTTCTTCTTCCTCTTCTTCTTCTTCTACTTCTTCTTCTTCTTCTTCTTCTTCTTCTTCTCCTCCTCCTTTGTCAGACGAGGAGAGACCTTCGTTATCAGACTTTTCATCATCCTCTCTATCCTAGTTTCCATGCATGTTTCCTTTGTCAGCTTCATCCTTATCAGACTGTTCATCTCCCTTTTCTTGGCAATCTTCTTTGTCTTTGCCTACGAGTTGATTGTTTGGGTTTCCTTTTTCAGTGTCGGGGTTCCTAGTGTCTATTTGACCGGCCTCTTGATGATGCGGCTCCAAAGTTTGGGAGTCCCTTCCCTCAACCGATGACTAGACTTTGTTTCCAAGGACCATTAGAGATTCGTTCTGGTTGAGTTCCTTTCTACTTCGATCATAGAGTCTCGTTCTTCTTGGCTGCCCATCTCTTGCAGGTTCCGGGAGAGAGGGTTAGGGCGTCTACGAATGAGGGCCCTGATGTTTTCATCTTCTTTCTCACTATCTTCAAGATTGATAGGTTGGACTGGCAAGGGAGAAGGAAGAACTTCCGTCGTGGGAGTAATTGGGGCTTTAGATTTTTTAGGAGAGGGAGTTTTGAGAGGTGATATGGAGGTAGAAGGGGGTCAAGTTCCATGGCGGTGGAGAAGTTTGGTTTTAGAGAGGAGGGCTGAGAGGGAACGTTTGGAGTATGTGGAGTAGTTTGAGAAGGCGGTGACTTAGGGTTTTGAGAAGTTGAGAGCTTTGATTTTTGTTTGACAATTGGAACGGTGTCTAGAAAGCGGTCTACGATTGTATTTCCTGAAGAATAGGTGGAGGAGGAGGATTTTGTGATGGACAGGGTTTTGAAGTGTAAGCAAGGTAGGTTGTTCTTAGAGGTAGGGGCAGAAGAGTGTGAGGAGGGTTGTCTGCAAGGAATTCTATTTCCAGTGGAGAGATGGGCGCACAATAGTTAACTCCTTTAGAGATATGAGGATGGACAAACTTATTGATCATCGGTTTGACATTAGCCCGATGAGCAGGATCTGGGGTTAGCAGTTCAGCTAGAGTCAAAGATTGCCAGAGCATGGCTGTATTTCTGTTGAGCCAACACTGGAGACCAGGTTCCAAGGGTAGTGGTAAGGAGTTGTAGGCCTTGATTGCTTCAGGAGTGGCCTTGAACTTGTAATCTTTGGAAGAGGAGGATCGTTTGAGAGCCATTTGTTAGTTTGGAGTTTTTTTGGATTTAGAAGTTTAGGAGATTTGGGGTAAAGTCAGACAAAGAGGCAAAGGTTGAAGAAAGGTTCTAGTTAGGGAAAAAGTCAGGAATATAAGAGATTTTCGCACAAGGGTACAATCGTCTTTTTCTCCGTTTCCCCCTTTTAAATTCAAAAAGACTTTTGACGCTTCTTCTTTCTTTGAATTGTACTTTGCACATGTTGACATGTGTTGGCAATCCATTGAACATGAGGACGCTTGGCTCTCACATATTCTCCTTCATTAATTGCTCTGACAAGAACCACCTGTGTTCCCAAGACGAATTTGCATGCATTGGACAGTCGTTTCGGCTCATTCTAAACCTGGTTCCCGTGATCTCACACAAAGGCTTGTTTGAACAGAATGGTTAAGGGAACTCATGTTCAAATTTTGTTGAGAGGGATGGGGACACAAAGGATTTAGACAATTTCAACCCGAACGAGGTGATTAAGAGGGGGCTCATGGGATGAGTTTGTCCAGTCCGAGGCTCTGGGTAAGCTTATGATCAACTATCATTATGGCTTATAATGCGGGTTAGAGGGAACTCAAGTTGATCATTTTGGGCCAAAAAGAAAAGAGGTCCCTGTGCGTACAAACTTTTTCCTTAGACTAGCAATAATTGTTAAAGTGAATGCATAGTTCCCACTTAGTTCCTATCATGCAAATAAACTAAACTAACCAATCATTAGGGAAATAATAAACATGGACTTTTTTAATTTATATCTATCATCTCTAAGAGCATTCAAGGGTGCTCGAAGAGATGTCTATCCTATTGACTCGGCTAAAGTCGTTGTTGCCAAGATCAAAAATAAATTACCCTAAACTACAAACTAGTATAGCATGCAAGTAAGGGATCGAACCCAAGAGAATCGATTTTCTTAACAATCAGCAAAGAACAAAATAGGGGGTTTTGAGAGTTTAAGCAAGCAAATAATATTAAGTATCAAATCAATTAAGGAAAAGCAGAGTTCATTCAATCAATTCCACCTTTTTAATCATTCGATCATCAATTCATCCACTTTTCTATTAATTCCCAGGTTAATTCCAATCCTGATAAAAGATTTCCGCTTGTCCACGGTCCAAGCGAAATTATGATACGAACAAGAACGCTTAATTCAAATCATGCAAAGTATTAAGGATAGAAGGATATCAAATCATGCAATCAAGCTACGAGTCTCATGCAAAAAATAACAATCAAACACTCTTTCTCAATTCTAGTCCACGGTCCTAGAAAAGAGTTGTTTCAAGGATAAATAAGATTGCACAAACAACAATCAAACTAATCCAAACAATAGAATATCAATCAAATTCAACAAGTTGCGCACAAAGAGAAATCAATTGATAATCATAAAATTTAGCACAAGAGTTTTGATATTAACCAAGGGATAGAAAAGTTACCAGAATCTCACGAATTCCATAAAAAAAAACTTCCTTGATCAAACAAACTCCAAGGGAAATTAGTTCTTCATAATAAAACTGAAATAAATCCTATAAAGTAAAGTATTCTCTGATAATGTGTGATCCCAAAGTCTACTACGAAACTAAGCTTAAATAGTAGAAAAACAACCGAAACCTAAAGATATAAAGATAGATAAAAGATAAAATAAAACCGAGAGTCGGCACTCGGAAACATCACCACCCGTGAGTGCGGTTCTAAACCGCGAGCGCGGCTTATCTCGTCTTTCCTCGACCACGGAACCTCGACAAAACGCGAGCGCGGTTCTGACATGCGAGCGCGGGTCCTCTGACAGCATTTTGGTGTCAACTTCGGAGGTGGTTTTGACTCACTTAGAGTTGGAATTTGAACTCGCCGTACAAACATGAATTGTAGCTCTTCGAGTTAGCTTTCCAATGATACCAAATTCAGCTTAATCCAATCACCGTAGCTCCTGAACGATGCATCACAAGAAAATGGCGTCAAAACAACTCCAAATCAACACTTGTCTTCAAAACTCTTGCAATTCCTCAAATCGTGTCTTCGGTCTTCATATGACAATTATGCTCGAAACTAACCTAAACACACTCAAATCATACCTAAAATACAATTGTTAACCTATTCTAAAGAGAGCATATCACCTATGCATGGAGGAAGTATCCTATGCATAGAGGAAGCTATCATGTCGAAGAGATGTTTAATTTAAAGCTATCATGAACATTTCATTTCAAGGAAGCTTTAAAGAAGGGAGTTGGTTTTCATACCTTTGTCATGGCCTCTTGTTCCCAAATGTCATTTCATTGTTTCCTTCACATCCTTTCTATATGGATCCTAGGTGGTTCAATAACGAGTTCTTTCAGGGGGTTCTTGATATGCTTTAGTGTGTTGTAGTCTCTTCATCTAGATTTCCTTTTTAATTGAGGAACTCACTTTCGTGTTTCCTCTCACAAAGTATGCACTTGACAAATGTTGTTATGCCTTGTTCCCTTGTTTCTACAGTCGAGGAATGAGTGGTCTCCATCGACTTTTGTGAGTAATTAGGTGGGGTTATCCATCTTCATCTTGGTCATGTGGTTTCAACACTCACTAATGATGACCCATTTGTTATCCCCCCCTCACTACTTCCTGCAAGATTAGTTAGACTTGGGGACCCAGGCAGGATCTCTCTTACCTGGATCAAAACAAGTTTCCAAATTAATATGGTTTAACAGTTTTATTAGCTCACAAATGAGTGTAGAGTTCCTTCGGCTAGACGAGGAGTTCCTAGGTAGGTTCCCATAGGCTCTACATTCCAGCATGCTTTGTGGGCTCTAGATCCATTTCCCTTGCCTAACTTAAGACTCTTTTTGTTGATGTCCTTCTTATTATGATATTTATTGTTCCCATTCCCTCTCCTCTCAAGCACACTGACCCTTTCCTCTAAATGAGCGATGTTAAGCTTTTGGCTTTGAAGCTCATGATCCCTACACTCGTTTTTCTCTTTTTTTTTCTAAAAGAGAGGGGTTTCCATCTTTTGATGATCCTTCTTCATATCATACTTCATGACCAGAGGGAACAGATTTTATTCTAGGAAAGGTTTCTTCAAATTTGATCTCAGCTATCTGACGAGCACTTTTATGTCGTGGTAAAAGCGTTGTGAAAGAAAAATCCTGACTTTCGAACCTAAGCATAGTGGAAGCAAGGGTCGTACCCACAAAGACTCAGATTTCCTATGTTTAACTAATATTACTAAAGTAATTAAAAGGAGATTTTCAGATTTAAAACTATTAATCTAAGAAAACGAAAACAAATAAGTAAAATAATTGAGATTTCAAATAGAGGAAAAGCGTCCAACTAACTTCGTAGCCATTGCATACATGATTATTGATGCTTGATTATTTTTATTTCAATTCCCTTGACTAATCTATTGTGAATTCATGAAATTCAAGCTCAAAGTGGTTATTAATATGCACCGTCTTTAATAACCTTTTAACCAATTAACCTAGAAAACCTTCTATGTCAAATTGATCATGCAAATTAGTTCAAAGCATTCAATAGAAACACAGTTCATAAATTCCACCGTCTATTCATGAAGTTTTGTGATTGAATTCTCCTCCTTTGATTAACCTTATTCCACCGTATATAAGTTTAATAAAAGGATTCATCCATGAATAACCAAATTCCACCATATATTAAGTTATTCTAGTTGTAATTCAACCTAGAAATCAAAATAGGTGATCAAGCTATTAAAATCCTAAGCGAATCTAATCAATTAAGCATGGAGTAATTCAATCTAGTCAAGACAAATTAAAATAATTCAAATCTCACAATCAATCATGCATACAATTTCAACTAACTAGTTGGACATGAAAAATTAGCTAGAAAACGACATTAAAGAAGAAATTAAACTTACAAGAGTTAGGTTTCTCTTCGGTTTAGCTTTCAGTGATACCAAATTCAGCATCATCCAACCACTATATCTCCCAAACCCAGCATTGCAAGATAGAGGTGTCAAAAGAAGACTCCCAAACCCACTCTATCTCCCTCAAGCTCTTGGGCCTTAGCTCTCTAATCTTCACTTGTATCACTCTAAGCTTCATCTTGATCCTCCACAATCATCTAAGATCCATCCTTTCCATGCTTGTTTACCTAAAGATCTGCAAAACCGAACAAAACAAGCGAAAAACCCGAATTTCCTAGAAAACCTAAAAACCTAAGAACTAGACTAAAATAAGCTAAAACAATGCAAAATTTGAACATGAGTTCCCTTAACCACTCTGTTCAAACAAGCCTTTGTGCGAGATCACGGGAACCTGGTTTAGAATGAGCCGAAACGACTGTCCAATGCATGCAAATTCGTCTTGGGAACACAGGTGGTTCTTGTCAGAGCAAATAATGAAGGAGAATATGTGAGATCCAAGCGTCCACATGTTCAATGGATTGCCAACACGTGTCAACATGTGCAAAGTACAATTCAGAGAAAGAAGAAGCGTCAAAAGTCTTTTTGAATTTAAAAGTGTGAAACGGAGAAAAAGATGATTCTACCCTTTTGCGAAAATCCCTTATATTCCGGCTTTTTCCCTAACTAGAACCTTTCTTCAACCTTTGCCTCTTTGTCTAGCTTTACCCCAAATCTCCTAAACTTCCAAATCCAAAAAAACTCCAAACTCACAAATGGCTCTCAAACGATCCTCCTCTTCCAAAGATTACAAGTTCAAGGCCACTCCCGAAGCAATCAAGGCCTACAACTCCTTACCACCACCCTTGGAACCTGGTCTCCGGTGTTGGCTCAACAGAAATACAGCCATGCTTTGGCAATCTCTGACTCTAGCTGAACAGCTAACCCCAGATCTTGTTCATCGGGCTAATGTCAAAGCGATGATCAATAAGTTTGCCCGTCCTCAGATCTCTAAAGGAGTTAACTATTGTGTGCCCATCTCTCCACTAGAAATAGAATTCCTTGCAGACAACCCTCCTCACACTCTTCTGCCCCTACCTCTAAGAACAACCTACCTTGCTTACACTTCAAAACCCTGTCCATCACAAAATCCTCCTCCTCCACCTATTCTTCAGGAAATACAATCGTAGACCGCTTTCTAGACGTCGTTCCAATTGTCAAACAAAAATCAAAGCTCTCAACTTCTCAAAACCCTAAGTCACCGCCTTCTCAAACTACTCCACATACTCCGAAAGTTCCCTCTTAGCCCTCCTCTCTAAAACCAAACTTCTCCACCGCCATGGAACTTGACCCCCTTCTACCTCCATATCACCTCTCAAAACTCCCTCTCCTAAAAAATCTAAAACCCCAATTACTCCCACAACGGAAGTTCTTCCTTCTCCCTCGCCAGTCCAACCTATCAATCTTGAAGATAATGAGAAAGAAGATGAAAACATCAGGGCCCTCATTCGTAGACGCCCTAACCCTCTCTCCCGGTACCTGCAAGAGATGGGCAGCCAAGAAGAACGGGACTCTATGATCGAAGTACAAAGGAACTCAACCAGGACGAATCTCTAATGGTCCTTGGAAACAGAGTCTAGTCATCAGTTGAGGGAAGGGACTCCCAAACTTTGGAGCCGCATTATCAAGAGGCCGGTCAAAAAGACACTAGGATCCCCGACACTGAAAAAAGGAAACCCAAACAATCAACTCGTAGGTAAAGACAAAGAAGATTGCCAAGAAAAGGGAGATGAACAGTCTGATAAGGATGAAGCTGACAAAGGAAATATGGATGGAAACGAGGATAGAGAGGACGATGACAAGTCTGATAACGAAGGTCTCTCCTCGTCTGACAAAGGAGGAGGAGGAGGAGGAGGAGGAGGAGGAGG
This sequence comes from Fallopia convolvulus, assembly GCA_964016875.1. Classification (NCBI taxonomy): domain Eukaryota; kingdom Viridiplantae; phylum Streptophyta; class Magnoliopsida; order Caryophyllales; family Polygonaceae; genus Fallopia; species Fallopia convolvulus. Next base: position 25,422,166 of record OZ024729.1, read on the forward strand.
AGGAGGAGGAGGAGAAGAAGAAGAAGAAGAAGAAGAAGAAGAAGAAGAAGAAGAAGAAGAAGAAGAAGAAGAAGAAGAAAAGGAAGAGGCAACTACTGAAGCTATTGAAAGGGATGACGCAACAGGGAATAGTACTATAGGACCTGCCAAGGATGGCACTGAAGGTTCTATGTCTGCCTCCATCATGAACCTTCTCACTATAGACATCAATCCCTCTGCCCTTCCTCCCTTAGAAAAACCCAAGAAAAGGAGAGTAGGGGGAAAGGGAAAGGAACTAGCTATCACAAAGCTTCCCTCCAAACGCCAACGAAGAGAAGAGGCACAGGCGATTGTTCTTACTGAAACAAAGCCAACGGCTGGACATGAACAGAAAGTTCCCAAGGAGCGTAAGGTAATCACTCCCATGATCCTCAATCCCCAAACTCTTGTTGAACATGCTTTAGGGGATCTTTGGGAACTGATTCAGGCTTAGAAATGGGAATCGATCTGCAGAGCAAAAGTAAAGGTAGACCTTGGCCAAATACAAGCCTTCTACGACTCGTTTAAACTGTCTAGAGACAAGGAGCAGGGCATCTACATAATCAAAGGATCTTCGTTTGCCTTCATTGTGGATCAGCTAGCAAGGGAACTCAATGTTCCGAACAAAGGCTTGGGAACTCTGCCTTGGAAGGTCTGTGGAAAACACGACAAAGAAGGCATCCTAGAAAGGATATATGAGGGACGTGTTCCAGCCAAGGGATAGGCCACTCTTACACATGGACTGTCTCTACTTGGAAAGCTGGCTCACAAATTCCTCATCAAGAATCTTCTCCCGCGGCAAGAGAAACGAAACACACTCAATATCGGTGACACCATTCTTCTTGACCTGTTCCTTCGCAAAGAGCCTATCAATCTTCCTCAACTGGCCCTAAGACACATGGTCCTCGGGGAACTCATCCCATGTGAGATAGCGGAAGTAGCTCTCATGCTTGATGCGAAGTTAGAGCCTATAGATCGGGACGTTGAAGGCCGTATAGACAGCTCTAGTTTGCTCTCCCGATGGGTGCATTTTTCGCCAAAAGTTCCCGCTCGAGGAACGTTGTGACTTTCGAGGTGGAGAGGGCAATTTCCCTTTTGGTTTATAGTTTGCCTCTTCCAAATGCAAATATTGATGGTGGTGAGAAATTTGTCGGAGGCTTGGCGCGTTCGATGCTTCTATGGAAGGGTGTCGATGTCACCATAGCCAATTTGTATTCGGCTTGCTCTTGAGCCGATTTCAAGGCTCCACCTTGAGCTCTCAATAGATCAAGCAATCTCTCTTCGGTTCGTATCACGGCTCGATTCTCTCCTTCACGCCTCTCATCACTTTCGCTTCTACGTTGACAATGTCGTTGTTTCTTCTCATTACCCCGATCTCGGGCTAACTTGGGCTTTGTAGATGGGTCATAGCAATTTTTGTTGCGGTCGCGCGAGTGATTGCGGTGATTTCTTTGGCTGCGACCATGGCTAAGACTTCCGTGACCGCAGAGGTATTCGCGATCGCGAGAATCCTCCGAGTCATCCGAGGTTGAGTCGCTAGATTGGAGATGATCCATGGCTCAGGACCTTTTATGCAGAGGCGACTCGCTTCGCTCACCCCTTCCCCAACCCCCTAGGTGCTCTACAATAGCGCTCATAGTTGACTTGCATCCCTTCAGGTTCTTCATCGATGCTTATTGTCTCATACTACGGCGGTTATAAGTGAGTTCGATAACGCTAGGGAGTCGTCGACTAGTCCTTTCGATCTCCAATTTACCGACGAGGTGTTTTCCTTGAATCTTATCCAAATAATAATTCAATCTATCGATTTACTCCAAGGCTTGGTCAAGGTGAGACTCTACTTGGGCATGGTCACTCTGAATTCACTTGTTATCTCTAAATGTGGAAGCTAGGACGTGTGTAAGTTCAACCCCATCCTCATTCTCGGCGTTGGTCGATGCCCCATTATCCTCATTCGGCCCGAATGCTAAAGATGTGCTAGCGTCACTATGCACGGGATCGGACTCGACGTCCCTCGATTGACCATGCTCGTACTGTGTGTTAGTGGAATAAGAATTCTGCTCTTGGATTAGGGCTGGCTCGGGTTCCGAGATACGAAGCTATGCTCGGCCGCGATCGCAGCTGCAATATGCGATCGCGGTTTATCGCATTGGGTCGCGTGATTGCCCATGCTCTGGTAGGTTTTGATTGTTTTCGAATTCAATGACATGGATTGCAATTCCAAGAGATGGTCGAACCCATCAGATTCGAACTGTGTAGCATTATGACTTTCGATACCGTCGCTTGAATTGGAGCTCTGCTGGTTCCCGCAAAGAGCAGTCGCACTCGTGGGTGAGGCCAGTCCATGATTGTGATTGGCTTCGAGCAATGCGCTAGGGTTCGATGCTCAAAGCGAAGATCGGAGTTCGCGTGATCGCCCTATGGGCCGCGATGGCGGTTTTCTGTGCAGCGGTCGTGTTTTTTATCGCGAGCCTGATTCTCCGATCGAATATCGGACTTCTTGTGATCACTCTGCGAACCACAATCGTTGTTTCGGTCAGTGCAAAGACCGCGTGCGATTTCGATATGTGCGTTTTCTTCAGGACATAGGAAGGTAACTTCTTGTTCTTCGAGGATCGAATCTAACACTTAATTGCGTGGATCGATTATTCATTACCCACGGACGACGCTAACTGTTAGTGCACAAAAATTCGTCTTTATGCCCAAATGATTGCTCCTCTTGTCACCCAAGGAAATGATATCTTAGGGGGCGAAAATCCTCTCCAATGGACAGACGAGATGCCTTGTCACCCAAGGAAATGATATCTTACTCCCCAATCCACGCAAAAATTCTATCTTTCGACTAAGATAGAATCTTCAATTATAACGATTTAATTACCAAAATAAAGAATCTAAATCTTACCATAATGAAAAAGTTTATTTAAAGAAAAATATAGCATAATAAATTAAAATACCATTTTAGTGGAAAATAACATAAATAGGTACTTACCATTGTTTTATCTGCTCACAAATAGGGAGGGGATAAAGGTTGTAATGGTGATTGTAAAGATGAGGAAAAGAGAAAAAATTATTAAAAATGTTGGTTGAGATAGATTTTTTCTTAAATAATTAGATAATGTTTGTAAAAGGTAAAGTTGAGTAAAAATAGTATTTATACAAAAAAAAGTTAGATAAATATTTTATGATTACTATAATAAAAATTGAACAAATAAAATAAGGTAAAGAAGTTGTACGACTATAAAATTAGGCTTAAAACATATACTGCCCTCTATTCTTGTGCTAATTTATCATTTAGACACACCTCTTTTGGTTTGGACCTATTGAACGCTTGAACTTAATAATTCTTCTCTGTTAAACACATGGTTGAGTACATCGGCATTGAGTATTACACGCGCGTTGACATATCAAGGATCTATTACTTACAATTTAAAAGGTAAATTAAATTGTTTTATTACACTTAATGCCACATCTATGCCTCGTGTATACCACATAATATTACTTACAATTAGGGTTTCACGAGAAGATAGAAGCTCGAGACCACCGTTCACTTGAATTGTTGGGATGGAAGTGTGGTGAACGCAAGAGGCAATTTTTAAGGCAAAACGAAGATGCCCAATTCGAATTTAAGACGTACAGGAAATAGATTCATAGTACAATTAGGGTTCATGGAGAGAATCAGATAATAGGATATATATCGGTCGCTCGGTCAGTTGAGAAATTGGAACAGAAGGAGGACGAAAGGTCGGAGGACTCATCGTACAAAAAGACATGGAAGGGGGCAAATTGGTTTTTCTAATTGTAAATAAAATAAAAATGAAAGTTTTTTTTAGGAAGAATTAAAAAAATGGAAGTTCGAACTATATAATAAAGATCTAACGGAATCTGTCACAAAAAGGTGATGAGCTGTAAAAATAGGTTTATAATAGGTGGTTTTTTTAAAATAAAAATAAATATTAGGTGATTAAAAGTAACTTATATATAATAAAGGGTGGTTAAATGTAATTTTTCAAAAAATAAAATTGAAGCCTTTCCTTCCTCACTGAAATTGGGACAAGATTCGCCATTAGCAAGTGGTACGACTATAAAAATTAAAAGATGCTGTACGACAAGAATTCGGACAAGATCCTCAGTCAAATTAGGCAACTGGGATATGACACCTTGTTCACATCACCTACTTTTTCATTACCGACAAGAATTAATAATGGTAATTATGGAGTACTTATATTATTGACATGACACTTTTTTTTTTTGGTCGGAACATGACACACTTTTATACTCCCACTATTTGTGAGAACATGTGCAACTGGGAGTATTTTACTTGGACCAAGAGGGTCAGTGACCATTTTCACTATGGTTTCGTTTGGTGCCATGCATATTATCTATCATAATATATTTTTTTACAAAGAGATTCTATTAGCCAAACACTTGCACATGTTCTCACACTATGGGAAGTCTACCGAGTGGAAAACTAAGATTCTCACACTTGCACATGTACCGAACACTTACCCATGTTCGGTACCACACTTTGAGAATTCTGTTATAATACTCCAAGTGGAAAATAACATTTTTTGTGTGTACTTGCACATGTTTTACCACTTTTCTAACCTACTAGTTAAGACCTTGTGCGGCACGCACGCGGGATGATATCAGTATTTATCCTAGTGAAGAACTCAAAATTTTTCTCTATTTTCTGTATTTATCTATCATAACATATCTTTCAATAGAATTACATAATCCAATTTTGTAGAAATTTCAACTTTCGCAAAGTAATAAACAAAGTGAACAAGTTTAGATGAAGATAAAACGTAAATTCAGCTTTGAACATAACAAGGAAGGCAAGTCCTAAACCTTCCAAAGTATCAACCTTGCATCAATTAAAAGCTTAAGAGCCCAACGGAGCTAAACGGGAGGCATCCAAACCTGGGAAATTAATCATCTTCCCAAGAGGTACTAATTTGTATATCTTTGATCAATTTGCAGACTTTGCCTGACTTCATGTTCAAATCAATTCCTAAAGTTGCATTTCTTGAAGGAAATGCACCTTAGGAAACGTATTTGTATATCTACCTAAATTTAAGTTGAAAGACATTTAATCCTATTGGCCTAGACATAATTGCAGTTCTGTGAAATTAGATAAACATTAAGGGCGCATTACATCTGTAACGCATAAAAAAAAAGGTGATTTTCAAGGAAAATGAAGATATAGTCTTGTGTTAACCTTGCCTATGTCTCATACCATTTAGTGTGCATCCTGACGGTAACAATGCTATTTGAATCAAGTAAGCAAACAACTACATATTCACCTGATCAAGAACAACCATTTTAGAAACCAAAAACCAATTAACACACTGCAAGAATGTCACTTAAAAAAGACTGAAACTGGTAAAGTAGACTGATCTGTAGCTACATAACAGAAAATCACATCACAGTTTATCTAAATTAGAGTAATCTAACAATTCAAAATGATATATTATCTGATTGCAAAACTTCTCTATGAATCATATGGGAGATAGATAAGTAAGAAAGCATCACAATTGTTATAGATTAATCTAAAGATTCCCAGCTTATGGAATCATTTCCTTGAACATGCAAGCAATGCCGCAGGCTAAAAGAATATGAAAAGAAGAAGAAGATGGAAATCATGCAAACCTCATAACTTATACAAAAAAAAATCCCTTTACCATAAGATTATCCCAAAACTGCAAGTTCTTTATCACAATTAGCCAATATAAGGATGTCTATTTAAACAAAAATTGAGAAGGATCACTGATAACTGTTTGTCATCATTCTTGTCATGTTATTGCAATCAGCATTTTCCAGAATTTACTTATTATTTGAAAATGTGTCCACTGCATAAATCTTGAATTAGATGATAACCAAAATACATCATATATGAAAACAACCTGCACTGGAAGTTCAAGCTTTGACCTCAATAAAGCTCGATCTTTTCAATCATTGCCCTCTTCCAAGAGCTAATGTCAAAACAAAGAATGATACAAATCAGCATATCTTAAAGTCACAAAAAAATAAGAGGAAAAGGCAACAACTCCCTAAAACATACAACAGTAAACATGAAACAATTTTGTTTGTTGACAGCATATTTTAGACTCAACAACTTACTATCCATTGATTTGAAAGTGGTAGAAAGGATTATACATGAAGGAATTAATCCATACATGTAACTAAAAGGTGTGAAAATCACATCTGGATAGCATTTAGCAGAGATGATGTGCAAGTTAATGTCAAGCACCATCTTTGAAGGATGTAGCAAAGTCAATTTAAAACTCCATAAACATGTAGAAACCACTCATCACCAAACACCTCCTGCATACAAGACTTCATTTCAAATTTCATACATATGTTCAGCCCTTTCTAATCTCCACCATACTAAAATTAATGATAAACAACAATTTAGACATTCCACAAAGAAACCTGCAAACCACAGCAATAAATTCATTCTACTCAAGTACAAGAAAATCTCTCGCGTGGAAAATAACATATATAAGTACTTACCATTGTTTTGCGTGTACTTGCACATGTTCTCACACTTTTCTAACCAATTTTCAAATCCGTCCAAAGTTTAATGCACATGTTCGATATTAAACTAGAGATTTTCAAAAGAGATTCTACTGAGTGGAAAATAACATAAATAGACTTACCATTGTTTTGCGTATACTTGCACATGTTCTCACACTTTTCTAACCTATTTTCCAATCCGTCCAAAGTTTAATGCACATGTCCGATATCAAACTAGAGATCAAAACATCTTAGCCATTAAGAAATCTACTATATATATAAAAGCAATAAGGTTTGGAGCCTCCTCATTGTGCCACGTCAGCTTTGTACACATGTCACTTTTAAATTAAGCAACATTGAATTTTGCCACATGTCGCAATCATATTAATCTAAACAACTTTATTTTTTCCTAAATACCATATAAATCAAATATTTTTATTTAAAATTTTCTACATCATTACCATATCATTAACCTATTTATACTTTTTATTTTGTAAAATATGTCAACAAAAAGATTTGTTTCCTAACTAATGGAGTATACTTCGTATTAGATAATCTTCCTATTTACCTTAATTAAAAATACTTACTTTATTTAATTTAAACATTTACTTTAAATAACCCATAACTTTGTTTCTAGGGATATTAATTTTATTTTTTTATTTAGAGTAATCGTGCAAAATATATTAGTATTTTTTGTGAACTGATTCTATATTCCTTTTATTACACTTAAAATAATTGGTTACATTTTTGTAGAAATGATAACAAAAAACATTTTTTTGAGGAGACATTTATAATTATTTCAAGAGTTGGAAACTATCTACTTTAATCTTTGGAGAATCTTAAACCATTTTTATAATTTACATAATTTAATTTTTTACATATTGCTTAATAAAAATATTTTAATCTATCTATACGATAATAAATAAGGTCACCATATTAAATTAGAAAGAATTTGCTAAAAGGGCAAAAAATATTAACCTAATTAGGCTCTTGTAACGAAATTTATTTTTTTAGGTTTTTGTTAAGTATATAAGGGCTTTTATTTTTATTTTTCTCTTACCTGACTCTCTCTCTCGATGACTCTCTCTCTCGACCTAATCCTCCGGCGGCCATGGCCTCGCCAAATCCCTAGGGGAAGAACCGACGAGCTCATCGATGATGACTTCATCTTGAACGAATCTAGTCAGCTTCGGCCGCCGTTTACCATCGTTCGCCACCAGAAAGGCTGAGATCGTCGTCGCCGCCATGGAGGAAAGGCCTTACACCAAGGACCAGGTACAACGCTTAATTAACCCCCTGTTTGGGCACTGAATGTGATGATAAAATTGAACAAGAGGTGTATTTTTCACGACCACCTGCTTCTCTTCCTTCCTCCTGAAAACCCTAATTTGTCGATGCTCTGAAATTTGATCTGGAATTGTCAATTGTAGTCTCTTACTTTGTGTGATTTACAGTTCGGAGGAGTGGAATTGATTTCTATTGTGTTTTATGTTCAATTTGTTTGGAAATTTGTGATGCCTTGCTGTAAACGAAAAACTTGATGTCCTTTTCACAAATGCAAAATGCTGCTCTTCGACAAGATTTCTCATCTCTTTGTTCTTGATCTGAATAGTGTGCCTATTAACTATTTGATAAATTGCCTATGTTAAAAAATGTATTTGTGTATATTAGGCTTGAGTACAATATGTTCTTGCAGACATTTGGTCGTCTTTTTAGTTTAGCAGCATGTACTTTGCAGTATACTGGAATAATATCATGATTAATTTTACATGTTGAACCTAAAGCACTGATGGTGCTTTGTGCAAATGGAAATTCATCATCCAGTGGCACTGCTTTGAGCAATTTACATAATTCATCTGGTAAGGGTTCTACTGAATTGTAGAGCCATATATTCTTGCAGAGGTGAGGAAATTAAGTTCTAGTTGTGCACCTAATGTTAGTATAAAAGAATGTTAAACTAGTTCTTGAATTGATAGACTTGGAAAGTCTAAATAGATGGGTCTATAATAACTTCATATTTAAAGCTTGTAATCTGTCTTCCATTTTACTATATGAGAATTTTACAAATTCTGGCAACAATGAGCTCATATCTCTCTTTTATTAGCTAGTTTCTGTTTTCTCATCTAAACACCAAACTCTCACATGGTTTTTTTTATGTATCTAAAGGAGCTTAGAGATGGAAGGTGGGCTGAAGATGATGCGGTTTTGGCTCATGGTGAAGTTATCAGTGTTAAACTCGGTGAGATTATTACTTAAGAGAACAAACTAAAGGCCAAATTCAAAGCATTCAGATAAGGTACCTAATCATAAATCAATCAGGAAAGTTCAACTTAAGATAGAATACATTCCTACACAAATAGGATTATGTGGAAAGTTCAAAACTAAGTTTTATAAATGTACAGTCTTCAAGAAATTAAACACCTTAACATGAAAGAGATGAAAATAATTGCAGAACACATCCTAAGAAGTAGTCTAGTGGAGCAATAATAATTATTAGATCATAGGCAAGTTCTACTTTGTAAATATAACTCCATGTAGGTTGAAATGGTCTATAAATATCATCTTTTGTGAACAGGTTATGAGTAAATATGACTAGCATTTGGAAACGGAGACTTGGCTAGATCTAGTTATCATATACATACGCTTGTCATCTTGGAATGACGTGGAGGCTTGTCTTTCCAAATTTTGCATTCAAATTTACAGTTGAGGTAATTCCTACTTCTTCTTTTCTAGTGCAATTTAATTTAAGATCTATTTTTATTATAAAATGTATTTAGCCTATTAGCTCAAATGGTAGAGCATTTTTCTTAAGAAATAATGATGTGGGTTCAAATCCCACATAGGCTATTAATATTTTTTTTTATGACAAGTGATGTTATTTGATGACAACTTTGTTTTTATGTGTTTATTATAGTTGTTTTTATGTCCTTGAATGTCATCAAGCCCGTTTAAAAACATGTGATGACACTTGATGACAATTTTTTTATGAGACTTGTTTGTCATCAAGACCCTTTTGATGACAAATTGACAATCGAATCGTCGTCAAGTAGTGATGACAAGTGATGATAGATGTTTAATGACAACTTTGTTTTTTTTTATGCGGTGATGACAACTATTTTTATGCGGTGATGAGATTTGATGACAACTATTTTTTGTGATGATGATAAAACCCAAAAAACCTTAAGTGATGACAGTTTGATGACACTTTTTTTGTTATCAAGGCTCTTTTGATGACGAATTAATCGAACCATCATCAAGTAGTGATGATAATTGATGACAATCGAACCGTCATCAAATAGTGATGACGATTCATGAGAATCGAACCGTCATCAAGTAGAGATGACATTTATGATGATAGTTGATGACAATCAAACCGTCATCAAGTAGTGATGACAGTGATGACACATATTTGATGACGCTTTAGTGATGATAGTTTGATGACACTTGTTTGTCATCAAGGCCCTTTTGATAACAAATTAATCGAACCGTCATCAAGTAGAGATAATAGTTGATGACAATCAAACCGTCATCAAGTAGTGATGACAGTTTATGAAAAAATCGTACGTGATGACACACATTTGATGACACTTTGAATAATGATACTAAAAATTATATGTGATGACACTAAAAAATTAAACGTGATGATAAATATTTGATGACAACTTTGTTTTTTTTTTTGTGATGACAATTGTTTTTTAAGCGGTGATGACAACTATTTTTATGTGGTGATGATAAAAAAACGAACAAACTGTGAGTAATGACACTTGATGACGGTTGTTTGTCTTCAAGACCATTTTCATCAAGGCTCTTTTAATGACAAATTAATCGAACCATCATCAAGTAGTGATGATAATTGATGACAATCGAACCGTCATCAAATAGTTGATGACGATCAAACCATCATCAAGTAGTGATGACAGTTTGATGACACTTCTTTGTCATCAAGGCCCTTTTGATGACAAATTAATCGAACCGTCATCAAGTAGAGATGATAATTGATGACAATCTGACCGTCATCAAATAACGATGACAAGTGATGATAGTTGATGACGGTTCGAACCGTGTGATGACGGTTCGAACCGTGTGATGACGGTTGTTTTTATATGGTTTGAAAGCCTTTGATGATACTTTTTGTTATCAAAAAGTTGTCATCAAGACATTTTGATGACACTTTTTGCCTTTTATTACACTTTTTGTCATCAAAAAATTTTGATGACGGTGAAATAAATTGTGACGACGGTGAAATAAATTGTGATGACAGTGATGACGGTTGTTTTTATGTGGTTGAATGCCTTTGATGATACTTTTTGTCATTAGAAAGTGTCATCAAGACATTTTGATGACACTTTTTACCTTTTATTATACTTTTTGTCATGAAAAAATTGTGATGACGGTGAAATAAGTTGTGATGAAGGTGAAAAAATTGTGATAACGGTTATGAAAGTGATGATAGTGACGATTGTGATGATGGTCAACGTCGGTCAACGCCGGTCAACGCCGGCCAACGGTCGGTCAACGCCGGTCAACGATCGGTCAACGGTCAACGCCGGTCAACGACCGAGTCAACTCGGTCAACGGGTGAGTCAACCCGGTCAACGACCGAGTCAACTCGGTGTGGGTGGGGTGGGGGTGGGTGATGGGGGTTTTGCTATTTACCTAATTTTCACACACTCCTTAATATCCACCTAATTAGCCTCTTTTTTTTTGCTATTTATTTAAATCATCCTATTAAATCACCTCAATCCCAACTTAACTCTTTTTTTCCGATAATTCTTTTGATAATTCATTTTTATTAAAGTAGTTTAAATCTTAAATTTTGATCAAATCTTAACAACTTCATTTCTTTCCATCAATAATATCCTTTCATCAAAAATCAAAATCGATGATATCTTTTTTAATTGTTTTCACAAAACCTAAATTATATTATAATTATTATTTTCATTATTAATGGATGAATTTAGTTACTTTTAGTTTTTATTCATATAGTAATTTATTGGTTGCGTGTAGTGTTGTAAAAGATGACCCGACCCGAAAAACCGATCCGAACCGCCCGAAAAATTTAGGGTCAAGACCTGAAAATTTGAACCCGAAACCCAAAATAAACCGAACCCGATAGACCCGAAACCCGTTGGGTTCAAACCCGAAAAAACCGTTGGGTTGACCCAATTTGTTATATTTTAAGAATATATAATATATTTTGAAAATGATAATATATTTTATTATTAAAATATATAAAAAATTTCTTGACCTGTTAGGTCGACCCGACCCGCCCCGATAACCCGCAATGACCCGACCCGATTTGACCGGTGACCTGTTATGACACGAACCCGAAATAACCGAACCCGAACCCGACCTGACCGACCCGTTTGACACCTCTAGTTGGGTGATTGGATTCATTTATATTTGATATCAAATTGTTATATTATTTCAGCATTAAAAATAAAAATTTTTAAAATTATCAATATATATGGATCCCGTATTTTTTTTTTAATCTTTAAATTCCTAATCTAATAAATTAATTACTATTTATTTTTTTTGGTATTAGTTCTATCAAATTACAAATGACAACCAATTTTAATTTGAAAATTTTTGGTAACATGAGGGTTGAATAAACGACATATATACTACTTCGGGTCCGGTTCAGGTGCGAGTGGGCGCCCAGGTGCGAAACAAGAAAGAACAAGAGCCGTTGGATCAAGAAAAATCAAAGGCGCTGATCATTTCACTTAAAAAGGGAAAAAAACGGCACGGGCGAATTTTTGGCGAATTATTCGCGTATTTTAAAAAAAAAACGGCCCAGATTTGTTCATCAATACTGTGGATTTGTTCATTGTTATTTTCGTATTTGTTCATTGGTTTTAGCATATTTGTTCATCGGTTTGTGCATATTTTTTCTTTAGTTTATGCATATTTGTTCATTGATAGATGAATATTTGTTCATTGTTATATTCATATTTGTTCATTGGTTTTGGCATATTTGTTCATCAATAACATCAATTTGTTCATTGGTTTATGCATATTTGTTCATTGCCTTTTTCATATAATTGTTCATTGCTAGATGCATATTTGTTCACTAGTAACCTCAATTTGTTCATTGCTATATGCATATTTGTTCATTAATAACATCAATTTGTTCATAGCTAAATAAGGCACAAGCACTCCTCTTCGATTTGTTGCTATCTCGTTCTCTTAGCATACACCATATTATTGCAAAGTCAGATTCTTTATCTATTATCCTTTGCATTCAAGTTTCTACATCAAACTTATCTTATTTTGGTACTATATTGAGCACTTTATTCGTATTGACAAGTTAGCCTTAAAGCACTTCATTCGTATTATCTTTTGCATTCAAGATAGACTTAAAGCACAAAATAAATGCAAAAATATACAAATAGATAGTCCTAAATGTACAACATGATGATATTAATAGTCCTAAATGTACAAGTTGGTGGCATTGACACATAAACATAAGTTTATTTCAATTCATAAACAAAGATTAGATCAATGAACAAAAAAGTTATATCAATAAACAAATAAGGTATACCAATGAAAAAACAATGGTATACCAATGAACAAACAATGGTATACCAATGAACAAAAAAGAGTATATCAAAGAACAAATAAATGGTATATCAATGAACAAATAATGGTATATCAATGAACAAACAAGGTTATATTAATGAACAAATAGTAGTACATCAATGAACAAATATTGGTATATCGAAACTAATTATATGTGCATCAAAAACTAGATAATATTGTATTCATACTCATAAATAAGGTTAAAAAATAAAACTAAAAATTAAAAAAGTTCGAAATCGATGAACAATGTTATTAAAAACTTGATGCACAATGAGTTAGTATTGATGAACAAATGGTGAATATTGATGAACAAATCACTATTTCTGATGAACAAATTGGGTGCGTCTCATAAAAACGTATTTTTCGAAAAATACGGGAAAAATTCGCCAGTGCCGTATTTTATTGAAAAATACGCGAATAATACGGGAAAAATTCGCCCGTGCCATATTTTTATCACTTTTTAATGAATGTTTAATCAAGGACGTTGATTTTTTGGAATGAACGAGCGAGATTTATTCTTATTTTTCACACAAGCGCCCATTCGCACGAGACTCTTTCTCTACTACTTTTATTGTTGGGAAACTATAACGAATAATAATATCTTGAAACTATAAACCAATTTTTAAAAAATTGTTAGCAATATCTTCAAATTTTGGATTTTCTCATCTAATAAGATTCAAAATTTAATGTTGTTAATCAAATATTAAAGATAATTTTAAGTAAATAATTTTTATTTAGCAAAAGATCATGATTTATTTTACATCTTGATTTTAACACATTTAATATTCTCAAGTTGAATATGCATAAAAGCCAATTTTATTTGATTTAATACTTTGTTTCATAAAAGAAGTAGATTATATGTAAAATTAAATAATTTGCCTCAATTAATTTTAAAATAAACTGTTATGTGAAACAAGGCAAATATTAAGGTAAGCCCACTATAATTTTGATGGCTAAATGATAATTTATTTGTGCAAAAATATAAATAAAAATTATTTGAATTAGAATCATTTAATTTTAAAAATATTTTACAAAAAATATAAAAAGGTAAAAATAATTTAAATTCATGTAATTTTTTTTATCAAATTCAATTCTTTAAAAAAATTTGAATAAAAATTAAAAATATACTTAATAAGAATAGATGAAAAAATATAAATAAAGAATGAATTTTTTAATGATAAGAAAATCATTTATATTTACATAAATAATTCAAAAAGAAAATTAAGGAAAAGATAACGTAATTTTTTATATCAAACGTCAATTTAGGCAAGTAATTATCTAGATTGAAAGTTCTAGTTTTTATCAAAATTTTATTTAAGATAAATCTTTTAGATAAATAGACAAAAAATAAAAATAACATAATTTTCTTTAATTTTAAATAAAATTCGAATTTAATTTTTTTATATAAAACGGTAGAAATTTAATTGGAAAAAATAAATTAATATATCTATCTTAATATATAATACATAATGTTCTATAATTTATTTTAGTTTTAGATAAAATCTTTTAGATCTATCCTAATTCCTAATATATAATAGATAACATCTTTATTTTAGATAGAATCTTTCCTGGATTAAATTATCATTTTTATTTATTATCCTAAATAATACCAATATATATAAATTTCCAAAATAAAAAATCCTATGTGGCGAAATCCTAGGTGGCTTAACGTGGAAACGATACGTAGGAAAATCCTAGGTGGCGCAACGTGGTGGCCTTATTCTTTACGTCTTTTATATATATACATAGATTTCTAAATTTAAACTAATAATTTTAAAAAAATAATTGAATGTTGATTGAATCATTTCTCATACTTTACAATACTACCTTGGAATTGCGATCAGGTGCGTGTGTTAGCTACAGTGCTTTATGCGAGCATCTATCAGCCGTTCGATCCCTTGTTTTAAAGGCCAAGATTGCCTCCACGTGTAACACCCCGACTAAACGTCGGGGCATTACTTGGTAGTTTGACCCCAATGGGTCCTACCTGAACTGGTTGACAACTAGAATACCTGGACCTTGCAACTCGGACACGACAAGAAAACTATTTAAAACATCCAACTGTCGTTCAACAAACACATTTTCAATAATGTCATGCACGAGTTCCCAAACGTCTAGTCAAGTCACATCCAACACCAGAAATCCGCTAATAGTCAACAAAAGGGTGCAATATCCAAAACAAATAACAAAGTTAAACAGAACTCTCTACCCACTCTGAAACCTAGTGACACGCGTCAATGATCCGCTGCAGCATCTGGCCTAGGCTCCAACATGGGACCTGTATGAGTACCTGAAACTGAAAAATAAGTCCCCGAGGGGTCAGCTATTATCCTAGGCAAGCTAGATAACAAGCGGCAAAGGTAAGACGTTTGAAAAACAACAATTAGCCAACAACATAACCTTTAACAAGTGAATTGAACAAAACATAATAGGCCAACACACATTTCCACAACCTAGAGAATAGGTGAAAGGAAAGGCAACGAGACATACCAACAATCAAACTAACAAGCACAAAAGTAAAGCATTTGTAATAATAACCAACACTTCGACATTCAACAAATAAAGGGAAATACAACGAAACAAGCAATTCATCAAGCGTAACAAAAATTCACAAGGTCGGAAACCAACTAAGTAATCACACACACACACACACCTAACAAAACCATTCACAATCCTATTGGGAAATGCAATACTCCCTTCCTCCACCGCATTCCCATCTATGGCGCTAACTCACCTGCGCCCGAGTGCAGAGGAAGGCCATCCCACTTTCCTTATACGTCATCCTTCCAACCCCTGGTCAAGCCTCCACCGGAGCACTTGCCAAAAACAAGCAATTAATTTTTATTTTAAAAGGGGCCCAGCCGACACACGACCATGACGCCTCTTCGCCACCGACAATCGTCGCACATGATCGTGCCGGTTACGCTGCCAGCACAGAGAAAGCGATACTATTTCTCTTACGAGAAAACATTTGAAATGGAAAGCGCATCACATCATGCATGAAAACATTTCACATGGAAAACATACGTTCGGGACTAACTCCCAAAACCAATCTCACAATCACGGCATGAAATCTAACAAGACTAGAATAAAGCCAAGCAAGTCGAGATCGACTTACCTGGAAAGCGATCCTCGAATGACGTAAGTAATGCGGCGATACTAAAGACCTACGAATCATAACGTTCACGGTTAACCGACTAACCTCGATAAGAACTTCGATTCCAGGCAAGCACAACTATAGTGGCTTCGAAGTACGAGCCACCATACTTTCATGGTATCAAAACAAACGGCTTGACTTGACTATACTATTATTAAACAAAGTTCGGACTAACATCAATATTTCTCAACTAGTATCTCTTATCTAGGCCTAAAGCGACTCAAGGAAAAGGAGGCCAAGTCAAATCAAGATAGAGGTCCGAGTTCACAAATTATAACATTAGGTTCCAAAACTCGCACTCAAAGTCAAACCAACCAAGCGAGTTCCACCAAGCAATCAAAGGCCGAGACTAACACAAATCCTACTCGAAAACCTTAATACTACTCGCATTCCAAAAAGAATCAAACCACGCAAGCTCGAACTTCGTTCACAAGCACACAACCAACAATATCTTACTCAAATTCAACACCCGGGTCGAATTACAACATTCACAACATACCAATAAGAAAAGCTAAACTAGTAATCTAATGGAGTACTTAAAAAAATCACAACAGGTTCACATCCCAACAACAACATGTATATATAAAAATGCAGGCAAGCACTAAAGGAGTCCATTGATCAAACACGATCGGGACTCGAATTGATTCCACTCAAAACACTATTACAAGGTGAATTCAAAAGCAACAAACTCAAGGCTCGGTTTTAAGCCCCGATTAACAAAAGGAAAGTTTCTCGACCTTGAAAAGATCAGGTTTGTACCAACTCGAGCGGGACGGAGATGGGGCTTTCGATCTGGGTTGCTTTGCCTCGGGAATTGGACTGATCTACTCGATGGTCTTGACCTTGAACTTGTGGGTTGCCTTGCTTCCTTCGGCAGTGAATGGAAGAGCAAACCGTCGAGGTGGTTCAACAATGGCTCTACGTCTTCGATTGGCCTTGAGCCCGACTATGAAGGACCAGATCTGATTATGGTGCAAGTCAAGTCAGTAGGGAACAAGAAGGGAGATGGAGAGGTTGGGACCAAAAGGCGGACGAAACTTACCGGCGAGGACT
This sequence comes from Fallopia convolvulus, assembly GCA_964016875.1. Taxonomy (NCBI): domain Eukaryota; kingdom Viridiplantae; phylum Streptophyta; class Magnoliopsida; order Caryophyllales; family Polygonaceae; genus Fallopia; species Fallopia convolvulus. The sequence continues at coordinate 25,439,492 of OZ024729.1, forward strand.
CGCAGCGGCGAAGTCGAGGGTTGGCGAGGAAGCGACGGCAAGGACTTGCGGCGGCGTTCCAGTGACTGCGTGCAGAACAGGAAAAGGCTCAGCCTCGCCTAAAGGTGGAAGGAATCGAGGCATCAGACGCCATTAGAGGCGAAGAGAAAGGATGAACGAAGAGGAAAGGCGAAGAACCAAGCCGAAACCCTTACCGGCAGAGAACGCGGACGAGATCGACGACAAGGCTCACAGTGGTTTCCCAGCGACGGCGATAAGCACGAGATCGAACGAGTCCTCTCCTGGACTGATGCTTTCGACGACGCTCTCAACGGCTAGCAAAGGACCGAGGGGAAAGAAAGAGGTGACGGCAAGAGGGGTTAGGATGGAGCGACGACGAACGGGGGAGGCGCTGGCTCTCGATCCCTTGTCTCTGGTTTAACTTTGAGGAGCGCGCTTGAAGGGGAGCGTGAAAAGGTAGGGCAAGGAAAAGCAGTAGGAAGGAGTGCTAGGGAAAAGTAGGGTTCGGGCCTCCAAGTCCAACATTTTTGGGAACATTTTTGGCCTTTGGCCCACATCAAAACTAAGAAAGAAAAAGTAGATTGGATAAAGAGATAGGGATTTGAACGGAACTAGCGAACGGATATTCGGGTTTTACATACTACCCCCGTTAAGGAAAGTTTCATCCCGAAACTTCCGTAGCTAGAAGTGGAAGCCCACATAGATTCTCGAGGTTTCACAACCTCTCCCCCATAAAGAGGTTCGTCCTTGAACCCCCCACTTTGTTAACAATAGATTAACAAAACATGGGAAAACGAAACGCAATCCAAAGTACTATAACCTTGAAGAAAGATAACCAATCCATACACATCAAAACACAAACAAGCAAATAACAAAACCCGCTGAGCAACACTAAGTCATAACAACGTCGAACTTACTCCTAAGTAACCCCTAAACTCTACTCTCAAAGACCTCTACTAAACCCGAGTATAGTTCGAGGTAGTTCTCTCTCATACTATCCTCGGTCTCCCAAGTGGCCTCCTCGACACTTCGCCGAGACCACTGAATCAACACCACTGAATCTCCTTGTTCCGTAGTTTCTTTGTACGCCTGTCTAAGATTGCTATCGGTTGCTCTCTGAAGGTATGATCGAGCTCAACCTCCAACTCTTCATAGTTAATTCTGTGACTGGGATCCAGAACGTACTGTCTCAGCTGTGACTGATACGCTGGTTTTAGTACAGCGTAATTCTGTATTTTTATTAGGATTTTCTAAGTGTTTTAGGCTAGATTAGGATGATTATCTGTAATATCAGCAGAAGCCTACAGTTGAAGATTTGGAAGACAGAAGTCCTAATTCGAAATTGAAGAGTTTAAGGAGTCAAGATCCGCGCCCTCGGATTAGATTCGAGCCCGCGGTGCCGATGATGAAGTGAAGCATCCGAGGGCAAGGAAGGCTGGATCCGCGACCGCGGATTATTTCCGCGCTCGCGGATCGATGGGATTCCGCGGCCGAGGGTAGAGGATCGATCCGCGACCGCGGATTATTTCCGCGCTCGCGGATCGAGGGTTTCAGCGCCGCCGTTTTCACCTCCTTTTATTCTATCTTTTATTATTTTATCTTTGAGGTTTATTTTCGACTATTTATGTTTAGTTTCGTATTTTCGAAAGATACAATTTAGAGACACAATTTCGAGCATACCTTTACTTTTAGGTTTTTATTTCAGTATTATGGAGAACTAATTTCTCATTGGAGTTTGTTTAATCAAGGAAGCCTTTTTATGTATTTCGTGAGATTCTGGTAACTTTTCTATCCCTTGGTTAATATCAAAACTCTTGTGCTTAATTTCATGATTATCAATTGATTTCTCTTGGTGCGCAACTTGTTGAATTTGATTGATATTCTATTGTTTGGATTAGTTTGATTGTTGTTTGTGCAATCTTATTTATCCTTGAAACAACTCTTTTCTAGGACCGTGGACTAGAATTGAGAAAGAGTGTTTGATTATTATTTTATGCATGAGACTCGTAGCTTGATTGCATGAATTAATATCCTTCTATCCTTAATATTTTGTATGATTTGAATTAAGCGTTCTTGTTCATATCATCGTTTCGCTTGGACCGTGGACAAGCGGATATCTTTTATAAGGATTGGAATTAACTAGGGAATTAATAGAAAAGTGGATGAATCAATGATCGGAGGATTAAATAGGTGGAATTGATTGAATGAACTCTGCTTTCTTTCACTTGATTTAATCTCAACAATATTTGCTTATTTGTTTGTTTGCCTGAATTTCCAAAAACACCTGTCTTTGCTTTTTTTGATTGATCAGAAATCCGATTCCCTTGGGTTCGACCTCTTGCTTACTTGCTATACTAGTTAGTAGTTTAGGGTTATTTATCTTTGATCTTGGCAACAACGATTTTAGCCGAGTCAAATTTTGGCGCCGTTGCCGGGGAGTCGGTTTTTAATTTTCTGTTTAATCGGCGTTTCTGACGAAACCGCGACCTCGGAATTTTTCCGCGCCCGCGGAAAATCCGCGACCTCGGAATTTTTCCTCGCCCGCGGATCGATTCGTCCAGATCCCCCGAATCGGTGAGAACCTATCTTATGGTTCTTACCCGTTCTACTGATAATTCTCCTGTGGTTCCGTTTGATCCAGAAATTAACAGGACTTTGAGACAGTTGAGACGTCAAATTCAGGCTCAAGTTCTAGGCATACAGTTTGATCCCGTTTCCTCTTCTTCTTCTTCGTCTGATTCAGAGGTTGAAGAACAGCTAGTAACCATTGCAGAACGCACTATTAGGCAACTGACTGCGCCTAATTTAGAGCAGCAACAGCTTGGTCTTCAGTTTCCCGCCCTTGGAGAAGGAGTGAAGTTTGAGCTTAAATCTGGTCTTCTCCATTATTTGCCTAAGTTCCATGGGCTGAGTGGGGAAGATCCAAATAAACACCTTGCAGAGTTCCATTCTGTCTGCTTGGGAATGAAGCCAGCTGATGTGACTGAAGATCAACTTATGTTGAGGGCTTTCCAATTTTCCTTGGCTGATGCAGCTAAGGAATGGTATCTGCACATAAAACCTGAGACGATCACTACTTGGGCTCAGATGAAGGGTGCTTTTCTGGAGAAATATTTCCCTGCTGCCAAGCAAACGTCTATCAAAAAGCAGCTGAGTAGTTTGGAGCAGGGAGATGATGAGAACTTGTATGAGTATTATGAGCGTTACAGGAGACTCATAGCCAGTTGTCCCTACCATGGCTATTCTGATAAGGACCTGATTTGCTATATTATTGAAGGTCTCTGTGATGCTGATAGGCGCTTGATGAATGCGTCTTGTGGAGGTTCTTATGAGAATCTCACTCCTAGGCAGGCGTTTGAGAAGTTGGAGACTCTAGCAGAGCAATGCAGAAATCAAAGAAAGAGATCCAACAGTAGGTCTGTTCATTCTATTAATGATTCCCTGAATGCTGAAGTAAGGGAGTTGAAAGCTATGATGAAGCAACTGTTGGCGGGCAATGGAGCTTCAAGTTCAAGGGCTTGTGGAGTCTGTGGTGAATCTAGCCATCCTTCTGATGCATGCCCTATCATGCAAGAGCCAGCAACTGATGTGAATGCTATAGGGAACTATGAACAGAGGCCCCGGAATGACCCATATTCCAATACCTTTAATCCGGGGTGGGCAAACCATCCTAACTTTAGGTGGAATCAACAACCTTTTCCACCACTGGTCGGTCAGCCCAACTATGTTCCCAGGCCTAATTATGTGCCAAGGCCCCAGGCTCCTCAGGAAAATCCAGCCATCATCAGTCAACTTATGAAGGAAAATCAAGAGACTAAGGTTGCAATGAAGGGTTTGGAAATTCAGTTAAGTCAGATTGCAACCGCTCTAAACCGGCTAGAAGCTAAGGACTCGGGAAAACTGCCATCTCAGCCCATTAACCCGAGAGAGAATGTGAGTGCAATGACATTAAGGAGTGGGAAAAATCTGGATATTGAAATTTCGGCCAGCGGAAACCAGCCGAGTTCACCGGAGGACAGTTCTGATCGTGGTGCAGAAATCGAGGAAAATACAAAATCCGCCACCACGGAAAATTTCCGCGCCCGCGGACCATCCACGACCGCGGATCCCAAACCGCGCTCGCGGATCGCCCCTCTGACCGAATCTGACGGCTACGTCAGGCCTTCGTTTCCCCCCATGGCTTCACAAAAGCCCGCTCCACCATTTCCTGAGGCATTGAAGGACACCAGGAGGCCAACCAACGACAATGAAATTTTCGAAACCTTCTCCAAGTGTGAGGTAAATGTTCCTTTGCTTAAACTTGTTCAAAATATCCCTCGTTTTGCTAAATTTCTAAAAGAATTATGTACTATCAAGATGAAGCAAAAAGAAAAGGGACAGGTTAAGAAGATTAATCTTGTGGAAACTACTGAAAATGTATCGTCCATGCTTCAAAGGCAATTGCCTAAGAAGTATGGAGATCAGGGGAGGTTTACTGTTCCCGTTACAATTGGTGAGGCTAAAATTGAGCATTCTATGCTTGATTTAGGTGCATCCATTAATGTTATGCCACTTAGCATCTATGAGAGGTTAGGTCTAGGGCCATTACAAGATTCTAATATTACTATTGAACTGGCTGACCACTCTAAAGCGCATCCGAAAGGATTTTTGGAAGATGTCTTAGTGCAGGTGGATGGCTTAATTTTTCCGACGGACTTTTATGTCCTAGAGATCGGTAAGGGGAGATACGACCCAGTTTTGCTGTTGGGTCGTCCATTTATGAGGACGGCGAGCGCCGTAATTGATGTTTCAAAGGGCCTATTATCTATGGCACATGAAGGGAAAAAGGTCCACTTTCAAATAGATGATGATCCATTCTGAGCATGAAGGACGTCGGGCCAAACGACGTTAAACAAAGGAGCTGCTCGGGAGGCAACCCGAGGTAAGTTTTTTCCTTTCTTTCCTTTTTATTTTTTTTAGTTTAGTTTTAGTTCTAGTTTTTTTTCGTTTTGGTTTTGTCGGGCTAAGTTACAGGTACAATTTTTCCCATCTAAGTAAACTAGTCCGAGAGGAGTCTGAGCCCGCGGCTCGATCCGCGACCCCGGATTTGATCTGAGACCTCGGCACGATCCGCGCCCACGGATATGATCCGCGTCCGCGGATCGGCCCGATAAAATCCATTTTTCGTTTTTATTTAAAAAAAAATTTTAAAAATTTTAAAAAATATATATATAAAAATAAAAGGTTTTCGGGTGAAACCCCCGAAATAAAAGGTTTTAGGGTGAAACCCCCGAAAAAGCCCGAACCAGTACCAAACCGAACCCGAAAATAAAATAAAGTTTTCACCTACCCCACCTACCCTTATCTTCTTCCCGACATCCATTCTTTACTCCTCACCAAACACTCCCTTACAAAAACTCCATTATCAACCACCACCAACCTTCAACCACCACACCACCACCAAGATCCGCGAATCGAACCGTCCATCCGCGCCCCCAGAATATCCGCGCCCGCGGAACCATTCCTCGCCCGCGGATGCTCGTCCTCAAGCCGTCCCTGTGCAACAGTCCGATTGAAGTTCGAGTTTGAGTGGATTGGAAGTTTGGAGCAAAAGTCGGCCATATCCATAAGGTTAGTTCCAAATCTTGTCTTTTGGAGTGGATTCTTGTGTTTGGGGGTCGATTTGCTGTGGTTTGAGCCGATATTGATGCGATATAAGAGTGTCGGAGTTCGCCATTGACGAAAAGCTTCAGATCTGGAAAAATCCAGATCCGCGCCCGAGGAAATTTTCCGCGCCCGCGGATCTACCGATCCTGTCCGCGCTCGCAGATCCAATCTGAGCTCGCGGATTGTTCTTTCCAGTTCGCAGTCTCTGTGTTTCTGTCCGAGGCCGCGGACCATAGCATATTCTGGGTAATTTTCTAGCTTGATTCGATTCTGTTTTATCAGTTATGGCATATTATGGTTTACAACATCTGAGTGAGGGACAGAGGGAGCTTTGGGATCAGTATGAGGATAGGGAGTTTGTCAGTACAAATTTTTTTGATGTCCCTACACTGATTAATTTGGGACTTAGAGAGTGTATAGAGAAGTTATTGGAGACTGGGGGTTTGGGTAATTTATCTGCTCTAGCTATGCCTACATATAGAGGTCTCACTATGGAGTTTTTATCAACGTTCCGCTTTGCTGATGGGGTCCTGAGTTTTCATGCTTGTGATAGACTATGTAGTTTGACCCGTGAGGAGGCCTCTCTTACTTTTGGGATCACTTCACCACCTACTGATGGGTGGGCGAGTATATTGTCTGATGCCACGATTTATGATTTTTGGTATACACTTACTGGCTCCCCTTTTAACACTCGTTCTGGGGAGCTTAACAGTAGGATTCCCCACCCTTGTGTCCGTCTGTGTCACAAGGTCTTGGCCATGGCATTCTTCGCTCAAGGAGAGCCAAACAAGCTTCCTGCACGCGATTTGAGGATTCTAAGATGCTTGTTTCCTTTTCCGTCTCACTGCCCGGATTGGTTAGGATTATTTATTCAGTTTGCTGAGAAGTATCCAGATAAGAGGGGGTCGATTGGATTGGGTGGTATGGTTACTCTTTTAGCCACCAGATTTGTTTCTAGAGAGCAGATTGAGGCCCAGTTTGGAGGACATTTGACTGATGGGTACAGATATACACATCAGGCTTTAGTTAGGGCCAATTGCTTGAGAGGTTCCGTTGATGGAGGGTGGACTTGGTTACATGGGCATCCTGCTACAGCTTTTCTGCGTCTACCTGCACATTTACAGTATGGAGATTCTGTGTATTCATTTCATTTACAGCCAGATGTAGACGCTCCTGTAGTGGATATTGGAGACGATTATGAGGGTGATGGTGGAGGATGGGATGAGCAGGCTGAGGCGTTTCATGCTAGATTTTATTCTGAGCCATCTGGATGGGTTCCTGGTCCACAGATTGCAGCTGGTTGGGGTGCACCTCCCCCAGCTACTCATGCATCTACTTCTGCTTCCTCTAGTTTGCCTTGGACAGATGGTATGAGTTTTGAGGATCGTATGTTGAGTGGGATGCAACACTTGTCTTTTCGTCAAGATGCTATGGATCGGTCATTGGAGACATTGTTTGAGCATCAGAGGCAGGCAGCTCTTTTCTGGCGGACACAATGGGCGGGTTATCCATCATTCCCTCCATCAGATCAGCAGTGAGTCTTCTGATTCCTTCTTCTGTACTTTGTTCTTTATTTCTTAGCTTCATTGGGGACAATGAAGGGTTTAAGTATGGGGGAAGGGATTCACTGCTATATTTGTATCATATGTACAGTTGCATTCTATTTCTGTCATTTGATTCAATTTGATTCAATAATTAAAAAAATGAAAAAAGCCATAAAAATAGAGAAAAAGGCATATAAAATCCTGGGATGAGCCGAAAACCCGAAAGGGCGACTCAGGTAATATGTAGGTAACCCGGACCAGCATTAGGCTGGGGTAATATGAGGTTTATGAGAGATGTGAGTATTTGTGAGCACACCTAAGAAAAATGAAAAGAGTGATTAGGTGAAAACCCGAAAGGGCGCCTAAGTAGAATGAGTGGTAAAATCAGAGTGTTTAGGATCATAATCTACTTTGGGGCTTGGGGATTACATTTTAGATGTTGGGTAGATCCTAGGTTGCTCTACACTTTTTAGAGCTTGAGTGCTATATCTTGTATCTGTGAGGTGTGTGATTTGAGCTTTCATGTTTTTGCTCACTATTTCTCTACATGGGTCTGGGTTGTGAGTTGAGAGTAGATTTTTTTCATATTTCCCTTTACTTCATGTGGATCTTTGATAGGATTGATTGTTAGATTTATTTTTTGATGCTTACTCAAGGACGAGCAAGATCTAAGTATGGGGGAATTTGATACGCTGGTTTTAGTACAGCATAATTCTATATTTTTATTAGGATTTTCTAAGTGTTTTAGGCTAGATTAGGATGATTATCTGTAATATCAGCAGAAGCCTACAGTTGAAGATTTGGAAGACAGAAGTCCTAATTCGAAATTGAAGAGTTTAAGGAGTCAAGATCCGCGCCCTCAGATTAGATCCGAGCCCGCGGTGCCGATGATGAAGTGAAGCATCCGAGGGCGAGGAAGGCTGGATCCGCGACCGCGGATTATTTCCGCGCTCGCGGATCGATGGGATTCCGCGGCCGAGGGTAGAGGATCGATTCGCGACCGCGGATTATTCCGCGCTCGCGGATCGAGGGTTTCAGCGCCGCCGTTTTCACCTCGTTTTATTCTATCTCTTATTATTTTATCTTTGAGGTTTATTTTCGACTATTTATGTTTAGTTTCGTATTTTCGAAAGATACAATTTAGAGACACAATTTCGAGCATACCTTTACTTTTAGGTTTTTATTTCAGTATTATGGAGAACTAATTTCCCATTGGAGTTTGTTTAATCAAGGAAGCCTTTTTATGTATTTCGTGAGATTCTGGTAACTTTTCTATCCCTTGGTTAATATCAAAACTCTTGTGCTTAATTTCATGATTATCAATTGATTTCTCTTGGTGCGCAACTTGTTGAATTTGATTGATATTCTATTGTTTGGATTAGTTTGATTGTTGTCTGTGCAATCTTATTTATCCTTGAAACAACTCTTTTCTAGGACCGTGGACTAGAATTGAGAAAGAGTGTTTGATTATTATTTTATGCATGAGACTCGTAGCTTGATTGCATGAATTAATATCCTTCTATCCTTAATATTTTGTATGATTTGAATTAAGCGTTCTTGTTCATATCATCGTTTCGCTTGGACCGTGGACAAGCGGATATCTTTTATAAGGATTGGAATTAACTAGGGAATTAATAGAAAAGTGGATGAATCAATGATCGAATGATTAAAAAGGTGGAATTGATTGAATGAACTCTTCTTTCTTTCACTTGATTTAATCTCAACAATATTTGCTTATTTGTTTGTTTGCCTGAATTTCCAAAAACCCCTGTCTTTGCTTTTGCTGATTGATCAGAAATCCGATTCCCTTGGGTTCGACCTCTTGCTTACTTGCTATACTAGTTAGTAGTTTAGGGTTATTTATCTTTGATCTTGGCAACAACGATTTTAGCCGAGTCAGTGACACATGAAAGACAAGGTGAACTCCATCGAAGGCGGGCGGTAGCGCTAGTCTGTAAGCTACCTCGCCAACTCTCTCCAATATCTCAAATGGCCCAATGTAGCGAGGACTCAACTTTCCCTTAACTCAAAATCTTCTCACACCACGAGTAGGCGACACTCTCAACCAGACGTGCGCCCCTATCTCAAACTCTAATGGTCGATGTTGCTTGTCTGCATAGGATTTCTGGCGGCTCTGTGCAACTAGCATATTCTCTCGTATCAAGGCCACCTTCCCAATCGTCTCCTCCATCATTTGCAGCCTCTCTCCTACAACATCTGATGGGTCATCCCAACACAAAGGTGTCCTACACTTTCGGCCATACAAGGCCTCATACGGAGCCATCTGATTCGAGGAGTGCCAACTGTTATTGTAGGAAAACTCCACCAATGCTAGGTGGTCTGACCAATGGCCTCCCCAGTCAAGAACACAGGACCTTAGCATGTCCTCTAGAGTCTGGATTGTCCTCTCGGACTGGCCATCTTTCTGCGGGTGATAAGCAGTCGTGAAGTGCAATCTCGTCCCAAGTGCCTCATGTACTTGTTGCCAGAATCTGGAAGTGAAACGCCCATCACGATCTGACACAATCGTCTTGGGTACACCATATAGTCTAACTATCTGATTTACGAACACCTCTACCAGTTTGTTAATTTTCCAAGTTTCCTTAAAAGGCAAGAAGCGAGCAGTCTTGGTCAACCTATCCACTACAACCCAGATGACATCATGTCCCTTGCTGATTCGTAATCCCATGACAAAATCCATGGAAATATCCTCCCACTTCCATTCTGGAATAGGTAGGGGTTGGAGCATACCACCAGGCCTCTGGTGCTCAATCTTCACCTGTTGACAAACTTGACACTTAGCCACGAATCTTACTACATCTGACTTCATGCCATCCCACCAGTAGTATTGTCGTAAATCTTTGTACATCTTACTCGCTCCAGGGTGAATCGAGTAAGGTGTAGCGTGGGCTCCTTGCAAAATCTTCTGTCTCAACTCTTCATCTCAAGGCACACAGATCCGGCCACGCAAACTCAAGATACCATCTGCTAACTCTACAAAATTAGGTGCCTCTCCACGGGTCAACTTCTGTTTCAGATCTTGAATCATTAAACACACTTCTTGTTTCGTCCTCACTTCTTCCAGAAAAGTCGGTTGACACACCAAAATACTCAGTCTACCTTGGTAACGTTGAATCTGCACCTCGATTCCGTACCTCATCAGCTTTCTTTGTAGCTCGGGTTGAGCCGTTAAACGAGCCAACATACATTCTTGAGAGGTCTTCCTACTAAGTGCACCGGCGACTACGTTCGCCTTCCCCGGGTGGTAAGGGATTTCCAAGTCATAGTCCTTTAGCAATTCAAGCCATCTCCTCTGTCTCATGTTCAGTTCTCTTTGAGTAAAGATGTACTTGAGACTCTTATGATCTGTCATCACCTTGCAGGTACCACCATACAAGTAATGGCGCCAAATCTTCAGAGCATGCACCACCGCTGCCAACTCCAAATCATGAGTAGGGTAATTCTGCTCATTCAGCTTCAACTGTCTTGAAGCATACGCAATCACCCTATCCCTCTGCATCAACACACATCCCAAGCCTACCTTGGAGGCGTCACTTTAGATCACAAAGTCCTCATTTCCTTGAGGGAGAGCAAGTATAGGGGCTGAAGTCAACCTCCTTTTCAGCTCTTCGAAGCTTCTCTGGCATGCCTCATTCCACTCGAAACGAGTGGTCTTCTTTAACAAATTCATAAGCGGTTGGGCTATATGGGAGAACCCTTCTACGAACCTCCGGTAGTACCCCGCTAAACCTAGGAAACTCCGCACCTCCTTCACATTTCTTGGGGGTTCCCACTCTTTTACAACCTTAATTTTCATAGGGTCTACTATTACTCCCTTAGCAGACACCACATGTCCCAGAAAGGTGACTTCCGGTAGCTAGAACTCACACTTGGATAGCTTAGCAAACAACTGATGTCGCCTCAACACTTTCAACACCTGCCTAAGGTGTTCTGCGTGCTCCTTTTCCTTACGGAAATAAATCAAGATATCATCAATGAATACCACCACGAATTTGTCCAAGAAATCTAAAAACACTCGGTTCATCAACTCCATGAACATTGCGGGTGCATTGGTTAATCCGAACGGCATCACCACAAACTCGTAATGCCCATATCTAGTCTGGAAAGCCGTCTTTGGAATGTCTCCCTCTCGAATTCTTAGCTGGTGATATCCTGACCTCAGATCCACCATAGAAAACACCTTAGCCCCTTGTAACTGATCCAACAGATCATCAATGCGAGGTAGTGGATACTTGTTCTTGATGGTGACTCAGTTCAACTCCCGATAATCAATACACAAGCGAAGTGAACCATCCTTCTTCTTTACAAATAAAACTGGAGCTCCCTAGGGTGACACGCTCGATTGTACATACCCCTTCTCCAACAGCTCTTCTAATTGTGCCTTCAATTCCTGTATTTCCATCGGAGCCATGCGATAGGGAGCCCTCAAGATCGGTATTGTTCCTGGATCAAGATCAATGCTGAAATCAACCTCTCTTTGAGGTGGCAAGCCCGGTAGATCGTCTGGAAAAACATCCTTAAACTCACAGACTACCGGTATATTCTGGATAGGTGGTCCTTCCTTGTCCCCTTGTAGGACATAACACCAATACCCTACACACCCCGCATTAAGCAACTTGGCGGCTTTTACCATACTAATCACCGGTCTCGGCCAAACTTGCTCTAAATCCTGACTCACTTGTACAATCCCGTCATTTGTGGACACCATGACTGTGCCCTTATGTATATCTAACACTTCTCTATAACGCCTCATCCAATCCATTCCCAAAATCATGTCGTCATTTGGGGACAACTGCATTACTATAAAATCTGCATACCAGTCTCTACCTCCTATTCTGATAGGGCACTGCAGAATCTCTCTATTCCCACTCACCTTACTACCATCGGGTAGACCCACTACAAAAGATTCGCCTTCTGTGCAAGTCAATCCTAGTCTAGCCACGCAAGCAGAGGACACAAAAGAGTGTGTGGCACCCGTGTCAAAAAGAATGTGAACAGGTTTAGACTGAATAAAAAACGTACCTGTAGCAGTTGGCCCATGTAAGGCATCAACTCTCCTCATCTTGAACACTCGAGGTTGGTTGATTCTCTAGGCGTTGGCTCCTGAACCCCGACCTCTGTTCTGGCCTGATGCTTGCTGAGTCTGTTGTGGTGGATGACGAGCTCCTTGATTCACAATCCTTGGCGAAGATCATTGAGAGGGTACACCGACCTTGCAATATTGTCGCATATGGCCAGGCTTCCCACAGTTGAAGCAGTTCCGAATTGGCTTTGGACACTGATTTCTAAAGTGATCAGTGCCTCCACAATTGAAGCACTCTTTTTGTCCCCTAGAAAACTGACCCTGCTGAAACTGGTCTTGACGACCCTGTGATTGAGATCTGGATTGGTTCTGCTAAAATGAACCCGGTCGACTATCCCTCCTCAAATCTAAAGGGCCAGACAGGTTTTGTCTCTTGTTCGCACTAGCATGTATCTCCAACTGACCCGGTCGGGGCGTGGCCATAGCATAAGCCAAAACAGACTCTTGAACATCTCTCAAAGTAGTGAGTCGAAGACCAGAAACATAAGCACGCAGATGCGGTTGCAACCTCTTCAGAAAGGTTGCGATCTTCAAATCTTCTGTAGGAGCGGCATTTGGCACAACTGTTAACTCCTTATGGAACTTCAGAATAGTTTCCTCCACCGTGATGTTCTCGGGTCCAACATCCCGAAAAGCAGCCTCACGAGCCGACCTTACCACTGGGGGACAGTAAAAATCTCTAATCCTCTTTCGGAACTCTTCGAAGGTCACATCTGTCTGACCTTCTCGGCTCACCAATCAAAAGCATCTCCCTGCAGCAAACTCTGTACCAGAGACATCTTCCTCTCCTCTGGCAGTTGAATAGAGTCGAAAGCAAATGCCACTCTCCTCAACCACTGCTCCACATTCGTACCCTTATCCCCCGTAAAGTTTGGCACCCCGGTCTTCCTGAACTCCGCGAGCCACTTGTCAGGTTGGGGCTCGCGACACTGTCTTGGTAACCCTACCACACGATCAACTACTTATGGTCTCTGTATTTTTGGTATCCCTCCTAATTGAGCAGCTCCAACTGTATTCTGGCCTGGTGCTCTCATCTCAGTCCTCTGAAGCCCACCAGCAGCATTCTGATAAAAAACAACTCTTGTACCCAACAGATTCTGTAGCATCCCTACAAGTGTAGCTCGAAGTGCAGGATCCATATCTGGTGATAGCCCAGCAGGCGGTGCATTGACTCCAACGTGGCCCACATTAGCTGGGGGCCCTCCTCCACATTGTGGAGCCATCTATAACAGAAAGTTTCACAGTCAAAACTTTAAACATGACTAAAAGTGAAGGATTTACTTACTAATCTACGTCAGGTCCTTCGGCGGATGGCACCGGAGTCGCGTCGTGTCATCTACCCCTACATGCAGCATGACTACCCCATTTAAAAACTTTTTGGAAAACACCGACCGATTTTAGTTTTTAGTTGCACCTCGTGTACACGTATTGCTCGATTCCATGTGCCCTGGTTGCCAACCTGGCTCTGATACCAATTTGTAACACCCCGACTTAACGTCGGGGCATTACATGGTAGTTTGACCCTAACGGGTCCTACCTGAACTGGTTGACAACTAGAATACCTGGACCTTGCAACTCGGACACGATAAGAAAACTATTTAAAACATCCAATTGTCGTTCAACAAACACATGTTCAATAATGTCATGCATGAGTTCCCAAACGTCTAGTCAAGTCACATCCAACACCAGAAATCTGCTAATAGTCAACAAAAGGGTGCAATATCCAAAACAAATAACAAAGCTAAATAGAACCCTCAACCCACTCTGAAACCTAGTGACACGCGTCAACGATCCGTTGTAGCATCTGGCCTAGGCTCCAACACGGGACCTGTATGAGTACCTGGAATTGAAAATTAAGTCCCCGAGGGGTCAGCTATTATCCTAGGCAAGCTAGATAACAAGCGGCAAAGGTAAGACGTTTGAAACAACAATTAGCCAACAACATAACCTTTAACAAGTGAATTGAGCAAAACATAATAGGCCAACACACATTTCCACAACCTAGAGAATAGGTGAAAGGAAAGGCAACGAGACATACCAACAATCAAACTAACAAGCACAAAAGTAAAGCATTTGTAATAATAACCAACACTTCGACATTCAAATAAAGGGAAATACAACGAAACAAGCAATTCATCAAGCGTAACAAAAATTCACAAGGTCGGAAACCAACTAAGTAATCACACACACACACAACAAAACCATTCACAATCCTATTGGGAAATGCAATTCTCCCTTCCTCCACCGCATTCCCATCTACGACGCTAATTCACCTGCGCCTGAGTGCAGAGGCAGGCCCTCCCACTTTGCATATACGTCATCCTTCCAACCCCTGGTCAAGCCTCCACCGGAGCACTTGCCAAAAACAAGCAATCAATTTTTATTTTTAAAGGGGCCCGGCTGACACACGACCATGGCTAGACGCCTCTTCGCCACCGACAATCGTCGCACATGATCGTGTCGGTTACGCTGCCAGCACAGAGAAAGCGATACTATTTCTTTTACGAGAAAACGTTTGAAATGGAAAGCGCATCACATCATGCATGAAAACATTTCACATAGAAAACATACGTTCGGGACTAACTCCCAAAACCAATCTCACAATCACGGCATGAAATCTAACAAGACTAGAATAAAGTCGAGCAAGTCGAGAACGACTTACCCTGAAAGCGATCCTCGAATGACGTAAGTAACACGGCGATACTAAAGACCTACAAATCATAACGTTCACGGTTAACCGACTAACCTCGATAAGAACTTCGATTCGAGGCAAGCACAACTATAGTGGCTTCGAAGTACGAGCCACCATACTTTCATGGTATCCAAACAAACGGATTGACTTGACTATACTATTATTAAACAAAGTTCGGACTAACATCAATATTTCTCAACTAGTATCTCTTATCTAGGCCTAAAGCGACTCAAGGAAAAGGAGGCCAAGATAAATCAAGATCGAGGTCCGAGTTCACAAATTATAACATTAGGTTCCAAAACTCGCACTCAAAGTCAAACCAACCAAGTGAGTTCCACCAAGCAATCAAAGGCCGAGACTAACACAAATCCTACTCGAAAACCTTAATACTACTCGCATTCCAAAAAGAATCAAACCACGCAAGCTCGAACTTCGTTCACAAGCACACAACCAACAATATCTTACTCAAATTCAACGCCCGTGTCGAATTACAACATTCAAAACATACCAATAAGAAAAGCTAAACTAGTAATCTAATGGAGTACTTAAAAAAAATCACAACAGGTTCACATCCCAACAACAACATGTATATATAAAAATGCAGGCAAGCACTAAAGGAGTCCATTGATCAAACACGATCGGGACTCGAATTGATTCCACTTAAAACACTATTACAAGGTGAATTCAAAAGCAACAAACTCAAGGCTCGGTTTTAAGGCCCGATTATCAAAAGGAAAGTTTCCCGACCTTGTAAAGATCAGGTTTGTACCAACTCGAGTGGGACGGAGATGGGGCTTTCGATCTGGGTTGCTTTGCCTCGGGAATTGGACTGATCTGCTCGATGGTCTTGACCTTGAACTTTTGGGTTGCCTTGCTTCCTTCGGCAGTGAATGGAAGAGCAAACCGTCGAGGTGGTTCAATAATGGCACTACGTCTTCGATTAGCCTTGAGCCCGACTACGAAGGACCAGATCTGATTATGGTGCAAGTCAAGTTAGTAGGGAACAAGAAGGGAGATGGAGAGGTCGGGACCAAAAGGCGGACGAAACTTACCGGCGAGGACTCACAGCGGCGAAGTCGAGGGTTTGCGAGGAAGCGACAGCAAGGACTTGCGGCGGTGTTCCGGTGACTGCATGCAGAACAGGAAAAGGCTCAGCCTCGCCTAAAGGTGGAAGGAATCGAGGCATCAGATGCCATTAGAGGCGAAGAGAAAGGAAGAACGAAGAGGAAAGGCGAAGAACCAAGCCGAAACCCTTACCGGCGGAGAACGCGGACGAGATCGACGACAAGGCTCGTAGTGGTTTCCCAGCAACGGCGATAAGCACGAGATCGAACGAGTCCTCTCCTGGACTGATGCTTCTGACGACGCTCTCAACGGCTAGCAAAGGACCGAGGGGAAAGAAAGAGGCGATGGCAAGAGGGGTTAGGATGGAGCAACGACGGACGGGGGAGGCGCTGGCTCTCGATCCCTTGTCTCTGGTTTAACTTTGAGGAGCGGCGCTTCAAAGAAGGGGAGCGTGAAAAGGTAGGGCAAGGAAAAGCAATAGGAAGGAGTGCTAGGGAAAAGTAGGGTTCGGGCCTCCAAGTCCAACATTTTTGGGAACATTTTTGGGCTTTGACCCACATCAAAACTAAGAAAGAAAAAGTAGATTGGATAAAGAGATAGGGATTTGAACGGAACTAGCGAACGGAATTTCGGGTCTTACACCACGTGTTTAAGTGATTTTTGGTAAAAGCAAGACACGGAGGGGTATTCTCATCCTTTCATCCATTAAATTAGAAAACATGTTGCAGATGTCTTCTTCAACCTCTACATCGTGGGGTTTCATTCGCTTATATCAATCGATCTTCTCCATTCTTGTTTCATCTGGTTTCTTCTAATTTGGTTCACTCTTTTTTGTAGATTTCAGCCCGAATTAATGCTCTCTCTTCATAGATTTTGCTATAGATCTTTTTTCGATGGTTTCAAGTTCACATTTGGGGGTTTTTTCAAAATTTGGAGCTTGTTACTTCGATTACATGTTTTTTTTTGTGTTTTGGACTGATTTTTGTTGATTATAATCAAACATTTGAAGATTGTGTATGTTTTACTTTACAATTTCAAGTTTTTTATTGAAAACAAAGGCTAATGTCCAATGCTCATCTAACCGCCTACCATGTGTTCGACAAAATGCCCAAATGGTCAATTGAGTGTTTAGAGCACTTTTTTTACCAATTGTTCATAAATTATGAACCTAGCATACCAAATCATTAACTCATACCATTTATTAGCTAGAACGCATGACACAAGTAACAAGTTCTGTGAATTAAATTTCATGAACCATATTGATAATTGTTATGTACATAATCATATAAAGACATGAACCCACAAAATATGATTTATGTACTAGATTACATGTCAAAAATAACAAGTATTTTGAATTAAATTTCATGAACCTTAATGACAATTGTTATGAACTTTACCATATAATGACTTGAACCAACATAATATCATTTATGAAAATATGACACAAATAACAAGTATTGTGAATTAAATTTCATGAACCTTATTGACAATTGTTATGAACTTGACTATCTAAAGCCATGAACCATTAGTCCAACTTTTATGAACTAAAAATCGTAAGATCAAATATTGTAAACTTATGCTTATAAAAACATGAACTAAAAGAACAAAAGTCATGAACCAAAATAACTAATATGACTTAAAAAACATGAGCTATAAGATAAACTAATAAGATTTAAAAGTCATGAACCATAAGAATTATTATGAACCTAGCTTACAAAAATCATGAACCGAAAGAACAATTATCATGAACCAAAAGACACAAAACAAGATAATAACTATCATGAACTAAAAGACATGAACCATTAGATGAACTTTTGATGAACCTAAAATGAGATAAACATGAACCAAAAGAACAATTAGTTATAAACAAAAAGGCAGGAAACAATAAGAATTAAAAGACATGAACCATAAGGATTATTATGAACCTACCTTGCAAAAACATGAACCGAAAGAACAAGTACCATGAACCAAAAATCACGAAAGAAAATAATAACTAGCATGAACTAAAAGACATGAACCATAAGATGAACTTTGATGAACCTAACGTTATTCAAACATGAACCAAAAGAATAATTGTTATAAACAAAAAAGTATGCAACAAAATTTATGAACCATAAGAAGAAATATTATGAACCTTACCTTAAAAAGTCATGAACCAAAAGAATAACTGATACAAACAAAAAAGACATGATCGTATCAAGAATTAGCCTATGTGGGATTTGAACCCACATCTATGTGCATATGCACATTGCTCTACCATTTGAGCTAATAGGCTGCAAAATATACTATTTCTCAAGGGTCAAATGCACATTTCTTATTTCTCACTATTACAACTAGATCTAGACAAACTTACATTGAGATTTCTCATATGAAGACTTAGTAGACAACTTCAACAGTGGCAATATATCATCAATCATGCCTTCTATACCAAAAGCATGTCATGAAAGAATCAATTCCACTTCTAAATTAACCATTTTTCTGATAACTTATGAACCACAAGCTCAAAACATCACAATACATCAATAAGCAACTATTTTTCTAGAAAAATAAACACAAATTAAAGTGAACAATAATAGTTCACCAACCAAAAGCATCAAAAATCGCCCAAAAAAACCATAAACACTTCCATTACTGGAAATCAAATCCTAGAACCCTAAAAAATCAAAATCAAACATTAGAAAATCCTATAAACTTATGCATACCGTCTTGTGTTTGTTTCTCGATAGAATTAGAACAATTGACGATTTGAATGAGTTATGGGGTGGTGGCAGTGATAGCTTGCATATAGGTAGTGTTTAGGATGCATGTTTACGTTTCTTTTGCATTGCTTTTAAGTAGTTTTAGTTAGTTTCTTTAGTGTCTTAGAGTGTCTAGGAGTTTTGGGTTTTTGCACTTGTTCTATGTTGTTTTACAGGTCTTAAAGTGAACAAGTGTGAAAGGAATGGAAATCGGGGAAAGAGCGCTTGAATTCGGGCCATCCGTTGGAGTTGCTGGTTCGACACCTCTGTCTTGTAAGGGTTCGTTCGGAAGCTATAGTGGTCTTATGAAGTTGAGTTTGGTATCATTGGAAAGATAATCCAAAGAGCTACAATTCAGGTTTTTACTCCGAGTCCAAATTCCAACTCGAAGTGAGTCAATACAGCCCCCGAAGTGTGACCTGAGTTCTGAACCGAGGTGCTGGCGGCGACCGCCGCCAACCCAGCGGCGCCCGCCGCCCCTGACCGCCGCGGAGACCTTTACTTGCCACGTATTTTGTTTCTATTGGTCCTTTTCTATCATTATTATTCCGAGATATATGTATTTTTGGGATATAGTTTTAGACCTAGTTTGATATATTAGGTTTTAGAGAGTTGCATCTCTCATTCATACACTATTATCATATTTTTCTTTCAGAGTTTTTAGCCTTTCATGGAGAACTAAGCCCTTTTTGCTTAGTCAGACAATTGAAGCATCGTTTTGATTAAAGTTGTGAGATTTCTAATTCCTTATCTATTGATTGGGTTTAATCTTATCTCTTGCTTGAATGTTTATGATTTGTTTCAACAGTTTCTAGCCTGATCAACTAGGGCTTGTTGTTATTGAATCTATTGCTAGATCTAGAGTGTTACTGGTTGAGCATCTCTAGTTCATAGTAGTAATTGCATCGTACTAGTATCTGGTTGTGCTAGTCTTATGCAGAAGAGATTTGATTTACATTCTAGGGTAAAAGCTGGTTGTTTTATTCTAGAATTGTATCTTATTATATTCCTATCCTTATTGCTGCTATTAAACTGAATCATTGATGGTTTCATGGTTGTTTAATTAGTTAGAACTAATAGTATCTGGTTGTGCTGTTAGTTAGAATTGAAAAGGAATTGGAAAATCCATTGCATGTGATATTGAGGTGAAATCAATGATCAACTTGTCATACGATTGTGGATATTTGTTTGCCTAAGCTATCTTCCCAATTATTGTTTTTCATAATCTTTTATTGCTTTGTTAGTTTTGCCTTCTTAGAATTAGTTAAAAACCCCTTTTGTTACTTGTTTGACACAAAACTCATACAAAACGATAAATCTTTCTCCCTGTGGATTCGACCCGGACTTCCTAAAGACTACGGTTCTTAGTTAGTTTGGATTCTTTTGCATAGCCGTGATTTGCACGACCATTTCACGCCTATCAAATTGGCGCCGTTGTCGGGGAGGCAATAATTGTCTTTTGTGTGATTTTTGTGCCACTTTTGGTGTGAACCTATCTTATGGTTCACACCCGTGCTACTAATAATTCACCACTTGTTTTTGATCCAGAAATTGAACGGACTCTTTTCAGAACTCGTCGAGCTGTGCGTGCACTACTGCAAGGAATCCGAACAATGGGTGATCGAGTTACTCTTGAGAGCTTGACAACTCCTAATCTGAATCACCCTACACGTGCAGTGCAATTCCCAGCCCTTGGTGATGGGGTGAAGTTTGAGCTCAAGACAGGAGTAGTCCATCTACTCCCAAAATTCAACGGAACTCCACTTGAGGATCCCATTCAACATCTTGATGAGTTCCTTGATGTCTGCACCAGCATGTGTCCCTCTGATATTACTGAAGAACAGATGAGGCTGAGAGCGTTTTCTTTTTCTCTGAAGGAATCCGCTAAAGACTGGTATCATGCTCTACCTCTTGGAAGCGTTACTACTTGGGTGAACTTGAAGAAGTTGTTTCTGGACAAATACTTCCCTGCAATCAAGTCGAATCAAATCAAGAAGCAGATCTGTAACATAGAGCAACTCCCCAACGAGTCGCTTTATGAATATTTTGAGCGCTTCAGGAAGCTGGTAAAGAGCTGCCCCTACCATGGTTATGCTAATCATGATCTTATTCTCTATCTCCATGGAGGACTTTGTGAGGAAGACAGGCGATTGGTCAATTCTTCTTGTGGTGGAAACATCATGAAAAGAACCTATGATGAGGCTCTAGACATTTTTTCTACGCTGGCTGATGAATCTAGGCAATATACTGGAAGAGGGTCTAAAAACTTGTCAGCCGCCAACTCCAACTCTCACTCTAAAATTGATCAAGCTGACTTTGATGTGCTGAAAGAAGAAGTGAGGCGGTTGAAGTTGAAGGGTACTGCTCAACAGGCTAAGGCGTGTGGAATCTGTAATGACGCCTTTCATCCGACTGATTCATGTCCTACACTACAAGAGGAAGTGAATGCAGTTGGGGGGTATCAAATGAAGCCAAGAAATGATTCTTATTCAAACACTTACAACCCAGGCTGGAAAGATCATCAGAACTTCAGGTGGAGAGAGCCTGAGTCAACGCAGCAACAGGATCAGTTTCAACAAGCTAAACCATATGTGCCAAGGCCCCAAGGACAGAATCACAATGCATCCCCTTCTATGGAAGACATGATGACCATGTTGGTACAAAGTAACCTCACTCTTCAAAATAGTATGACTCAACATCAAAATAGTATGACTCAACTGGCTCAAAATCAAGTCAAATTCCAAGATACTACATTAGCAAGCATTCATAACTTGGAACGACAGATGAGTCAAATCTCTGAAGCTGTAAGAAAATTGGAAGCAAGAGATTCGAATAAGGTCCCCTCTCAAACAGAAGTCAACCCGAATATTCGGAATGTTAGTGCCATCATGTTAAGGAGTGGGAGACAACTTGAGGATAGAGAAGTGAACGAATCTGACGAAGGCGAGGACGGCGACCGCCTCCAGGGTAGCGGCACCCGTCGCCAAAAGGAGCTTGGCTACGACAAATTGGAATTAAATGGCGGCACCCGCCGCCAAGACAGCGGCGACCTCCGCGACGGTGCTCAAATTTTCGAAAAAAACGGCGACCGCCGCCCCCTGGCGGCACCCGCCGCCAGCCCGCCGCCTCTCAGAAATTGATTTTCCCCCTTTTGATGTTGCTCACAGTCCATCTGTAGATGCCTCAGATGTTGAGAAGGCTTCTAAAACTCCTGTTTTTCATGAATGGAAGCCCGTTGCTCCATTCCCATCTGCATTAAAGCGTACAGAGCCATTGAAGCAAGACAAGGACATATTTGAGATGTTCAGAAAAGTTGAGGTCAACATGCCCCTACTAGATATGATCAAGTCAATTCCTCGTTATTCTAAGTTCTTAAAGCAGATGTGCACTACAAAGAGGATTCAGGACGAGAAAAGAAAGAAAAAGGTGAAGGTGACCGAACATGTCTCAGCAATATTTCAAAAGCACTTACACGAGAAATGCGGGGATCCAGGTATGTTCACTATCCCTATAACTATTGAAGGTACTAAATTTGACAAGGCTATGTTAGATTTAGGTGCTTCTATTAATGTTATACCTTCCTCTCTCTGTGAGTCTATGAAACTGGGACCTATTCAGCCAACTAATATTTCTATTCAATTAGCTGATAAGTCCACTGTGCGTCCTATAGGAGTGGTAGAGGATGTTTTGGTTATGGTTGATAATCTTACTTTTCCTGCTGATTTTTATGTGCTTAATATGGAACATGATAATCATGCAATCCCTATTCTGTTAGGGAGACCCTTCTTGAAAACAGCTAATACCAAAATAAATGTGAGTACTGGTTCACTGACAATGGAATTTAATGGCCAGATTATAAATCATAATATCTACGACGCCATTAAATCTTCATCTAATAATCATTTTGTGTATGCTGTTGATGTGCTTGAGCCTGTTGTGAAAGATATTCTTTTTGGAAACCACCTAGAAGATATGAAATCTCTTGTTGATTCTAGTTTGGATTTCACTTTATCACCTAATATGCAGGACACTGTTAATAAGTTGGATGCTTACTATAAGCTTCCTCCTGAATTTTTGGGACAAGCTCCTTTACCACTTACCTTGCCTAGCAAGAAGCTTTTGTCTTCTATTGTGCAGACACATGTAGTTGAGTTGAAGAAACATCCAGAGCGCATAGGGAAACCCCCTCCGCCACCCTTGCAACCTCTGTCACGGCCACCACCATTCCCTGACCCAAATTAGTTGTTGGTTTGTAAGTTTTTCTCTTTCTCTTTACTTTTATTTTACATTGGGGTCAATGTAAGATTTAAGCATGGGGGAAGGGAACTACTTGTTTTGCATTCATGTAGTTGCATTAGATTAGGCATATTTACTTTATGTTTTGCATTGACTAAAATCTAGAAAAAAAGAAAAAAAAATAAGAAAATTCAATTCAAAAAAATATTGCATTTTAGGTTCTTATTTCCCCATTGTGTAAGACCTCTTGTGTTTCTAAGTTAAGTATGGATTCTAACCCATGATTTGCATGATTTGCTGAAGTTGATATGATATGAGCATGATCATTGGTTAATTACCTTGATTATAGGACTGAGCATGTATTTAGCTTGGGTATTTGATTCATTCTGAAGTTCTAGACAAAAATGAGCCTTGTGAGATATTTTTGGCCTTTCATGATTATGTTTGTTCTCTACATTCTTGAGTGTATCACCATGACTATATAGCTCTAGAACTTGCGTTATGACTCTTTTTCAAGGCTGCTTTATATGATTAAATGCATGACATTAAAATGATTGAGACAATGTTTCTTTATAAGCCTATTATTTCCCTTCCTACCTTACGAGATCCATGTTCTTGATACCCCATTTCTTTTGAGCTTTAAGCCTATTTTTGATAACTCCACAAAATTTTCCTAGCTAAATAAGCTTGACCCATCCGGGATTTAAGACTTTAGGTGGTGTTTTTGTTTTGTGTGAGTTATGTATAAGTATGGGGGAGTTGGAAGAAAAGGTGGAAAAAGAGAAAATATATCTCTTGGTTGCAAAGTGAAAAAAAATGATGAAGATGAAAAGTTTGTGAAAAGCAAAAGAAAAGGTTCAGTTTAATTGTTAGTAGTCTTCATAAAGCAAAGAAAGAGTTGAAGAAGAGGCAAAGAAAAAAAAGTGAAGAAAGAAACAAAGTATATAAAAGTGTGTATGGAGTTAAGAAAGAAAAGTTTGGGAGAAGTAAGAAAAGAAAGTGTGTTGAAGTTTGGGTTTAGGATTAGTTCTTTATCCCGGATTTAGCACCACATGCCAAATATGATCCCTTCCAAATTTCTCTTTACCTTGGCCCCATTACAACCCTTAAAAAGACCTCTTGATTTTTGTTATGTGTTTGATCTCCAGCGGTGGAGATTTAGAACTCTGATGCAAGCTTATGGTAGTCTAGTTTTCATGGTTGATCTTGAGCGAAACACCTACCCTTAAACACTTGAGAGTTTGAGTGCAAACACAATTTACCTTGGTGAGGTCTAGAATGAATGAATGGGCTTTACTTTTTGCTTATTATAATGCATGCTAGGAAGTCTTGGTCGGGTTTTTGATTATATGTGAAATGCTTGTTTCACTTGAGATGGATGTATGATTGCATTTCTGTGGTGTGTTTTGGATTTATGACTTGCTTGAGGACAAGCAAGGGTTAAGCATGGGGGAATTTGATAGCTTGCATATAGGTAGTGTTTAGGATGCATGTTTACGTTTCTTTTGCGTTGCTTTTAGGTAGTTTTAGTTAGTTTCTTTAGTGTCTTAGAGTGTCTAGGAGTTTTGGGTTTTTGCACTTGTTCTATGTTGTTTTACAAGTCTTAAAGTGAACAAGTGTGAAAGGAATGGAAACCGGGGAAAGAGCGCTTGAATTCGGGCCATCCGTTGGAGTTGCTGGTTCGACACCTCTGTCTTGTAAGGGTTCGTTCGGAAGCTATAGTGGTCTTATGAAGTTGAGTTTGGTATCATTGGAAAGCTAATCCAAAGAGCTACAATTCATGTTTTTACTCCGAGTCCAAATTCCAACTCGAACTGAGTCAATACAGCCCCCGAAGTGTGACCTGAGTTTTGAACCGAGGTGCTGGCGGCGACCGCCGCCAACCCAGCGGCGCCCGCCGCCCCTGACCGCCGCGGAGACCTTTACTTGCCACGTGTTTTGTTTCTATTGGTCCTTTTCTATCATTATTATTCCGAGATATATGTATTTTTGGGATATAGTTTTAGACCTAGTTTGATATATTAGGTTTTAGAGAGTTGCATCTCTCATTCATACACTATTATCATATTTTTCTTTCAGAGTTTTTAGCCTTTCATGGAGAACTAAGCCCTTTTTGCTTAGTCAGACAATTGAAGCATCGTTTTGATTAAAGTTGTGAGATTTCTAATTCCTTATCTATTGATTGGGTTTAATCTTATCTCTTGCTTGAATGTTTATGATTTGTTTCAACAGTTTCTAGCCTGATCAACTAGGGTTGTTGTTATTGAATCTATTGCTAGATCTAGAGTGTTACTGGTTGAGCATCTCTAGTTCATAGTAGCAATTGCATCGTACTAGTATCTGGTTGTGCTAGTCTTATGCAGAAGAGATTTGATTTACATTCTAGGGTAAAAGCTGGTTGTTTTATTCTAGAATTGTATCCTATTATATTCCTATCCTTATTTTTGCTATTAAACTGAATCATTGATGATTTCATGGTTGTTTAATTAGTTAGAACTAATAGTATCTGGTTGTCCTGTTAGTTAGAATTGAAAAGGAATTGGAAAATCCATTGCATGTGATATTGAGGTGAAATCAATGATCAACTTGTCATACGATTGTGGATATTTGTTTGCCTAATCTATCTTCCCAATTATTGTTTTTCATAATCTTTTATTGCTTTGTTAGTTTTGCCTTCTTAGAATTAGTTACAAATACAAAAACCCCTTTTGTTACTTGTTTGACACAAAACTCATACAAAACGATAAATCTGTCTCCTTGTGGATTCGACCCGGACTTCCTAAAGACTACGGTTCTTAGTTAGTTTGGATTCTTTTGCATAGCCGTGATTTGCACAACCATTTCACGCCTATCAGGCAGTGATTTGCATAGGGATGTATGTGAATTTTTGTCATTTGTGTCAAATTTTAATATAATTACCTTCCGTGCCATTCAAACAAATAACCCCCATTTTTCCCCTTTTTTGTTATATAATTATGTTATAATCTAGGCCGCTCGTGATATTAATCGGACGCCCCAAAATTGCTCGCATTTTTTTTTACTGTAGCAGCAAATTGTACCCGAGCGTGACTCTACTACCTTGATTGTAATACAATTATCTTCACGAGTAGGGCTCGGGTGTACTATTTCCTTAGGGTGTAAAATGCGAACATATAAGAGCCGTTCATTTTTTATGCGAACATATGCGAACATATAAGAGCTTTGGACGGCCCAGATTAGAAGCATCCGGTCTAGGAAAAATATAAAATAAAAGGAGCAGTTCATTTTTTATGGCACGGAATGTAATTTCACTATTAATTGAATGGAAAGACAAATATATCCTTCACCCTAATATCCCTTCTCGCATCTCTACATACTCACGCACCTTCTTCTTGAGAGATTCTTCTCTTCCTTCTTCATCTGCTTCCATTTCCAAATTAATCATGCTCTTCTCGATTTTTTGTGTACACTTAAGTGAATTTGCACATACATATAGAGTGAAAGAAGCACAAGGAGAAAGAAGAAGATGTGGTGAGTGGTGGTGGTGGTGGTGGTGGTGGTTACGGAGATGCAAGCCAAAAGGGATTATGTCTTCCAAATCATCCTAATCGACGACTCTAATATCAGTAAATTGAAAATCTTGATTGGTATGCTTTCAACAAGTTCCGTTTGTACTCCAAGGCTACTATCGTGTTGAATTTCATACTCGAACACTCGTTATCTAGTATAAGACTATTAAGGCTCAGATCTGGTACATTGTTGGTCAAGAACGATATTTTCTCCATCTCTATCAACTATTCGAGCTTCAAATCCCTATATTTGCGTTTTGTGAGTTCCCATTATTGAATGAATAATTTTAGTATTTTGCCTATTCTTGAAGACGGTTTTGGTTTTGCTAATCTCTGCTTACTGTTCATCTTGCTGGTTTAGTGTTGAGCTAAGCTTGAATTGAGAAATTTGTGCTCACAACAAGAGGATTATGGGTTTGAAAATATTTTAGTGGGGGAGGGATTGTTCTTCTTATTTAATATTGGAGAAGTGTACGTCAAAGTTCGGTTCATGCATTTTAAATCATAGGTTCATGCTATTCTACAGTATGGTTTATAGTACGTCAAAGTTTGGTCTGTGTATTTTTAAGTGTACTTATTAATTCAATTTGTTTTTAAATGCCAAAGATGGATTTTCTTATTCACTAATTTATGCTTGTTTCATGAAACTAACTAGCGATTGGCTTCTTTTGTCTGGAATTACAATGTGGTAACTCTTGATTTTGGATTTAGATACGAGTTTGGACATGCATGTGTGTTTCATAAATTCGACTCATTGTGCATATAGTATTTGATTACTTGTCGAGGCACTAGCTCCGGTGTTTGATTTTGAAAAGCAATAGTTTGATTACTGTTACATCATCTCAAAGTATATATCCACTAAGCACAACTTATGGATGATTGTAATTAGTGGAAATTTAATGATTCACACTTTTCGAAAAATAAACTTGTTGTTTGTTGCCTAAAATTTTAGGTAACTCTTGTGTTTCATGAATTATTTGGTTGTGGCATTGAACGATGAAATTGAGCTTTGTGTTTGTAATTGGGTAGCCTATTATCTCAAATGGTAGAGCAATGTTCATGCACATAGATGTGGATTCAAATCCCACATAGGCTAATTCTATAAACACTTTATATATTTTGGTTCATTATAACTCTTCTTTCGGTTAATGATTTTGTAAGTTCGGGTTCATAATAGTTCATCTTACAGTTCATTTCTTTTAAGTCATACTAGTTGTAATTTTGGTTCATGACATTTGTTCTTTTGGTTCATAGTACATTAAAGTTTGATTCATAATAGTTCATCTTACAATTCATATCTTTTAAGTCATACATACTAGTTGTAATTTTAGTTCATGACATTTGTTCTTTCGTTTATAGTACATTAAAGTTTGGTTCAAGCGATTTTAAGTGTACTTGTTATTTCAATTTATACTTGTAAGTTGATTGAATACTAACTATGATTTTAAATTACATTGTTATTATAAAAGTTAATTGGAAGCAGTGAAAATCTAATGATTTTTGCTCGATGTTGATCTTTAGGTGATAAAAATGTCATAATCTATTACGTTAATTTAAATTGTGTATTTTATAGAGATGTGTAAAATATTTTAGACTTTGAAATTTGTTTTACAAGTATTAATTGTGCGGTTCATAATGTTCAACATGAAGGTTCATAGTGTTCAACATAAAGGTTCATGAATTTTACATAATCAGTTCATTTAACAGAAAATGCATAAAATTTATAAAAGAAGGCATTCGACTCATTGGGTTCGTCGTGAAGTCTAAAACAACCTTTAAAAGCAATTGCAATGTAGCAAAGTGATTTGTCAAACACAGAGTAATATGAAAAAACATACAACTTAATCCCCAAAACACATAACAACTACTGAAAAGACAAATAGAGAACTGGAACTTCAATGTTTAATCTTGGAAATGAAATAAGAACAATTTTGTGATAAGTGAAGAATTTAGGCATCACTAGCTTCATCAGGATCGTGCAATGAAACTCCATCAACATTTTCATCATTATCAAGACCCTTCAATGAAACTCCATCAATACTAGCATTATTATCCGAATGAGACAAGTTAGGATGACCGGAACTTGATGAACAACCTACAATAAAAAAAGGAAAAATTAAGCTAATTTATAAGCAACATGGAACACATAACAACAAAAATATGAAAAAAAACCGTTTTTCTTTTGGTTCACAAATATTGTCATTATGGTTCATAATATTACACTATAAGGTTCATTGAAAATCACAATACGGTTCATGTAAATAAAAAAAAGGAATTCACTAAAGGGTTTACGATTTATCAACAAACTCCAACCCATGAATGTGCAACAAACAACTAATATATAGCCATAAGTCCATCCAACATTCAAGCAATCAAGGAAGATTTTGGGTTTGTAGGAGGGGGGTGTTTAGACGTTTTTCTTTTGGTTCACAAATATTGTCATTATGGTTCATAATATTACACTATAAGGTTCATTGAAAATCACAATACGATTCATGTAAATAAAAAAAAAGAAATTCACTAAAGGGTTTACGGTTTATCAACAAAATCCAACCCATGAATGTGCAACAAACAACTAATATATAGCCATAAGTCCATCCAACATTCAAGCAATCAAGCAATCAAGCAAGATTTTGGGTTTGTAGGGGGGGGAATGTTTAGACATTTTATCAAACACTTGGTGGGCAATCGAGCAAGAATACAAAAAACGTTTTTCTTTTGGTTCATAAATATTGTCATTATGGTTCATAATATTACACTATAAGGTTCATTGAAAATCACAATGTGGTTCATGTAAACTCTCGGTACCCAACATCTCTCAATGGTGACACAACCTCGTCAGTTTGCCTAGCGAACTCTCTTCATGGACAAACTACCAATCCGAAAGGCCCTTCTCCTGGAGCAATTGGCTTCATCATCTCCTCTTGCAAAACCTTCATAGTCAGAGGTAGTACAAACACTAGGGTTTTCCCTGAACCAGTAAATGCAATACCAATCATATCTCTACCAGATAAAATTACAAGAAGCCCATGGACTTGGATATGTGTTAGTTGCACTATCTTCTTAGTTTTGAACATCTTCAATATTGGCTCAAGAAACCTCATATCTTTGAAGTTCTTATTTGGTGGTGGAACATTGTCACCATCCACAATGATACAAAGAAAAAACACATTACAACAACACTTTTTATGTAAGATTATTCATTTGCAAAATCCTCCACGAAAACTTATACTATTGTGCATATTCAAATGATAAAAAACCATAAAACTTGTCCATTGACTCAATTTATATAGGAAATCAATGTGCTTATGACTCAGCTACTAACTACTCAAAGCTATAAACTCCTAAATCTCTTTGAAGCAAAAACACAAACACTTGGTGCTCATCACAATCTAATTACGCTTACCTAATCACACCATATCACTTTGAGCCACTCTGCATCAAATTTCTCAATCGAATACTGCAAAATTTACAAGAATCCTCAAATAGGCATCTTAACAAATCACAATAGAATTGACTCACTAAACAAAAGATCAAATTGAATGCATGATGTATGAGACAAATTAAAGGACCAAACTTCTAGAGAACCCAAACGCAATGCTTGTAAGTCTTGATTAAAAGCTCCTAGATGTCACCAGATTTGACTTCCTTGTAGCGAAAGTTCAAAAAGAAGAGAATGAACGAAAAGTCTAGCTCGAATCAAGGCAAAATCGTCCATGGAATATGGCGTGACTTCTCAAAATTACCACAAATGAGAAATTAAAACCCTGAAAAATCGACATAACACTACTAGAAAACGCGCATATAGCCAGGAAAGTATAGCTAGGAATATCCGGTGTGGGTAAGTTTGTGGGTAACTGCCACAACATCCCCCACAAATCTCAAATTTTCTGGCTGTTTACCCATGAAATTCATGGTTGGCGCTACATTTGGGGGAATATTGTCGCGAAATATACACACAACTAAGTTCGATTCTAAGTTTGTGGCCATATAGGCATGAAAATATGGGTTGTGGCTATGGTTGCGACCATATTAACGCGAATATATTACGAAGCTAAATTCGGTTCTAAATTTATGGGAAATTTGTCGCGAAATAATCATGCAGCTAAGTTTGATTCTAAGTTTGTGGCCATATAGCCATGAAAATACGGGTTGTGGCTATAGTTGCGGCAATATTGACGCGAATATATTACGACGCTAAATTCGGTTCTAAATTTGTGGGAAAATTATCGCGAAATAATCACACAGCTAAATTCGATTCTAAGTTTGTGGTCATATAGCCATGAAAATATGGGTTGCGGCTATAGTTGCGGCCATATTGTCGCGATTGACTTACGTAGCTAGATTTGGTTCTAAGTTTGTGACCAATGTGACACAAATGAGTTTTTTTATTAATTATGGATAGAAAAGTTCTTCATTTTTCATGTCTAACTTCGTTTGTTTGGAAAAATCTACAAAATAGTCACGAAATTAGCCACGAGTTCTTCATTTCGTAAGAAGTCTACAAAAACAACCACAAGACTAGCCACGAGTTCTTCTTTTCGTTCCTAACAAATGAATCTCCATTCTAGATATAAGTGGAAAGGGAAGGTTGTAAAAAAACGGGGGATTGATATCCCCAAGAGTAGAACCCACGACCTCTCACAACCCAAACTCCAAAGACACCCAAACCAGTTGTGCTAGCCACTTTTTAAAGCTTATAAGGGAAAGAGTTGTATTTAATTTCTCCCGCGTGACAAAGTCATCTTCAACCCGGTTCATTTTTGTTCGATTTTAATTCAAATTGTCTAGTTCACCTTGTTTTAGGGTTAATAAAATTGTAAATTAACTGGTTCCGTAAAGGTTATAATTTTTCTGATTTTATGAAGGTATAATATATGTTTTTTATAATTATTATTTTAAAAATAATAATTTCATGTCGAATTAGATTAATTCGAACCGGGTCGAAACTGGATTGGAATATGGTAAAAGGGTCTGGTTTTGGACTTTATATAAATATAAGGTATTTTTTATATAGTTTTAGGAGATTTATTCCTGGCATATTTATTTTATAAAAATAGACTAGCTATTGAACCACAAGATTAACTATATAAAATAATTCGGTTTATGAAAACTTTATATTCCTTTAGAGATATAATAGTATATCTCTAAAATCCCTAATGAATACATTACGCAAAAGTTTAAACACATAAATTATTTTTGAGAATTTTATTTGTGGAATAAAAATATTATTTATTCTTTTAAAAATTATTTATTCTTGTAAACACATACATGGATCCTCAAACTTGAAACTTTTGTTCGCTCAGACCCCTGTACTAAAAAACCTATTTTTAAGCCCCTCAACTTGATACTTTTGTTCTATTAAGCCCTTTTTTACCAACTTGATATACACACTCCATTTCATCGGATCTCATCGGAGTTGTAGAGGGCACCTCTCTTGATCTAAACGAAGAAGAGGAAGAATACGAATTCTTTCTCCTGAGTCTGTCGTTCGGTGAATAATGTCGGCGAAAAAGATTGTTGGCGATGAAGAATGCGAATTCTTTCTCATGAGTCCATCGTTCTGTCCTGCTTCTCTCTTTTTCTGTTACTGGTTCCTTCCTAAGGCTGTTCATCAGCTAAAAAAATTGGAAGAAGATAACATATGCCCAATTTTTGGTTTTGGTTTTGGTTCCATCCTGATTGTTTGTTTTGGTTCTGGTTTTATCCAATTCAACATTAATTAATTTTTGGGGACTAATTGGCAAAGTTGCATAATTTAATAATTTGCATAATTTTAGAGGGAAAAGGCAGAAAAAAATTCATTAAAAAATAAAATTGTTATATAATTAAAAAATAAATGAGAAAATAAGAAAATAAATGAAAAACTCATAAAAATTCAATATGAGCAAATCTGATCCCTTTAACGCACCAAAGTGTTGGTTAATATGCACACGCTACGCCACATCAGCAAAAGGGGAATAATTGAACAAAATTAGTAAGTTGGGGGGTTTAAAATATATATTTTTTAGTATAGGGGTTTGAGCGAACAAAAGTTTCGAGTTCAGGGGTCCATGTATGTATTCGGCCAATTTTTTTCATGAAGATGACGGGTTATTGAGATATTTAATGTATTTTAAAAAAAATTACCATTTGATAAGTTTCTCACTTGCCTATTAAGAGAGTGAGTCTCACATGCTTTGCCACATCAGCGGTTAGTGTTTAATAGAAAAAATTTAGTTTAGTATAGGTTTTTATTTAACTCGCAAAGTACGGGGTGGTAATTGACAAAACTGTACAAGTTCAGTTGCCTGTAGATGTATTTCGCCTTTTCCAAATGGGTATTATTTTACAAGTTTATATATGTATTTAATAAAAAGAAACAAAGGTAAAAAAAATAAAAAAATGGGCAAATGTCATTCTGAGGACTCGAACCCGAACTCTAACCACTCCCACGCACACCCATAAATGACTCCCAACCAATTGTGCTAATTTAACTTGCAAACCCATAAGAAAGGGATTTATATTTATCCTTTTCCAAGTGGGTCATCTTCAACCTCAAGAACAAGGAACGACGTTTCCGGTTTCGATCTTATTTTTGGGTAATTAGGGTTTAGGGTTTAGGGTTTAGGGCTTGGGGTTTAGGGTTTAGGGTGTATTCCTTTAGAGCCGTTCATTCTTATATTCTTTTTGAATCGTTCATTTTAATAAGACATCATTATATTTTAGAATCGTTCATCCTTATAAGAAAACGTTATATTCCTTAAGAGTCGTTCATTTTAATAAGACATCATTATATTTTAGAATCGTTCATCCTTGTAAGAACTCCTTATATTCCCTTAAAGTTTTTATTATTATAAAAAATCATTATATTCCTTAAGAGTCGTTCATTCTAATAAGACATCATTATATTTTAGAATCGTTCATCCTTGTAAGAACTCATTATATTCCTTTAAAATCGTTTATTATTATAAAAAATCATTATATTCTTTTAGAGTCGTTCATTATAATAAGACATTATAATTTAGAATCATTCATTCTAATAAGAACTCATTATATTCCTTTATAGTCATAACGTTATAATCCTTTAGAGTCGTTCATTCTTATAAGAAAGCGTTATATTCCTTTTGAATCATTCATTCTTATAAGAAAACGTTATATTCCTTTAGAGTCGTTCATTCTTATAAGAAAACATTATATTTCTTTTGAATCGTTCATTCTTATAAGCAAAAGTTATACTGCTTTGGAATCGTTCATTCAAATAAGAACTCATTATATTCCTTTAGAGTCGTTCATTCTTATAAGAAAATATTATATTCCTTTTGAATAGTTCATTCTTAAAAATAAGTGGTTAACAAAACCCAAACCCCTATGATGATCTTCATATGCTTGATGTTGATAAGTACCCGCCAAGGGTTCGGGGGCAGAGCCCCCGACAACACTAGGGGTCCTAGGGGGCGGAGCCCCCTAGTAGGGGGTTCGGGGGGCAACGCCCCACGACGGTGGTCTCGCTGTTTATGAAAGCAATATGAACCTAAGTTTATATTATTTGTATGTAAGTGTTCATAAATTTCTTATATTCTATATATATATATTTTAAAATAATTGCTAATTTAATTATTTGAAGATTTGATTTAGGAGAGAAATAGAAGGAAATATTTGGTTACATTTTTTTTTTGGGCGGGCTAAAAATACTAGAAGGAGGGAATTTTTTGTCTTCTAAATTTTGGGCGGGCTAAAAATAAAAGGAGGAGGGAATATTCAATATTTTGGGCTGGCTGAAAATTTTGGGCCTAGTTCACTTCCTCATCTTCTTTCCCAATCAAAACGTGTTCCCCAACTATAACCCTAATTTTTCTATGTCGTTTCATCCTCTCTCACACGATCCCTTCACAAACGACGACTAGATGGCGCCTCCTCAAACCATATCCCTTCTCAAATTAGATCCTCCTCCCATCACCACCTCCCGCTACTTCCGTCGCCGCCGCCGTTCTCTGCTCTCTCTCCTCCCTCTCCCGCAAACTCTCCACCCTCTCAAACCAGATCTCTTCTCAAACGCATCCTAGAAGGCTGGAAGGTTTGAAGGAGGAAGATTCGAAACGGAGGTGGATGATTTCGGCATCGAGGCTTCATTTAGGGAGATTAATTTCGACTTTTATCAACCTGGAAGGCTGGAAGGTTTGAAGTTTCTCTTATTCCTTGTTTAATTTCTTCACTAGGATTTGCGATTTTGACTTTTTGTAGTGTCAGGTTTTCTGGTTGGTTTGTGATTTTTAACGCCTCTCTCCTTCTTCAACCACATCTTGCTGAAGTTTGATGAGCTGTTCCCGGATGACTTGGATCCGATAAACCCTACATGTAGCAATGATGGATATGAAGGGGCACTTCGTTAGATAGAGGTGGATCGATAGCACCTCCAGTCTACTCCTAATTCTCTATTGTGTCAATGTTGAGGGTTAATTTTTCTTCTGGAAGAGGTCACTTTGGAGTATTGTCTTCATCTGCTCTATTCAACTCCACAACATCACACAGGTTCAAAAGAACTTCATATGTGTTCATCTGTTGTTGTGTCTTTTCATCAATAAACTTCTGATAAAAAACCATATTTGTTTCATTTGGTTTTATTGCTCTTTCTCTGAAGTCTTGTATTCACTTGCAGTCAACTTTGCTCGAATTGTACCAGATGGGTTGCTAGTGTTCTTTATATCATATTATCTCATGGACTGATGTATTGCTTATTGGCAGGACAGGGTAAGCATTGAATTGCCCTTATGTCTCTTTGTTTGTCAAGGTAATACTCGTCGACTGTGTTGTTCTTTCTTTTTTCGGATTCAACTAAGCTCTACTCTACCCTCAAAATGCAAAGGAAAGCATATGAATTTCCACAAATTGCGTTTTTCTTAGCCTTTTACCCATCCCAGTGCCTGCCTTTTTCACCTTTTGGATCGCATTTACTAGATTTATGTACTCTTGATGGCATGCTTGGCATTTTTTTATAGTGTTACTTTTTACAGTCTGAAATGGAAAAGCAAAATTTTAGTAGTGTTGGCATCCAAAATCATAGGTCTTTATACATATAATCTCTTGCATTGGGTTAGTTTAATGCATTATCATGTGAATTTGCAGCCTCACTGATTCTTCTGGTATGCTATTTTTACAATCTATTCTCTCTCTTCTTTTCCACTTTCATACCATGTTATCATGCTGCATTGCTGCTCACTTTTTCTTGAAATTGAACTTTTAGTGGAGCTCTTGTAATGTAAACAATTCATTCAGAATTAATAATTGTTACCTAATTCCCCAGATCTGTCATTCTGCTTGAGTTTCCACTTTGCACTATTATATGCATCGAGCAACATAGTTAGCTTGGGCTTTATTCATAAGGTGAGAACCTCCATTGTTCTCTATTGGTCATTTTGTTTTTATTGATAAGAACACAAAATCTTGTCTTAAGAACTTTCGCATATCATCATAAATTTTGCATTATTCTTGTTGAGTTATTAAGAACTTCTTGCATATCAGGCCTACACTACAGAGTTGGAAGAGGAAGGTACCAAGCTAAAAAGAGGAAAACGAAGAACTACACAATAAGCATGTATCTTATGACTGTTATAAATTTCCTGTTCACATATATGTATATATAGCTTCAATTGATTGGGAGATTTGGTTTCTGCAGGTGCAAATCCTCGAGATGCAGGAAAATCAGGTACCATCTTTGTACTTCTATGACGTTACAACATCTAAAATATTTGTTGTCTAGTGACTCTCAAGTTTGATGATACTTGTTGATTGTGATTTTGTAACACAGTTCTGTTTGGGGTTTAATAACAGGCTTCGGAGATGATGTATGCTCAATATGGAGCCAAAAGAAGATGCTTGAGAATTCTTAAGAAGTATATCGGTATTGTTAGGTTGATTACCACGTGTAGTGGTGTTAAATTTTATTGGGAACTTAGGATGATCAGATATTTATATATATGATTATAGAGGAAGAGGGATTGTAGATACATAATGTTGGAAGCATCAGTTGGATGTGTAAGTAATTATAGGGGCATTTGTTGTTTAGTTGCTATGTATTCCATGTATGGTTTAAAAGTCATGTGAATTTTGTATATTCTATGTATATTGGAAAATTAGTTAATCTATATATAGATATTGTTCAAAATTATAATTTGGTGGATTTATTATTTCAAAAATATATAATTATATGCATATTTTTCCATGAAATAGCTACAGTACGTTCTCATGTAGTCTCAAATGTAGGAACAACGAAGTCTTGGCTAAAGCCTAAAAAAAACCACAAATTTTGCCGCTGAATGTATTCCAAGCAAATTTCGAAGCTAAATAGCCACAACTTTATCCGCCAAATATATTTGAGGCAAACTTTGATACTAAATGGCCACGACATGTGGATGATGAACACGACTTATTTCTCTCTAATTTAGCCAGAAAAATACTTCGACGCTACGTTTCTGGTAAAATAGACTCAAACTTAGCCACGAAGTGTCTCTGGCTATACCATGTATTTAGCAGCTACAACATGATTTTCGTACCCAATATTGTGGTTAAATAGGCACGAATCTAAGGTTTGTGGCCAGTTTTCACGGTATGTTATACCCACGACCGTTTTAACCTTAACTTTTCGTCTTGGGAACACTGGTGGCTATCTTTGTGGCGAAGCCTTTTTCCTGGCTAACTTTGTGGCTTATCGCGTGCCAACGGTCCTGGCTATAGACGCGTTTTCCAGCAGTGTAAATCCATGAACAAGGTGAGAATCGAATGTGCGAAAAACAATGAAGAAACTAGAACAAGTCATTGAAGAAAAACAAACGAAAAGTAAGAACGCAAAAATCGCCTAACTAGTAAGGAAGAAGATAGAGGAATAGAAAATTGACGAAAATACCCTCTATATATATAAAAATGATTTAAACCACGCGTGTAATCCCAACCTTAGATTTATGATGATCGAATGGTCCATAGTAGTTCGCATTTTACACCGTATTAATTGTTCGCATTTGATCTCGTATCTTATCTTCACTGCTAAGTTAATACTTAAGATTTATTGAATATTACAATATAGCAGGATTAGCAGCACAATTTACAATAAATAATTTTATTTAAGGGAAAATAAATAATATTAAATTAAATAATTTACTTAGCTCATCTAATATAACAAATTTTCAAAATAATTTTTTAAAGTGTTCTCTAAGTTAAAAGTCAAATTACCAAAATCATAATTATGATATCAATTCTACTCCTAATTTAAGTAATATTTTTATTATATAAATAATAATATTTTAAATTTAATATTGATTTTTATATTTGTTCAAACTTATATATTAGTAAGTATATTAGTATATTTTCCCTACTTAAAGATAATTACTTAATTATATAGTAATAAATATATGTGGAATTAGTATATATATATTTAATCTATGGCAATGAATATCCATTAAAAAAACATATAAATAATTTAAAATGATATAAAATTTAACAAAATTTTAATAAAATTTGCACATGACGCTGAGAAGTACGCTAGTATAAAGTTGAATTTATTGCTTGACCTAATGCCTAAAATAAAAATATTTCTATGGAAAATCTGCATCAAAGGTCTTCCTACTAAAGACCTCCTAATACAAAGACATATAGATGTCACTTCAGAATGTCCATTATGCAGTCATCAAGACGAGACTAATGAGCATCTTTTCCTCAAATGTCCGTTTACTCTTCAAAACCTACAATCCATTGACCCTCAGTTTCCTGACATTATAAGAGATGTAACAAATAATCAAAACACTATGCCGCAAATTATTCAGAACTTAAAAAAGACAGTACCACAAAGGACTTTATGCCACCTGTTTACTGCATGGTGGAGAATTTGGTTATGGAGGAACCAAGTGGTTTTTAATCAAGACAATACGGGCTCATGTAGAAGTGTAAAGGAATTTGTTCAAAACCATATTATGTGGTGGAATAAAGCAAAAAATATCAATGAAGATGAAAATGTGTCGTCTAGAGTGCAACAAGTAAGACCAAGAAAATGCAAAAGAAAATGGGAGAAACCAAAAAATGGGTTTGTAAAAATAAATTTCGATGGGTCGAAAAAGGATAATGGAAAAGCAACTGATGCGCATATTATAATAGACCAATTTGGAAATATTATAAGCATAAATGCAAAGAAGAATGACTTCTGGACAGAGGAACAAGCAGAAGCTATGGGTTTATTTGAGGTCATACTTGAAGCTCATAGAAGGAATCTTCGGTACATAGAAATTGAAGGTGATAGCCAAATTGTAGTTAATGCCCTTAAAGGCAGTCGATCCAGTCCTTGGACAATTGACATGCTAATAGCGGATATTCTAGTCATGTTGCAGTCTTTCGAGGTGGTCATTACCAAACATATACCTCGAGAATGCAATTCTGTGGGTGATTTGATTGCGAAGCTACACCACGATTGTAGTATCAATCAGATTCTAAACCACGGAGGGGTCCTGACCCTCATCCGCAAGGATGCCCTAGGTTGACCTAGTCTTCCTAATTTTTACCTATTTAAAAAAATAATAAAGTTGAATTTATTAGTGGGGAGCTAAAGAGGGAATAATAATCTCGAGGAATCGTTCCCACAAGATCGCACATGGGAGGCAATAATCATCACATATTATATACAATTCATATTCATACTTAAACAAAACCCTAAAAAACTCCAAGCCAATGTGTATATATATTCTCTAAATAATACAAGTTTTCTTCATATATTATATAGTAGATAATATGTGTGTAGATAATGTGTAAATTTTTGTCAGGAATATTGTTGGTGGGAACAAAACCACTATGCATTAAACTTTGTACAGATTGGAAATGTCATGACCTACTTTTTATTTGTTCAGAAAAAATGAAAAATGAAAAATACTTCAAAAGCCGAACATATTCACGACGCACCGTACAGTGACCGAACACAATAAAACCCAAAAAAATACATGCAATTATTGCATCATGTAAATTTTCACATATATAGTTTCCTGGTGAAAAACAACACTTATAAATATTTAATTTTCCAAAAAAAAAGACATTCAATTGTATATTTGATATTTGTAATTATAATTGGGTTTCCATTATGCAGTCATCAAGACGAGACTAATGAACATCTTTTCCTCAAATGTCCGTTTACTCTTCAAAACCTACAATCCATTGACCCTCAGTTTCCTGACATTATAAGAGATGTAACAAATAATCAAAACACTATGCCGCAAATTATTCAGAACTTAAAAAAGATAGTATCGCAAAGGACTTTATGCCACCTGTTTACTGCATGGTGGGGAATTTGGTTCTGGAGGAACCAAGTGGTTTTTAATCAAGACAATACGGGCATATGTAGAAGTGTAAAGGAATTTGTTCAAAACCATATTATGTGGTGGAATAAAGCAAAGAATATCAATGAAGATGAAAATGTGTCGTCTAGAGTGCAACAAGCAAGACCAAGAAAATGCAAAAGAAAATGGGAGAAACCAAAAAACGGGTTTGTAAAAATAAATTTCGATGGGTCGAAAAAAGATAATGGAAAAGCAACTGCTGCGAATATTATAAGAGACCAATTTGGAAATATTATAAGCATAAAGGCAGTCGATCCAGTCCTTGGACAATTGACATGCTAATAGCGGATATTCTAGTCATGTTGCAATCTTTCGAGGTGGTCATTATCAAACATATACCTCGAGAATGTAATTCTGTGACTGATTTGATTCCGAAGCTACACCACGATTATAGTATCAATCAGATTCTAAACCATGGAGGGGTCCTGACCCTCATTCGCAAGGATGCCCTAGGCTGACCTAGTTTGCCTAATTTTTACCTATTTAAA
The DNA here is from genome assembly GCA_964016875.1 of Fallopia convolvulus. Lineage (NCBI taxonomy): Eukaryota > Viridiplantae > Streptophyta > Magnoliopsida > Caryophyllales > Polygonaceae > Fallopia > Fallopia convolvulus. Next base: position 25,479,902 of record OZ024729.1, read on the forward strand.
AAAAATAATAAAGTTGAATTTATTAGTGGGGAGCTAAAGAGGGAATAATAATCTCGAGGAATCGTTCCCACAAGATCGCACATGGGAGGCAATAATCATCACACATTAGACACAATTCATATTCATACTTAAACAAAACCCTAAAAAACTTCAAGCCAATGTGTATATATATTCTCTAAATAATACAAGTTTTCTTCATATATATATATAGTAGATAATATGTGTGTAGATAATGTGTAAATTTTTGTCAGGAATATTGTTGGTGGGAACAAAACCACTATGCATTAAACTTTGTACAGATTGGAAATGTCATGACCTACTTTTTATTCGTTCAGAAAAAATGAAAAATGTAAAATACTTCAAAAGTCGAACATATTCACGGCGCACCGTACAGTGACCGAACACAATAAACCGCAAAAAAATACATGCAATTATTGCATCAAACAAATTTAGCGCAAAAGTATTTTGGGTCACCCTAATTAGGCCCTTGTTAAGCTCCCCTATTAAATTAGCTATTTGTTAACTATATAAGGCTTAAATATTTTTTTTTTTACTTTCCCCTCTCTCTCTCTCTCGTCTCGTGCGATTGGTATCCTCTTCCCCATCACTGTTGCAAAAACCGATTCTCAACTGCAAAAAACGGTTTGAGTACGTCGATTTTAAGTCGGATTTCGTAGTGCAATGTGTATTTGAAGTTGATTTGAAGTTCGTTCTCGAGATTCTGGTGTTTTTGCGCAACTGGATTTCGTCTACTGATCGTCCATAAGCCTCTGCTTCAGGTTAGGGTTTTTTGTTTGTGTGATCATTGATTTTTGTTCGATTTTTCTTCGTTTTTGTGTTTGGATTTTGCTGTATGCTTTTGCAATTTCGGTTTGTTTGTTGATTCGAAGATGAGTTGCATGTGATGATAGTAATGACATGTTTTGGTTCATTTGATGACATTGTTTTTGTGTTTGTTTATATTTTGTGTTTGAATTCTTGTTTTTTATTTTGCATTGTTCATCTGTTTGGATGTTTTGAAGTCAAATTCTCGATTTCGAGATTATGTTTGAATAGTGATGACAGATTGTAACTATGCTTATGGCATTACGTTTTTGTGATGACAGATTATAACTATGATTAGAGCATCACCTTCCCCGATTATTTGTGATGATAGTAACATATTCATGCAATATGTTGTGATTATAGTTGTTTGTGATGACAGTTGAGTCATGTTGTATTTGCTTGTGATTACATTGGCTTTTTTAAATGTATAGGGGTTGTGATGACAGTTGTTGCTATTGATGATAGTATATTGATTTATAATTGTGTTTTATTGACATTAGTGATGACAGTTGTCTTTCTTATGTTTTATTGACATTAGTGATGACAGTTGCTTTTTCTTGTGATGATAGTTGTTTGTGATGACAATGTCTCTTTCTTATGTTTCTAAGTTGTGATGACACTTGTTTAATATTGATGATATTATATTGATTATAAGTGTGTTTTATTGACATTAGTGATGACAAAGACATTTTTTACTTTTCTTATGTTAGGGGTTGTGATGACAGTTGCCTTTTCTTATGTTTTATATGTTGTGATGACAGTGTTGCTAATGATGATAATATATTGTTTCTAATTGTGTTACAGTGACGTACTAGTGATGACAAAGTGTTTACTTGAGAGTTGAAACATGTGGTATTTTTTGCTTTATGATGATAGTTGTTTGTGATGACATTGTCTCTTTCTTTTGTTTTCCAGGATAAAGAATGGAGCCTAAGTAATTGCAATATATGGTACCTGTATCAAAACGATATAATGGAAGAGCAAACCAGTATCACACTCCAGATGTTTTCCACCTCATCAAGTGTCATCTTACATCTGATGAGTTTAGTAGGTTAGGTCAGGGGTGCTTTGGTGTAGTGTTAAAGTTAGGTGATACTATACCACTTCGTTACAAAGTTATGCATTATGCCATCATGTGTGAGTTAAAAACTTCATATAAGCATGAGATGTGGTTTAGAATAGGGGGTAATGTGTGTCGTTATTCTTTGATGGACTTCGCTGTTGTCACTGGCTTGAATTGTGAGAATTTAGGTGATGTTGATATCCCGAAAGTTGACCCCGTAGATGTCGTAGGTGTGGATAAATGTGATTTGGATAATTTACGGTTTGTTTTTATAAAAGAAAAAGATCGTTCCAGGAAGTTTAAACTTGCACACCTGTTGATCCTTGAGGCTGTTTTGCTTCCTAAACGGGATAAGGTTCCTATAGATCCAATTCATATTGCTCTTTCAAGTGATTTGGAGAAATTTTATGTTTATCCTTGGGGTATATTGTCCTATAACGCTTTGCTCGATAGCTTGTTGCATGTGAATCGTACCCCACGTGACCCGGAGATGATGAAAAAGCCAAACTATATACCTGGCTTCAATGTGTTTGGGTATCCTTTTGGATTTATGGTAATGTGTTGATATATTTTTTGATTTTTTTTATGTTAATTGCATCTGCAATGGTTTTTTATTGTTTCTTTTTTGTGTGTTGTTATAGTTTTGGATTGTGGAGACTTTTCCAACTTTTCGAGGCATTTGTCATCTTGCTGAGAGAGGAGGTAAAAAAGAAGTTCCTTATATGCTGCGTTGGCGTAGCACTTCATCTCAACTTGTTGGTTGGAAAGCAATTTGTGATGTTGGGGACAAGAAACTGGTATGTTTAATTTTTTATTTATTTTGATGACAGTTGAATTTGTGACAGCTGTAACTTGTAGAGTTTATTTGATGACAGTTTAATTTGTTTTATTTTGATGATAACAATGTTTGTATCCGTCGTACTCAGAATATGCTGCATTCATCACATGTGACTATCCCGATGAGGTTGTTGACCATGTGTACAATGATCTTGTGAAACGGATTATACTGAAGCAAAAAGCGATTGAAGGTGAAGGATCTGAGTCTGATACGGAGGATGAACTTGCTAATTTTGTTATTGCTCCACGAGATGCAGTTATTGAAAAAGCCAGTGTTGGTGGTAAGAGGAAGATTGGATGTACAGACGCAAAGGCTAAAGGTGCAATGGCTAAAGGGGTAGGGAAAAAGGAATCTGAAGAGAAACCGAAAGAGCACTCTGAAATTGTGAAGAGGGAAGGTAGGAGATTACAACTTCCTAGAGTGGCTAAAACTAAAGTTGATGACAGTATGCATAAGATTTCGAGGATTGGAAAGGATCACAGGTGCCCGAAGGATTCAAAGGGTTCAAAGGATTCGGGTGTGAGTGGTCGGAAGACTCGTGTCAACAATGTGCATGAGATTATTGAAAAATGCAAGAGGCCAAAGTTGAAGAAAGATTCTAATGAAGTTGTAGAGAAGGACTTTCTAGAGAAAAAGGATGTGGATGACAATGAAACTGATTTTGAAGTTGCTAGGATTTTGTCAATGGCCAAGGAGAAGGCGAAATTTGATGAAGTTGATGAGAATCTAGTTTCTTCCAAGGGAAAGGAGAAGGTAGAAGAGTACAATAAAAAGGAAGAGCCAGCTTGGGTTAAGTCTTTGAGGAAAAGTATGTGTTCCTTGCAAGATGATATGATTAGAATGATGAAAACTCTTCAGAGTCAAGTGCAGCGTGTTGAGATGCAAGTTGTGAAAGTTAACAACAGGGTTCATAGAAATGAAAAGAAACTGAAATCTAAAGACCAAGATTCTGTTTATGATGATAACAGTGATGAGATTCGCATTGTAAGTTTGGAACCAGTGAGAGAAAGTGATTGCAAAGGCATTGAGTCTTTAAGGTTGTCCTCTGATGATGACATTTCTGTTAAAGATGGAGGTGAAGGTATGAATTTGTAGTTGATGAAGTATGTTCCACTAGATATAATTCCAATGCAAGAGCAAGGCAAGAGCAAGGCCACTGAGTTGGTTGAGCCTGTGATGACAAAGATGACAACTGAGTTGGTTCATGACAAAGATGGTCAAGAGCAAGGTGGTGATGACAAAGATGTTAATGAGGATGAACCAGTGAAGGATCAAGTTGGTGGTGATGACAGAGAAGTTAATGTTGAAGAACCAATTGTGGATGAAGGAAGATCAAGGCAAGAGCAAGGCAACTGAGTTGTTTGAGCCTGTGAAAGATGGTAAAGAGCATGGTGGTGATGACAAAGATGTTAATGAGGATGAACCAGTGAAGGATCAAGTTGGTGGTGATGACAAAGAAGTTAATGAGGATGAACCAGTGAAGGATCAAGTTGGTGGTGATGACAGGGAAGTTAATCATGAAGAACCAGTTGTGGATAAAGCAAGGGTTGATTACAGAGAAGATGTTGATGAACCTGTCAAAGATCAAGCAGAGGTTGATGACAGAATTGATGACCCAGGTGAGTTAGGTTCAAGCTTTTTTTCTGTCTCCTCGGATGAGTTAGGTTTTGACATGCGTGGACTTTTATAAGATGTAATGGATAATTGTTCTCAATTTACTGGGCATGGTCATTTGTTTGGTTCTTTGTTTCAAGCTTCAAAAGAAGGTGCAACCTCTAAGATTGATGAAATTTTTCATAATCCAACGGTTCAATCTGATGATGATGCAAAGGAAACAGTTGAACTTAGGAGGTCTACCAGATTTTTTAAGCCAGGTGCTTCAACCACAACTCCATATATTGTTGAGAAGGATAAGAAGTTAAAGAAAAAGAGGGCTGCTGCATTGCCTAAGGCTCCAAAGCATTCCTTTTATGAAGATGATGTTCATAAACCATTTTACGATTGGTATAATAACGGGTATGTTATTTATTAGTTATGTTATCTGTTTTTTTTTGTGATGACAGTTTGTGATGATAGTAGTGTTCTGACAGTTTTGTGATGATAGTATTGTGATGATAGTGTGTTTATAATGTTATGATGACAGTAATGTTATGATGACAGACTTTTTTTGTGTTGATTGCATTGTGATGACAGTAATGTGATGATGATGATGTTGACTGCATGTTTATAATGCTCTGATGATAGTCTCTTTTTTTGTGTTAGTGATAAAAATGCTACTGTGGCTGGATCTGATCAAATGCTGAACAAGAAATTTTTTAGACTGCTCAAGACTAGAGGTCTTTGGTTAGGAGATGAGGTAAGTATATGATCAAATGATATTTTGTTGTTGTCAAATTAATTATGTGACATTTCATGTCTTTTTGTAGCATTTCTGCGAGGCTTTGTATTATTTGAGGAAAATTATACATGATTATCCTGATGACTTCAAGAATGTGGTTATTATGGATTGGATTTGGTACAAGAGATTCACGCCTTTTGAAGTGGAGTGTTATATCGTTCGAAATGATGATGTGCCAAGCGATGTGTTCGATTATTTTACTGGTTGGAAGCCTCGTCTCTTTGGGAAATCATGGGTTCGTGGTGAGGTGACAAAGGTTTATTCACCAGTTCACCTTTCAAAAGAGAGGTGTGAACATTGGGTTGTATTGGAAATTAACTTGCATCGTCGCCACATGACTGTATTTGACTATTTTCGGGATTTGTATACGATGGAGGAGCTTTCCAGTTATATACAGCCTTTTACCAAGCTGCTTCCGTTTCTAATGAAGAAAAGTGGGAGGTTTGATCATCTTGAGGGCTTGGATGCTGATTTCACTTGGTCTAGAGACGCTTTGGTTTGTCAAGATTATTCTGGGTAGGTTGCCTTGTGTTATTTTAATTCAGTTATCCTGTGTAATTATGTATATTTTTTTGATTAATTCAGTCATTTTGTTTTATTTTTCAGTGGTAATTGTGGTGTCTATTGCATCAAGTATATTGGAGCTCTTGCATTGGGACTTAGCTTGGATGGTCTTGATGATGCGCACATGCTGGCGATTAGAGAGAAGATGGCCATAGATATTTTTAACTGCAATTGGGTGGTTGATCAAAAATTGGATCTGGCTGTTGGAGATGGATATAGATGTATTGCTAGTGCAATGTAATCTGTGATGATATGTGATGACAGTGTTAGTTCTAGTGGTTGATTACAATGTTTTAGCTTTTGATCACAATGTTTTAACTTTTGTTTAGGTGTTTGATGACAATGTAGGAGATGGATATAAATACTTGTAGAACCTTTTATTGTGATAACAGTAATTGTTCTTGCAAAATTTATGTCTTTTTTGATATTCAATTGTGATGACAGTAATTGTGATGACAGTAGATCTTACGAGATGCTACATACTAATATTAAAATGGGAAACAATTCGATGACAGATAAAGAAAGAAAATCCCATGAAATGCAACATACAACAGTCAAAACGACAACTAGAAGATTCATGGTATAATCATATTAAAAGAGAAAAATATTGAATAAGAAACCCTTCATTGCTGTATTGTTGGTTTGATTGCTCTGATCTCAGAATCTTCATTAAGGCCAAGCTGCAAAGAAAGCATTATCATGATGTCATGTATATGTTCTGATGACAAGAAATTGGATTATCATGAACACTTACAGAAATATAGGTGTCTCCTTCAATCTGTGATGTGATATCGGTTTCGCCTAAGAAGAATTTCATATATCCTGGTGGTACCCCGTTCATAATGCTATAACGGTTCACCAATATCGACAATGGTGTGTGTGCTCTTATTCTTATTGGTGTTCTCTCATTAGTCTATGCATGGAATAGAAAATTTGTTAGTTTTCATGAAATATACGGTGTACAAAAAGAATTATATGGACTGATTGCTACCTCAACGTTCACCATTTGTGAAGGTGACGAATGGATTGGCATATGTTCTTCTGGTTATGGCATTCCTTCTTGACATGGTTGAATTGAAATGTGTTTTCTGTTGTTGTTGAGAACTTTTTTTTTATTTTCTGGAATGAGAGTGTTTTGTGATGATAGAAGTATACTTTTTATATGAGAATTTTAAAATAGCAAATTAAAAGCAAATCTTTTTGAATGTGATGTTCGCATTTTTAGTATAGTTTTTAGTAGGTTTTCTTTGTTTATTAGGTTTAGTTTTGATAAGTTTAGGTTTAGTTTAGTGTGTTTTTGAATAGTTTTGCATATTTTCATAGAAAGTATGGAAGCTACTCTATTTTGTGTATTTTGTAGGTTTTAGCAAGGAAAAGTGCTATATGGAGCTGAATTTGGAGCGCTACAATGAAAGACAGAGGAATACAAGTTTGAAGAAGTCAAAGTCCAGGTTTTACGAGATGAAGTGTGGAAGAAACCAAGCCCAGGCTTTTTAACGAGGCTGTAAGGGCTCGTTAACGAGGCCACGTGATAAGAAATTTCGAGGGTTGACTTTGTAACTCACCGATCCTGTGCGGGAAATTCTTTCCGTGTCGGTAGAGTATCTTTTTATGATTTTTAGGGTTATTATATTATATATTTTAGGTCTTGTTATCTTCTTAGATTTTGTTTCTATCTTTTTAGGATTTTATTTCTATCTTTTAGGAAAGTTTTTTATCTTCTAGCCTTATTAGTTTTTAGCCTTTTTAGTATAAATAGCCCTCTTATTTAGCCTAGAAGGAGGGGACGAAGAAGAGAAGCAAGTGGTAGAGAGAAGAGGAAGAGCCGAGATAGAGAGAGAAGATCGGAGTCGAGATTGAGAGGTCGGTGGACGAGAGTTACCGGGGTCGTTAGTCAGTATTTCGGTTCGGTATTTGCATATTTTCGGTTTCTTCTGATTTCCTGTAAGACGATATTTTGTTATTTAATTTGAGTAGTAATTTGTTTTCAATGATTTCTTTTATTGAGTTTATTTGTTTCGTAGTTATGATTAGTGAGTAGTTTTCTTTTCTAGGATCGGGGTTAAGCCCGGTATAGTTGAGCATGTTTGATGAGTAAGATTGTGTGTTGAATGCCTTTTATCTATTATCAAGATTGTTTGTTGTGTTTATACCGAGATGAAAGTTGAGGTAATTTGAGTTTTTAACTTGATTGAAAGAGAAAGTTAGTAACTTGAAGGTTGATATTGTTTGAATACGAAAGTTTCAAGCTTTAGATCCAAGATAAGCAATTAAGTGAGTTAGGTTACGAAAGTAGGTTAATTTACTTCATGGTCAACGAAAGTTGATGAATCTATCTATTTAAAGGCATGATCTATTCTTCTTACGAGTTTATATGCTTGGCTATGTTGTGGTATCCCTAGTCCTAGATCTTTGTTTTTATTTGAATTATTTTAAGTGAATTTCGTTGCTGAGTTACTTGGCTCGGTACCGAACTTGTTTAGGTCGTTAGTTGAGTCTTTTTGTGTACGGCGGTTCGTTAACGACCCTGACAACGTCGTTAACGAGGCTGCTTGTGTGTGTTTTTGTTTGACTTTGTTTGCTTTTTAGTAGTTGATAAACGAACAACCTTGCTTCCTGTGGAACGATCCTGACTCTGCTATACTCAGCGGGGTCTTGACTTATAAATTTATTTCTTGTCAAGAAACCCTCATCAACAAAATGCATGACCTTTTTTACAATGTATTTATGGATTTTATCTTTTCATTGGTCTTATTTAAAGCTATTTTTGATGATATGCTTCGAAAATAGAAAATTGCTTTTTTTTATGATAGGCTGTTTGATACTGTCATCAGAATAGGGGGTAAAGGTTCATGTGCACCAATGCATGCATGGATGTGTAATAAATGAATGTGATCTGAGAGAATATGAGAGAATTCAAACATATTCAATTCAATATATGCATTTGCTGATTTGATTTTGTTTTAAATGACAATTGTAACGACAATAGTGATGACAACTTTATGATGATAGTAATAAAAACAGTTGAATAGTACTGGATATTGATGACAACAGTTTTATGATGACAGTAACAAAAATATTGGATATCGATGACAACAATCCGATTGTACTGATGACAGCTGAAGGAAACTCTATTCTATAATATTTGTGGTGTTGCTTGATTCAGCTGAAACCTTATCCTTCTTAGCATTCTTGCTTCTCTTTGTATTGAACTCGCCTTTGGAATGGATTATTTTTCTTTTAGGTCTCCCAGTCATCCTTCTCACATTTGGTGGATGACATATTGTGCTTTTAACTTCTACAGGCACATCTCAATCTGTTTTTGGAGGAAGTGGGTAGATTGAATCTTTGTATGTTGAGGACCAAGCTTCAAATTGGTAGTACTCACTGATAAAGCTTCTCAATGGGTATTGCATTTGCTGAATTGCAGCAAGGGCATGAACACAAGGGATTTTTTCTAAGTCAAACATCCGACAACTGCATGTTTTCTGAGCTAGATTGACCACACCGGAGAAGTCTCCACTGAAGACTTCGAACTGAGAATTATTTAGGACTTTAACGCCATATCTCTTTGATTTCTTGCATCTTAGCTCAAGAATCTTATGTATTGTTGGTGGCAGCTGGTTGGTGTTCTCTTGGATTGTTTGCTTACGCTCTGCAAACCATCTTGACAACAAATATCTGATGAATTCCAAGAGAGCAACAATAGGGAAAGATGTTTCTTGTTTAAAAACGTTGTTGAGACTTTTTGAGTTGTTGGTGGTCATTATGTTGTACCTATCTCCATTAAAGTGTACTCTTGACCACTTTTCTAGTCCTACATCCCTTAAATATTGTCCCATATCTGGATTCTTTGAACAAATGTCTTGGAAGTATTTGTTGAAGTCTGTCATCGTGTAAGATTCAGGTGCTTGCTTGAACAACTTTGCAATCCCTTTTTCCTTGAATCTTTTAATGAGATTTTGCTTCAAATGCCGAATAGATATCACGTGTTTTGCACATCTGTAGACTGATTCAATATATTTTCCAATTCTTAAATGCCGATTTGACATGAACACTAACTCACTAGAGCATGGAATTACAGTTAGCAACTGATCAAAAAACCACTTCCAAGCTTTATCATTTTCAGAATCCACTATGGCATAAGCGAGAGGATATATCTGTTGGTTTGCATCTGCTGCTGAAGCAGTAATTAAAACTCCCAAATATTTGTTGTGGAGATGCGTTCCATCTACTTGAATGACCTTTATTTGATTATAAAGATAGATGAGAAATCAAAATTGATGACAGTTGGTCATGAATATAAGTGATGACAGCTTATCAAAGTGATGACAGTACCTTTCTCAATTGATTAAAACCTCTAATTGATGCTCCGATTGATACGAAGACATACTTGAATCTGCCTTGGCTTTCAACTTCGAGGCATGTGTACGTGCCTTGGTTTGTTCTTTTGATCATGTGACAATATGATGGGAGCATCTCATAGTTTTCTTCCGGTGATCCTCTTATCAGCACTTGTGCCCATTGTTGTGCCTTCCAAGCTTTCCATTAGCTAACACTTTGCAAGTAATCATTTCTCATGTCATTCATGATCATACTTGGTTCTGGTCCCTTCTTAACACCATCAAACCTGTGATGACAATGATGTATTTTCAGGAGGTGAAAGAGATGACATCGATGACAGTGATTACAAAATAGAAACATACCTTAATTTTATTTTCTGTGCAATCATTTGATATGGTGGTTGCATATGCCTTGAACATCTCACTTCGAATGGGCATGTATGGTTTTCATTGAATTTCTTCACCTCAAAATAACTCCAGCCTTTCAGTTTTGATGCCACCAATTGCCATTCGCATTCTTTATGTACACATTTCAGCGAGTAGTAATCTTTCCTTGATCTGTGCACTTTGAAAACATAGCTCTCCTTCATTGCTTGGTTATATATTGCAGTCTTAAGATCTTCTTTTGTTCCAAACAGTTGCCCTACTTGAACAAACTGACTATCTGGTGGATGATCAACTTCTTCATCATCATCATCAAATATCATTGCAGTTTCATGTGCATCATAAATTTCTAGTGGTTGGTAGTTGTTGTTTACACTTGATGACAGTTGCATATTCTCAGTTGCAAGCTCTTTTCTTTTCCTTCTTCCATTTATTGTAACATAGATAGGCAAAGCCCAAGCAACTTGAGGTGTGTTGCTAATCTGGTAGAATGATTGGAGATCTTCATCTGTCTCAATTGTGAAAGGACTTGTCACCTTTTTTGTTGGATGTAGGTGTGATAGGTTGATTTCTGCTGGTTGTGAGTTCATTGCAAACCTTGCCACAATCTTCTTCTTTAGATCATCTAGTGTTACATCCTCCTCCAACAGAAATGCTTTCGAATTTACATCACCAATATAAAGACATTCACCATTGTTTGTCTTCCATCCTCCACCAACACAGACAGTTAGAACCTTGATATCCATTTGCTGTCATCATTTGTAATCAACAAACACCAATTAGAGACATCACAAACATTGTCATCAACTAACATCTATCATCAAAAATATATCATCATCTAAACATGAAATATGTCATCAAATAACATGAACACTGTCATCATGAACCACTGTCATCACTAACATCTATCATCAAAACACTGTCATCATGAACAACTGTCATCAAAACACTGCCCTCATGAGCCACTGTCATCAAATAACATGAACATTGTCATCATGAACCACTGTCTTCACTAACATCTATCATCAAAACACTGTCATAATGAACCACTGTCATCACTAACATCTATCATCAGAAATTTGACATCATCTAACATCGACAATGGCATGAACTAACATGAACACTGTCATCACAAAGACTGTTATCAACTAAACTTCAACACTGTTACCACAAACACTGTCATCAAATTGACTGTAATTATGAACAGTGTCATCAAATTGGAGATTTTTCAAATAAAATCGTTTTATTGAATTGTCATCCCATAAACCTGATGATGAAAGTTTTTCCATGGCAGATCTAACATCAAAATTGAAACTTTGTTACATATGTAGATTAAATCTCGTGAAATATGATGACAGTGTCTGGGAAACTTGCCTCGTTGTAGATGACAAGACAAAGGATTTTGATTGCCTTGTAGATAAAACGATTGTTGTAGATGACATGATAAAGGATTCGATCTCGAAAAACGACTAGTAATCGGTCGTGATGACACTTGGAATGAATTCGACGAGCTTTCAATGGCGAAATTTGCACGAAACTTTTGATGACAGGAATCGACCGCGAAAACGAAGACCAATGCGTTCGTGATGACAACTGGAATGAAATCGACTGATTTCAATCGCGAAAGCGATGACAATAGGATCGAAAAATCGATGACAAGCTAGCATGAGGAAGGAAGAGATCGAGTTTGCGGAATATGGGTGCGCGCGAGCCGTTTTGCTATTTACCTAATTTTCCCAATTCTCCTAATATCCACCTAATTAGCCTCCTAATTTTTGCTATATAATTAATTCATCCTTATTGCATCATGTAAATTTTCATATATATAGTTTCCTTGTGAAAAACAACACTTATAAATATTTAATTTTCCAAAAAAAAAAGACATTCAATTGTATATTTGATATTTGTAATTATAATTGGGTTTGTGAACTCTGGAAATTGGCACGTTATATTAAAAAAATTATTTATATTTTTTTTTTTCAATTAAATTCCTTTCTATTTATTCATGTGGAAAAATTAATTCGAATTTTAATTAAAAATAACGAAAATTATTTTATCTTTATGTTTTTATCTATTTATAAAAAATATTTTTCTTAAATCAAATTTTGATAAAAAGGTAAAAATTTCAAATATCTATATAATTACATGCCTAAATTAAATTTTTATAAAAATTATATTATATTTTCCTCAATTTCCTTTTTGGATTTTTATGTAAATATTTTATCTTAAAAAATCTATATTTTTTTTATCTTTTCTTATTAACTATCTTTTTAACTTTTTATTGAAAATATTTTTAAAGAATTGAATCTAATTAATTTTTTTAACAATTTACATTATTTTTGGCTTTTTATTTGTTTTTGTATATTTACTTTATTAATATCACATTTATAATAATATATCTAAAACTTGATGAGTCGTAGTCGTGCGTGGCACGACCGGTACAACTAGTATATACTAAAGTTGTACCTTTTTGAGTCAGGAGTCACCTTATTGATTCTAGCCCCACCTTATATTTAAAAATAATAATTTTTATTTATATCAATTTAGCTTTTCTAATTAAATTCTTTCTATCTATTTATGTGAAAATGATCTATCAAATAATTTTTTTTGGGTATCTGATCTACCAAATAATCATCCGCTATCTAGGCTATAAAAACTATCGATATTAACCTACATACAATAATTTTCGTTTCTAGAAATTTAATAGTAAATTACTCTAAATAATTCAAACAAAATGATCCACCAAATAATCATCTCATTTATTTATACGCCTTTTTAAAAAATTTAATAGTAATTAACCATTCAAACAAAATGAAGATATTAAAATTATAGTTAAAATTAGGATGGAAGATGATCGGGTGTTTGAAATCAGGACGAAAGAAGATGAATTCGTGGCGGGTGATGGTGATTGAAGACATGGATTAGGGGTGAGTTTGGATTCGATATGATAGCGTGTGGACGACGATTTCGGCCTCTTCAATGGCATCGATAGAGAACAAGAATCAATAAACTTATCAATTGCATGGACGGAGTATAGTAATTTGTAGAGAACATGAATAGTAGATTCATTACTTTGGTGAATAGAATGTGAAGAGGATGAAAGTGAAGACTAAGATCCGTCATTATAGTGGATTAGATTTAGAAGGAGAAATTAGTGAAGTTGAACTCGAGACCAATAATGGTGAGTAACATCGACCAGGAGTGGCATCGACAATGATTGTACAAGGTGATGAGCGAGACAACCATAGAGAGCGTGTGCAAGGTGGCTAGGGAGACGACCATTGATGACCTTATAAATTCTATGGAAAATTTGATAAAGATGACAAAGAAGGAGGAAGAGAGTTGTAAATGATTTTTTAATTAATATATTTCATTAGATTATTTTTTATTTATAATTTTAGATAAATATGACATGTAAGTGATGGGGCAAAAATAACATGATGTGGCATATGACGTGTAAAAAAATGACATGACATGGCTTGATAAAAAGATGACACGTGGCAAAATCCAAGGTGGCACATTCTCAGGATGACATGTGGAAAAAGATGAGGTGGCGCAGCGTAGAGGCTCCAAACCTTATTGCTTTTATATATATAGTAGATTGATCCATTTCCATATATTGGCTCTATTTGAAAGATATAGATTACTCCTTTACTCTATTAAAAAGATTATGTATATATTAAAAAAATTATCATCTTATATACTTAATTTTTTATTTATGATAATTGTAATATTATTCTAGAATATGTCATATGGATTATTATTTTCAATCCTTTTTTTTTATTTAAAAAATGATCCTCTTGCAAGATTAAAAGTAATTTAAAAAATCAATTTTTTAAATGTGATTTTTTAATATAAAATATTATGATTGGAAAAATATTACGATTGGTTAAAGTTTAATTGAGAATATTTTGAGTGGTTGAACCCACATATATAATTAATTTATAAATCTTATTTTTTTTATTTATCTTATTTCATAATTATTTAAATTATCACATTTTATTAATTTAATCCATAATATAAACACAATAATAGTCATTTTAAATGATAAGGATTTGCCAACTATTATATTTTGTGATTTTAAACATTTATTCAAAATTTGTATAGTAAGTATTTATATGATTATTTTCATGGATGATTAATACATTTGAAAATATATTATTAATATTTTTAAAACAAAATCCGTACATAGTACGAGAATATATACTATTTTTCATAAAAGGAAAAAACCAAAATAAACAATATACAACCAATTAATATTTTTTAAAGCAAAATCCGTATATAGTACGAGAATATATACTAGTTTTTTATAAAAGGAAAAAACTAAAATAAATAATTTAGAACTAATTAAACGCAAGCGAAGCAACTGTTAAAAAAATAAATTAAACACGAGCATATAAATTTGAATTTGGGGCCCATTGAGTCATTGACTAAAGGAACACTAAACACCAAACAAATGAAAAATAAAAAATAAAACAAGGGTCGTGCTTGGCTAACCATACACTCGAGCATATTGTGTAGATTGTTCAGGCAAATAAATTGTGGTGCAGTAAGAATCATGTAATTACGCGTGTAAATAGAATCGGCCGTCTCAAACAATTTTCCTTGCACGGGACATCTCAGCGCTAATCTTCTATTTCATAATTTTGTTCCACTTCCATGTTACAATTAGGTATATAAATATTAAATTAATGTTAAAAAAATTTAAAAAATTATATTTCTATTATAAACATCTATATACAAATGTGTACAAATTTTCATCTTAAAAATCTTATTATAAAATGTTTAATAATTAAGAGAATGATTTTCGTACAAAATATTACCCTTTTAATTTTTAAAAATTGTATAATATGATTTTTAAGTTACAAATTTGAACACATATACATATAGTTGTTTTAAATACAAATATAATTTTTTAAATTTTTTTAACATTAATTTAATATTTATATAGCTAATTGGAACACTAAAGTGGAACAAGATTTTGGAATAGAGGATTATCGCTGGGGACATCTAGCTTACCCATAAAAAAATTAAACCTAAAAATCGGTAATAGGTTAATTATATAAAGTGAAAATAAAGTTTGAATTGGCAAATTAGAATAAAAAAATCATATATCTTAAATTAATATGCACTGATTGAATAATCAAATAATATATGCATATTTATGTTTTATAATATTATGATTTGTTTTTTTATAAAATTAATTATACTGTTTCATAATGGAATTATTTAATGTATTTAATAATATATTATAATTTCTAAAAGCTTAAAAATTTAAAAAAAATAACAAACATAAGATGTAAACACTATCTTGTCCAATAAACAGGTTAGCAGTCTAGTTCATTATTCTAATTTCACATCCATCATATTAATTGCCAGATTAATTTATAGATATTTGGTGTGAACCTTCACCAACCCACATCTAGATAATTACTACGTAGGGTGGGCACGGTCGGTTAATCGAAACTTCGCTTAGTATATTTCAATAACCATAACCGTATCTTTCGCTATCGGTTAACCGTTAACCATGAGACTCGGTACGGTTTATCGGTTTACCGATTTTTTAAAAAATTTTAAATAAAAAATCAGCAAAAACAAAAGTCAATCGATACCTATTTATTAATTAATATTAATTTTTATATTAAAAATTAATAAGCCAATCATGTACCCGTTAAAAACAAAAGCCAATCATTACCTAATTAACATTTAACATAACTTGACAGTCGATATAATAAGCCAAAACGAAAGCCATAATAGAATGCAATAACTAATAAGCCAATCATGTCCAAAATACAAACTGGTGTATTGAAAGCAAACTATTGAAACAAACTTGAACAAACTTAAACAATGATTTGGCTCCAGAAAAAAGCGTATGGTACTCCACAAACAAGCGTGTGTTCGATGGCACCAATGAAACAAACTTGAACAATACCAACAACATCAGCGGATTTACCCGAAATCAGGTTAAAGAATGGAAACTAGCTAATGATTTGGCTCCCCTTAGCCCCCGTACTCACTACGGTAAGGCTAATGGAGCACGGAGACCTAACAAATGGGTAAAACCCAAAAAGGACTTTATAAAATTAAAATTTGATGGTGCAGTTGGTGCAGATGGCGTGGCTTCGTTCGGATTCATCCTTAGGGACTCTGCGGGTCGCCCCATTTTCTTCGACGGAGGACTGATAGGTCGACAATTTGTTTTGACATCCGAGACCATCGCCTTGCGCCAAGGACTTCTTGAAGCCATCCGATGTGGCATTCCCCGGATCCAAATCGAAGGCGATAATTTGCAGCTGGTCAAGGCCATACTAGGCGACTGGAGTTGCCCGTGGGAAATTGAGCTTCTGCGTTCGGACATCCATTGCCTATTGGCCCGGTTTTAGAATTGGAGTATCTCCCCTGTTGTTCGGGACTGCAACTTTGTGGCGGACTTCTTTGCGGGATCCTTGATGTTCGTGTTTTTGGTCTAGTTTTTGGCGTGTTTCTTAGTTTATTTAGTTTAGTTTTAATTGGTTTTAAGAGTTAGTTTTGTGTATTTTTGGATGAGTTTGCATATTTTGTGAAAAGTATGGAAGCTACTCCGTTTTGTGTCTTTTTGTAGGTTTTTAGCGGGAAGGAGCGCTTTTTGAGTTGAGTTGCTGTCGTGTGGTGGAGGATGGAAGACATGAAGATAAGGAAGAAGTTTGTATAAGAAGATCAAGTTAAAATCCAAGTTAAAGAGGAGAAGAAGTCAAAGAAAAGCCAAAATAGAGGCTCGTTAACGATCCTGTGAAGGTCGTTAACGAGGGTCCCGTGTCGGTAGAGGCGTAGCCGACTTTAGGTTGTTATATCTTTTATCTTGTTATCTTTTAAGTAGGGTAAGTTTTTATCTTTTAGCCTTTTTAATAGATAGTTTCTTAGTATAAAAGCCCTTGTTCTAAGTCTAGAAAAGGGGGTGTCGTATTAGTTTTAGGAGAAGTTGGGTAAAGAGAAGATACCAGACTGGGTTCGTTCGAGAGAGAGAGGGCTTAGGGTCGGTGCTCGGATTTTTGCTCGGTGTTCTTGAGTGTTTTCGGATTCTACAAAGTTTGTAAGACAATATTTTCTTATTAATTTCAAGTAAGTTTAGTTTGTTTTCAATGTCTTCTTTTATTAAAGTTGTTAGCTTTATTTCCATGAGTAGTGAGTAGTCTTTTTATATAGGGTCGGGGTTGAAATCCGACATAGTTGTGCATGTTTGAATGAGTAAGTTGATGTTTTGAATGCTTTTATCTATTGAATTTCTTGTTGTGCTTATGCTTAGACGATAGTCGAGGTAATTTGAGTTCTTAACTTGATCGAAAGAGAAAGTTGTTAACTTGAATGATGATATTGTTCGTTAACGAAAGTTTTGAGCTTTGGATTCAAAACAAGTGATAGAGTGAATTGATTTATGAGAATTGATTGATTTGCTTGTTAGTCAGCGAAAGTTGAGGAATTTATCTTTAAAGGCATGATCTTTATCTTCTTATGAGTTTTAATGCATAGCTATGTTGTGGCAACCCTTGTCGTAGATCTTTTATTTCATTCAAGTACTTTGTTTGCTTTCGAATCATTCGTTATCGAGTCACTTTGCCTCGGTACTGAACCTGAGTTTTAGGTCGTTATTGTTCTATGTTCATAGGTTTTCCAGGTTCGTTAACGACCCTGACAAGGTCGTTAACGAGGTTGGTCGTAGCTGTTTTGGCTCGTTTTACTTTATTTTTCTTGTTTTAGTAGTTGATAAACAAACAACCGTGCTTCCTGTGGAACGATCCTGACTTCGCTATACTCAAGCGTGGTCTTGACTTATAAATTTATTTGTTGTCAAGAAATCACCGGTCAACAAATTTGCGCCGTTGTCGGGGACGCAACAGTGTTTGTTTGTTTATCTGTGGGTCTGGGAATAGCCCGACCCCGTTTTTATTTTTGATTGTGTTTTCTTTGATTGTTTTCTCAGCGTATGCCAGCAGGACATCGCAGGCTCAAATTTGACAACACCGGTTACTATTCTGAACCTGAACGCACCTTGCATCGTAGACAAAGAGAAAACCGAGCCATGGCTACGCCTGAAGAGATGGCTCGACAGATGGAAGCACTCCAGAGGCAGATGGAGGCGTTACAAGCTGATAGAGATGTCGCTGCTGTCGAAGCTAAACGTGAATGAGTCAACAACGCTCGTTTACAAGAGGAGCTGAATGCCTATCTGAGGGTGCCAGAGTCCGCAATTGTGCTTTCAGAGATAGAGAAGACATTTGAGATTAAATCTCAATTTATATCCTTAATAAAGTGGGCTCAGTTTGAAGGGAAACCTACTGAGTGCCTTATGGAACATATTAGGAATTTTCTTGATTTATGTGACACTATAGCTACTGAAGGTGTCTCACTTGAATATGTTATTTTAAAAGCTTTTAGGTGGTCTCTTACTGGAAAGGCCCTGAGCTGGATTAAGAGCTTACCTCCTAAGTCTATCAGGACTTGGAAGGCTTTGTATGATCAATTTCTTACAAAGTTTTTCCCTCCTGCCAAGACAACGGAGTTGAGAAAACGCATCACCTCCTATCATCAACTGCCTAACGAGACCTTTGTAGAGACATGGGAAAGGTTTAAAGAGATTCTTAGACAGTGCCCTACTCATGGGCAACCTTTATATGTACTCCAAGAAATCTTTTTCCAGGGGATCAATGCAGAAACGAAGAACCTCATCAACACACATACTACATGCGGTTTTATAGAGATGGATCCCACGGCTGCATGGGAACTGCTGGATAAGTTGTCTAACTACGATGCCATGTATGGTATCTAGCAGTCACCCCAACAACAGAAGCGTCTCTACGTGCCTAACAAGGATGTTGTTGATCCCGACGTTAAATATCAATTTCTACAAGATGAGGTCAACCGCCTTAAGAAACAGGTAAGTTTTTTGAAAGCCTCTCAACCTTGTTAAGAATGTGGCTCTTCTGCCCATATTACTTCTGCTTGCACTAACATCGAGCAAGTAAGAGCCGCTGAAACCTACGCTGAGGTGAATTACATGAGAGGTCCATATAGAAACCAGCCTAATAACTTTGACAGGCCAAACAACTATCCAACGTGGGGCAATCAAAATTCGAATTCAAACCATGCCGCGCCTCCACCGGATAGACGACCTGCGCCATATCGACCCCCAAGCTAACAAGAGCCACCATCATGGGCACAAGGGTTACAGGAAGGCATTAATGGAGTCCATAACAAATTCAATGAAGTCCATAGCAAGATTGATGGAATCCAAGCCAACCTTAGCAACCAAAACAAAAGATGCGGAGAGTTCGATGTGTGGAAGAAGAATGTCGACTCCCAACTAGGGAACCTTGCTGCACAAATTCCAAGACCACAAGGGCAACTCCCGGGTCGTCCCGAGGAGAACCCTAGAGGACAAATAGCGGTGGTGCACCTTAGGAGCAGAAAGACACTACCGGAGCGTGCCCAAGCTAAGGAGAAGAGCCCCGAATCTGACAAGGAAGCCACGGCTCAGCTCGATAACAAACCAGAAAGGGTCGTTACCGAACCTGAACAATTTGGTAACGATGCTCCTAGGGTCGTTAACGACCCCATTCCAAGTAAGTTCCCTATTCCGAGATCCTCTCTCAATCCCAGGCTCATTAACGACCCCATAAGGGTCGGTATCGATCCTTCAAAAGCACCAATCGACCCTGCTGTCGACCCGATAGCATCACTTCTCGAGCCCGATTTGGCTCCGAGAACGGTGAAATTGATGTCGCACTTTTTAGTTGATCTTTCTGGGTAGTTTTCTAAGCTAGGTTGAGTCTTTTCTAGGTCTATTGTGTTGTTTTGCATATAATTCCGACCCTCTCTAGAGAGTTGGAGTCGTTTGTGCTTGCTTATTGTTTTTGTAGGTATTTGAAGCGTTGAGGAGGAGATATCCCGGTTTTTCAAGCTTTCTAGGAGGTGGCGTTAGAGTTGTCTTGTGGCAGTGTTGACAGAAGGGCGAGAGTCGATGTCTTTGGAGATTTGATGAGTTTCAAGATGAAGTTTGCAAGATGAAGATGCCTTAGAAGGAGCTAAAGGAAGTCTAAGAAGACCAAGAACATTTAAAGAAGAAACATTGAAGAAGAACCAAGCTTTGGAGCAAGTTTCGAGCAAAGAAATGAAGAAATCAAGTGCTGGTGAGGTCGGTGACGACCCACTCTGGGTCGGTACCGAGCGCCTCCGTGCCTAGCGGAAATAAACTTGCGCCTTAAGTTAGGTTTTAGTAAATGTTTTATTTATGGGCCTTTTTAAGATAGAATTTAGTTTCCTTATAAGAATATTCCTACCACTATATAAGGTCTTATTAGGGTTAATTTTATAGAGGGAGACATGTTATTTTTGGGAGACATTTTTTGGAGGCACGAGACGGAACGAGTTTGCAAGTTGGTTTTCTAGGGTGAAATTTTATTCCAAGCTCTTGGACAATTTTAAGAGAGCATTGGAAGTTTGTTTGAGATTGGGAGGTTTGTTATTTCAATTGAAGTTTGCGTTGTTTTGAATCATGTCTTCTCTTTTCTCTTTGATTGTTTTTTTCATTATGAATCGTGAGTAGTCTATTTTTCTAGGGTTGGGGTGAAACACGACAAGTTGTGCATGATTAAAGCATGATTCTTTGATTAAAACCATTCCTTTTAATCTCTATCCTTTATCCTCTTGTTTGCTATTAATTCCTTGATGAAAGTTGAGGCATGTTCATGTTCATGATTAAGTTGAAAGATTAAATTGTGAATTTGGATAATATTTGGGTTGAAGCGAAAGTTAAAACCTTTAGAAAACAAGTAGGGTTGCAAGTTTAGATCTTTACGAAAGTTGAGATTTGTGCTTGATTATTCATGGCGAAAGTCCTTCATGAGATTATTGTTGGTTGATTTTGATTCACGTTTGCATGCATAGCTTTGTTGTGGTGGATCATTTACTCTAGATCTCTTTTAATTTGATTTTTTCGGAGATTATTTGTTACCTGGATAGGTCGGTGACGACCCCCTTTTACGTCGGTACCGTGCTCCCAGTTTTTCCTGCGTTTTGTGTCGTGAAGTAGGTCGGAGACGACCCACTTGGGGTCATTGCCGAGCCACCCTTGTGTGTGTTTTGCTTTGTTTTGTTTTATTTTTGTTAGGATTGGTTGCTAGACTTAGATTCTTCTAATTCCCGTGGACGAACCTGACCTCCCTGTACTCAGCGGGGTCTTGATCTATAAATTTATTTGCTTGTTAGGATCAAGGTAAAACCCTTTCAACAAATTGGCGCCGTTGCCGGGGAGTTAGTCTGGTTTCTTTGTCTAGTTATCTTTTGGGTTTGGGAATAGCACATACCCTTTTGTGTTTACTAATTCGTTTTCTCGTGATTGTGTGTGCATGTTTATGCCCTCTAGTTCGCGAAGGGGAGTCGACTATTTTCCTTTTGATCCCGAACTTGAGAGAACCCTTCACCGCAGGATAAGAGAACGAAGAGCAATGGCCAACGCTGAGGAACTTGCTCGCCAGATGGCTGACCATAGCCTTCAGATGGAAGGTATGCAAAGAGAGCGTGATGATCAAACTGCTGATGCACAAAGAGACAGAGATGCTGCGCAGAGAGAAAGAGCGGTTGTTGCCCGTCTCCAGGAACAACTTAACGCTATTCCGCGAAACGCAAAGCAATACATGCATCCGGAATTCAGGGTTCCCGAATCTGCTATTGTGCTCCTTGTGATTGAGCACGACTTTGAGATTAAGTCTCACTTCATCACTCTTATCAAGAGGTCTCAATTTGAAGGCAAGCCCACCGAGTGCCCCATGGAGCACATCAAGAACTTCACTGACCTCTGTGACACCATTGCCGCTGATGACGTATCGCTTGAATATGTACTCTTGAAAGCGTTCAAGTGGTCTTTGGCCGGAAAGGCTCTTACTTGGCTTGAAAGCCTACCTCCCAGGTCGATTGCTACATGGAAGGCTCTACATGATCAGTTTTTGACGAAATTCTTTCCACCGGCTAAGACTACAGAGCTAAGAAAGCGCATCACTTCTTATCATCAACTTCCCAATGAGACTTTTGTGGAAACTTGGGAGCGGTTCAAAGAACTTCTTCGGCAATGTCCTACTCATGGACAACCTCCCTATGTGCTTCAGGAGATTTTCTTTCAGGGGATTAATGTCGCTACAAAGGACCGAATCATCCTCCACACCGATTGCGGGTTCATTGAGATGGATCCCGATCAAGCTTGGGCTTTGTTGGACAAACTCACCAACTATGATGCAATGTATGTCACACAACAAGCCGTCAAGGTTCAACAGAAGAAGCTTTATGATCCTAATGCCGAACCGATTAATCAAGATGTGAGGTTTCAATTCCTGCAAGATGAGATAAACCGGCTCAAGAAGCAAGTAAACCACTTCAAATCCACCGCTCAGTCTTGTCAAGAATGTGGTTCCCAAGCTCACAAGTCCGAGCCGCCAAGGCTTATGCGGAGGCGAACTATATGAGAGGGCCCTACCGAGGTCAGAACAATGCTTATTCGGGAAGGAACAACAACAACAGTTATCCTCAATGGAACAACAATGGCCACGGTCAAGGTTTTCAAACTCAGCCACAAGAGCAAAGAGCCCCTCCTTATAGACCTCCAGGTTACCAAGAACCACCAACTTGGGCACAAGGTCTCCTAGAGGGGATAAATGGCGTCCATACCGATCTTAAAGGAGTTCAAAATCAATTGGGAGACTTTGAAGCATGGAGGAAGAATGTGAACTCCCAACTTGGTGACCTAGCGGCTCAAATTCCAAGACCCCAAGGGCGATTACCGGGCCATCCCGATGAGAACCCGAGAGGTCAAATTGTTGTGGTCCATCTGAGGAGCGGAAAGAAGTTGCCGGATCGAGAAAAAAGCAAGAAGGTGGCGGACGAAGAGGACCAGCCTAGCTCAAGGGAGGTCGTAACCGACCCTCCCTTCACTACAGAGGAGGTCGTCACCGTCCCTCCCCAGGTCGTGACCGACCCACTTTCCGGAGTTCCTACATCTGTTCCTACGAAGATGCTTCCTTTCCCATCCAAGAAAGCTAAGGATTCCACAGAAGGCAAATTCAAGCGTTTTGTGCAGGTTCTTCAAGGGCTCAACATCACCATCCCTTTCGCCGAAGCCTTGAGCGAGATGCCCGCGTACACCAAATTCCTTCAAGAGATCTTGTCAAAGAAGCGGTCGATGTCCGAGTTGACCGATGAGGTGCGATCTCTAGAGCTTCCGGAGAAACTTGGCAATCCGGGTAAATTTGCAATCACTATTGGTGTAGTTGCTCATCGCTTTAAAGCTTTATGTGACCTTGGTGCAAGTGCTAGTCTCCTTCCCCTTTCTATATGGTCCAAAACCAACATGGGACCACTGGAGCCTATCGATATGAATCTCTACATGGCGGACGGATCTTTTGTAAAAGCAACTGGAGTCGTTGACGATGTCCCTATCCAAGTTGGAAAATTCTTTGTTCCTAACGACTTCATTGTGCTAGATATGCTTGAGGACCCTATGGTACCGATCATTCTTGAAAGACCATTCTTATCCACCACAGGGGCACGTATAGATGTTAGAAAAGGACTTCTCACGTTTGATATTGGAGAAGAGAAGGTAGAATTTCATTTCAATTCGCCCGTAAGCGAAGTGGCTAGTTGTAGTACTGAGGAGCCTACCGACCCACTTTGGCTCGGTAACGACCCCTTTCTGAAGGAGTTCGATACTGTAGATGGAATCAGGCATGATACCGAGGCACTTCCTGACCCAATAGGGTCGGTAACGACCCCCTACACCTCGGTAACGAGCCACTTCCCGAATGGCCCTGATAAGTTTTCTTTTTCTTATCCAATCAATTCTGGGCATGATCCTTTCTCCTATTCTCTTTCTATATTAAATCCTACTGTTAGTCATATGAAGGAGTCAAAACCTCCTTGGTTTTCGGATTTTACTAACCTTGTTGTAGGATTACCGAGCATACTTGTGGATGATCAAGGGCCAAATATTTTGGAAAGAAGCTTGGATGTTTTCCCGGCTAAGTATGGGGTTTCTTTTGATCCCGACAAAGATGGATGGAAACCTCCCTGATCCGCTGAAGAAAGTTCGTCGGGCTAACGACATTAAATAAAGGCTTACGAGAGGCAACCCGCTTTTTCTTTTTTTTTTTATTTTGGACTTTTTAGCTTAGTTTAATTTGTTTTTACTAGTTTAGAGTAGCTAGATTCTTGTCTTGCATCTCAACTAAAGTTTTGTAGGGACCCGAGGCGTCGAAAAGGGAACAAGAGGGTCGGAACACACCACAATAGCACCGAGTGGCCAGTCCAGGGGGTCGGGGACGACCCATCAAGGGTCGGTTACGACCCAGCATAGGGCGGTACCCACCAATAACAGCACGGGGCCGACCCTATGGACTTCACGATGAGACCTCAGACTGACATCGTCCTCTATTATTCCCACCCCTATGGCTTTGATGGGTCCGGCGGCTCTCATTTTCAAGGACAAGGCACATATCATATCGGGTCGAGTTCGGGTGGCAACCCCGACATCTTCCTTCTATACGCTAAGATGGACGCCCTTATGCTTCACCAACACCATCTCTATGGGGCGCTTAACCACCACCACAACCAGTTTGTCAACCACCAAAATGAGCTTAGAGATTTCCGTATTGAGTATTATGAAGATCACAAAGAAGATGTTGAGTAGTGGAATGCTCAAGTGGAATATAACAATTGGTTGGCGCAACAACTCTTCCATGTGCCATCACCTCCCAACCCTCCTCAAGAGTGATTCTCCTCCTTTTCCAACGCTTCAAGGTGTCTAAGTTAGTTTCTCTTTCCCTTCTCTTTACTTTCTTAATCAGTGGGGACATTGATGTTTAAGTATGGGGTGGTTTGGGGAAATTGCTTGTTTGAGTCTTGTGTTGTCTTTTGTTTGAGTCATGTGTTTGTTTGTGTTTATGTCTAGTTTTGCTTGAGTCTTTTCTTTTTGATTTTAGATGGATAAATGCCCATTTTCTTAGATGTCCTAGGATGGAAATTGCTTGCATCATCATGTAAATCCTATAGCATGCTTTATAAGAATTGCCTTAATCATGACCTTGCTTTTTGAATTTTGAGCTTATGATGGATATTGAGCATGCATATTTCTAAGTGAAGGCAATCCAACAAATTGAACCTAAGTGAGATATTTTTGGCCTATTAAAGGATATATGTCTTATTCCTTTCTCTTTCATGTGTGATTACTCTTCCAAATGCAATTTACCACTTGACAATGGCATGGTTATTTTAAACTTGAAACCAATGGAGATTTGCTCATTACTTGATTGAATCAAATGATTTTGAACTTATTTTTATAAGCCTATTATATTCCTTTTCCTACCTATACATGATCCCTCTGTTTGTAGGCCCTTGTTTTGAGCTTAAAGCCTATTTCTAGCTCCACAAAAAAAAAATTCCCTAGCCATGATAAGCTTGACCCTTTGATCTAGGAATTGGGACTTAGAATGGATTATTGAAGGTTGTTGTGGATTGATTGGGTGAAAACAAAGTGATTGTGCAAGGTAGATAAGGTGTGTTGTCTTTGGAAAATTAAAGAATGAAGTGTTTTGGGCTCAAAAATCGCACAATGCAGCTCATTACCGACCCAAAGAAGGTCGGTACCGACCCCCCCTAAAAAAAACGGGGTGAATCATATAATAAGTGCAAAAGTCCAAGGCCTTCTTAGTAAGAAGAGAAAAAAGACAATAATGATAGGTGAATAGGGAAGTGCATTGAAAAGTTTGAAGTGTTTGGTGATTATAAGAAGAAGGTGTGTTGTGTAGTCTAGGAGTCTTGGTTCCCAGATTAGTTAGCACCACAAAGCCAAAATATTTCCATGCCCGTTGAATTACCAAGCCCCATTACAACCTGGCCGAATGGAGTCTTCTTTGAAGTTTTCATTGAGCCCCCTAAGTTCATTTGATGATTTGACTTGTTTCAATTTCTTCGGTGGAGAGTTTTTGATATAAGTTCCATTGACTATGAAGTTTTGTGTTTGGAATTTGAGTCGAGTGATAATTGATATACCCTAAACACTTTGAGAGTTGAGTGAGACACATTCCTTGGTGAGGTTGGATTGTGATTGCTTAGAATATTCATGTGTGCTATGATGTGGAAGTTGTTTGCTCATTATTCTACTTGTGTTTCTTTTTCTTTAAAGGCAATTCTTGAGCTTAGTTATTTGGTATTGATGCATGTTAAGTGATTGCTTGAGGACAAGCAAGTCTAAGTATGGGGTGTTTTGATGTCGCACTTTTTAGTTGGTTTTTATGGGTGGTTTTTGTGTGTTGTTTTTCATATAATTCCGACCCTCTCTAGAGAGTTGGAGTCATTTGTTCTTGCTTATTGTTTTTGTAGGTATTTGAAGCATTAAGGAGGAGATATCCTGGTTTTTCAAGCTTTCTAGGAGGTGGCGTTAGAGTTGTCTTGTGGCGGTGTTAACAGAAGGGCGAGAGTCGATGTCTTTGGAGATTTGATGAGTTTCAAGATGAAGTTTGCAAGATGAAGATGCCTTAGAAGGAGCTAAAGGAAGTCTAACAAGACCAAGAACATTTAAAGAAGAAACATTGAAGAAGAACCAAGCTTTGGAGCAAGTTTCGAGCAAAGAAATGAAGAAATCAAGTGCTGGTGAGGTCGGTGACGACCCACTCTGGGTCGGTACCGAGCGCCTCCATGCCTAGCGGAAATAAACTTGAGCCTTAAGTTAGGTTTTAGTAAATGTTTTATTTATGGGCCTTTTTAAGATAGAATTTAGTTTCCTTATAAGAGCATTCCTACCACTATATAAGGTCTTATTAGGGTTAATTTTATAGAGGGAGACACGTTATTTTAGGGAGATGTTTTTTGGAGGCACGAGACGAAACGAGTTTGCAAGTTGGTTTTCTAGGGTTAAATTTTTTTCCAACCTCTTGGACAATTTTAAGAGAGCATTGGAAGTTTGTTTGAGATTGGGAGGTTTGTTATTTCAATTGAAGTTTGCTTTGTTTTGAATCATGTCTTCTCTTTTCTCTTTGATTGTTGTTTGCATTATGAATCGTGAGTAGTCTATTTTTCTAGGGTTGGGGTGAAACCCGACAAGTTGTGAATGATTAAATCATGATTCTTTGATTAAAACCATTCCTTTTAATCTCTATCCTTTATCCTCTTGTTTGCTATTAATTCCTTGATGAAAGTTGAGGCATGTTCATGTTCATGATTAAGTTGAAAGATTAATTTGTGAATTTGGATAATATTTGGGTTGAAGCGAAAGTTAAAACCATTAGAAAACAAGTAGGGTTGCAAGTTTAGATCTTTACGAAAGTTGAGATTTGTGCTTGATTATTCATGGCGAAAGTCATTCATGAGATTATTGTTGGTTGATTTTGATTCATGTTTGCATGCATAGCTTTGTTGTGGTGGATCCTTTGCTCTAGATCTCTTTTAATTTGATTTTTTCGGAGTTTATTTGTTACCCGGATAGGTCGGTGACGACCCCCTTTAGGTCGGTACCGTGCTCCCAGTTTTTCCTGCGTTTTGTGTCGTGAAGTAGGTCGGAGACGACCCAGTTAGGGTCAGTGCCGAGCCACCCTTGTGTGTGTTTTGCTTTGTTTTGTTTTATTTTTGTTAGGATTTATTGCTAGACTTAGATTCTTCTAATTCCCGTGGACGAACCTGACCTCCCTGTACTCAGCGGGGTCTTGATCTATAAATTTATTTGCTTGTTAGGATCAATGTAAAACCCTTTCAACAGAAATCTCTTCCCTTTCCTACTAAGAAGTCTAAGGACTCTACTGAAGGCAAGTTTAAGCGTTTCGTTAAGATTCTACAGGGCTTAAATATCTCTATCCCATTCGTTGAGGCCCTAAGCAAAATGCCGGCTTATACAAAGTTTATGAAAGACATTCTTAGCAGGAACTGATCCATTACAGAGCTTCAAGATGAGGTCTGATCCATTACTCTTCCAGAGAAATCAGGCGACCCAGGGAGATTTGCTATAACAATTGGCATAGGCAACCACCGATTCAAGGCTCTATGTGATTTGGGAGCCAGTGCTAGTTTACTCCCTCTGTCCATCTGGTCAAAAGCTAATATGGGACCACTGGAGCCAGTAGACATGAGGCTGTACATGGCGGACGGATCAAGTGTGAAAGTCACAAGAGTCGTTGATGATTGTCCCATTCAAGTTGGGAAGTTTTTCATTCCAAATGATTTTATCATCCTCGACATGCCTGAAGATCCTCTACTCCCCATCATTCTAGGCAAGCCATTTCTGGCTACAGCAGGCGCTAGGGTAGACGTGCGCGGAAAGGACTCCTCACTTTCGATATAGGAGAGGAACGTGTAGAATTCAGCCTTGACCAAAACGCCAACAACCCAACTGCGGCCGCACAAATCGAGTTGTCCCAGCCAGAGCTCGACATTGCTAATTTTAACGACCCTCCTGCAACAAACGAAGAGGACATGAGTGTAACCAAGATTTCTACCGACCCTCCCTGGTCCAGTACCGAGCCTTTCTTATGTCATTATGACGGAGGACTGGCCAATGCAAGCTCATTAACGACCCCGACAACTTCCGTGGCAACTTCATCACCAACAAATCAAGGTAAGTACTCTAACCATTGATTCACCATTAATGGTTATGACTCTTCTTTATACTCTATTCCTACACCGTACCCCACTATTTATGCTACAGAGGAATCGAAACCACCTTGGTCTTCGGATTTCACTAACCCTTGTGTAGGAATATCGGGCATATTGCTAGAAGATAAAGGACCAAATTTAGTGACAAGAGCTAATAATGAGTACAAAACTAAGTATGAGGTCCCTCAAAACCCCGACATAGCTGCAAAAGAACCACCTTGAGCCAAGGTAAGTACGTCGGGCTAACGATATTAAAAATAGCGCTTACGGGAGGCAACCCGGTTTTTAGTTTAGTTTAGATTTTTCTTCTTTCTTTTTAGATCTTTTTCTTAGCTTTCTTTTGAGTTTAGTAGTTTAGAAGTTAGCAAGATAGAAGTGTTTGGAGCTAACATGATACAAGGAGTTGGACCCGGAAAAACACTAAAAACTGGTCACGCAAGCTTGTTAAAGACCCCACCAAGGGTCGTTAACGACCCATTTCGAGACCCGAATAGGTGAACACGACAAGGTAAGTATTTTTGACCTAATTCTATCTTCTATCTATTTACCCTTGCTGCCTCTTCCCCTACCTCTTGTCCCTCCTATTTAACCCTCTAAAAAACTCCCAATCCCACACTCAAATCTCAATCCGAAGCTCAAAAATCTCAAACCAAATCCCACCGATCTCTAACCACCCTCAATCGGTGCACCACCACCGCTCCTAACCCCGAAATCACACCACGTTAACGAGCCCTCCACCCTTGAGTTTGTTACCGACGAACTACTAGACTCGTTAACCGTCCCAAATTCAACCCTTGTTCTTCTATTCTTCAATCCAACGGTATGATTTCTAAACCCTAACTTTCTATTTGCAAGATTCATGACTTTTGGGGTAAAATTTCATATCTTGATCTTGATTGAGTGGTTGAATTGCATGTCTATATTGCCTCAAAGATTTTATTGATTCTTACAATGGTGCTTGATCTTGATTTATATTGGGTTGTTCTTGCTTAGAGTTTGCATTGGAATTTTGGTTAGAAAAGCATGAACTAACTTGTTCTTGAATTGAGTAGATCTTCACCATGAGTTTTTGGCAATTTTGGCATGTTCGGGTGGGGTAATCGATTAAGTATGGGGTGCATGTGTCTGATTATGTGTCTTATGCGGGATTGTGTTTGATCCATGCTTGATTAATTGGAAAATTTTGGAGTTTTGAACTCGGAATAAATCCGCGAGTAGTTCTCGCCCAGGCTCGTTAACGACCTGCCCAGGTTCGTTAACGACCCTGCTATATGTCCAGTTTTAAAATGCAAGCCCAGGCTCGTTAACGACCCAATTAGGTCATTAACGAGGCAAGTCGAGAGCGTTTCCAAGGCCAAGTATGGGGTCTCTTTTCTATTGGTTTGAGTGGATCTTATCTTGGACAATTCATGATTTTGTAGGTCCATATGGAAAGCACTAGCAGAGCTGCGACAAGAGCCCAAAAGAAGAAGATGACTCAACGGTCCCCGTCCCCTCCCCGCATGAACAATGTCATTTTGGCCACTCAAGCACAAGCTGACCGTTTTAATGCCATCTTGGAGAAGGACCACTACACTAGGTGGTTCTCAAGGTCAAGTGCTAAGGCAATGGGGATCTATGAGGATGTCAAGCACGCCTTTGCCATTCTTGGAGTGCCTCAGTTGTTGAAGAAAGAGAAGACACCGCACTACCCGGCTCTCACTTCTGAGTTCTTGGCCACGCTCGAGACAAGTTTCAAAACCAAGACCTCGGTGGGAAGGATAAGATTCCGACTAGGCAATGTCAACCATGGTGGAGTTCAATGACTATCTCGAACTTCCTAACCCTTCTCGGGACTACAAGATCAAGGACTATAAGGTGACGAAAACTTGGAGTTACATTTCCGGGGAAGTTGAACCTTCCGCTGCCGCACTTTCCGGAGCAAGCATCATCAACCCTATCTTCTGGATCATTCTCCGAGTATTAGCCGCCACATTTTGGCCCAAGAGAGAGCTGAATAGGCCAACACGGACGGAAGTTGCATGCCTCCCTACTATACTATTTGAAGATCCCGCCCCGATGAACTTGGGGTATGAATGGTTGCAATATGCTGAGAAGCACGGGATAAAGTCAAAAGAAGTGTGGTGCGGGAACCTGGTTAGTCTCTTGGCGGACAAGCTCGGCGTCAATCTCTCCCTCTACACGCCAAACCATGCCCAATTGCTCGATAAGAACTATTGGTTTGTTTCTGGCATTTTTGTGCGGACCGAGAGAGGGCATGCCACCAAGGTACTTGGCCAAGATGTCCCTCTTACCCTGGCGAAGATGGAGCTTTTTTACGTGCCAAATTGGTACGCGTCTTGGACGGGTCATGCATTCCCGTTGGAACATAAGCCATAGGATGAGCCGTCCTTGAGGCCGTGTGCATCAAGGTTTGATAGAGAAGAAGATGTCACGGATGAAGATGTTGAAGCAACGGAGGCAGCCACGGAAGAACTCGATATCGAGGACGACGACCTCGGTACCGAGGTTTTGGGCAACAATGACAGCTTCGTTAACGACGCACCAAGGGTCGTTAACGACTACTTTGAGGCTACTACCGAGGCACACAACTTCGGTAACGACCCCCCACCGCAGCCTACCATGCCTCAGTCTTATGATCTTATGCCTTACAACCCAGTGATTTTTCAAGACCACTTCCAACCTCAAGATCACTACCGACCACCTCCTCAGCCCCCTTATACTGGATCGAGTGTTCCACACTTCCACCTCCATGGGCCGAAGATCTTTCATTTTCAGATGCAACAGCTTAACCTACAGCAAACACAGCTCCACCAAAGGATGGATCGGTGGGAGGGTGTCTATTACGCTCGCATGGCTCTAGATGATGCGAGGCATCAACAAGAGGATGCTCGTTGGAGGACTATGGAGCAAAGGGTGACGGTTGATGAGGAGTGTTGGAGGACCATGTTCGAGTTCGTAGGCAACTTTGAGCGCCAATTTCCACCACCTGGGCGCTGATTCAGCTTTTGAGAAGTTGTTGCTTTTCCGCTTTAGTTGTCTTGTAAGTTTTCTTTTTTTCTTTTTTCTTTTTCCGTTTTCTTTTCTTTTCTTTTCTTCTGCTTAGTTTTATTATAGTGGGGACACTGTAATTTTAAGTATGGGGTGGGAAAGGGAAGCAAACTTGCTTGTGTGTCTTGTTTGTTTTGCGTGTCTTGTTTGTTTTAGTTGTTCTTTGCTTTAAGAAAAAAAAAATTGAAAAAAAATTGAAAAATTCCAAAAAGAGTTTTTAGAATGGATAAATACCCTTTCTATTGGTTCTGTGATAGTAGTTGCTAGCATGATCATATAATTCCTTGCAAGCATGTTTTTGATGGTATAGCCTGATCCTTGATATGATTTGTTTTTATAGAGGAATAGTATTTGATGAAATTAAGCATGTATAACTTTTAGCATAAGTAATACAATCCAACAAAAAATGCTACCTTGTGAGTTATTTTTTTGGCTTTATAGGGAGAACATAAAAAATTCCTCTTCTTTTCTTGTGTGATTTACTCTCTTTATGTATATTATCTCTTGGAATTGCGATGGTTATCTATTTCTTGAGACCTGTAAGATTTATTAGTTCATTACTTGTGAAAGTCAGATGATAGAGAACTTATTTTCATAAGCTTTATTTATCCTTATCCACCTTATCATGATCCTTCTTTTGAATGCAATTTGAGCCTGAAGCCTCTTATTTGTAGCTCCACAAAAGTTATTCCCTAACCGAGATAAGCTTCACCCTATCCGGGGATTAGGACTTAGGTTGGAGAGGTATGTTTTGTAGAGTGAAAAGTTAGGTTTGGTTCAAAATTAAAGGGGTTTTGGGAAGGGTAGTTTGGAAGTCTCTTGTTTGATTTGGTAAAAAGATCTCTTGGTAAGAAAGGATGCACAAGAAGAAAATAAAGAAAAGAGAGTTGTTGGTTTAAAAGAAAAGAAACGAGTAGATATTGTAGCTCGTTAACGACCTTGTTTGGCTCGTTAACGAGGCTGTTCGAGAAAAAACAACAGAAGAGTTGAAAAGAGAAAAATTGATATGAAAAAAAAGAGAAGAAAAGTGATGTGCATTTATGTTTATGAGTTAACCAGAGATTCTTTTGAGTTTTTATGAGACTTTCTAGGATATAAAGGTGAGAGAGTATGTGCATAATGAAGAGTGAGTTTGGTATGATCTCTTTTGAGAGTTTTGGTGAAGTGTGAGTTTTTAGGAGTCTTTGATTCTCGGATATTATTATCACCACATAACCAAATATTTTCCACGCCTAATTGTTTTTACCAAGCCCCATTACAACCCGGCCGAATGGAAACTTCTATGAAGTTTTTCATTGAGCCTAAGTTCTCTTGATGATTTTTACTTGTTTTGACAAATCTTAGGTGGAAAGTTTGGTGACATAAGTTCCAATTTCTATGAGTTTTTGCATATAAGATGAGTCGAGAGATTGAATTTATAAGCCTAAACACTTGAGAGTTGAGTGAAACACATATATCCCTGGTGAGGTTGGATTGTATTTGCTTATGTTTATTAGTGCATATATATGTGTGATGACATTAATAGTCATTTGCTATTTTCTGCTATGTTTTTGATGTTGCTTTTGAGTTGATGGCTATTGCTTGATGAGCATGATTGTTTGGTTTTGATTACTGTGTAGTGATTGCTTGAGGACAAGCAACTCTAAGTATGAGGTATTTTGATGTTCGTGTTTTTGGTCTAGTTTTTGGCGTGTTTCTTAGTTTGTTTGGTTTAGTTTTAATAAGTTTTAGAGTTAGTTTTGTGTGTTTTTGGATGAGTTTGCATATTTTGTGAAAAGTATGGAAGCTACTCTGTTTTGTGTCTTTTTGTAGGTTTTTAGCGGGAAGGAGCGCTTTTTGAGCTGAGTTGTTGTCCTGTGGTGGAGGATGGAAGACATGAAGATAATGAAGAAGTTTGCATAAGAAGATCAAGTTAAAATCCAAGTTAAAGAGGAGAAGAAGTCGAAGAAAAGCCAAAATAAAGGCTCGTTAAAGATCATGTGAAGGTCGTTAACGAGGCTAATAGATAGAATTTTTCAGAGGGTATTAGTGATCTCTACCGACCCTGTGCGGGGTCGTTAACGAGGATTCCGTGTCGGTAGAGGCGTAGCCAACTTTAGGTTGTTATATCTTTTATCTTGTTATCTTTTAAGTAGGGTAAGTTTTTATCTTTTAGCCTTTTTAATAGATAGTTTCTTAGTATAAAAACCCTTGTTCTAAGTCTAGCAAAGGGGGTGTCGTATTAGTTTTAGGAGAAGTTGGGTAAAGAGAAGATACCGGACTGAGTTCGTTCGAGAGAGAGAAGGCTTAAGGTCGGTGCTCAGATTTTTGCTCGGTGTTCTTGAGTGTTTTCGGATTCTACAAAGTTTGTAAGACAATATTTTCTTATTAATTTGAAGTAAGTTTAGTTTGTTTCCAATGTCTTCTTTTATTAAAGTTGTTAGCTTTATTTCCATGAGTAGTGAGTAGTCTTTTTTATCTAGGGTCGGTGTTGAAACCCGACATAGTTGTGCATGTTTGAATGAGTAAGTTGATGTTTTGAATGCTTTTATCTATTGAATTGCTTGTTGTGCTTATGCTTAGACGATAGTCGAGGTAATTTGAGTTCTTAACTTGAATGAAAGAGAAAGTTATTAACTTGAATGATGATATTGTTCGTTAGCGAAAGTTTCGAGCTTTGGATTCAAAACAAGTGATAGAGTGAATTGATTTATGAGAATTGATTGATTTGCTTGTTAGTCAGCGAAAGTTGAGGAATTTATCTTTAAAGGCAAGATCTTTATCTTCTTATGAGTTTTAATGCATAGCTATGTTATGGTAACCCTTGTCCTAGATCTTTTATTTCAATGAAGTAGTTTGTTTGCTTTCGAATCATTCGTTATCGAGTTAACTTTGCCTCGATACCGAACCTGAGTTTTAGGTCGTTATTGTTCTGTGTTCGTAGGTTTTCCAGGTTCATTAACGACCCTGACAAGGTCGTTAACGATGTTGGTCGTAGTTGTTTTTGCCCATTTTACTTTGTTTTTCTTGTTTTAGTAGTTGATAAACAAACAACAGTGCTTCCCATGGAACGATCCTGACTTCGCTATACTCAGCGGGGTCTTGACTTATAAATTTATTTGTTGTCAAGAATTCACCCGTCAACAATCCTTCTGGTGCATCTCTTCCACCCCGCTCGCAGTTGACCCAGGGTTTCTCACCCTCATCCGCCAGGATGCTCTAGGGCGATCACTAGCTTGTTAGTGGTCACCCTAATATCTTTCCTTATAAAAAAAAACTATTGTACCCGGTGAAACGATCTTCAAAGTGTAGCAAAATACAAAATACATATTAGATAGTTTATTATAATAGATATTAAAAGCAAAATACAAATTTCATGAACATTCTAGTAAAAGTTGGGTAAATGTTGTTATAAAGAGAAAGTGGGGTTAAAGGGTGAATTTCTCAGGTTCTTGTAAATTGGGAGAACTTGATTGTTACAGTCACAGGTATCGAAATATCAATAAGGAATTCTTTCTATAAAACCCTCTGTTCTTCCCTAATCCTTTTCTCAAATATCAATCTTCTTCTTTCCCTTAATCAATCCTATCAAAGCACTCATAACGAACTAATGACTATTGTATTGAAAATAAATTAAAAACAAAACAAAAATTATAATAGATATTAGATAGTTTATTGGTTGTTAAAATATATTTGTTGTTAGCTAAAACTTACAAGATATATAATTCCCTTTTTAAAAACATATAATACATATTAAAAATATTATCCGTTCATCGGTTAACCAACCGTGAAAATATTAATAACTGTATCCGAACCGTTGAACCGTTAAAAGTATCGGTTGGTTAACCGTAACCGATTAAAAAAAATTTCGGTTCGGTTAACCGTAAAAAGTGATTAGTTTTTCAGTTTTTCGATTACGATTTGTTTTGCCCAGCCCTAATAATTCATACACTTTAAATGAAATTCATGTAAGTTGAGCTGAATTTTTTGTTAAAAAAAATAAGGAAATATCACCTTTGATCAAGGTGACCGAACATATTCACCCCGTTGATTCGACCGAAGCTATGCACGGGGCGCTTAGCATCCTTGTACGGGGCGCTTAGCATCCTTGTACGGGGCGCTTAGCCTACCCGATTTTACCTAACTTATACAATTAAAATTATTTTATTTTATTTTATTTTTTTAACGGTGGACCCACCTTTGGTGGTAAATCTCGGGTTCGTAAACTAGCTGGCAAAACATACGAACCAGGTAAACCGGCTTGCACCGACCGATTTCACCTAGTGGTAGGAAGAGTGTTGAGACTTGGTTTTTCACCCAAGTGTAGGGGCGAAGGCAAGTATTGGACTTCTGAACTCCCAACATCCGTCCCTGCCTCTTACAACTAAAATTATTGCACCCAAAGAACTGGGATATGACATGTTGTCACATGAGGGTCAACGACCATTTTCCCTCAAATATTTGATTTTGGTGTGATGTCCTTATCACTAATTATTACATCTTCCGTTCGCTTTTGTTTATCCACTTTCCGTTTTATTCAGGGGCGTAGCCAGGAATTTGATCCAGAGGGGTCTAAATTTCTCTGGGTCAAATTCCTGGTTACATGAAAAAAAAATCCTAGGTATAATCAATAGAGGCCACAAATCATTTTTTTTCCTAGTCAATTATATATTATATAAAACTATAGAGTTAAATACTATGAATTATTAAAGGGTTGATAATGGGTCAATACAAACCCATTTATTAAACCGAATCGATTGAACCGAACCAGAATCGATATTGTTTTTGTTTTCGGTTTGAATTTTACAAATTTCAATTTCGATTCAATTTGAATTTTCCAAAAAATATAACCTTCTATCCATCTTAAACCAATAAAATTGAAATCAAACCGAAGCAATCTAAATATGTTCAACTCATGCCCTGTTTGTTTCTATATCCCTGATACAAGAAATGGAGTTAGGAATGAGTCAAACCAGATGGTGCGCAAAATGGCAGAATAAGAGGTGGGACTGGGGTACGAGGATTAACAGATCCGGCGGGTTTCCCAAGGTTAAACTCGGGGCCCATTGCGGTACCCATCTCAAAAAACAAACAGATTCCTACCTTTGCAAGGCCTCGAAACCTCGGCAACGAGGTCTAAACCTCGTTGTTCAAAAGCTGACACCCCCACCCCGTCCAAACCACTCAGCGGTCACCACTCCTCCAACCAATAATCAACCACCTCACACTTGACCAATCAGAAGACTTGATCTCGGGCGTCCCACATCGAGCAAGCACCAAAACTCGACTCCACAAATCTCTATAAATAGAGGAGAACCTCGTAGGTAACAAGGGGTTGAAAAACATCTTGAACTCAAGAACTATCTTGCTTGTTGAAGATCGACGTGTTTAAACATCGTTAAAAACCACGCTGCAAACGAGTGAAGGTCTACAAAAAGACTTCAACTCATCCCAAAGAATCCCCGCCCCAGTCAAAATCTCGCTGCATCACCTTGCAGATGACAACCACCGCGTGCTAAAATCTACTCCTCAACCTCGCTTCTAGAGCTCGATACACAAACATGTGGGTGATAGAATCTCATTGTAACTAGGAGATCTCGAACCTTGTTAGATCGAGATCTCGAACACTCTATAAGAGAGATCTAGGGAATAATCACTGATTGTAATCTCGTTAATTGTGACCTCGTGATCTATAATCTCGTATTAAGGATATAAATAAAAGAGCAAGTGTTTGCACAATCGAATAAAAGTAATCTCATTTCTTGTCTTCTAGCGTTGGTTTATTTCGGGTTTCATCATTGGCGCCGTCTGTGTGAACTTCTTCATCCTAAGCAGTTTCCTGATTTGTGCAAACCTTGGCTTTTGAATCCATCAAAATGGCCTGTCCAAACAACTTCTTCCCCCAACACCACGATAACATGCTTGAAACCTCGCAATGGATGAACGCGGGACCACCACCGGGTTGTCCGTTTTGGGTCCCTCCGGAGTCGGCGTACAACGTGCCACAAAACCCTTACCCGTTCTAGGGGTACGAGTTGGGCGGTGCTCCCCCGAACCCATATCCCTACCCGGGCTATGGGCAATACCAACAGGGCTTCGCCCCTTCATACGTCCCCATGCCCGGCCTAGGCCAGCCCCACTCCGATTACGTACTTGCGTACGTTCCCGGGCATGTGCGAGGGCACGAGACGTCAACCAACGGCTCGTCCACAAAGAGGCCTCCCCGGGACCCCATGCAGATCTCGAGATCCCGCTCGCGTCGCTCGAGGATGCAGGACCCGGAGTTATCCAAAACGGCTGGGAGCGCGATGCACACCCTTAAGTCATGATCGCGATGTCATCACGTTGAGGCCGGAAGCCTCTCCCCGTTTGTGGACGAGATTCAGAGCGCGCCTATGCCCAAGGGTTTCCATAGACCACAAATGGGGCTTTATGACGACGCGGAAAATCCGGAGGAGCATGTGAAGCATTTTGCTGTCCAGATGAACGTCAACTCCTACAACGATGCCATCTTCTACCACGTCTTCCTGACCACCCTGGAGAAGGCCGCGATGATGTGGTTCATAAGTCTCAAGATTGGGTTTGTGGCCTCGTTCGCTCAATTGTGTGAGTCCTTTATCACACACTTCAGCGGTTCAAGGAAGCGCAAGAAGAACATGCGGGATCTCTGTGGTATCGAGCAGGGAGAGGGCGAGTCGCAGGGTACCTTCTTCACGAGGTTCACAACCGCGGTGGCAGAGATCGCGCACATAGACGAATCGTCGGTGCGAGATAACCTCATGGGCAACCTACGCCAAGGGGATTTCAAGAATTATATTTTCCTAAAATGCCCAGCGACATAGGACAGCTTGTGTGCCCGGATCATGGCCCAAGTGTATGCCGAGGACGCCGCCAACCAAAGCTCACAACCGAGGACCGAAAAGGAAATCGTTGCCGAGGCTAAGGGAAAGGCAAAAGTGGGCGCGCCGGCCGCAAAGGATGCGTATGTATCGCAGGCCCAAAACCCCGTCAACAACAAAAACAATAACAACAACAACAGGAACAACAACAATAACAGAAACAACAACAACAACCGCAATAACAACCGCGGTGGTAGAGGTGGTAGTTGGAACTGCTTCGGCGGAAGGCAACGAGGTTATAGGGGCTAGGGAGGTCCTTTGTATAACTCGAACGAGAAAGGGTGCGCCAACCCCGCTTCGGGAGGAAACACTGTGCCACAAGGCCCGAGCCCGGTCAGGGCTAACAACGTCGAACAACAGGCTCCCGCGAAGCAGGCACGGTCTAGAAAAACGACGACGCCCGATGGATATATTCATACCATCTCGAGCAGACCCTTGTTGGCTGGATCAAGCCAGGCAGAGAGAAAGAGGCACGCGAGGGCCAACCATCATGAACCCTCGGTTTTCAGCGTCGCACAGACTTCGCGGTCCTAAGTAAGGCTGGCCTTCACCTCCGAGGATGCCGAGGGTCTACACATGCCACACTCTGACCCTTTGGTGTGCATGCTCAAGTAGGCTCGAAAATGGTGAAGCGGGTACTGGTAGACACGGGATCCTCCATGGACATCATGTACTACGACGCTTCCGAGCAGTTGGGCATCTCCGAGACCTCCCTGAAGCCCTACGCAGGGAAACTCACCTCCATCTCAGGGGACGAGGTCGACGTCGCAGGTCTCATAGACCTCCGGATGACGATGGGCACTGGTTCGACGAGGCGAATCGAAATGGTGGAATTCAT
Organism: Fallopia convolvulus; assembly: GCA_964016875.1. Lineage (NCBI taxonomy): Eukaryota > Viridiplantae > Streptophyta > Magnoliopsida > Caryophyllales > Polygonaceae > Fallopia > Fallopia convolvulus. The sequence continues at coordinate 25,519,744 of OZ024729.1, forward strand.
TGTGGTACACCTTCCCTCGGCGTACAACGCAATCATCGGGAGAGTATCCTTGATGAAGTTCCAAGCAGTGGTGTCTATCTACCACCTAAGGATGAAGTTCCCCGTCAACAACGGGGTCGGAGAGGTAAAGGGCAACCAAGAGGAGGGTCGTGTTTGCTACGCGACCTCTGCAAAACAGAAATGCCCGGTGTTCATGGTAGAGTCCCCCGACGACGCTGATCTCGAAGTTTGGGATTGAAGGCATTCTTATCAAAGCTCCTCACATTGTCACCTCCAATGGCGGGCAAGGACTTGCAGCGGTACGTGGCCGTAAGCCCAGAGACAGTCAGCGCAGTGCTAACTAGAAAGGCTATGCACCGGTCTACTTCATAAGCCGCGTACTCCAACCTGCGGAGAAGCGATACTCCCCGGTAGAGAAAATGGCCCTGGTCGTTGTAACCTCCGCAAGGCGTCTACGCCCTTACTTCCACGCGCACCCCATTCAGGTCCTCACTGACCTCCCACTTCGTCAAATCCTCTATCAACCCGCCCTCTCGGGGCGGATGACGAAGTGGGCGGTCGAGCTTTCCGAGTTCGACATCAGCTACCTCCCCAAGACTGCAATGAAGGGACAGGCTCTCGCCGACTTCATGGTGGAAGATACCTTCCCCGAGATTGACGCGAGCTCGGAGGAATGGAAGGTCTTTGTTGATAGCTCGCGGTGTGATGCCGTGGGTGGGGCTGGCATATTCCTCGCCGGTCCCTCGATTGAGACAGAATACGCCCTTAACTTCGCCTTCGATGCCAACAATAACAAGGACGAGTATGAGGCCATGATCGCCGGGATAGAGATGGCGCTCCTCAATGGAGCTCGCAAGATCAGAGTCTACACCGATTCTGAATTGGTGGCGAGGCAGTTGAACGAACAATATGACACCCGAACGGACTTCCTGCCTGCGTACCGAGAGAAAGTTAAGGCCTTGGTGTCTTGCCTAGAAACCTTCACCGTAGAGTCTATCCCACGAGCTGCAAACACCAAAGCAGATGCACTCACGAGGTTGGGATCGGCTCTCCCCTTGGAAGTAGGAAATCGCGTGATGGTGGAAAGGAAGATCTCGCGGAGTGTAACCAGCAAGGTTCTCTCCGTCACAATCGGCGACTGGAGGGTTCCGATCACGCGATATGTGGAGAGCGGCGTTCTCCCTGAAGATCCCGCAGACGCTAGAAAGCTCAAAATGCAGGCGGCCCGCTACTGCGTCATCGGCGGTCGGCTCTATTGGCGAGGCTTCGCTGAGCCCAACTTGGTGTATGTGCCAACCGAGGCTGCGAAACACATCCGGTATGAGGCGCATGAAGGGGTCTGTGGTGGCCACCCCAGGTGGCGCGCCTTGTCACATAAAATCGCCCATTTGGGATATTTTATGCCCACTCTCAGGCAGGACGCGAGGGCCTATGTCCAGAAGTGTGACGGGTGCCAAAAGCACGGTAACCTTCAGCAAGCCCCAACCTCGCGTCTGCGCTCGATCCATGCACCCTGCCCCTTCGCGATGTGGGGGATGGACATCCTAGGGCCATTCCCCAAGGTCGTCGGCCACGTACAATACATACTGGTCATCGTCGACTATTTCACGAAGTGGGTCGAGGCAGAGGCAATGGCAAAGATCACAGGGACAAAGGTTTGCAACTTCCTATGGAAAAACCTCGTGTGCCGCTTTGGGGTCCCCATGACCATCATGACTGACCATGGCCCCTAATTCGACTGCGAGGAAACTCGGACCTTTGCTCCGAGCTGGGCATAACCCTCAAATTTTCTTCCGTGGCCCACCCCCAGTCCAACGGCCAGGTGGAGAATGTCAACGCCTATATCCTGTCCGATTTAAAGAAGCGTCTAGGCATAGCACAAGGCCATTGGGCGGAGCTTCTCCCGCTCGTTCTATGGACAAACCGAACCACCGCGCGTCGCGCCATAGGGGAGACACCTTTCGCTCTAACCTATGGGACAGACACACTACTTCCTATAGAAACCTTGGTCCCTTCAGCAAGAGTCTTTGACATCGACGAGAAAGAGAACGAGGCCAACCTCAAATTCGAATTGCTATTCAGGGACGAACTTCGCGAGATCGCGGCCCTGCGCTCACAAGAATACAAATGACGTGTGGCGGTGTATCACGACAAGAAGGTTAGGCACCGTGTTTTGGTCACAGGTTGCCTCGTTTTGAGGCGTACCGAAGGTGGCAAACTGGATCCAAATTGGGAGGGTCCGTACCTCCTCGGAGAAGAAGTCGCGCCCGAGGCTTTCAAACTCAAAGATAGCGAGGGCAGCACTCTAAGCAAAACATGGAATATTGCTCGGCTCAAAAGATATTACATGTAAACTCTCACAACTCTCGACGTTTCCAAAAATTTTGTGAATAAAGGGTTATGCAATGTTTTCCAAATATTGCCTCAAACATAAAAAACCTCGGTGCACGGGCACGGCCGGTTTTAAGTGTTCAATTCCACCCCTTGCTTCCCGCTTGGAGTTGGAGATTCTCGGTTTTAAGAATTTAAGTCCACCCCTCGCTTCCCGCTTGGGGTTGGAGATTCTCGGTTTTAGGTGTTCAATTCCACCCCTCGCTTCCCGCTTGGGGTTGGAAATTCTCGGTTTTAAGTGTTCAATCCCACCCCTCGCTTCCCCCTTGGGGTTGGAGAATCTCAGTTTTAAGAATTTAAGTCCACCCCTCGCTTCCCGCTTGGGGTTGCATATTCTCGGTTTTAAGTGTTCAATTCCACCCCTCGCTTCCCGCTTGGGGTTGGAGATTCTCGGTTTTAAGTGTTCAAGCCCACCCCTCACTTCCTGCTCGGGGTTGGAGATTCTCGGTTTTAAGAACTTAAGTCCACCCCTCGCTTCCCGCTTGGGGTTGGAGATTCTCGGTTTGAAGTGTTCAATTCCACCCCTCGCTTCCCGCTAGGGGTTCGAGATTCTCAGTTTTAAGTGTTCAAGTCCACCCCTCGCTTCTCGCTTAGGGTTGGACATTCTCATTTTTAAGAATTTAAGTCCACCCCTCACTTCCCGCTTGGGGTTGAAGATAACCAAAACAATCATGCGCGATCCGAGCGAGGCTCGTGATCGCAGCATGTAATCTATCATGCGCGATCCGAGCAAGGCTCGGGATCGCGGCATGTAATCTATTATGCGCGATTCGGGTGAGGCTCGTGATCGCCGCATACAATCTATCATGCGTGATCCAAGCGAGGCTCGAGATCGCAGCATACAATCTATTATGCACGATCCGAGCGAGGCTCGTGATCGCGGCATACAATCTATTATGCGCGATCCGAGCGAGGCTCATGATCGTGGCTTGTAATCTGTTATGCGCGATCCGAGCGAGGCTCGTGATCACGGCATAAAATCTATCATGCACGATCCGAGCGAGGCTCCTGATCGCGACATGTAATCTATTATGCGCGATCCGAGCGAGGCTCGTGATCGCGGCATACAATCAATCATGCGCGATCCGAGCGAGGCTCGGGATCGCGGCATACAATCTATCATGCGCGATCCGAGCGAGGCTCGTGATCGCGGCATACAATCTATTATGCGCGATCCGAGCGAGGTTCGTGATCGCGACATGTAATCTATGATGCGTGATCCGAGCGAGGCTCGTGATTGCGGCATACAATCTATCATGCGCGATCCGAGCGAGGCTTAGGATCGTGGCATACAATCTATTATGCGCGATCCGAGCGAGGCTAATGATCGCATCATGTAATCTATTATGTGCGATCCGAGCGAGGCTCGTGATCGCGGCATACAATCAATCATGCGCGATCCGAGCGAGGCTCATGATCGCGTCATGTAATCTATTATGCGCGATCCGAGCGAGGCTCGGGATCGCCGCAAAACGAACGCCCGATGTGGCTTGACCGGCCCACAAGTCTTGCGGTGCTCGGACCATGGGGTTGGATCGGGATATGATGAGCTTCTGAAAAACACGCAGCACGACCACAAGAAAAAGAAGGAAAGAAAATTGCATAAAATAGGGTCGCGAAGGCCAAAGTATCATAATTACAAACCCCAGTGGGGCCGCTAAATAAAAGACAAAAAAACACAAAAACTAAAAGGGCAGGCACCCTTCACTCCTTTGGGATCTCGGCAGCAGGGTCCATGGGGACTTGGCGGACGGGTGAGGCAATGATCACCTCAAGGTTGGAGGTCGGTGCATTCTGCGCGGGGTTGAGGTCAGCAGTGGCGAGGTCCAAGTCTCCCTGACCTGGGGCCCCTGTAGTGGCCGCCTCGGTACTCTCATTCAGCGCAACCCCGTCCTCGTTGTCGGGGAAGAACCCGCATTTTCCCTCGGGCTCTTCCCCGGTTTCCTCACCCATGGTCAGCCCATAGTTGGGGATAAAGAAGGCGATGCGAGGGTCGATGTGTCCATACTTCGCAACTGCCTGCTTTACCCCCGCACGCATGGCCTGCTGGTATATCTTGTCGATGCTGCTCAACAACTGTTCCTTGTACTCGGCAGACGACACGTACGTAGGCCCCGCAGCCTCCACCTCCTCATTAAGCTCTTTGATGCGCTCGTGGAGGCTGTTGTTCTCCTCCTCGACCCTTCGGAGCTCCGACTCTTTCTCCCTGAAAAAGTTGTGCTCCACGAAAATTTTGGTCTGGAGCTCCTTGATCTCGACCTTTAGATCCCCAACCAGGCCCTTAGCCTTCTCCTCCTCCTCCTTGGCCCTCGCTTCCCCCTCCCTGGCCTTCGCCTCCCCATCCTTGGCTTTGGCGGCTGCCTTGGCCTCATTCGCAGCCGCAACCTCCGCGGCCCGGGTCCGCCTCGCGGCCTCCGCGAGGTCCTTCTCCTTCTTTTCACATTCTGCTGTGCGAGCCTCGAGCCTCGCCTCCAAGGTGTCCATGTTTTCTGGAGGAGGCTGATGCGACTAAAGTTGTAGTTCTCAAAGAAGTGATGCTGAAAACAAGAAAAATCAAAGATACATAAGGGGAGAGAAAGCATGAGGCTAGCAACAAAAACAAAGTGAGACATACCATCGCCGAATAGCGGAGGGCCTCGTTAGTGAGGGCTTCCTCGGAGAGATTGTTCGCCCACGCAATCTCCTCCTTCCATTCGTCCCTCTTCCAATTCCTGAGTGCTCCCTTGGATGGTCCGGGGCAATGGAACTTCTCGGTGGGGGGACCGGCGGAGGAAAGAACCCGACTCGCAGGTTCACGGCTGGGGACGATCTTCTTCCCCGAGGAGCTGCGTTGGCTGTCCCCCTTGTGCTTCTTCTTTTTTTCTTTGCGGGCGACGCCTCCGCATCCTTGCGTTTCAATCCAGCCCCATCGCCGGAACCTCGGGGGACGTGGGAGGCCGCCCTGGCAGCGTCTCCCTTGGGTGCCCCCCTCCTCCATAATCTTAACCCCTATGACCTTCGCGGGGGCTGTCGGCTTCGGTAGTGAGGCTGGCGGCCTCACCGAGGGGTCGGTTCCTTTACAATAGGGCCCTTCGGGGCCCGAGGGATCTGTGAGGTCGATGCCACAGGCTTTTTCCCCTGAGCCCTCGAGGCAATAGCGTTGAAAAGATCCACTGCAAAAAATACAAACAAAAAAAGAGAAGTAAGTTAGATAAAAAGAATAGGGGGAGATCATCGTAAACAATCAAAGAAGGCGTGATCCGAGCGAGGCTCGTGATTACAGCCAAAACCATGTGATCCGAGCGAGGCTCGTGATCATCACTAACAAAGAGAGGTTCGGTCTGCTACGCGTAGCCCATGCCAAAAGCAGAATAATAAGTAACTCGAGAGACAGGAAAGGAGATAAAATACCCTCTTCGCCCTCGCGAGGTGGAAGGGTACCCTCTTCGCCCTCGCGGGGTGGAAGGGTACCCTCTTCGCCCTCGCGGGGTGGAAGGGTAAGACTCAAGCCGACCCGCTCAAGCCTGCCCTGTGACAAGTACTCCCAATACGGTGCTCGTTGCACCGGGGCATACCAGACCTTGAGGTCGGCGGCCTTCTACGTGCCCTTGGGTCGGACGAAGTTTTCCGGAGCCGTGGGGAAGTTGATATACCTCACAGTGGGATCCCGGACCAAGAACCATTTGTCCTTCCACTGACTGACGTTTGACGGAGTAGTGGTGATCTTGAGCCCGAGCAAGCTTAGGTTGACGAGGCAGGAGTCGTGTTCTCTCCTCTCCATAAACAAACTCGACATAATGTCCAGGTCCGGTCCCTCCCCAAGCTCGTAGCTTCAGATGGTATAGGCGCAGAGAAGCCTCCACGCGTTGGGGAACAATTGCGCGGGGCAGACGTGCATAGCCCACAAGAAATTGACTATATGCTGGGCTAACGGCAACCTGAAGCCGGCCTGGAGACTGGGCAGGTGTACAACCACTCACCACTTGTACGATGCCAAGGAGCAGCCCTCCCCTTCGGGGAGCGCCAGCTCGACCCCCTCAGGCCAAAGAAAGTCCTTTGTGGCCTTTTCAAGAGCCTCCCTTTTCAGCACCTTCGGGTAGAAAGATCCCGACCGATAGGTTCAGGGTCATGGGTATCCGCTCCTCGAGGACTGGAGGAACACTTGACACGGCATCGATGATGTACTCCGCGAAAAAGCTCGCTTGGTCGTTGGAGTCAGACGACCTCGCGGCAGACCCAGCGACCTCCTCGTCAGAAATCAAAGACGAGGCCATTTCAACCCCAGAAAATGTGCGCAGTCGAGGAAAGCACGAGCTAACAAAGACGTCCGAGTCATTAGAAGAAGGATCACTAAAAACAAGTGAAGGGGACCTCGGGTTCTAAGAATCGCTGGTCTCGACACTCCCTACGGTCTCACAAAGCTCCTCGTAAAACCTCTCTTGAACCTTGAATATGAAGCGTGGTGGGGGGCTCGAAGAAGTTCCTCTAGGCATGAAAGAGCGACGTCCAAGCCACGAAAGGCGAACACCTGGAAAAGACGAGGTTTTGAGACATCGAACAAAGCCACGAAAGAAAGAAAACGCGAGGTTATAACAGGGAGAGGGTATGTGGCACCCTAGGGCTACTCTGACAGATAGGACGTCCCAAGAGGATTGTAAAGCGCCAAAAGTCGGAAACGAAGAATGGAAGCCAGCGGTTGGAAGGCCAAACGTCCCGTCAATCAAACATCATGACGTTTGGATTTCTAAGGAATCCGAAATTCAAAAATGGGTGTGGCGGAGAAGTTCAACCGTCGACTGACTCGCCAAAAGACGAGAGCATCGCCAAACCACCAGCGTTGTCCTCACCCCCTCCGTTTCTCCGCCATGACACCGTCGCGAAACGCAAGGGGACGGCCGTCTCCCACTAGGGAACGAAGCGATAAAGGAAAAAACACGCCGAAAAGAGAATCAAGAGTGTTGCCAAAACACCAGCGCCGCCCTCGCCCCCTCCGTTTCGCCGCCGTGACACCGGCGCGAAACACCAGGGGACGACCGTCTCCCACTTGGGCACAAGACGTCGAGAGAAGGAAAAGAACGTCAAAAACACAAAAAAGGGAGTCGGGCACTTACTTGCTTAAAGATTTGCGCAAAAGGGGGAGTGGCGTTCTGGAAACCGTCGAGAAACCGCCGAGAAACCGTCGACTGCTTGCCGGAGATCGGTAGAACAAAAGAGAGAGAGTGTGCTTAAAGAAGAAGATGAAGATGAAGTGTTAAAGGGCACAGAGGAGACGCTCTTATAGAAGGCGAACTTGGGCCTCTCCCCACTCCCAAAAAAGCTTAATGGGCCTAATCCACCTTAGAGGCCCATTAATGAAATACAGGGAAGCAGGCCCGGAGGTCGTCAAGCACATAAACGGAGAAAAACCCAAGTGTTGTGCCTCGCAAAAAGAGTTCGCCAAACCCCTGACCTCACTACCCGTGTCCCTGGAACTAAAAGCCTCGCACCCCGGATCCAGGGAGCCGGATGTCGCGCATATATGACCTGCGGTCCTCGGGACGAGACCCCCAGGCCTTGGGGTTTTGATGGTGCGCAAAATGGCAGAATAAGAGGTGGGACTGGGGTACGAGGATTAACAGATCCGGCGGGGCCCATTGTCGTACCCATCTCAAAAAAATAAACAGATCCCTACCTTTACAAGGCCTCGAAACCTCGGCAACGAGGTCTAAACCTCGTTGCTCAAAAGCTGACACCCCCGCCCAGTCCAAACCACTCAGCGGTCACCACTCCTCCAATCAATAATCAACCACCTCACACTTGACCAACCAAAAGACTTGATCTCGGGTGTCCCACATCGAGCAAGCACCAAAACTCGACTCCACAAATCTCTATAAATAGAGGAGAACCTAATAGGTAGCAAGGGGTCGAAAAACATCTTGAACTCAAGAACTATCTTGCTCGTTGAAGATCGACGTGTTGAAACATCGTTAAAAACAACGTTGCAGACGAGTGAAGGTCCACAAAAAGACTTCAAGTCATCCCAAAGAATCCCCGCCCCAGTCAAAAATCTCGCTGCATCACCTCGCAGATCACAACCACCGCGTGCTAAAATCTAGCCCCCAATCGTCCCAACATAGCTCCGCCAGTGGTTTTAGTTGTCCCCTTTTGTTTGTCGTATTTGCCCCTTCTTTCGTTTTATATCAAATTTCTTTTACAATATTATCCTCAATCATATTCATTATTTACCACATTATTCCTCATTCCTTTTTCATTATCTCCTCTTACATTCAATCATCTTCAACAATCAAGTTTACTTTTTGTCACATTTTTCAATTTCCCATTCAATCATCTTTTCATATTCCAATTTTCATCTTTCCAATTTTTTTTAATTAATAAAAAAACCCAAATTTAAGCCAACAAAAATTACCCAAAGTTAAGCAATCAAGAAATACCCATTTTATCCATTTAGTCATTTTATCATTTTATCATTTTCCAATTTTCATCTTTCCATTTTTTTAATCAATCAAAATACCCAAAGTTAAGCAAGAAAAAATACCCATTTTATCCATTTAATCATCTTTTCATTCTCCAATTTTCATCTTTCAATTTTTTTAATCAATCAAATTATCCAAAGTTAAGCAAGTTAAAAATACCCATTTTATCCTTTTAATAATCTTTCCATTCAATCATCTTTTCATTTTCCATTTTTTTTAATCACGCTAAATTACCCAAATTTAACCATTTAAGCATCTTTACAATTTTTTTAATGAATAAAAAATACCCACATTTAATCAAGAAAAAACAACCCATTTTATCCAAAGGCAAATTTTTGGATATTTACACCTATTGGATCACGTTTTTGTACTTGGCTCCATGTGTAGAAATATGAAAAGGACAGGTTTGGATCCATTTTGGCCTAAATTATGGACAAGTCCAAGTGTTTCTTGCTTGAATGAGTCCAAGAAACCCTACTTTTGTCCCCTTCGTTTCTTCATAATCCTATCAACTCTCTCTAATTTTCACTCTCAATCTAAAACCCTAGTCTATGCTCTCGATTTCTTTCACAAATCCTCTCGATTTCTCACAAATTGAAGAAAAGCTCTCACATGAGTGACTTGAATCTGAGTTTGGGGCTCTTGCTTTCTCACAATCCTCTCAAAAACTAACAATTGTGCTTGAATTTGTGTTTGTGCCTCACACTTTCTCTAGATCTCTCCCACTCTCTCGAATCTGTGTTTGTGCCTCACAATCCACTTGAAAACTCACAAACGCTCTAGATCTCTCCCACGCTCCCTTGAATCTGTGTTATCGCTCTCAAACTCTCTCAAAATCTCAAGATCTTGTCATATTTGGGTCTTTTGGCTCTCGATTTCTCACTACATATGTGCTCTCCCTCTCGTCCCTTGAATCTTTCTTTGTGGCTCTCGATTTCTCACAAGATCTGTGCTCTCCCTCTATTCCCTTGAATATTTGTTTGTGTCTCTCGATTTCTCACAAAAATCTCCCCATTTCTCTTGATCTCCATCGCTGTATCTCGAAATCTCTCGCTCTCTCTCTTTGAGGATGAGTGTTGAGTCATTGAGTGATGGGGTAGATTGTCCCTTGTCGTCTGATGCTTCGGATTCCTATGAATGCTCTGATGCGCCTAACTGTGAGTGGGGTGATGCATGTCGGGGAAACCACTCGTATAGTCCGCTGCATTCCGAGTCCTCCGTTAAGGGCAACCTCCAAGCCCTTGGTGATGATTGTGTTGAGCAACCTTGTCCTCCGTAGTTTTCGTATGAATCGGATTCTAAGCTTGATGGAAGTGTAGCCTCTGATGATGATGAGCAAGATGTATAGCTAAGTCCCCTTTCCCTCTTTTGTTTTCAAGTTGGCTATTTGAGCCTTATACACCATACATTTGCTAGTTCACGTTTTTGATGTGACTTCTAGCTTTGTTTAGTGCATATGATGAGTTTTTGTGCACTTTCTGATCTTTGATGGCTTGTGTTGAAACTGTGATGGTTTTGTACATTTTCTGGTTTGTGATTGCTTGCTTTTTCTGATGACCTTGACCTGAGCATGTTGAGATATGAGAACGGTTGTGTGCACCGGGCATTCATTTTTGTCATTTAATCAATGATGAAATATTTTTAAACATGAGAAACAATTTTTTTATTTTCACTTGACTTTTGCATGCAATAACAAACCAGGCTCTGCTTGTGTTGAATGAGGCCATTGTGTGTTTGGGTTATGTGAATGACAATTGTTTTTATGATTGATTGGGGACAACTGAGAATACAAACAAGTAATCAATGATGAAAATGGTTACAAACCTGAGATGCATTTATCCTTGAGTGTTCACTTGCCTTTACATGCAATAGGCCACCAACCATCATTTCCTGAATGAGGCCTTTGTATGTTTGAGTTATGTGAATGTAAATTGTTTCTATGATGGAATGGGGATATGTGAGATTACTTTTCTCTATAAATCAATGATGAAATCTCTTTAAAACTGAGAAACAATGAAAAAATTGTTGTTTCTATGATGGAAAAGGTGAAATATGAGATTACTTGTTCATCAACATCTTAAAAGTTAACTAATTACACAAAAGTTTATCTACTTGGTTGTTACCCTAGATAAATTGATTGTCTTGTATTGCATCTTCTTGAGTGTCTTCTTCTCCCTGGCTAGCTTGAGTCCCCTGAGCATGTTGAGTTCCATTTTTTGTTGCTTGCTCTATTGTTGTATCTTGTGCAACACCGTGTATGATGTGCCATCCTTGTATAACTGCCCAACTTGGTGCCTTGACTTGAATTGGTACTTGAGGCAGATCATAGTCATTGCCTCCTTTGACCTTGATAATCTCATTCATGACATAATTTAATGACATCTATAAATTTGCTAAAGTTGGTTCTAGCTCATAGAATTCTTGTTGTACTACCTCTAGCATATGATCAATATCCTTGTGCATTTTGTTGTGCATGAGTGACTGAATGCTCCTGAAAAATCCAAGATCCAATATGTTTAAATCTGGACTGTTGGGGGGTTGTTGGATTAAAATGAATGTGAATCCTTCTTGCTTATACACTTGTTGTTGTTTTGCATCTTCTTGAGTAATGTGTGCCTTTGCATTGTCTTGTTGAATGAAGATGACCTTGTGTCCTGCATCTTGTGGCCTTTTTCCTTGATGGCTGGAATAATTTGATCAATCAGCATGCGCCTTATGACATTTTTGTTAACTGATTCAACTAGCTTTGTACAATTGTCCCCTTCTCTTTGTTTTTTGATTTCCTCTTTGTTGGTTCTTGATATGTGAATGGAAAAATACCTATTTCCCCATCGAATGTGCATTGTCCCTCTAAATTGAACCTTGGCCTTGCTACTGCAGTTGTAAACATGACTTTGGGAATGAACTTGCTTGATCTTGCAGCTTTGTATTTTCCCCTCTCATTTTGTGCTCGATAGACTCTTTGTGACTTCTTGATCAAATGAAACCATTTTTCATCTGTGTGCACAAAGTCAAACATTGAATAGTACTCTCTCGTATTCTCTGGTGTACTTCCTTGCAATAGGCTCAAAACCCAATCTAACCTTGTGTTCATGTTTGAATGCTTGAGTCCTGGATGGAGTGGATTTGTATGTGGCTTGATTGTTTTTCTTTTCACCAATCTATGGCAAGCACTCTTTGAAATATCCAGATGGACTGCTAAATCCCTAATGCATGACCTATCCCCCATGCCTATTTCTGTGATGACATTAGTTTGAATTTGAAGTTTCTTTCTACCATATTTGTGGTAACTTGTACTCATATTTGGCACTTGCATTGAATGTTGTTGTTGCTTGCATGTGTTCCATAGCCTAGAAATTGTCCTTTTTGAGACACTAAACTGATTTGCAATATGCTTTACTGCATTCCTTGGAAGTACTCCTCCTTTTGCCATTTGTAAAAGATGCATCAATATATGCATTTTTCTGTCATTGCTGAGCCGTGTAGTATATGGCTGATGATGTTGTTGTGCCTCTGTTGAGCTTTGTCCTGAAGATAGTTGATGCTCTTGTGTTTCTTGATTGAGTTGATGAAGAAGAGTTTCTTCTTCCATGTCCCTAGCTGACTCATTGAGATCAAATATGTAGTGTCCCTCTTCATTTATGTCATCAACATCTGAAACTGGGAGTTCGTTTAGATTGAATGCTAAAGCCATTGCTACAAGCAATGATGCACACTTTAATGAAGCTGATGATGCACACTTTAATGAAGCTGAAACTTCTTTTACTGATTATTCTTTAGTTTTGTTTTTGTAAGCATTTAATGGTGGATCTGTAAATGTAAATGTAAAGTTTGATTTTGGCTCTTTCTTAAAGAAGAAAGTGGAAAAGAGGTGGGGGTCCGTGTTCTTTGTACACTGCTTTCCTATTGGTTGAAATCCAAGTGGAAGGATTGTTCCCACATTTCTAAATAAAAATTTCAGAATACAGTGCTTTCTTGTACATGAGCTGTCTTCAATACTTGTGTTTTTTTTCAGAATTTTAGAATTCCCATCTGACACAATACATTTGCTTTTTCTTGCCTTAAATATTGTGCAAACTGTCCTTTAGGACAAACCAAACCGGACTGAGGTAGTACTATCCATTTTGTTGGCAATCTTGTTCATCGGAGCAAAGCCACGTGAACTATGCATTAAATTTTGTACGTAATGGAAAAATCATGTAATCAAAGCCAAAATGACTAAGGTGGGAACAAAGCATCGTGAACCATGTTATTAAAACCTCGATTCGATTTAACGATTTTAATAATTTTACAATTTAAAGTTATAGAACGATTCTGGATTTTATGTACAATTTTATTTGTGGTAGAATATTAGCTTATTACAATAAAACCTTATAAAATCTTTTGCACAATCTGATTATATATATATGATTATAATGATTTAATAAATAATTATAACGACTCTACAACATGATAATTCTGATAAATTTATTATTAATTTGTTGGTTTAACTCTCAATTCTATAAATAATTATAACGAATCTACAACATGATAACTCTCATATCATTTATAATATGGGTTTGGATCAGGTGAGAATGGACGCGCAAGTGCAAAATAAGAAAGTACAAGAGATGTTGGATTAAGAAAAATCAAAGGTGTTGATCGTTTAACTTAAGAGGGTGAAAAACGGCACGAGCGAATTTTTAGCCAATTATGCGCATATTTTTGAAAAAACGGAAATAGGACGTATGCCCATATTGTTCATCAAAACTGTGCTTTTGTTTATCAAAATTGTGACTTTGTTCATCAACATTGTGATTTTGTTCATCAAAACCTATTGTTTGTGCATCAGAATTGTGATATTGTTCATCAAAACTTTGATTTTTTTCATCAAAATTGTGATTTTATGTATAAAAAAATATAGTTTGTGCATCAAAAATATATTGTTTGTACATAAAAATAAAAGTGCATAAAAAAACTAATTATATGTGGATAAAAACTAGATAATATTGTATTCATATACATAAATAAGGTTAAAAATATTAAAAATTAAAAAGTTCGAAATCGATGAATAGTGTTATGAAAAACTTGATGCACAATTAGTTAGTATTGATGAACAATTGGTCAAATATTGATGAACAATTGGCTAGTTTTGATGAACAAATTGGACGCATCTCATAACAACGTATTTTCCGAAAAATACAGGAAAAATTCGTCCGTGCCGTTTTTTTTTTGAAAAATACGCGAAAAATACGAAAAAAAATTTCCCATGTCATATTTTATCTTTTTAATGAATGTCTAATCAGGGACGTTGGTTTTTGTGAAGGAACGAGCGAGATTTATTCTTATTTCTCGACCGGGGCCCATTATCACGTGACTATTGTATATAAGGAACGAGCCAGATTTATTCTACAATATATAAGATTCTTTTCACATACTTTTAGTTATAACTAGTTGAGTCCTCGTGATATTCACTAGATAATTTTACTAAAATTTATACAATATTATGATATTAATATAAAATTTTAAACACTTGCATATATATCGTAATGAAATTATGTAATTTATAAAAAATCTTTAAGATCGTGCCCCATATTTTAGTTGACTATATTTAAAAATTAGTTTTTATTATTCGTTGAGAGCTTCCTCAAATTTAGATTAAAATTATTAAAATATGAATTTTATTCGAATTGAATATTTTAAATATTTGTTATTTTTTGTTAAGATATTAATATGCATAAAATAGTCAATTTTTATTAAATATTTATAAAGTTTATGTATTATGATTCTTACATTTTACTTCATAATGAATATAATAATATTTTTTAAATATGAAAAGATTGATATGGAAAATGACAGAGAATAAAATGAAATTTGACTAAGAAAAGAGAGAGAAAAATAAGATAATATAATATTATAACTTAAAGATAATTACGATTGTTATTAGTGCATAAAAATTTACTTTTAATACACTAATGAATGCTCATCTTGATACGCCTTTTCACCTTTCGTTCCAAACTTTTTCTTCAACTTAGAACCTGCAAAAGAATGGACACAAGGGGTGGAGTCTCCCTAATCCACCTTCGATGCCTAAGTCAAAAGAGCATTTTGTCGAATGAACATCAAGGTAACGGTAAGATGATAGCTTGCATATAGGTAGTATTTAGGAATGCATGTTTACACTTCTTTTGCATTTTTTTAGGTAGTTTTTGTTTATTTCTGTAAGTTCTTAGTTTGTCTTGAAATTTTGGGGTTTTGTGCTTGTTATGTGCTTTATTACAGATCCTTAGGTGAACAAGTGTGAGTGGAATGGAAATCGGGGAAAGGAAGCGAAGTCAAGAGGAGTTGGAGCAATTTTGTACCAAAATGGAGCTATTTGGAGATTTCCTAGCAGCGGGCACCGCCTATGGGGCAAAAGTCGCCGCCTTTAGAAGATAGAAGGTTGAGTTTTGATGGTTCCAGATTCAGTGACCCTGAGTTTGCAAGTCGAGTCGGCGACTTGGCAAAGTCACTAACATGACCAGCTGGCGAAGTGATCTATTTACGAAAGGAACGCACATCTTATGTGCGTATTATTGAAGACAACTGCGTCGTTCTATTTTTGGGGAAGATCATCACAAAAGAGTGCTAAAATCAAGATGAAGATAATTTGATTCTCCTAGAATATTTCTTAGTGTGCATAAATGTATTTTTTGGAAGGATTTGTAAAAGATTGAGTGTATATTGTTTCCCTAACCGAATGGGAAATAATATACACGAGATCTCTCTTACCTTAGTTTAAATACCCTAGTGTTTAGGTTAATGGTAAGACTCTTGTACGTCATTTCAAATAATGTGTGTAAGAAAGAAAGAGAAAAACTTGTGCGTGTGATTCGTACAAGTGGTGTGTCTAGAGATCTTAGGCATAGCGTGAGATTGAGAGTGTGAGTACAAAGGTAGAGCGTGGTTAAAGGGTGTGGGATTCATTCTTGTACATGGGAGAGCTTTGTAATCACTCAAGAAATCAATAGAGCGAGTCTAAGGACTCTTGAAATCCGACCAAGTGAAAAACTTGGAAGGGAGTGGTTTTTCTCCTAGTAAACTAGTTGGTTTACAAGGAGTTTCCACTATACATCGCTTGTCATTGACTGTTGGTAACGTTTGTTTTACTGTCTAATTATTCCGTTGCTTTATTACTCAAATTCGACGACTTTGCAGGAGTCGCCGACTCGTTTAAGTACTAACGATCCTACACTAATTTTCTAGGGAGAACTAAGCCCCTGTTAGCTTATTTAGCCTTGATTTTCATGTGTGATTTACTCTATTATATGTATATTATCTCTTGAGATTGTGATGGTTATCTATTTCTCAAAGCCTCTATAAGATTTAGTTCATTACTTATGAAATCATATGATAGAGAACTTAATTTTTCATGAGCCTTATTAATCCATATCCACTTTTATGTTATTCCTCTTTTTACAGCCAATTTGTGCGTTAAGGCTTTTATTTGAAAGCTCCACAAAATTAATTCCTTAGTCGATATAAGCTTGACCCTATCCAGGGATTGGGACTTAGATGACTGAATTTGTTTTGTTGAGTGAAGATGTATGTTGGTTTACAAGAAAGGGATGGGATGGGTAGATTGGAAGTCTCTTTGTTAAAGAAACTATTGTAAAAAGAACTCTTGGTAAAATAATGTGCACGAGTTAGAAGAAAAAAAAGAAGAAGAATGAAATTTCAGCAGATCGTTACCGACCCTATAAGAGTCGGTATCGAGACTCTCCCAGCAGAAGAAAAGGAAGTCAGTACAGACTCGTTACCGACCCTAGTGGGGTCGATACCAAGCCCTTCCCAGAGAAAAAAAGTGCAGAAAAATTCAGAGAAAAAAGGGGAAGAAAAACAGTAGATGTGCAAGTGCAATAAAAAGTTAAGCTAAGGGTTTCTTTGTGTTATGATGAGACTTTCTAGGATTTATTAGGTGAGTGAAAGAAAATCAGTGTGCAAAAGTGAAAGTGAGTTTGGTATGTTCTTTTGAGAAGTTTTGGAAACGTGTGAAGTTTTTAGGAGTCTTTATTACCGGATATTATTAGCACCAAATGACCAAAATATTTCCACACCTATTTGTCATTACCAAGCCCCATTACAACCCGGCCGAATGGAAACTTCTATGAAGTCTTTCATTGAGCCTAAGTTCTCTTGATGATTTTGCTTGTTTTGATAATCTTTGGTGGAGAGATTGGTGATATAAGTTCCAATTTCTATGAGTTTTGGCATATTTGATTGAGTTGAGAGTTAAACTTATAAGCCTAAACACATGAGAGTTGAGTGAAACACTATATCCTTTGTGAGGTTGGATTGTGATTTCTTATGTTTATTAGTTGCTCATATGTGTGTGATGACGTTAAGAGTCACTTGTTATTCTCACTTGTGCTGAAGTTGCTTTTTGATAAGGGTTGTTACTTGATAAATATGTTGATTATTTTGGTTTATGTTTAGTGATTGCTTGAGGACAAGCAAGCATAAATATGGGGTATTTTGATGTCTGGGTTTTTAGCTTATTTTTTGAGTGTTTTTCTAAGATGTTTAGTTTAGTTTACTTGTGTTTTTGTGTGTATTTTTGTGTCTTTTTAAATGAGTTCGCATATTTTGAGAAAAGTATGGAAGCTACTCTATTTTTTTGTTTTTGTGTAGGTTTTTGGAGAAAGAGGGAGCACTCTGAAGACATCAAGGAAGAAAGGAGAAAGAGGAGCATGATAAGCCGAGGAAGAGTTGAAAACACTTGAAGAAAACCCGAAGAATCCAAAGAAAAAGTGAAGAAACACAAGAAA
This sequence comes from Fallopia convolvulus, assembly GCA_964016875.1. Taxonomy (NCBI): domain Eukaryota; kingdom Viridiplantae; phylum Streptophyta; class Magnoliopsida; order Caryophyllales; family Polygonaceae; genus Fallopia; species Fallopia convolvulus. The sequence continues at coordinate 25,537,373 of OZ024729.1, forward strand.
AAGAGGCCAACACAGGCTCGTTACCGACCCTGAGGGGTCGGTACCGAGGCATCAGGAAAGAAACAGTTCAGCAAAAATCAATAAGAGTCTACCAACCCTGACAGGGTCGATACCGAGGGTCCCTGTGTCGGTAGATGTAGCCGACTTTCGAGATTTTAATGATTTTATTCCGTAATCTTTTAGTTTTAGAAAGTTCTATCTTTATGGAAACTTTTTAGATAGCTTTTCTAGTATAAATACTCTTGTCTTTAGTAGTTTTAGGGGAGGTTTGACACGTAAGAACCAGAACACACACTTTTGCACTCGTTTCTGACATGGGACAGATCGGTGGGAGAGAATTTTGTGTTTTGGGATTCAAGTAAACTTAGTTTAAATACATAGTTATGTTTTCATTCAAATACTTTGCTTGTTCGTGTTTAAACATGTGTGAGTAGTCTTTTATTCTAGGATTGGGGTTGAAACCCGACATGATTGTGCATGAATGATGATGTGATGAATGAATTGAATGCCTTTTATTTATTCTCTACTTGTTTTGTGATTATGCTTTGACGAAAGTGAAGGTAATTTGAGTTTGTGGCTTAATCGAAAGAGAAAGTTATGAACTTGAATGTTGATAAAATTTTGATAAAGAAAATTACAAACTTTGGATAAAAAAATAAGTACAAAAGTGAATTGAATATATATAAGTAGATTGGTTTACCTATTTAATCAATGAAAGTTGATGACTTTATATTCAAGGCATGATATTTATGATTCATACTATCTCGATTGCATGATTTTGTTGTGGTAGACCCTCGTCCTATATCTTTTCTCTTATTTGAAAGTCAGTATTGCTATATGTTTTGCATCGTTACCGAGTCACTCTACCTCGGTACCGAACCTGCGTTATAAGTATTGAAGTTGCTTCATTGTTATTCAGTCCATCATCGATACCGACCTTGACAAGGTCGGCACCGACCTGTTTTGTTCGTTAACTGGTCCTTATTCTTCACTTTTGCTTCTGTTTTGTGTGTTCTTTTGCTTTATAGACTAGTAATTAAACACAACCTTGCTTCCCGTGGACGATCCTGACTCCCTATACTCAGCGGGGTCTTGACTACAAATTTATTTGTTGTTAGTAAAAACCCTTTCAACAATGGGGTGGCCCGACATGGACATGGAAGGGGCGTCCGAGGTGAGGTCCTCGACGCGAGTGATGACGGTGACGCGGTGCTGATGGCGACAAGGCACGTGAAGGCTGGCTTGGTCGTGGGTGCACGATGATGGACACTGTAGCATGAGCAATGGCGTGGGTCTTGGCTCGTGTGATGGGTCTATTGTAGCGCACAAACATAGACTCCTCCTCCTGGCTAGCCGTCATGCTCGAGGTCACATCACCCTCTGTTGGATCTTAGGTTAGTCGAAATCATTTATGGGAACTGTATCGAACAGTTCCCACACGCAGCGGAATAAACAAGTAAACAGGTAAACTAAGTAATAGAGACAGTTCCCTTATAGAGGAATCCCACAACGATCAACTAATCACGTGAGTAAACCTCTACCTGCCCTTGGAGGATTTTCGAATGAGTTTCCTTTTCTTTATTTCTTAGTTCCCTTTAGGTTACAAGGCCGAATATAAACTTCTCTGTTCCTACAAGGACTCTCTCCCTAGGCAACACTAATGTATTATCTCAACCCTAACTCGGTGAACTCTCACAATCAAAGACAAAGCGAAACTCAAACCTCTCTCTCTCTCTCTCTCTCTCTCTCTCTCTCTCTCTCTCTCTCTCTCTCTCTCTTCTCTTGAGTTCCCCTAGACCTAGGAACTCACTCTTTCTCTTATCCGTCGTCGAGATTAGCTCGCCGACGGGGACTTTTCACCAGCTTGATGGTTCACACTCAAGCAACTCTTTTGCTCTTGTTTCTCTGAGTTTGGGGTTTATGATTTGGGAAAAGTTAGCAGCAAGGTGATTGTTGAAGGGTTTAAATAGGCATGATGAGAAACCCTTATCCATTAGAGGTATTTGTCCTAAATACCCTTTTTGCCTTGCTCTCCAAGTATGATTCTGTAAGTTGACATGCAAATCTGATTTGAATTTGAAATGTCAACTTTAGAATCAATCCGGACCGTTGGATGGTGGTCTTCTTCCTATTGTAACTCTGATGCTCTAAGACACCCTTTTGTCCGGACAAACAGGATCCCTAAAAATGCGCTGAGATGTCGCTTTCACGCATGTTCCAGTTCCCATCCAAAGGGAACTCTTGTCTTCTCGGTTCCCTTCTCCTGGGAACTCTTCCTGACTTCTGAGGGGTTCTTGTTCTTCTCAACTAGTTCCCATCTCGTAGGGACTCTTCTCTTTATTGAGGTTGGTCGCTTTCTTTTCGTCGTTGCATTAGTTCGTGTGGAAACTTGTTAATATGTGCTTTGCTTTGCGACGTGCAACCTGTTATGTTGAAATACTTGACAATTGGCGTTAGTTGCCATGGTATTTTTCATTATCAAAACTGAGGACGTTGTTTAATTGTCAATGAACATGAGTTCCTAACATCGACTCAACACCCGCCCCCCTTGGGTGGGAAATGTCGTCGTTACCTCGTCATGATACTCGGGATCTGCATAAGGAGAGAGATCCCAGACATTAAAGGAAGCGTGGACGGTGTAATTACCCAGGAGGTTGAGGATGTAAGAGTTGTCACCGATGCACCTTAGAAATTTGAAGGAGTCGGCTCCCTTGGGTGTAGCTTTGTCTTGCGAGCCTTGGGAAATCGATCCTTGTGAAGATGAAGCCAAACCAAGTCTCCAATCTCGAAAATTAGTGGACGACGCCCCTTGTTGTGTTGGGCAGCGTAGTGCACCGAGCGCTTCTCTAGGTGGGCCTTGGTGCGCTCGTGGAGGCGGCGCACATGGTTGGCACGGTTGGACGTGTTGACATTCTCGCCAATCTTGAAGGGTCGCGACACCAAGTCCACGGGCGTACATGGGTTACGCCCGTAGTCCACCTCGAACGGGGTCAACTTTATCGTTGAGTGATAGGAGTTGTTATAAGAAAACTCAACATGACACAGTAATTCCTCCCACTAACGTGGGTTAGCCTTGAGCATTGTCCTAAGGAGGGTGCACAAGGTCCGATTGGTCAACTCAATCTAACCATCGGTTTGGGGGTGGTAAGTAGTAGAAAATAGGAGTCGTGTCCCTAGCTTCCCGCAAAGCATCCTCCAAAAGTGGCTACAAAACTTGGTGTTCCTATCTCTAACGATAGTCCTAGGGATACCATGTAGCTTCACCACATGCTCGAAGAACAAATTCGCGATTTCCACTACGTTATTGGTCCCTTTGCAAGCGATGTTGTGGGCCATCTTGGAGAACTGGTCCACGACTACAAAGATGGAGTCTTTACTGTGCCTCAGAGTTGGAAGGCCCGTGATAAAATCCATGGAAAGATCTTCCCACAAGACGTCCAGAATTGGAAGAGGTGTGTTATGCCCATGTGGCTGCGACCGAGACTTGGCCGTTTGGCACAACACACAACCCTAAAAGTACTTGTTAACATCTCTAGCGATGTGTGAGTTTGGATTATTTTAAGAGAGTTATGGTTGTGTAGTGTTGAAGGTTTAGGAGTCTTGATTTCTGCATTTTAGCACCATCTGGCCTAAATAATTCCATGCCTTTATGTTTATACCAAGCCTCATTACAACCCGGCCAAATGGAGTCTTCTTTGAAGTCTTCCATTGAACCTAACTTCTCTTGATGATTTCGTGTGTTTTGACATCTTCGGTGGAGAGATTGGTGATATAAGTAACAATGACTATGTAGCTTTTTGCATTAAGGATGGAATTGAGAGTTGATATTCAAAGCCTAAACACATTGAGAGTTAAGAGAAACACATATATCCTTGTAAGGTTGGATTGTGGTTGCTTTTTCTTATGATTGTTCATATACATGTGATGACGTTAAATTCACTTGCTTATTCACTTGCTTAGTGATAGCTTGCATTTAGGTAGTGTTTAGGATGCATATTTATGTTTATTTTGCATGGTTTTAGCTTAGTTTAGTCTAGTTCTTAGATTTTTAGGTTTTCTAGGAAATTCGGGTTTTGCGCTTATTTTGTTCGGTTTTGCAGATCTTTAGGTAAACAAGCATGGACGGGATGGATCTTGGAGGACTATGGTGAAGTTTGAGGAAGGTTAGAGTGATAAAAGTGAAGATTAGAAGAGCTAAAGCCCAAGAGTTTGTGGGAAATGAACGCTTAAACCCGGGCTATATATTGGCATTGTTGTTTCGACACCTCTATCTTGCGATGCTTGGTTTGGGAGATATAGTGCTCGGATGAAGCTGAATTTGGTATCACTGGAAAGCTAACTCGAAGAGCTACAATTCATGTTTTTACTCCGAGTCCAAATTCCAACTCGAAGGGTGTCAAAACAGCCTCTGAAGTGTCGCTTGAATGCTGAACCGAGGCAATTGCGCGGGCAGGCATAATTGCGCGGCCGCGCATTTTGGTCAAGCCGCGCATTCGGTGTTTTTACGCGGACATGATTTTTGGGCCGAGTTCTTGGTTTTTGGCTTGATATTTGAGCTTTATTATCTCTTGGCCGAGTAATATGTTGAAGATATAGTTATTGAGGGTTATTTTAGAAGACATATATATACTTTATGTTAGTTTATTTTCTGATAACTTTGATCAACTTTTGGAGGCTAGGGTTTTTCTCTTTGGAGGCAGACTTTGAAACCTTTGTAAGTTTGATTTCAATTTAATTATGCATTGCTAATTTTCCTTGTGTTTGGTTAGTTATTGAAGTCATGATTTGTGTGTAGTTGTGAGGTTTGATTGATTCTCAACAAATTTGAATAGAAATTATTCCCTGTGCTTAGTTGAATCTAAACTAGGGTTTTGTTAGATTGATCACCTAATTGAATTTCTAGTTATAACTGAATCTTATTAATTACCGGTCGGAGTTAATTTGATCAAGAGTATACTTTAATCAATTTAGTACCGGTTGGACTAGTTGGTTAAAGAAGGGAATAAATTCACAAGTCACTTAGATGTCTAGTTGCTCTAAGTGTTTGTTTCTATTGATAACTTGAATCGTTATGTTGTTATTTAATTGAATCTAGAAGGTCTTCTAGGTTATTATATAATTAGGGTTGTTAGACTGGTAGTTCTATCAACTAAATCTGAAGTTCGGATCTTAATCCTTAGTAGGATCACTATCCACAATAGTTTATTCAAGTGAGAAGAGAATAAAGAGAATCGAAAATCAATATCATGATGGATCTAACTAGTTGAACACGCTTGTCTTTCATATATTTCAATCATCTTTGCATTCATAGTTAGTTTTATTCTTGCATAGTAGTTTAGAATTTACAATTACAAACCCCTCCTTTGGTTACTTGGCATACAAGTAATAACACAAATACACAGTCCTTGTGGGATCGACCCTTACTTGCCGCTCTACTGAGTTGGTTAAGTTAGGTTTCTTTGATAGGTATTAACGACCACCGAAAATACCTCATCACTTAGTTATTGCTTGAGGACAAGCAAGTCGAAGTATGGTGTTGAGTCGGTGGTAGCAACCCACGTTCATTAACACTGGAACAATGCCCTCAGTTTTGATAATGACAAACACCATGTGAACTAACGCCTATTGCCAAGTATTTCATTATAACAGGTTGTGCATCACAAAGCCAAACATAAAACAACAAGTTCCCAAAGCATGGGAACTAATGCAACGACGAGAAAGATGCGACCAACCTCAAAAGTGAACAAGAGTTCCCACAAGATGGGAACTCAGTGAACCAAAGTTCCCACACGATGGGAACTATGTTAGAAGATAGAGTTTTGATGGTTCCAAAGTCAGTGACTCCGAGTTGGCAAGTCGAGTCGGCAACTTGGCAAAGTGATACCTTGCATATAGTTAGTGTTTAGGATGTATGTTTACGTTATGTTTGCTTTGTTTTTAGGTAGTTTTAGTTAGATTCTTTAAGTTCTTAGAGTGTCTAGGATTTTTGGGTTTTTGCACTTGTTCTACATTGTTTTACAGGTCTTAAAGTGAACAAGTGTGAAAGGAATAGAAACCGGGGGAAAGAACGCTTGAATTCGAGCTTGCATATAGTTAGTGTTTAGGATGCATGTTTACCTCTTTCTTGTGAGGGCTCGCTCGGGAGCTATAGTGATCTGATAAAGTTGAGTTTGGCATCATTGGAAAGCTAATTCAAAGATCTACAATTCATGTTTCTACTCCGAGTCCAAATTCCAACTAGAAGAAGGTCAAAACAGCCCCCGAAGTGTCACCTGAGTTATGAACCGAGGTGCTGGCGGCGACAACCGCCAACCCAGCGGCGCCCGCCGCCTCTGACGGTCAGCGAGATCTCTTACGCGCCACATGTTATGTTGTGATTGGATCCTTTTCTATCAGTATTATTCCGAGATATGATATTTTTAGGATATAGTTTTAGACCTAGTTTGATATATTAGGTTTTAAGAGTTGCACCTCTCATATTCATCATCTATCTATTATTTTTCTTTCAGATTTTTAGCCTTTCATGGAGAACTAAGCTCCTTTTCTTAGTCAGACAATTGAAGCACCGTTTTGATTTAAGTTGTGAGATTTCTAATTCCTTATCTATTTCTTGGATTTAATCTTCTCTCTTGCTTGAATATTTATGATTTGTTTCAACAGTTTCTTGCCTGATCAACTAGGGTTTGTTGTTATTTAATCTATTGCTAGATCTAGAGTGTTGCTGGTTGAGCATCTCTTGATTAAAGTAGCAACTGCATCGTACTAGTATCAGGTTGTGCTAGTCTTATGCATAAGAGATTTGATTTACATTGTAGGGTAAAAGGTGGTTGTTTTATGCTAGAATTGTATCATATTATATTCCTATTCTTAATGCTGCTTTTGAATTGAATCTTGATAGTTTCAGGGTTATTCAATTAGTTAGGATTGATAGTATCTGGTTGTGCTATTAATTATATTTGAAAAGGAATTGGAATTCCATATGCATGCGATATTGAGTGAAATCATGATCAACTTGTCATACGAATGCGGATCTCTGTTTGACTAAGTGTTTTCCTTAATTTGATAAAAACTCCAACTTTAATTGTTTTACTAGTTTTTGCATGCTTGTTACTTATTTTAATTCATAAATCCCCCTTTATTTTAATTGTCATAAAATTCACATAGAAGCTAAACCAACCTCCCTGCAGATTCGACCCTTACTTCCCTAAGACTACAATCTTTAGGATTGTCAGGACGATTTTGCATAGCCGTGATTTGCACGACGAAATAAACGCTATCACAAAGTCACTGACATGACCAGTTGGAGAAGTAATCTATTTAAGGAAGGAACGCACAGCGTGTGTGCGTGTATTTGGAGACAGTTGGGTCGTTCTATTTTAGGATAAGATCATCATAAAAGAGTGCTAAAATCAAGATAAAGACGATTTGATTCTCCTAGAATATTTCATTGTATGCGTTGATGTATATTTGAAAAGATATGTAAAGATTGAGTGTATGTCATTTCCCTAATCGAATGGGAGTTGATACACACGAGATCTCTTTTACCTTAGCTTAAATACCCTCGTGTTTAGGATAGTGGTAAGACTTTTGAGTGTCATTTCTACATTTTGTGTAAGAGATAAAGAGTGAACTTGTGCGTGAGATTCGTACAAGTGGTGTGTCGAGTGTTCTTAGGCATAGCGTGAGATTGAGAGTGTGAGTGCAAAGGTAGAGCGTGGTTCAAGCGTGTGGGATTCATTATTGTACACGGGAGAGCTTTGTAAACACTCAAGAAATCAATAGAGCAAGTCTAAGGACTCTTGAAATACGACCAAGTGAAAAGCTTGGAAGGGAGTGGTTTTTCTCCAAGTAAACTAGTTGGTTTACGAGGAGTTTCCACTATACATCGATTCTCATTGACTGTTGGTAACTTTCGTTTTTCGTGTTTAAATATTCTGCTGCTTTATTACTCAAAGTCGATGACTTCGCAGGAGTCACCGACTCATTAAGTACTAACGATCCTACAATTGGTATCAGAGACAAGGCTCTAGATTGTGTTTTAGTACTTTCTGTTACAGGAAAATGTCGTCTACCAACACTTTTGTGAATGACTCTTTCTGGAAGCCTCCAATTCTCAAGCTTGGAGCATATAACTAGTGGGTCAAACAAATGAAGATTCACATCTGCTCTCTTGATGGAGAACTATGGAAAGTGATAGAGATTGGTCCGGAAACCTTTACACTTGGTAAAGATGGAAAGACCAAAAAGACCATGGCTGAGTACGATGATGTTGACTTCAAAAAGCTTGAAAAGAATGCTAGAGCGAAGAAGATCCTACATCATGCTCTCACAGACGGTGACCTCAAAAAGGTTATTGGATACTCGACTGCCAAGGAAATATGGGATGCTCTCAAAAGACTTCATCAAGGAAATGATGATGTCAAGAAGGACAGAATTATAAATCTTGAAACGGAGTATGATAACATCTTTCAAGGAAAAGGAGAATCTCTCCATGATCATCACTCCAGGTTTCAAACGGCTGTGAATCAATTGGAGTTTCTTGGTGAGGAGATTCCTCAATGGAAACAAACCAACAAGCTGATCTCAGGATTAAACAAGAGTTAGGACAACATCGCTTCGTCTCTACTCACTCAAAAAGAAACCAAGTCGTTGACCTTGGAAGATCTTGTTGGACAACTCACCATGTATGGAGGCATTCAGCAAATAAGAATGGAATGACTTGACTCAGAGAAAGTCAAGAACATTTCTCTTAAAGTTGAAAGAGCTTTTGACTTCGCTCAAGGAGACGATGACACTGAAGGAATAGATGAAGATGTTGCTCTCATCTCTAAGGCTATGAAGAGATTGTGGAATCGCAACAAAGTTCTTGTCAATGCTCCTGAATCAAGGAAGGAAGGGAGGGATATGAAGGATGTCATTTGTTATCAATGTCAGGCTAGAGGACACTTTGCCAAGCAATGTCCAAAAAGAACAAGTGGAGAGGCTGGTAAAGGAATGATGGCAACTTGGGACATGTCTGATGATGATGATGATAAAGTGGCGCCAACAAGAGGAAATTGTTGCATGGCCATTGAATAAAAATCATCCCAAGAGGTAAATGACTCTGAACTCTCTTCTCTTTTGGCTAGAAAATCTAGAGAACAGTTGATTTCTATCATCGAAAAGCTTGGAACTCAGGTCACTGAGTTAAGAGAAAAAGTTGAAGATAATGAAGAAACAATCTCCAATCTTTTCGATGATAACAAACTCTGGTCCTCTAAGGCTATTGAATTAGAAAAGATTTTGTCTCCTAACTCAATGACTTGTGAGTCCTGCTCAGACCCAAAGAACCAAGTCGTCGACTTGCAAAAACAAGTTGATGACTTGGAAAAACAAGTCACTGACCTAGAAGGTGAAAGGCTTATTCTTAGGCTCGGTCATGCTAATCTATCTAAAGAACTAGAAGATCAAAAGATTGATGATGAAACTAAAAGAAAAAGGTGGCTAGATGAGTTTGTTGCTGAAAAGGCTCAGGAGGTCAGAAATGACTACAAAAAGAAATTTGTGAAGGAGGTTGATAGGTCTGGGATTGGATATGCTCGTGCACCCAACACTCAGGGTACCAAACATGCTTCCTTTTTGTCTAATGGTAAAGCCCCTATGGGTAGTGACAATGCAAGTTATTCTACTCATGTGGTGGCCAATCAAGACAAAGGGAAGCAATAGTGGTATCCTGGTCAAAAGTTGCACAAAATATGGCAGAAACAAACCCAGAACTCGGCTCCCTCACAAATTGACTTTCAATCACTCATCAACAACAAACCCATCTATTTGGGTTATAGCAAGTACGTTGCCCTAAAGTCTCACAGGACATGTTGGTATTGCGGCAAGCCTGGTCACTACCAACATGATTGTCACAAAAAAGCAAGAGATGATGAAAATGCAAGGTCACAGACTCTGAAAAACAGTTCTGGCAGATCCACTGTCACTAACTTTCCTCTAGGATCTGTGTGTGCTAATTATGACAAGTGTTGCCCTAGAAACTACTATGTTGCCAAACCCAGAGGAGTTAGACAACTCTGGGTTCGTAAGAACTAATTCTTTATATGCAGCTTGAAGTGGGTGACAAGGAGCCCTGGTTTATTGATAGTGCGTGCTCAACTCATATGTCGGGAAACCCTAGATAGTGTGAATTTAGTAGACAATCTCAGTTGTAAGCTTTTAAGTGTTTCCCAAATTTTTGCTAATGGAAAATATCAAGTTGTTTTTGATAAGAAGGCTTGTCAGGTACAAGAAATTAACTCAGGGAAGATTCTTCTGAAAGGGGTGTGTGAAAACAATCTTTACAAGGTGGACCCCTGTTTCGCACATTGTTGACGTCGCCGACCTCTGACACAAATGGTTTGGTCATGCAAGTTTTCAACTTCTTGACAAACTTCATAGACAAGAACTGGTTAGAGGACTACCCAAGATAGATTCAATCAAGCATGAAGTTTGTGAAACATGTGTAAGAGGTAAGCAAGTGAAGTCATCCTTCAAATCCAAGAAGGAGGTAAGTACCACTAAACCCTTAGAGTTGATTCATATAGATTTATGTGGACCCATGAGAATCCAAAGTCGTGGAGGAATAGCTATATTTTTGTCATTTATTATGACTTTTCACGGTATACTTGAACAATTTTTTTGTCTTCTAAAGATCGGGTCTTTGAACAATTTGAAGCATGGGTGAAAGCTGTTGAGAAAAAGCTTGGAGTTGTTCTTGTGCCTATTAGGTCAGATCATGGAACGAAATTTGACAACTCTGAGTTTTGGTTTTCTGTAAGAAAAATGGCATAAGTCACAACTTCTCAGCGCCAAGAACTCCTCAACAAAATGGCGTGGTCGAGAGGAAGAATCGTGCCTTGGAGAACATGTTGCGGACTATGCTTCTCTCAAGTGGTCTCCAAGGAATTTCTGGGGTGAAGCCATTAATGCATCTTGCTATGTGATGAATCGAGCCATGCTTTGTCCACTTCTTGGAAAAACTCCTTATGAACTGCTAAGAGGAGTCAAGCCCAATGTCGCCCACTTATGCACCTTTGGTTGCAAGTGCTACATTCATAATAACGGCAAGGACAGGTTGGGGAAATTCGATCCAAGGAGTGATGTTGGCACTTTTGTAGGTTATTCCCGTCATAGTAAAGCCTATAAAGTGTTCAAAAAAAGGACAAGGAAAATTGAGGAAAGTGTGCATGTTGTGTTCGATGAGAACACGATGGGAGGCTCGATGATTGAGGACCTTGATGATGGTGATCAAGGATTCTATCTGGTTCAAGAGGATCTACTTCCAGCTGATACAACAGAAAAAGAATCAGTAGTCAGTGACAATGTTGGTGTCGCCGACTCAAACAGTTCAGGGGGATGTAATCAAGTTCAAAGTTCAAGTGACAATGAGTCAGAAAATGAGAAAACACCTGAGAGAAGTTCAAGTCTAGAAGATTCTGATGAAGAGTCAGGAAGAACACCACAGACTCAAGTTGGCGACTTGGCAGATCTATAGTTTAGGAACTATCAACAGAAAAGTGCTCATCATGTCACTAACATCCTCACTGATTTCTCAAAGGGTGTGCAAACCAGATCTTCTCTGAACAACTTCTTTGCTTTCAATGCTTTCATCTCAATGTTGGAGCCTAAAAATGTTGAACAAGCGTTGAAAGATTCGGATTGGGTTAGTGCCATGCAAGAGGAGCTTCATCAGTTTGAAAGAAATAAGGTTTGGCATTTGGTCCCAATGACAAAGGTAAGATCTGTGATTGGAACACGATGAGTGTTCAAAAATAAGCTGGATGATGAAGGAAATGTGGTCAAAACCAAAACAAGGCTGGTAGTTAAGGGATACAATCAGCAGGAGGGCCTTGACTATGATGAGACGTTTGCTCCAGTGGCTCGTCTTAAGGCTATTTGGTTACTCATTGCCTATTCTGCTCATCATGGGTTCAAACTATAGTAAATGGATGTTAAGACTGCATTTTTAAATGGATATCTGAAGGAAGAAGTGTATGTTAAACAAACTCCGGGTTTTGAGGATGTCCCCCACCCAGATTATGTCTACAAACTAGACAAAACTCTTTATGGATTAAAGCAAGCTCCGCGTGCTTGTTATGATCGCTTGTCTCAGTTCTTGATTCAACATGGATATGTTCGAGGAGAAGTTGACAAGACTCTATTCTTGTTGAAAGAAGGAAGTCACACACTGTTTGTTCAGGTCTACGTCAATGACATCATCTTTAGTACAACAGATGATAAGTTAGTGATGCAGGGAAGCCAGCCATGTCTCCTACCGACGTCGATGAGTTGATTCTTCGAGCGCCTTCTGATTGACCAATCACAAGGAGTCGAGCTAAGAAGATTGCTCAAGGCACAACAACAATCTTGGTTCGATTGGCAGCTGTTCTTGAAGAGCCAAGCAAGACAAAGTGGGTCTCGTGCATTCGACATCAATTGAGCCCGGATTCAATGGATTAACCATAGGGGCTGAAATTCACTATTTCCTTATTTAGAAACATGTATTAGCTTGTCTCACTTTAGGGCTGAATTTAGTAAGTGACCGGGTGAGATAAGTTGGTATATGGGTGAAAGTCAACTCTTTGACTTGACCAATCTAAATAGTGGAAAATATCTTTTATTTTATTTATTATAGGCGTGTTTCTTATTTAAATAATGTAGAGAATTCAATCAATAGGCTTATGTTAGTTGGTTGAATATTCTCTCTCCTGTTTTTTATAGATATTTTGAGTTGTTAGGACATATTCCTTAAATAAATAAATCATCCATGATTTATTTTATTTAAGGGAGATCTAGATAGATATAGTTATAGATATTTTATTATATCTTAGGAAGCAAGTAAAGGCCAATTCTACCCCTCTAGGGCCGGCCATGCCTCTTGCTTGCTCTCCAAGGAAGACTCTTGTATTCTACTATTTGTACTTTGCAATTTCATTTAATAAAAATCAGCTTGAGAGAGATTAAACCCAATTGGTTTAATCTATCTCTTGGGCCATAAAATAATTCACACGTGTGTTGCTAATTGGAGAGTTCGATCATACTCGTTCATCATCATCTGATCATCACCATTCTCGATCTCTTCTCTTGTTGTTTAAGTTTGTTTGATTGATTTATTCAATAGAGATTGTTCTAGAATTGATTGTTAAAGATCATTCTAGTTAATCAATCAGATTTAGCGTTAGAGCCAATCTGATTGAACTATCAAAATTGAGTCTTTCAATTTATCAAACTCGTGTCTTCTCACATTCATCCAATTCAGTTTCGTGTTACTTGTGCCACAAGCAATCTGACTTCGAAAGCTTTTGTAGGTTGAATTTCTTTACTGGCAAGATCGGGACTTGTGTGGGTCATATACGAGATTACTAAGGAGCATTCCGAGGCAGTCACGTATCAAGTGGTATCATATTTCAGCGTCTCGCCAAGTAATTTCTTCTTTCCTTAATTTGCTTTCTAGTCAATTTAACTCAGTTTTTGATCCCAAAGCTTACACCTTTAAACAAAGTTGTAATTTTTTTTAGACCAAGGCTGAATTTTTAACCCACCAACCACCATAATTCCGCCACCCTCCACCACGAACCACCACCTAGCCACCAAACTGGTGTCGCTCATCTGAACCGCACCACCCCCCCCCCAAACTGGTCTGAACCCAACCCCACCAATCCCACCTCCTTCGGACAACCTAAACCCTAAATCGCCCCCCCCCCTCGAAACCCTAACCCTAATTTTCGAGAAACCCTACCCAAACCCAAATCCTAGTTTGGAAACCCTAAACCGAAACCCTAACTCTCCAAACCCTAGAGCCAAACCGAGACCCTTCTCCAAACCCTAGTCTCGGCCGAACCATCCCAAACCCTAATCATCTTTGTTGTTACTTGCCCCCCAAGTAATTAACCAATTAGGAGATTTTTAAGGGACTTTTGCATGTTTATTGGCTGAATTAGTTGAGTTTTGTTGCAATATAGATTAGAAATTGTTTTCCTACAATTTTTATGAGTTTTTATTCATGCTGCATGATTAATAGAGACTCATATTGCTTGTTTAATATTTGTTAATGTCTGTCATTGCATACCTAAATTTCGACCAGCCCTATTATTTCTTCTTTGTTAATTTGGCTTCTAGTTGGTTTCATTGGTAGTTTAAAGTCACTTAGTTTTAAAAAAATCAGTCTCGTCTGCCCTATTTTATTTTCATACCTTTGCATTAGCTTGCTTTGTTTTGTTGTTCATTGAAGCACAAGAGTAGATTGTGCATAAAGTAAAAAAACTCAGAAAAGAAAAGTGATCTACCCCAGCTAGTGTAAAGCCACTTTCACCCCTAGTGATTGCTTGCTAGAAAATAGCTAAGTAAAAATCACTTTGAAGAAAAATAGTGACGAAACAAAAGTCACTTTAGCCTACCATATTTCTGTCCTTGCATGCTTAAATTTGGCTTTATTAACTTGCATATAGTCAATTGAGAGATTGCATGTGTTTAAAGCTTATAAAGGGATAATTTGCATTGCTTGTCTTATTGCATACTCGCTATTTGATTGAAATGCATATTTCCTTTAATTATCATTAGTATACCATATCTACACCATATCTAACCCTTACTCCCTCAATTCAACCCAAAAACTGAATTAGTTGATTGGATTGCTTTGAGGCAAGTTTTGGCTTGATTAAGGTGTGGTATTGCTTGTTGTGATTTGCTTTAGAACACACTACTCTCTCTCGTTTCTTGCTTGTTTCAGGAACAATGGTGATCCCAACTGATCCTAACCTGGCTGAATTGAATCTCACTAAGGAGGCTATCGACTTCATTAGGTTGTCCATTAGTGAGAGCATAAGGGACGGGCAGCAACGAGCTGCAGAGGTCGCAACTGCGGCTATGAATCCAAGAATGCAGCGTATTGAGGAGCAACTTGCAACATTAATTGAATTATCTCAAGCAAGTCAAAAAGTTTCTTCTACAGTCGAGCTTACTAGTGACCCGAATAATGCCTCAGCTAGCAACAAAGGCAAACAACAGGTGGTAGATGAAGAGCATGATGTGCTTGCTAGCTACAACAAAGAACAAGATCCCCCTGGCCAATATTCACCCACGGCCAGCCGAGGTAGAGGAAGAGGCATTGGGACGAGGCAACAACCGGTTACACACCAACAATTCTATACTCAGCAATCAAACCGGTTTCCTCAAGCCACTCATCAACAACAACAACAATACAACAATCCTTTTGATGATGTGACTTATGGCTATCCCGGGGAAGAAAGGCGCCCATGGCATCCTCCCCTTGATGATTTTTACAACCAAGCTGAGGTTGTAGAAGATATTCCACCGGCTTATGGAGTACAACAGCCAGCTAACAACAACGCCAATCAGAACGTGAACCAAATTGGTAAGCGTGATATAAAGATCAAGATAGAGCCATTCAGCGAAGAGCTCAATCCGAAGAAGTATCTAGAGTGGGAACAAGCTACAAACTTCATTCTAGATCACATGGGCTATGAAGAATGGGAGAAAGTTGTTGTTGTTTTTATCCACTTTGTTGGGACCGCTAGAAATTGGTGGTTCCGAATGAAGGAGGATAGAATTAGAAAGGCCTTACCACCTATTGAAACTTGGGGCCAGCTGAAGTTTGTCATGAGGAAAACGTATGTGCCAGAAGAACACACCGAGCACGTGAGGCTTAAAGTTGTCACATGCAAACAAGGTACCAAGTCTCCAACTGAGTACTTCAATGAGCTAGAGGATTTGAGTTTCAAAGCGGGAATTCATCATTCCCAACAGTCTCTAAGGACCCAATTTATGGCTGGACTGAATCAATCCATTAAAGACACACTTGAGATTCAACAAATAAAGGATCTCAATGCATTAGTACATTCAGCCCAACTACTTTATGAGCAGCAACAAAGGAAGAAAGAGGAAGCTTGGAACGCACCAAAGAGGTATACTTCTAATCCTAGTTCAAATTCCACTTCTTATTCTTCTAACCCTTCTATGTAGCAAAAGGGAGCTTTTAGCTCACCTAAACCAGCAGGCTCTCAAGCCCAAAGACGTCCCATAAATGCACCTCAAACACAAGCAAGGGCACGTGACATAGTGTGTTACAAATGCTAAGGAAGAGGTCATTATGCCAAGGATTGTCCAAATCAGAAACAAGTGCTCCTTACCACTAATGGAGGATATGTGAGTGATGAAGAAATACCTCCAAATCAAGTGGAGGAGGAGAGCAATGAACAAGAAGAAGAGGGCGTGGAGGCCATTGAACCGGACTGCACCGTACAGCCTTTAACCTTGGTAACAATGCGTACTCTTACTTTACAAGAAACACCTAGGCTAGATCAAAGGGAAAACATTTTTCATACTAGGTCTACTATGAAGAATCAAGTGTTATGCATGATAATTGATAGTGGTAGCTGTTGTAACATTATTAATGCTAAGGTAGTTGATCACTTGCAATTAAAAACTCAACCTAGGGCTACTAGTTATGGTCTCAATGGTATTAATGATACAAATGGTTCTAATCTTGTTACTCATCAGTGTTTAGTCCGTGTTTCCATTGGTAATTATGTTGATGATATCATGTGTGATGTGGTAAACATGAAATGCACTCATATCTTGTTAGGTAGACCATGGTTATTCGATAGGAGAGTTATTTATGATGGCATGCTTAATACATATTCGTTTAACTATGACGGGAGGAGAGTGCCTCTTCTACCATTGTCGCCCCAACAAGTTTTACAGGACCAAGTAAGGCAGCGTCGCGCCGTTTGATGCCTGACGCGTCTACAAGCAACAACGGCGTTTCCCAGTCTCCACCCGGGCGTTCTGGCTCAAAATTTAGGACAACATCCAAAACAAGTGGAGCTACTGAATGGGACGAAAAACGCCGAGAAAAGTCCCCAAAATCGTCCAAAGTGCCGAGTGATACTTCAGATAGTGTAGCTGAGACGAAAACGGGGCTATCACCCAAACCACTCGGGCGTTCTGGCTCAAATTTTGGGAGCAATTCAGAGACTCAGAGAGCTACAAATCAGGAAGAAAAACGCTTTCTAAAGGAGCCAAAAATCGGCTTGAAAGGCAGTGTAGAAAAGCGCTCTCTAGTAGCACAGTCTAGTGTTTCTTTCCCTACTTCTTTTTGTTTACTTCTGATGAGGAAAGAAATACTAATTATAAGTCAAGATATTTCACATCTTCCAAAGTGTATTCAGGATTTATTACATGAATTTAAAGATGTGATGCCTGAAGAGTTGCCACAAGGCCTTCCACCAATTAGAGGCATTGAGCATCAAATCGATTTGGTGCCCGACACTTCTTTACCAAACCGTGCAGCCTATAGAGCAAGTCCAGAGGAAACCAATGAGCTTCAAAGACAAGTACAAGACCTCATGGACAAAGGCTATGTGCGTGAATCCCTCAACGCATGCGCGGTTCCGGTGATTTTGGTGCCAAAGAAGGATGGCACTTGGAGAATGTGTGTTGATTGCAGAGCAATCAACCAAATAACAGTTAAGTATCGTCATCCCATTCCTAGATTAGATGATATGCTTGATGAATTTCATGGTGCTAATTTCTTTTCAAAAATTGATTTAAGAAGTGGGTACCATCAAATTAGAATGAGGGAAGGGGATGAACGGAAAACTGCTTTTAAGACTAAGTATGGTTTATATGAATGGTTAGTAATGCCTTTTGGATTAACTAATGAACCTAGTACTTTCATGAGGCTTATGAACCATGTTTTAAGAAGATACTTAGGAAAGTTTGTTGTAGTCTACTTTGATGATATCTTAGTCTATAGCAAAACTTTGCATGAATATGTAGAGCATCTTAGGACTGTTTTGGACACTTTGAGATTAGAAAAGCTTTATGTTAATTTAAAGAAGTTTTATTTTTTCTCGGAATCTACTGTGTTTCTTGTTTTTGTTGTGTCTAAAGATGGATTGAAGGTAGATGAAGACAAGATCAAGGCAATCAAGGAGTGGCCACAGCCGACTACCCCAACCATGGTGCGCTCTTTTCTCGGCTTGGCAGGCTTCTACAGAAGATTTGTGCGTGATTTTAGCACAATTGCATGCCCTCTCCATGAGCTTACAAAGAAGGATTCAGCATTTAAATGGAGGGAGCAACAAGAGAACGCCTTCAACATATTGAAGGACAGGTTGTGCAACGCCCCGGTGCTCCAACTCCCTGATTTCTCCAAAGCATTCGAGATTGAGGTGGATGCATCAGGCCATGGCATAGGAGGCGTGCTCTTGCAAGACAAGAAACCCATAGCTTATTTTAGCGAAAAGCTTAGTGGGGCTGAGTTGAATTACCCTACATATGATAAAAAACTTTATGCTTTAATTAGAGTTTTGAAGACTTGGTCTCATTATTTGTGGCCTAAGGAGTTCGTTATTCATTCTGATCATGAGGCCTTGAAGTACTTGAAAGGCCAATCTAGACTCAGTAAGCGACATGCAAGATGGGTTGAATTTATGGAGACCTTTCCTTAAGTTGTAAAGCATAAGAAAGGCAAAGAGAATGTGGTAGCTGACGCCCTTTCTCGCAGGTACGTTCTCTTGAACCAATGTGATGTGAAAATCCTTGGATTTGCAATGATTAAAGAGTTGTATGCTAGTGATCCTCACTTTGCTGAAATTTATAAGAATTGCATGTCTAGGGGAGAAATAGATTCCTACTTTATTGATGATGGTTATTTGTTCAAAGCTGGAAAATTATGCATACCTTCATCTAGTATACGTAGGCTTCTAACTAAAGAGGTTCATGAATCAAGAGGACATAGAGGGCTAGAAAAGACTTTAGAAGGTTTAAAAGAACACTACTATTGGCCAAAAATGAGTAATTATGTGCTTAGATTTGTCAAGAGTTGTGCTGTGTGTGCTAAAGCTAAGTCTAGACTTCACCCTCATGGCTTGTACCATCCCTTGTCTATTCCTAGTTCACCTTGGGAGGACATTTCTATGGACTTCATTGTTGGATTGCCTAGAACTAGGAAAGGTAGAGATTCTATTTTTGTAGTAGTAGACCATTTTTCCAAGATGGCTCACTTTATTCCATGTCACACGAGTGATGATGCTATGCATATTGCTGATTTGTTCTTTAGAGAAATTGTTAGGTTGCATGGCATTCCTTGTTCTATTGTTTCAGATCGTGATGCTAAATTTTAGAGTTATTTTTGGAAAAGTTTGTGGTCTAAGTTGGGAACTAAATTGTTGTTTTCTACCTCATGTCATCCACAAACTGATGGGCAAACTAAAGTAACAAATAGAACGTTAGGGGTTTTACTTAGAACTATGCTTAAAGCTAACCTCAAACGTTGGGAAGATGTTTTGCCTTTTGTGGAGTTTGCTTATAACAGGTCAATCCATTCAACTACAAAAATGACCCCTTTTGAGGTTGTTTATGGGCTGAATCCGAGGACTCCAGTGGACTTGACGCCTTAGCCATACAAGGGAAAAGAGAGCTTTGAAGCTGACAAGAGGGCTGAGTTTTTGAAGAAGCTACATGAGAGAACCAAGATGCACTTAGAGAGGAAATCAATGAAGTACAAGGCCCATGCTGACAAGGGGCGAAAACAGGTTATCTTTGAAGAAGGTGATCTAGTTTGGGTGCATCTTAGGAAGGAGAGGTTCCCACATCAAAGGAAGAATAAGCTTGATCAGCGTGGAGATGGACCATTTTGAGTCATCAG
The DNA here is from genome assembly GCA_964016875.1 of Fallopia convolvulus. Classification (NCBI taxonomy): domain Eukaryota; kingdom Viridiplantae; phylum Streptophyta; class Magnoliopsida; order Caryophyllales; family Polygonaceae; genus Fallopia; species Fallopia convolvulus. The sequence goes on from OZ024729.1 coordinate 25,557,069, forward strand.
GAGAATCGGCCCAAATGCATTTCAAGTTGACATGCCTGGTGAGTACAATGTCCATCCGACGTTTAATGTGGCTGATGTTTCACTTTATGTGCCAGATTTTGATTCCGACGTCGAATCAGAGACGATTCGAGCTCAAGTGGAGGAGAATGATGCAGGGAAGCTAGCCATGTCTCCTACCGACGTCAATGAGTTGATTCGAGTGCCTTCTGACGGACCAATCACAAGGAGTCGAGCTAAGAAAATTGCTCAAGGCACAACAACAATTTTGGTTCGATTGGCAGCTATTCTTGAAGAGCCAAGCAAGACGAAGTGGGTCTCGTGCATTCGACATCAATTGAGCCCGGATTCAATGGATTAGCCATAGGGGTCGAAATTCACTATTTCCTTATTTAGAAACATGTATTATCTTGTCTTACTTTAGGGCTGAATTTAGTAAGTGACCGGGTGAGATAAGTTGGTATATGGGTCAAAGTCAACTCCTTGACTTGACCAATCTAAATAGTGGAAAATATCTTTTATTTTATTTATTATAGGCGTGTTTCTTATTTTAAATAATGTAGAGAATTCAATCAATAGGCTTATGTTAGTTGGTTGAATATTCTCTCTCCTGTTTGTTATAGATATTTTGAGTTGTTAGGATATTTTCCTTAAATAAATAAATCAGCCATGATTTATTTTATTTAAGGGAGATCTAGATAGATATAGTTATAGATATTTTATTATATCTTAGGAAGCAAGTAAAGGCCAATTCTACCCCTCTAGGGTCGGCCATGCCTCTTGCTTGCTCTCCAAGGAAGACTCTTGTATTCTACTATTTGTACTTTGCAATTTCATTTAATAAAAATCAGCTTGAGAGAGATTAAACCCAATTGGTTTAATCTATCTCTTGGGCCATAAAATAATTCACACGTGTGTTGCTAATTGGAGAGTTCGATCATACTCGTTCATCATCATCCGATCATCACCATTCTCGATCTCTTCTCTTGTTGTTTAAGTTTGTTTGATTGATTTATTCAATAGAGATTGTTCTAGAATTGATTGTTAAAGATCATTCTAGTTAATCAATCATATTTAGCGTTAGAGCCAATCTGATTGAACTATCAAAATTGAGTATTTCAATTTATCAAACTCGTGTCTTCTCACATTCATCCAATTTAGTTTCGTGTTACTTGTGCCACAAGCAATCTGACTTCGAAAGCTTTTGTAGGTTGAATTCATTTACTGGCAATGTTCGGGATTTGTGTGGGTCATATACGAGATTACTAAGGAGCATTCCGAGGCAGTCACGTATCAGTTAGTGAAGAAATTCGCTGACCTCATGTCTTGTGAGTTTGAAAAGAGCATGGTCGGTGAGGTCAAGTTCTTTTTAGGACTTCAAGTTGTGCAAGGTGAGGATGGGACACGAGTTCATCAATAAAAGTATCTCAGAGAATGTGTTAAAAAGTTTGGTTTCGAAAATGCTAAACCTTTTGATACTCCCATGTCGCCGACTACCTCACTTGGAAATGATGACAAGGATCCAGAAGTCAATGCTACTATGTACAGGGGTATGATTGGATCATTGCTCTATCTTACTGCGAGTAGACCTGATATTGTGTTTGGAATATGCCTATGTACTAGATTTCATGCTGATCCAAGAGAGTCCCACTTAAAAGCTATTAAAAGAATCATTCGGTATCTCAAGGGGACTGACAATTTGTGTTTATGGTATCTAAGAGGATTTAATTTTGAACTAGTCGGCTACACAGATGTAGATTTTGCTGGAAATCGTGTTGATAGAAAAAGCACGTCTGGGATGGCTCAATTTCTTGGGCCTTGCCTTGTATCATGGGGATCTAGAAAGCAAATTTTGTTGCTCTATGAACAACGGAAGTAGAGTACATTGCTGCTGCTGCATGTTGCTCTCAACTCTTATGGATCAAGCAACAAGTCAGTGACTATGGTGTGAAGTGTGGGTCAGTGCCCATACTATGTTACAACACTAGTGCAATCAACATCTCAAAGAATTCGGTGCAACATTAAAAGACAAAGCATATCGAGATAAGGCACCATTTTCTTTGAGATTGTGTGGAGAAAGGCATGGTCACAATGGAATTCTGTAGAACAAGTGATCAAAGAGCAGACATCTTCACAAAGGCCTTAAATCGTGAACCCTTCGAACAACTCCGCATGGAACTAGGTATGATCTCTCTTCAATGATCTATTTCCCTACATGAATTCCCTCGATGATTGGCTAGAATTGATTGCTTTACATATGTTTTGAAGTCATGCTTTTATGGTATAATTCTTAGCATTCTTGATAGACATCATATTTAGGAAACCCCATGCATTTGACTTGTCGATGACTTTTACTACATTTAGTATGTGTGCAACCTTTCGAGCTCTTTGTTTTAGCCCAAAAGAATCAAACCTGATGATCTTAACCCTCATTACAAGCCCAAATGATGGTTGATTCTAATGCATGTCCCTGACCTATCATGTTTTGAGAGTCTCTATGAGCCCGTTTTGAATTTCCTTATGAAACGGAGACTTATCATCATGATCGACAAATCCTCATATATAATGCTTTATACTTGGTTTGCTTTGGCACTCCATGTGCAACCCCAGCGCCAAGTAAGTTCTTTAAGAGAAAGTCATGGAGTGTGCAAAAGTCATGGACATATGAGAAGAGCAGTTTTTATGATAGAGGTCGCCGACTTGATCAAGGTCAGTGACTGTGTGTTTTGGCGCGAGAAAAAGATCATGGCTTAACAATATCTTTTGAAATCAGAAAGTTTTTCAAAAAGAAGGAAAGAGAAAAATCTGGTGATTTGACAACTTCCTTAATGATGGAAGTTCACTTCTTTATTATGCCCAACCGTCAAGAGAAAAAGGTACTTTCTATCTCACAATCTTTTCTCTCTCTTATCATCTTCTCTCTCTCTCTCTCTCTCTCTCTCGAACTCAAACCCTCAAACTTTCAAACCCTTCAATGGCGTCTCCTTCCAACACCTCTAACCACCCTGCCTCACCCAAAAACCAAGTCGAAAGTCCTGAATCTGCCAAGAAGAAGATCATTGCCCTCTTTGGTGATGAATTTCTTCGCGCTCTTATGTCTGGACAATCATCTTCATCAACCGTCCCTCAAACCGCCATTGAAAACCCATCTCTGAACCCATCCTCTTCACAAGACCAAAATCCAATCGGTGGTTATTCCAGAAACTGGAAAATCCAATCCCTCGTCTCCCATTCCCACTGAAAAATCCCAAAACCCTCCATCCCCACAAAACAAAACTGAAACCCTATCTTCGGAATCTAGAATATTGCGCCAAATGGCACAACCAGTGGTTATTCCAGAAACCGGTGACTCATCTACACCCAAACCCTCAGAGAGAGAAAATGTCGTGGAAGAGAAAGTAAAAACTGCCAATTTGGAATCAATGGAGTTTGGGGAAACAGAAACGGATGTCGGGTCGTTTTAGGAAAAGGAAGAAGAAAAGGCCTCGGAGGTTGGAATGGAAGGCACTCATGAGCAAACTGGAACAAAGGAGAACCAATGACTATCTACTAAAGATCAAACAAAGGTTGTCAATGACTCTCCCAAAGTCACTGACACAGACGCTGGTGTGGAGATGGATGACAGGGTTTCTAACAAAGAAGTCTCTCAGAAGGAACTAGTTGAAACTTCTGAAGAAGGTACTCGTTCTGATCCAAACTTGGTTTCTAGAAAATCTAAGCATGCTGATTCTGTTAAGAGAAACCTAGAGAAGGATTTATTTGGTGATGATTTTGAGTTGCTCAAAGATGATGAAATTTAGATGCCTCCTCCTTTTCACCCTAAGACTAGATCTGCAAGTGCTAGAGCCACGGCTGTGGCTCTTAAAGCTAAAAAAGGCAAGGGGTTAGAAACCCCTAAAGCTGCATCAGAGGGCGGTAACTCTTCTTTCTCTGAGAAGGTCACAAGGAAGAAAAGGGGGAGGTCACCAAAGTCTGTTGCTGGTTCTAGCAAGAATAAGAAGTGGTGTATGATTGTTGACATGTCTTCTAGGGAATTTACCAAGGATTTATTGTGGGAGGAAAGTTTCTTAAAAGAGTTCAAACTGTCTAAGGTTATTGACTGACTAAAAAAGCAAAAATGGGATAATTTGGTGCAAGGGGAGCATGAGTACAACCCTCAAATAGTTAAGATGTTTTATGAGTCTTTAGTGATTGAGGACACATGAAACATGACTACTGGGAGATACATGGTTGACAAGAAGATGTACTCTTTCACTAGTAAGGATGTCAGTGACATCTTGGAGATACCACATGAAGGTTTTGCTGAGTACTTCAAAGGAGCTTGGCCTGAAGGTGTTGATGATCGTGAGATTATCAGAACTGTCACTGACAGTGATGATAATTTCACCAGTCCTTACCTGGTCAACAAAATAGGAATTGAGAAAAAGGTGATGTTCAATTACCTTATCAGCAACATTGCTTCCGAGAGAACTCAAGAGGAATGCTGCCTCTATTCAAGATTTGCTGGTTATGGACAAGGTAATCAAGGGAAAGAAGGTGAACATGCCTCATTTGATGATGCTTCATATGAAGCATGTGCTTGAAACTGCTAAGCATGCGCTCCCTTATGGCATGTTGATTGCTTCGCTGATGGCTAAGCACAAGGTATATGTGGATAGTGGTGATGTCCTCAACACCAGGGTTCTGAATAAGGAGATGATCAGGAAGTTTGGCTGGAACTGGTTTGATGGACAATGGGTGTCAAAAGGTTCTGAAGTTAGTGACAAGAATACCCAGGAAGAGGGAATGCAATCTGCTCAAGTGGTCGGTGAACTGAAAGATCTCAAGGAGCAGTATATGATTCTCAAAGGGATGATTGAGAAGCTTCAGAACATGTGTGGCAATGTGCTTGCAAAGATCAGTGCAATAGAGGACCAGCTTAATGAATTTGGAGCCTGATGTTAGTGAATGTTGCACACTCATGGCCTTCTCTACTCCTCTTCTTCTACCCTTACCACATTATCCCTCCAGTTTAAAAGACGTTTCTTTTTAAGTTCAATATGGTTGTAATGCATTTCTGAATTGTTTGTGTTTGCATCATACTTTTTTTCTCTTGCTTTGGCGGATAACTATCTATGACTGTTTTGATATTATGCATTAAGTTTCTATATTTGCCTCTGATTTCTTTACTTGTTTTAGCAATCTTTTTGATGATGCCAAAAGGGGGAATTAACCGGGGGAATAGATTTATTAGGGGGATCAAAATACTGAAATCATGTGGTTACTAAGCTTAGGGGGAACTTTTTATGGTTTTTTGTGCTTTGCTCTTTTTAATGTGATTGTGTTTATATGCTGCAAAGTTTCTATCGAGACAGGTTGTTTGTCACCATCAAAAAGGGGGAATTTGTTAGAAGATAGAGTTTTGATGGTTCCAGAGTCAGTGACTCCGAGTTGGCAAGTCGAGTCGGCGACTTGGCAAAGTCACTGACATGACCAGCTGGCAAAGTAATCTATTTAAGGAAGGAATGCACAACGTGTGTGCATGTATTTGGAGACAGCTCGGTTGTTCTATTTTAGGAGAAGATCATCATAAAAGAGTGCTAAAATCAAGATAAAGACGATTTGATTCTCCTAGAATATTTCATTGTATGCGTTGATGTATATTTGGAAAGATATGTAAAGATTGAGTGTGTGTCATTTCTCGAATCGGAGTTGATACACACGAGATCTCTTTTACCTTAGCTTAAATACCCTCGTGTTTAGGATAGTGGTAAGACTTTTGAGCATCATTTCTAACATTTTATGTAAGAGAGAAAGAGTGAACTTGTGCGTGAGATTTGTAAAAGTGGTATGTCGAGTGTTCTTAGGCATAGCATGAGATTGAGAGTGTGAGTGCAAAGGTAGAGCGTGGTTCAAGGGTGTGGGATTCATTATTGTACACGGGAGAGCTTTGTAAATACTCAAGAAATCAATAGAGCGAGTCTAAGGACTCTTGAAATCCGACCAAGTGAGAAGCTTGGAAGGGAGTGGTTTTTCTCCAAGTAAACTAGTTGGTTTACGAGGATTTTCCACTATACATCGCTTGTGATTGACTGTTGGCAACTTTCTTTTTTCGTGTTTAAATATTCCGCTGCTTTATTACTCAAAGTCGACGACTTCGCAGGAGTCGCCGAATCTTTAAGTACTAACGATCCTACAAACTGGATAAGAAGACCAGGAACCCCTTAGAGTCAAGAAGAGTTCCCAAGCCAAGGGAACTGAGAAGACCAGAGTTCCCCTTAGATGGGAACTACAGCATGCGTGAAAGTGACATCTCAGCGCATTTTTAGGGATCATGTCTCGATCGGAAAAAAGGGCGTCTCAGGCTTTAGAGTTACAACAGGTGGAAGACGATCATCCAACGGTCCAATGTGATCCAAGAGTTGACAATTCAAATTCAAGTCAAAGTCACATGTCAACCTTAAGGATCAGACTTGGAGAGCAAGGCAAAAAGGGTATTTAGGACAAATACCTCAAATGGATAAGGGTTTCTCATCACGCCTATTTAATCCCTTCAATAGTGACCTTGTTTCTTACTTTTTCCAAATCATAAACTCGAAACTCAGAAAAAGAAGAGCTGAAGAGCTGCTTGAGTGAGAGTCATCAAGTTGGTGAAAAGTCCCAGCGGAGAGCTAATCTCGACGACGGTGTAGGAGAAAGAGCAAGTTCCTAGGTCTAGGGGAACTCAGGAGAAGAGACAGAAGAGAGAGAGAGAGAGAGATGTTTGAGTTTCGCTTTTTCTTTGATTGTGAGCGTTCATCGGGTTAGGGTCGATAGAGTACATTAGTGTTGCCTAGGGAGAGAGTCCTAGTAGGAACAGAGAAGTTTGTATTCTGCCTTGTAACCTGAAGGGAACTAAACAATAAAGAAAAGGGAACTCAAAGAGAAAAGAGCAAAAGAGATACTCAGGTGAAGACCATCAAGTTGGTAAAAAGTCCCCGGCGGAGAGCTAATCTCGACGACTGTGAAAGAAGAAAGAAGGAGTTCCTAGGTCTAGGGGAACTCTGGTGTAGAGACAGAAGAACAAAGAGGTTTAAGTTTCGCTGTGTCTTTGATTGTGAGAGTTCACTGGGTTAGGGTTGAGAGAATAAATTAGTGTTGCCTAGGAAGGGAGTCCTTGTAGGAACAGAGAAGTTTGTATTCGGCCTTGTAACCTGAAGGGAACTAAGCAATAAAGAAAAGGGAACTCATTCGAAAATCCTCCAAGGGGAGGTAGAGGTTTACTCACGCGATTAGTTGATCGATGTGGGGTTCCTTTATAAGGGAACTATCTCTATTGTTTTATTTACCTGCACGTTTTAATTATTCTGCTGCGTGTGGGAACTATCCGATACAGTTCCCATAACCCTTTACAACTGACCTTCGATCCAATAATTGGTATCAAAGTAGGCGCTCAAGATTTTGGTTAGTCCTTGCATGTATTAGGTTGGATTATGGTTGCTTTTTCTTAGGATTGCTCATATATGTGTGGTGACATTAAATTCACTTGCCTATTTATTCTACTTGTGTTATGAATGTTGCTTTATGACAAGGGCGAAGACTTGAAGGATGTGTAGTAGGTATTGGTTGATGTTTGATTATTGCTTCAGGACAAGCAAGTCTAAGTATGGGGTCTTTTGATGTCCGCCTTTTTAGTCGTGTTTTGTAGGGTTTAGTTGAGTGTGTTTGAGTCGTTTTCTTTAGTTTTGTGTTTGGTTTAAAGTCGTTTGTGTAGGTTTACGTATTTGTTTAAGATATGGAGTCTACATAAGCTTTGGTGGTGTTTTGCAGGTTTTTGGAGCTGTTCTAGAGCATTACAAGGAGTGGAGGAAAGCCAAGGAGAAGGATGAAAGGAATGGAGGCGGAATGAGGTTAAAAGAATGAAGGATGAGCATGTTCGAGCCATATATGAAGACTGGAGGCTTGTTACCGATCCAAAAGAGTCGACCAGAGGAAGAATCGAGATGAAAACAAGTGTAACGACCCCCATAACGAGGGAGATGCCTTGGTTACGAGGGGTCTACTGAAGTTGAAGAGGGTCGTTACCAAGGCAATAGGGATTGGTAACGAGGCCTTAACTAAGAGGAAGAAACGAAAGAAATTGTAAAAACCCTACCGACCCTGATGGGGGTCGTTACCGAGGCACCTCCATGTCGGTAGCGGTCAACTGAGACGGCGTGCATTTAATGAAATATCTCGTGTCTTTTGTTTTTAGATAGTTTCCTTTGGAGATAGATCTTGATAGATTTTATTTCCTTAGGATGTGTGTTAGCCTTTAGTATAAAACCCTAGTATTACCTTTAGTTTTCTAATCACGTGGAATTATGCAAGTTTGAAGAAACACGTTAATTTGAGAAGAAGTTTGAACGTTTGGATTGCTTTGGGAAGAACGATTTTTGGACGAATGTGTAAGATTTCTTTTAATCTAATTTAGTTGTTTGCAATGACCATGTGTGAGTAGTTTTCTCTTTTCTAAGGTTGGGGTTAGCCCAACAATGGTTGTGTGTGCTTGCCTATGATCATGATTTGAATGTTTTAACCCATAATCTATCTCTTGTGCTTAAATCCGATCGAAAGATAAGGAAATTCTCGTTTACAGTTTTAATCGAAAGAGTAATTGTAGATTGGAATAGTTGATTAGGGTTTTGAAACGAAAGTTGATTAATCCTAATTAAAGTTTGAGATAGATAGAAAGTTTATTGATTTAACGAAAGTTAATTGATTTGCTTGCATGTTTGACAAAAGTTGACATCTTTATATGATAAAAGCATGATCTTTGTGATTCATTAGTGTTGGCATGCACAATTGTTGTTGTGGTGATACCTAAACCTTAGAAATCTCTTTCCTCTTGACAAAAATCCATTCTTTCTTTCTTGCTTTTGCCCTAAGCTAAGAAGACTTTGGAACTGACTCTCTCCCTTGGACGAACCTGACTTCGCTATAATCAGCAGGGTCTAGATCTATAAATTTATTTACTTGTTTGATTGATCAAGAAACCCTTACAACAAATTGACCAATGACTAAAGACCCGATCCTCTATTCAAAATTTATGTGCATTCAACTCCTTCTTATCCATGGTGGAACCAAAGAACATCAAAGAATCTCTCAAAGATCCAGACTGGATAGTGGCAATGCAAGAGAAACTTAACCCAATTTGAAAGGAACCAAACATGGAAGCTTGTTCCTCGTCTAAAAGGAAAGAATGTGATAGTAACACGGTGGGTGTTCCGCAACAAGCTGGATGATACAGGAGTTGTCTCGGGGAACAAGGCAATGTTGGTAGCTCAAGGGTACAACTAGGAAGAAGGAATCGACTATGATGAAACCTTCTCTCTTTTGGCAAGAATCGAAGCTATTAGACTCCTAATAGCCTTTGCAGCTCACAAGGGATTCAAGCTTTATCAGATGGACGTGAAGACTGCCTTCCTTAATGAGCATTTGAAAGAAGAAGTATAAGTGGCTTAACCACCAGGATTTGAAGATGGGAACTTTCTTGATCACGTCTACTTCCTTCAGTGCGCCTTGTATGGACTCAAACAAACCCCAAGAGCCTGGTATGACAGGTTTGCACAATTTCTCTTGTCACATGGGTACCTTCACGTTTCCATTGCCAAGACCCTTTTTCTTAAGAAAGAGTCAAAAGACATTCTTATTGTTCAAGTGTATGTTGATGATATTGTTTTTGGTTCCACTAATCACTTACTTGTTGAAAAGTTCAAAGATCTAATGAGTTCAGAATTCTAGATGAGCTTGATTGGAGAAATTACGTTCTTCCTGGGGCTCCAAATTGCTCAAACCAAGGAGGGAACAAAGATATATCAACAGAAGTATATCAAGGAAATACTGACCAAATATGGGATGGAGAATTCAATGTCGATCAATACTCCAGTCTCCACCAACTCAAAGCTGAATGTGGATGAAAAAGGTATAGATGTGGACCAACGGAACTACCGAGATATGATTGGTTGCCTTCTTTACCTTACAACTAGTAGGCTTGATATCATGTCCGTTGTGTGCCTATGCGCACACTTTCAAGATAATCCCAAAGAATCATACCTCAAACAGGTGAAGATTTTCAGATATCTCAAAGGGAACGACAACTTATGCTTGTGATACCCACGCAGAAATTCCCTTGAGATTGTTGCATACTCAGATGCAGACTTTATTGGTCATTTGGTGGATAGGAAGAGCACATCTAGGATGGCTTATTTCCTAGGAGAGTGCCTCGTGTCATGGGGATAAAAAAAACAAAACTCAGTGCTACTCTCGACGGTCGAAGCGGAATATGTGGTCGCTACATCATGATGTTCCCAAGTCTTGTGACTTAAGTACCAACTCAGTGATTATGGTATGTCTTAAGGCCATGTTCCTATTAGATGTGACAACACAAGTGCCATAAAAATTTCCAAAAATCCCATTCATCACTTCCGTACTAAGCACATTGACGTTCGCCATCACTTTATACATGATAATGTTGAGCAAGGGAACATTATAATGGAACACTGTAGAACTGAAGAGCAGAGAGCAGATATTCTCACCAAGGCATGGATAGACGTCCCTTCGAGCACCTTCGTATGCTCTTAGGGATGATAACTTTAATTAAACAAGTCCATGTTTATTCTTTCCCCAGTGATTGGCTAGTTTAGTTATTTTACATGATAAGAACTAGTTAGGAACTCTGCATTCACTTTATCCGTTGATTACTAGTCTAAGGCAAACGGTTGTACGCATAGGAACTCTTATTCTTTTTGGCTCAAAATGATCAACTTGAGTTCCCTCTAACCCGTACTACAAGCCACAATGATAGTTGATCATAAGCTTACCCATAGTCTCGGACTGGACAAACTCATCCCATGAGCCCCCCCCCCCCCCCCTTGTTCACCTTTTCGGGTTGAAATTGTCTAGGTCCTCTTGTGTTCCCATCCCTCACAATAAAACTTGAACATGAGTTCCCTTCACCACTCTGTTCAAACAAGTCTTTCTTGCAAGATCATGGGAACCTCACATCCGAGTAAGACGAAATGCCTAATCAAGTCAATAACTCAATCTTGGGAAGATAAAAAGGTGTGTCACGCTACTTATAGGGGAAGACTAATTGTGAGCCAAGTGTTCAAATTGCACCATGGAAAAGGTGCCACGTTTCAAAGCTTAGTGAAGACCCTAACAGAAAAGATGAAGAGACATTGGCCGCTTCCGATTTCCAAGGGCACATTGCAAAAGACAATTGTACCCTTCTGATTCAAACTCTTTAAATACCGGCCCCTTCTCTCAAAATGAAACCCATCTTCTATGTGTTCTCCTTTGCTCCTTTGTGAAAATCTCCAATGAAGAAAATGTCTCCAACACACCTTCCAGATGATCTAGTCTTTGACACAATCCATCCTTCCCAAGAGGCGTTCATCGCCAAGATCGTCGACTCTCATACCAGACCGTTCATCAACTTATCACACACTTTAGCCTAGAAGAAGACTCTAGCGGCCACCATCGAAAGAGGAAGAGGATCAAGCGGAAGACCGTGCTTAATCTCCATGGAGGAGAAGGTCTACTCAGGACACCATAAAAGAGATGGTGTCAGTAAGCCTCAGTCCAACCAAGTTCTGAACTTTGGATTGGACCAAATCTATGAGGCCGAGGTTTTCTTGGTTGAAGAAGGGGATCCGAAGAGATTCCCTCTAGTTAAACCAAGATCCTCGTGATCTTGTTCCTTCTTTTCTACTTCCTTCTTGCTCCTCCCCCTCCTCCCTTTTTGTATTTCACTCTGGAGTTCCCTTCTGTACAACTTGTTTGCCTAAGTAATAAAATGGATCTTTAGTTTGAATGTGTGTTCCTACTATTTATGTTCTTTTATTCATGCTTAATCTTTTCAATTATGCCAAAAGGGGGAAGGATAAAATGTGCGAGATGTGTTGTTTTATGTTATCGCAGTATGGCCTTTGCTAAGAGGAATAATCTCACAAAAATCTGCTAAGTAGGAATTGCATAACCATATAGTGGAACTCCCTGCAAAATGTTGTGATACTCAGGGGGAACTTGCATGCTTTAAAACTGAACAAAATACTTGCCATTTTATTGTGGGTTTCTCATCATCAAAAAGGGGGAAATTGTTGAGTCGGTGTTCGGAACTCACGTTCATTAACACTGGAGCAACGCCCTCAATTTTGATAATGACAAACACCATGGGAAGTAACGCCTATTGCCAAGTATTTCATCATAATAGGTTGCACATCGCAAAGAAAAACACAGAACAACAAGTTCCCAAAGCATGGGACAACAACGAGAAAGATAGAAGTGAACAAGAGTTCCCACAAGATGGGAACTCAGTGAACCAAAGTTCCCACACGATGAAAACTAGATAAGAAGAACGGGAATCCCTCATAGTCAAAAAGATTTCTCAAGACAAGGGAACTGAGAAAACGAGAGTTCCCCTTAGATGGGAATCGGTGCATGCGTGAAAGCGACATCTCAGCGCATTTTTAGGAATCCTTTCTCGATCAGACAAAAGGGCGTCTCAGGCTTCAGAGTTACAACATGTGGAAGAAGACCATCCAACGGTCCGATGTGATCCAAGAGTTGACAATTCAAATTCAAATCAAATTCACATGTCAACCTTAAGGATTAGACTTGGAGAGCAAGGCAAAAAGGGTATTTAGGATAAATACCTCAAATGGATAAGGGTTTTTCATCACGCCTATTTAAGCCCTTCAATAGTGACTTTGCTACTTACTTTTCACAAATCACAAACTCCAATGGTGGTTGCTACTCATTTATAACCATTCTACACTTCACGACATTAGAGCACACACATTCTCATATGGACAACATTTACCTACACCACCTCCACCATTACCATAATCGCCCATATTTAAACACCATCATCGCCCACATTAAGTCACCATCATAGTCCGTATTCAATCACCATCATCACCCATATTCAATCATCATCATTGCCCATATTCAATTAACATCATCGCCCATATTCAGTCACCCGTTCACAATCACCATCACCAAACCATCGTGATTTCCCATCAATCACAATTGCAATTAAAATCACAATCACAATAACAAGAACAGCCACAATTTCAATTGCAAACAGAATCACATTCACAATTACAAAAATACCATCACAATTACTATTAGAATCACACTTGCAATTACAAACAGAATCATCTTTCAAATCACATTCACATTTCTAGTTACACTCATTCTCAGTCGCAATTACAATTGCAACTAAAAATAAAATTACAAACACAATTACAATCATAGTTATAGTTGAAATCACAATTACATTCACAATCCATAACAAAAAATACAATTCCATCACAGAAAGGAATTGATATATCCCTTTATAATAAAAATAAAAATAAAAATAAAAATAAAGAAATCGTTATATCCTTTTAGAATCATTTATTCTAATAAGAAATCGACATTTCCTTTAGAATTGTTCATTATTATAAGATATCGTTATAATCGTTTAGAATCATTCATTTTTATAAGAACTCATTATGTGCATTGATATACATAATTATATTGCGTATTTAGGAGGAGTTTTAGCATTGGTTTATGGTGTTTTTAGGTGTTTTATATGCTATCTACAGCTAGGAGAAGGAAGACCCAAAGATGCATATTATCGAAGTTTTAGAGCTGGATTCAAGACGAAGCGAAGATCAGTGTCCTGGTGCTGGCAGCGCCCGCCGCCTCTAACAACGCGCAAGTCCGAGTGTTTCCACGTGTTTTATTGCTATTGGTCCTATCTATGTCAGCTTTAATCCGAGATTTATGTATTTTTGGATAGACTTTTTAGAGCTAGTTCTATTATATTAGGGTTTGGAGAGTTGCATCTCTCAGACATTATTATCATATTTTACTTTCAGAGTTTTTAGCTTTTCTATGGAGAACTAAGCCCTTTTGCTTAGTCAGACAGTTTGAAGCTTCGTTTGACATTCAGTTGTGAGATTTCTACTCTTTATATATTGCATGGAATTATTTCTCTCTCTTGTTTGAATTGTTTATGTGATTGATTGCAACAATTTCTAGGGTTGTTGTTATTGAATCTCAATTGCTAGATCTAGAGAAATTACTGGTTGAGTTTCTCTATTTCATAGTAGCAAACTGCATTGTACTAGTATCTGGTTGTGCTAGTCTATTGCAGACGAGAGTTAAATTGGATTCTAGTATAAAAGTTGGTTGTTTTATGCTAGAATTGTATCCTGATTATATTCCTATTCTTCATGCTGCTTTTGAATTGAATCTTGATAGTTTCAGGGTTACTCAATTAGTTAGGATTGATAGTATCTGGTTGTGCTATTAATTATCTTTGAAATGGAATTGGAATTCCATATGCATGCGATATTGAGTGCAATCTATGATCAACTTGTCATACGAATGTGGATCTCTGGTTGACTATGTGTTTTCCCTAATTTGATAAAACTCCAACTTTAATTGCTTTACTTGTTTTGCATGTTTGTTATTTAATTTACTTCACAAACCCTTTTTAATTTAATTGACATAAAATTCACATAGAAAGATAAATCTCCTCCATGTGGATTCGACCCTTACTTCCCTAAGACTACAGTCTTTAGGTTTGTTAGGACTGTTTTGCATAGCCGTGATTTGCACGACCATTTCACGCCAATCAAATTGGTGCCGTATTACTATTGTAGGAAGTTGGGTTAATTGTTGGAATATTATGATAATTGAGGGAATCAATTGTAATTGTGAATAAGTGATTGGTTGAAGGTTTAGAGACGAGGCAGAGTTGGAGAAAACTCATTCATGATGTAACACTGCTATTTTGCAACGATGGGTATTACCGCCAGCGACCTCATATTTTACCGTCCAAAGTCACCCAGGGCTTTATAAGGTATTAAACTTAAAGGAAATGCGGAATTCAATGATAATACAAGGTGCTCAAACTTGAGCCTTTAAATATCGTCATTACATCTTGAACTATTTCAAAACAACATAATACAATAGAGTTAAGCAACAGAACTAATAAAACATTGTTCTTGCAAAGCGTAGTGAATCCAAAATACGAGAGAAATATCTTCAAGAAGACTTGACCTTCCTTCCATCAACTTTCTTGATTCTTCATCTTTAAACCTTCGAGGGAAGTTTCCTAAAGTCTGGCATTCATCGGAAATGGCGAGAAATACCAAGCAAAATGCGGAAAACAGCGGAATTAGTCTAAGGAGACTAAGAAAGTGAAAATGGAAATTCTCAAGGGTAATTTAGTAATTTAACATTTCATCAAATATATATAGGAGAGATGTGTTCAAGATTTATAAACTTTGTGTGGAGCTTAAGGACGGAAATGAGTCAATCTCAAAATGAGATAACATTAATCCGAAACGAAAGAAATACAAGATTGTAGAACTTTTTAGAGTACAATAATGTTGGGAACATTATAATTACACAACAAGTTTTAAAAAGCCTTGTAATATTCGGGTTTTTTTTTACTCCAAGTCGGAAAAACGAGTTCTTGGATTACAAGTAACCGAGGTTTCTTGACCCGCAAGAAACCCGAGGAGTGAAATATTTATTATAATCCGTTATAGAAAATACCCTTGTTTTCAATTTATATGTAAACTTTTCAATTTAACTAATTGTCGTTACATATTTTTTTATATCAATTTAAATCCGATCTTATCCTTTTATCCTATCCTTAATTCTTTTATTCCACTTAAATCCCTTTAAGATTAGCCTAATCTAATTAGTTACCCTAGACCCCATTTTAATATGATCGCGTATCGTGATCAGCGTTCTCAAGCCAAAAAGATTAGGACGTCTTCCTCCATACACCAAAAACTAGGACCTTGTCTCCTTTAGATCGCCGACAGACTATACCCCGGCGGCAGTTGCACGTCACTTTGCCATCGTTAATAGCATTTTCGGATCGCTCTAGTCATCGACTTTCTTCTTTCTTCTCTATGATCGCCTTGTGCTTGCCATTTTAAGTCATCATCTCCTTCATGCCATCTCGTTGATGGAGCCGTGCACGAATCAGAGTTCACTCTCCATCTCCGATCACTGACGTCGTGTTCTTCTCAGAGCAGCAAGTTGTCGGATTGGATCTCCGTCACTGTTGCCGCGGTACGCCTTTCTCCTTTCTTTTGTCGCGCTAAGTTGGGTCTCGAATCAGGAGTTTGATGCAAGAACTCGGGATCGGGGTCGAGTGGGTTGATGATTCATTCTAGTTTGATAGATAGTTTGGGGCATGATCATTAAGAGGAAGTAAGTTGTCATTTTGGGTTTATTAGTTAACGTAGGGTAGTTGTTGAACGTGTTCTACTAGGCTGGTTAGTAGTGGTGGTTGTAGCCGATAATTAATGGGTTAAAGGTGATTAAGATCTTGAGTTTTAATTGTGGCAATTTTAATTAAGGAACTTGATCGTTGTTAATGGGTGATCATGCAATTCAGTTAGCTTTCGTTGATTAGGATTCTAGTTTGGTTTTGGAGATTGGTTAGTATTTTGTAGATGGAAAGTTTCATAGGATGGGGTCTTGTTTTATTAATTTCTTTTTATATACAAGTGTTAGATTAATGATCTATAATGATTAGTTAAGTAGTATAGTAGAAACTTAGACTATATAGTTATAAGTTATGCCTTTGTGTAGGCATTAAATAGCGGTTACTTTAGTCTTATTTAGTTAGTCATGTTTAGATTAGTTAGTGTTAACTGGTGGACATCATGCCCAATTTTTAACTTGGTAATTTCTTTATACTTTAGGCCTTCGTGGTTATTTAATTTATTGTTATTGTGTTTAGGAGTTTTTCGTTTATTCGGACTCTTAGCTTTTCTCGTTGCCAGAAGTCCTTCATTTGAGGTAAGTCGTTTTTGACTTGCTCAGTTCTTCTCTATCTTGTTAGATTCAATGTCGTTATTGTAAGACGGGTTTTGGGAACTAGTCCCGAATATCTTTTTGAAGTGTTTTGGAATTGCTTGTGTTGTTGTGTGCAAATTGATTGTTAAATGAGTTTTTATCGGAAATCAGTTTTCGAACGTTTTCTCTGTGTTGGTACCGTTTTCGGCACGGCCATTGTAGCTGGCGTAGAGGAAGAGTTGTCTATGTATGGTCCGTGTGGCAAGGAAACCGTGCCCCTTCAAAACGAAAAATATTATCTATATGTTTTGGCAAGTGCTCCAGTGGAGGCTTAGCCAGGGTTAGAAGGGAGATTGTGAAGTAGAGTGAGAGGGCCTGCCTCTGCACTCGGTGTAGGGTTGAGCGCCTTGGAGGTTGGATTGTGAGATAGAGGAATGGAATTGTTGTAAGATTGTATTCGTGAATGTGTATGTGGTTATGTTTGACTAACCAAAACTAATTTAGGTATTGGCCTTTAGAGTTATGAGTGCGATTGTGGACTTGGATGCTGACCTTAGAAATGTTTTTCAATCGTGTTGCAATTTCCGCATTCTTTCTAACTTGATAGATTAGTAGCAGACCCTTTGGGGAATATTTTTCAGTTCCAGGTACGAACCAGGGAACTGTGCATGAGTCGAGGCTAGATCGCCGGGGCGGAGCGGTGAAGAGTGCGTGTCATAGTGGGGTCGGATTTACTTTGGTTTCTTTTGTTATATTAGGGAGTTGAATTTATTGTTATGTTGGATTTATTATCATGGGATGTTTATTACTATTACTAGGTTAATTCCTTAATGATAGGATTTTGTCGAGTTTGAATATTTATGTTTTTGGGAATGCATGCATAACTATGTTTTCGAAGTTTTACTAAATAAAAGGTTGGATGTTTTATTGAGTTTTCTTGTGCTGCCCGCGTTGCAAGATCCTAAAGTGTTATTGTCAACCCATAGTACCTGGTAAGGTCTACTACCAAGTAGCGCCCTGTGGGAAAACGGGGTGTTACAAATTGGTATCAGAGTGAGGTTAGGAATAGGGCACATGGAACTGACAAACGAGTATACCCGAGGTCCAACTTAAAACTAAAATTGGTCGGTGTTTTTAAGATGTTTTAACTTGGGTAGGCATGTTGCATATATGGGGTAGGTGACACGTCGCGACTCCGCCATCGCTAGTTGACGGACGTCCGGTAGGTTAGTACTTTTAACCTTCCAATTCTAAGTGTAAGTTTGTCAAAAGCTAATCCCCGTTCGTAGTGTTAGAATTATTAGGGAAGTGGGAGGAAGCAACAAGAGTAGGACTGAAGTGTTGGATTATATGGTCTCCAAGAGCTTTGTAATACTGGCCATCGAGTTGTTGAATCTAGCACTAGAGGAGGCAGAAGTGGTCGACATAGAATGAAATGGAGGAAGCTGGAGCAAATCTAACCTAAGCATCTAAGTTATCGGATCGGAAGTAGTCGAACCCAAACTAGGAATGTTGGTTGAAGAAAGAATGTTGCTCGTTTTAGAAAGAGCTAAACCCCCAACATAAGGTGTGTAGCGTGGAGTTCGGAGTAAAGGACAATAAAGGAATGTAGTTATTCACCATTGATCTCATTTACACCGAGTTTGATCATATAAGAAGTGAGTGGTAGGTCGAGATCAACTTGTTGACGAGGCAAGTCCATACTTTGTGAATCCATGCGGACCATATTGAAGAATGTGTGTGAGACAATGTGAAGGGTAACTCCCACTTTGAAGGTTGTGAGATTAAGTAGGGTGAAGGTAGGGAATGAAGGACCTAATGGAGACTATGACAGGAATTCTCATGGAAATCACCATTGGCAAAGTTATCAGAAAACGAGACACGGATACCTCGCGGATACCTTTGGCTAAAGAACACCATGGTTCATGCTTGCTTGAGAAGAGGAAGTTTGGGAAGTTCCCCATTGAAAACATGCGTAGTTAGTAAGATATTGATGGACGGTGGATTTGGAGCCGGGTAATAAGGAAGTTTTATGAATGATTCTCGAGAAAGTAGTAACCATAGTATTGCACTATCTGTTAAAGGAAGATAGAGTTATAGTCACGACAACTAAACCTAGTTTGTTGATGGGAGATGCAATTGAACTAAGAGCATGACCTGGAAACATGTAGCTGAGAACTCGCCTTCATTAAGTGCCTAGGATGACTGGAATACGAGTTAGTATCATAAAGAGAGAAGGAATTATTTGGATCTAGTTTGAATTGAACATGGATGTAGACTCTATTTTGTTGTGGGTCACCAAATCTTAATGAGTAGTTACCTGGAAGGAGAAATTAACAATGTCTAGTCCTTGAAAGGAGGTCTAGACTGGTAACTTAACCAAACGAAGCATAGGGAGCTTTATGAGTGAATTGGACAACGGAGGATAAAGGCCATTTTGAATACTAACAATAATACAATGATAATGGTAAGAAGGGATCAATCCAAGGGGAGCTAAGGATATGATCCTTGACATGAGGAGAAGTTATCTATGTTGTTGAACGCGAATTGTATTGGTTAGTTGAGACAAGTTCACTGCAAGTCAAGTACTGCATGTGATTTCTGGATATCTAAGTGAGCATTTGAAGATGTTTTCATGGGGGGGGGGGTTGTCAAGACTACAAATCCAATGAGAAGTAAATCATGCTAGTAACTTTGAGTCAAGGATTAGACTGCTCAAGCAGATTTCTTAGTGCATGGACCAAATCGGGACGTTGGAATTGAATACTTGAGTAATGGAGCTAATGGAGAAGGAGTAAATGCACTGAGTCCTCCTCTGTAAGAGGTTTGGTTTGGTTCATAAGAAGTTGAACTTAACATTAGGATTAAAAATTTGTTGTCATGAAACATTGCTCGAGCGGATTGACCATAGTGAAGTTTGGAAATTCTCCAGATTTGGTTAAATGGCGAGTTAGTTTTAGTTGAGGACTTGAGAAGAGGATGCCCAACATATAAATGCATGTTACACGAGCAATGTATGGTAAAGAATGTTGTGAAGTTAACTAATTTCCAGTAGGGTGTATGAAGTTATTGGGCAAGGACCTTTATCCACTAATCGGACCAAATGTAGGGACTTTTATCAATGATATCTTTGTCTACTACCGGACCTGGAAGAGCAAGCTTTGCTCGTTGAGACTGCATTGATGATTTAACAATACCAGTGGTGTGTAAGGCTCATGGAGTATGTTTTCGGATAAACGAGGAGCATGTTGTGAACATGTGACTTTCTAAAGAGAATCAATGTTATTATATGTTAGAAGTATCCTTTGAAACAAGAATGCGTCATAAAACATATGGAATTAAATTAAACTTTCGGCGGGGTATAAGGAAGAATTCTAGTCTAAACCAACTTTGACCAAATTAAGTGCAATTAAGCAAATCGCTTGGAAGGCATGTTACCAAGAGAGTTGTGACTAGTTGAAGGCCAGGGTGACTTGTATACTCAAACTGCCTATATCACAAGATCATGAGATATATGCAAATTTTAAATAACACCTCAAAGCCATAAGAGGTGTGTCACGATGGAAAGGGTTGAGTAATCACTTTTATATGTGGAGAGATAAATTTGTTGGAGCCATGCGAGAAAAATCAAGAAAAGGAATGGGTGACCAAACCCAAGGTATTGGACACAAACAAATGCGGTATATGCTAAGTTTGGATAGACAAACATCGACTAAGGAATGCATTCATAAGTAAAATTTGAAGCATGAGATGCAAGAATGGCTCAAGTTATTCGAAGATCGTGAATTGGAACTTTAGTGATATTGAGGAAAGAGATTAATGGAGGCATTACAAGGGGTATAATCGAAGTGTGTTGTCTAGATTTAATGACAAGAGATGTTGGGTATCTTGAAATGTTAGTTGAATATGACATAGATACGAATGTTGTTTCACTCAATGATCCACACTTACAGGAAAATTGGACAAAGGAATAGAACCATAGAAGTAGTTCAAAGGTACTATGGATAAGACATGTAAGAGAGAAAATCAGTCTTCTAGGCAGAGAAAATTTACTAGTGATAAGACACATGCAGGGTTTTGAGAACCACAATGACGACCTGGAGTGCACAAGATGATGGTAACTGTTAAAAAAGGGGAGATTCATGGTTAGATTTTGGTTGTAAGGGCACAAAGCAATGGGTCGAGGCTGCACTTCACGAGTACTTACTACTCGCAATCATTGGGCTAGTATGTGAAGACGGTTCAGATGCTAGAGGGAATGTCGTTGTGTGCTAGCCTAGGAGGCAACTGGTTAGATCAATTGGAATTAATGGAGTTTGGTATAGTAGCAAGTAGCATGTCTTGTTTTGAGAGCTCGTGTTAGCTACCGCAGAATCGCTAGAAGTCCTACGCGGATATGAAACGATGGCCATTAGAGTTTGAGATATGTGCACATGTATAATCACGATTGTCACCGACTTGCGGAGTCAAGGGGTTTGGAGTGAAGGGGGAGTTTAGGCCTTAGTACGTTGGGACGATTGAGATTATCGACAGACTAGGCAAGTTAGCTTACATGTTGGCTTTTGCACCAGTCATGAACGAACTTCACCTCGTGTTTCACGTGCCTCAGTCGAGATAGTATGTGCTTGAACCTAGTCAAAGGCTCAAACCCGAGGAATTGAAGGTAGAACAAGATCACACTTTCTGGGAGTAGCCGTTGAAGATTCGAGACCGACGAATGAAGAGGTTGCGGAACAAGGAGATTCCTTTAGTGCTAATTCAGTGGTCTCGATTGGGAGTCGAGGAGGCCACTTGGGAGATCGAGTCCAAGATGAATAGAATTACCCGAAGCTCTACCTGGGTTTAGTAGATGTGTTTTAGGGAGGTCTAGTAGTTAGCGAGGTTGTAGATCCGATGTTTGATTGTGTGATTGTTGTTTTCTCGACTCGACTTTTTTATTGTTTGGTTGTCGTGTTTCGTATTTTGGATGTTTGGTAGTAATTGTGTATTTCTTTATCAATAAATTTAGGTTTGAGGACGAACCTTTTAAGGGGGAGAGGTTGTGAAACCTCGAGACTTTATGGTAAAAAGTTTCGGGAAGAAACTTTCTTTAGGGGGGTAGTATGTAATATTCGGGTTTCGTTTTCACTGCAAGTCGGAAAAAACGAGTTCTTGGATTACAAGTAACCGAGGTTTCTTGACCCGCAAACAACCCCGAGGAGTGAAATATTTTATTAAAATCCGTTATAGAAATACCATTGTTTTCAATTTATACGTAAACTTATCAATTTAAGTAATTGTAGTTACATACTTTTTTATCAATTTAAATCCGATCTTATCCTTTTTATCCTATCCTTAAATATTTTATTCCACTTAAATCCCTTTAAGATTAGCCTAATCTAATTAGTTAGCCTAGAACCCATTTTGTTCTGATCTCGTAATCGTGATCAGCGTTCTCAGCCCAAAAAGATTAGGACGTCTTCTTCCATACACCAAAAACTAGGACCTTGTCTCCTTTAGATCGCCGGCAGACGTGTACCCCGGCGGCAGTTGCACGTCACTTTTCCATCATTAATAATATTTTCCGATCGATCTAGTCGTCGCCTTTCTTCTCTATGATCGCCTTGTGCTTGCCGGTTTAACTCATCATCTCCTTCATGCCATCTCGTTGATGGAGCCGTGCACGAATCAGAGTTCACTCGCCATCTCCAATCATTAACGTCGTGTTCTTCTCATAGCAGCAAGCTATCAGCTTGGATCTCTGTTGGGACGACGTTGGGAACTCCTGTTCCAAACATCAGAACAACGACACTAGTCTCCAATTTTGATAATGACAAACGCCATATGGAAACTAACGTGCTACATTCAAGAATTTCAAAGGAACACCAGGTCTAATGAAAAATTTCCAAGAAAGCTAAAGGAACACAGAAATACATGATGGCGAGTTCCTATCAAAGGAACTCTGGAGAGAACAGTTCCCATCGAATGGGAACTCACATGTGCAAACAAGACCACTCAGCGCAAATCACGAGATCTTGTCCCAAACAAAACAAAGGCTCAGTCTAAGGAACAGACTGAAGCGAGTGATCCAACGGCCTGGTTGATTCTCAAAGTTGACTCAATTCAAATCAAGTTACATGTGAAGGACAAAACTTGGCGTGCAAGACAAAGGGCATTTCGGATACAATAAAAGTCAAGATTGCAACCCAAGAAAGGACAAGTATAAAGCCAAATGAATAGTGCTTGGATTAAGTACTTCTTCCAGAACTCACATTGACTCACAAAGAAAGAAAGAGAGACAAGAGAAGAGAAGTCCCCGGCGGCGAGTGTTCGATCTCGACAACGGCAAAACCAAGTTCCCTGGAGATAGGGAACTGCGACATTGAGCTCAAGGTGTAAGGTTCGATCTTTCTTAGAATTAGTTGAGGTGTTCACTTAGGAACAAGGTCGAGAAGGCTTACTAGTGTTACTAGAGTTAGGTAGAACTGCTAGGAACAAAGAAGTGTAAGTCTTACCTGTATAACTAGGGAACAATCAATAAGATAAGAAGATCGCTCAAAATCCTCCAAGCGGAGGTAGAGGTTTACCCACACAACTAGTTGGTTGTTGTGGGGTTCCTCTATAAAGGAACTGTGTCGTTTACATTCTGTCTTACTTGCTTTTAACTTTACTTCCGCTACCTTGGGAACAGCTTAATAGCTAGTTCCCAAGCTCTTACTAACGCGTATCGATCCAACAATTGGTATCAGATCAGGAAGGCTCTAGATTCTCTATTTTAGTATCGCAGGTTACAGGATGTCTGAGGAACTCACTTAGGTTGGACATGGGAACAACAAGCCTCCAAGGCTTATCATAGGAAGGTTCGAAACTTGGCAACGCAACATGAAGGATTGGATGCGAAGCCACGACTTTCAGGCCTGGTGTGTGATCGAAGTAGGGAACTTAGAGGTAGACCCAACCATTCGCAACGACTTCACTAAATGGGGACCAAATGAATGGAAGTGCATGGAGTCAAACTTTAAACAATATCTCAAAAATGTCGTGTCATTGCAAGATTGTGACAAGGTAGCAAATATCGAAACAGCTAAAGAGATGTGGGAAGCCATCCAGCAAATGCACATTGGGAACTCTGACCTCAGAGAAGACCTCCAGATGAACGCCAGAAGGGAGTTCTACAACTTTCGAATGGAGGTGGGAGAATCAGTCAACAACTACTAATCACGCTACGAAGGCCTATGTACCAAGCTCACGGGGCTTGGGATCACAAAGGAAGAAATATCTGACAAGATGAAGGTCCAACAGCTCTTCAACGGCCTCACAGGTGAATGGGCCAATGAAAGAACTATGTTCAAGGAGAACCCGGAAAACAGGAGTCTCATGCTCCACCAGGTTTTCGGAAAGCCTGTGGGACATGAGAAAAGGAAACAAGACAATAAGGAACGAGAGAGGGCACACAAGGGAATTGCCCTAAAACTGGAAAAGATGCTCAAGTCGGTTCAAGAACAACATGAAGATTCTAAGGAAGAAGAAGACGAGGAACTCGTCCTTGTCACAAAGGTCGTTCGATCTTTCTACAACAAGGGAATGTTCAAAAAGGGATATGGGAACTCACAAAAGGGTCAAAGTTCCCAAAGAAAGCCAGCTGAGAAGGACCTCTAGGACGTCACATGCTACAAATGCTACAAGAAAGGGCACTTCACAAGAGAATGCCCACAAGGAACTGACGACCGAAGGCAAGGGAAGAAGGCCTACATCGCCACCAGGAGCGATGATGAGGACGAAGATCCTGAATCTTGGGCACACCCAGACATATGTGCAATGGCCATAGGAGAAACCATTAGGGAACAACCCAGTGAGGTAACCACTGAAACTGTTCTTGCTTCCTTAGCTAACTATGAAAAACCTGAGTTATTGAAATTGCTCTCTAGTCTTGTTAAGGATAACATAAAATTGCAAAAGAAGCTAGATGAATCGGAACACACAAACGCTGAGTTAGTTGGTCTTGAATCTTGTTCCAATTGTGTGAAACTGATTGATAAGCTTCGTCTTACCTGTCCCATATAGTAGCCCTTGAGGATGAGATTAAAACCATAGAGAGTGATAAGAATGAGTTCCTACAAAAGTTGAGCAAGGGAAATGAAAATCACGAAGCCTCGAGTTCCCAAACAAAGTTTGTCCCAGCCAAACATGGGATTGGGTATAAGTCTGAGTGCCCAAAGAATGGGAAGTCTCCTTTAAGTGAGCAGGAGATAAATGAGTGTAGAGCCCTAGAACTCCAATGTGAAAAACAAAAGAATGCCCATCTAGAAGAAAAGATACGTGTCTTGGAAAGTGGGGTAAATGGAGAGAGAGACTATTACACTAGGAACACTGGGCATAAACTCTATGTCCAAATAGCCAAGGGAAACGGGTCAAAGGTCTACAATAAGGAAACCATGGATAGGAACAGGATATAGAGACCCCATCCTAAGTACTACCTAGGAGAATACTACAAGACCGGCTGGAATTGTGGTGCTCATGGGCACTATAAGGAAAGCTGTCCCAAAGCAAAAGCTCAAACTCGGAGAAATCACGACTATTGGAACAGGCAAAACCAAAAGACCAACAAACCTGCTAGAGGTCCCACTCATGGGAACCAATATAGGAACTTTGCCTATGACTCTAGGAACTCTCGTGATATTAATATTGCAGATTATTTCTTATTTGAAATTGTCTTTCCTTGTAAGGGACCAGGCAAGAGTCATCTTGCCTGGGTCATCAAAAAATAACTCTCCTTGTAGGTGGCAGTGAGGGGGAACAGCACATGGGTCATTGATAGTGGTTGTTCAAATCATATGACTGGGAACAAAGACAATCTCACCTCACTCCACACAAAAGCCGAAGGAGGTCATGTGTCCTTTGGCAACAAGAATAAAGGAGAAATCATAGGAACAGGGGAAGTACTACTCAACAAATCAATCAAGATTAGCAATGTCAATTTGGTGAAAGATCTAGGATACAATCTCTTGAGTGTATCTCAGATATGTGATCAAGGGAACAACGTTGTCACCTTCGACTCGGAAGAATGCCTGGTCATCAACAAGAAAACCAACAAAATCATTCTAAGAGGAAGGAGGTCCAACAACGTCTATGTGGTAGACATAGAGTTCGAACCACCAAGGAAGTTGTGCCTCGCAAGCTCCCATGATGATATGAAACTCTGGCACAAAAGGCTAGGCCACGCAGGCATCAATCAAATCCTAAAGCTCTACTTACAAGACCTGGTCATTGGCCTCCCACGAATCAACATTGAGGGAGCCAAAATGTGTGATGCATGTGTTCATGGCAAGCAAACTAGGAGCTCCTTTAAACCAAAGAAGGTGGTAAACACAACAAGACCCTTGGAGCTAATCCACATGGATCTCTATGGTCCCCTGGAAACCGCTAGTTATGGTGGAAAAAGGTACATGTATGTGTTAATTGATGATTTTTCAAGATTTACATGGGTTATTTACTTGAGATCAAAATCAGATGCATTCAAGGAGTTTGAGAATCTAATCAAGAGGATGGAAGTTAGCATGGGATTAAAGCTCAAGTCTCTCAGATCTGATCATGGAACTAAGTTTAAAAACTCAAAGTTCCTAAGGTATTGTGACAACAACGGTGTATCCCACAACTTCTCGGCCCCTCGCACTCTCAGCAAAATGGCATGGTGGAAAGGAAAAACAGAACTCTAGAAGACATGGCTCGAACCATGATGCTCGAGAGTGGAGTTCCCGAAAGCTTCTAGGCCGAGGCAATCTCCACAGCTACATACATTCTGAATCGAGCTATGATTCGGCCCATGATCTAGAAGACATCATATGAGTTGATCAAAGGAAGAAAGCCTAACATCTCTCACCTCATGACCTTTGGATGCAAATGCTTTGTCCATAACAATGGCAAAGACAACCTTGGGAAGTTCGACCCAAGGAGTGACGAAGGGATCTTCCTGGGATACTCCTCTCAAAGAAAGGCGTACAGAGTCTATAACAAGAGAACCAAGAAGATAGAGAAAAGCATTCACGTCATCTTCGACGAACAATCTGTAAAGATGGGAACAGAGTCCCAAGGAAAAGGAACTCTGTTCAAACTGATCAGACAAGAAGAGGAAGACGACGATGACAAGCCGAGAAAGAAAGATGAGGACTATCCAAGTGGGAACAACGTCCCACAACTAGGGAACAACGAAGGAGGTCAAAATTTCACTGATCAAGACTCCTTCGAGGTTCCTTCCACAACAAAAGAGCCTCAAGACGCATCCAACTCTCCAGTTCCCCAAAATGAAACCATACCAGAGTCTAGTGTTCAGGGGGAACAACGAGGGAACATTAAGGAGAATCCTGGAGAGGCACTTACTGAAGAAGTTGAGAACAACTGTTCCCATGAAGAAGAGGAAACACAAGTTGGAGATGAAGAGGATGCAAGGGAACAGATTGATGTCTCACACATTCGTACAAGGAACTATCACCAAAAGAGGGACCATCCAATCGACAACATCATCACTCCCTATGACAAAGGCGTACAAACTCATTCCTCTCTCAACAACTTCTGTACCTTTAACGCCTTTGTCTCAGTGGTGGAACCTAAGAGCATCAAGAAAGCTCTAAAGGACCCAGACTGGATTCAAGCCATACAAAAGGAACTCCACCAATTCGAGAGGAACAAGGTGTGGGAACTGGTTCCTAGGCCCAAGAACAAGAACATCATAGGAACTCGATGGGTCTTCAGAAACAAGCTTGATGACACTGGAGCGGTAGCTAGGAACAAGGCCCGTCTAGTTGCTCAAGGGTATAGGCAAGAAGAGGGAATCGACTACGATGAGACCTTCGCACCAGTTGCAAGAATTGAAGCAATTCGGCTCCTCATAGCTTATGCTGCCCACAAAGGCTTCAATTTATTTCAAATGGACGTCAAGACAGCATTCCTAAATGGGCACCTCAAGGAAGAAGTCTATGTGGCTCAACCACCTGGTTTTGAAGATGAGCACTTCCCAGATCATGTATACTTCTTGGAGAGGGCCCTATATGGCCTCAAGCAAGCTCCTTGTAGGATCGTTAGTACGTCTAGGTTGTCGACCTCAACTAAGTCGTCAACCTTTAAGTAAATGCAGCGGAAATGAACTACAAGAAAAACTTACTTGAACACGAAGTTTTTATAGTGGAAACACTTGTTTGATTAACTCAATCAACCAAGTGTGAAAACCACTCCCTTCCAAGTTCTCGCTTGGAAGGATTAAAAGTCGTAGCTTGCTTTATTGATCTTTTGGACTAGTTACATAAACACCCTGGATCTAGACCTACTTCCCAAGCACTCTAGAACTCGTTGTGAACTAAGTAACTACAACCCGCACTCAATCTAACAAAAGCCTACGTCTTCCTCTCGAACTCTCGTTTCTTTCTTAGCACAAAATGGAGTATGAGTTCGTGCTCTATCTAACCTAAAGCCTTAGATTAAATACACACAAACTAGGTCAGATAAGAGAGAATAATATCTTCCAATTCAGTTCTGGCAAGATATTATTTCTATTATCTTTACAAAATCATCCTAAGCATATAAAAGGATTACAATCAATATTGGCTTAGGATAAAGGCATACACGGCTTACAATATAATCTGCATAAGATCTTTCCTAAAACAAGTTTATTCTATCCAAACAACCAAGATCTCACGCGTCTTCAAGATCTCCGAGATCTGCCTTCAACACACGTCAACAACCTGACTGACGTTGGCGACTCCTTTCAAGGACTCGAGGTCGTTCACGTGACAGACGTTTGGAACCATCAAAATCAAAGCCTCCAGCTTTTCTAACACTCCTAGAGCATGGTACGACAGGTTTGCCCAATTTCTCTTGTCTCATGGTTACCTTCGTGGTTCCATAGACAAAACCCTCTTTATTAAGAAAGAATCAAAAGACATTTTAATTGTACAAGTATATGTTGATGACATTGTATTTGGTGCTACTAATGAACTTCTTGTTGAAAAGTTTAAGAATTTGATGAGTAGCGAGTTTGAGATGAGTCTCATAGGGGAACTCACGTTCTTCTTGGGACTTCAAATATCCCAAACCAAGGAAGGAACAAGGATCCATAAACAGAAGTACATCAGAGAGATGCTAGTAAAGTATGGGATGGAACACTCTAGTCCCATCGATACTCCCATCTCACCAAATTCAAGGCTCAACGCAGATGAGACAGGTATAAGTGTGGATCAAAGGAACTTTCGAGCTATGATTGGGTCTCTTCTCTACTTAACTGCTAGTAGACTCGACATCATGTTTTTAGTGTGCCTATGTGCACGCTTACAGGCTAACCCTAAGGAATCACACTTGAAAGAGGTGAAGAGAATTTTCAGGTACCTCAAAGGGAACGACAACTTGTGCCTTTGGTATCCAAGGAACAGTTCCCTTGAGCTAGTTGCATACTTAGATGCAGATTTGGTTGGGCACTTGGTTGATCGAAAGAGCACTTCTGGAATGGCCCGGTTCCTAAGATCATGCCTAGTCTCATGGGGATCAAAGAAGCAAAACTCAGTGGCACTCTCCACAGCAGAAGCGGAATATGTGGTTGCCGCCTCATGTTGTTCCCAGGTTCTATGGCTTAAGTACCAACTTCAGGATTGGTATGTCTTTTGGCCCAGTTCCCATAAGATGTGACAATACAAGTCCCATTAACATGTCTAAAAAATCATGTGCATCACTCTCGTACTAAGCATATAGACATTAGGCATCATTTCCTACATGATAATGTGGAACATGGGAACATCTCTATCGAACACTATAGAACTGAAGAGCAAATTGCGGAGATTCTCACCAAAGCTTTAGATAGACTCCCCTACTAGCGTCTCCGGATGCTTCTAGGGATGATAACTTTAAGCTGAACAAGTCCCTGTTTTTTATTCCCTCAATGCTTGGCTTGTTCATATTGAAATGCATGATAGGGAACACTAGGAACAATTGCTTTCATTTTGCCATATTACTAGTCTAGAGCTTTTATTGTACAAATTGGAACTCTGTTTCTTTCGGCCGAAAATGATCAACCAGAGTTCCCTTAACCTTCACTACAAGCCACAATGACGGTTGATCATAAAACCAACCCTTAGCCGAGAACCAGACAAACGCTTCTCATGAGCCCAACTTTTCATCCCCTTATCGAGTTGTAATTGACTGGTTCCCTTTTAAGTTCCCTAGCCTCACAAAAGAACTTGAGTGTGAGTTCCCCTGACCACTCCACTCAACTTGACCTTTTTCAAGATCATGAGAACTGGCGTGCAAAACGATCACGAGCAACGGAACACTGGTACTTTTGGAAAGTTGAATCGTAGCTTGGGAAACGGGAAAATGTGTCAGATTTCGAAGCGTCGTGAACCAAGTATTTGAAACGCTCGAAGTGACTTCCCATGGGATTAACGACGCGTGTCACAAGAATGCTAAGGAAGTTGAAACGGCTCTCCGAGTTTATTGGCTGCCGGTTATCGAGGACTTTTGCCCTTCCATTTCTACCCCTCTACTCGTCTCACATAAAAAACCTTATTTGCCATTTTTGGGACCTTCTTCAACCTTCGATCTCTGCAACTCTTTCTCTTTGAAATTCCATTCCCTTCCTTTTCTAGCAAATCTCCAAAAACCTTCCCTTCTCTAAAGCTTTGCCATGGCCCCAGTTCACCCAGATCACCACATCCGAGAGTGGATAAACAATAGCCCTAAATCTCTCTTCGACTACATGCTTAGGCAGGCCGATAATGAACCAGATCCAGAAATTCAACAAAAACTCTACAAAGGCCTCCGTGACTATGTTCGCCCTTACCTCCACAAAGAAAGAATTGGGTCCTTTCTTCTCGAATTTGAGATCCTAGGACCCAGCCCTTCCCTTCCAGCGGCGCAAACCCTAGCGCTGCCTTCCACCACCACCACTCAATATCTTCCTCCTCCTCCTCCTCCTCAACCTCTATCTATCTCTTCTTCTAGAACTGTCATTTACGACAGTTTCGGTTCCGAACCCCCAACATCCAAAACGACAAAATCAAAATCCTCAAAATCCAAAAAACGCAAAGACAAACACTCCTCTTCTCCTTCTAATCTTCCCAAATCGAAAAAGAAGAAGTCCATCCTTGCCATGAAAGAAGTTCTCCACCTCTCTCGCCCCGATTTCTACAGAATCCCATCTCCTCCACCACCCCCCTCTCATTCCTCATCCCTTCCACCTCCCTCCGATTCTAGGAACTCTCAATCCCAGAACCCTCCACCACCACCTATCTCCAACCTTAATCCCATCTCTGGGAACTCTAGTCCCAGAGATTCCATCCCCACTTCCTCTTCTCTTCCCATCTTTGAGGGAACTTCCGATCCACCCCCATCTTCTCTACACCCCAAAGTTCCCACACCACCTACCTCTCCCATTACCAAATCCCCATCTCCTCAAAAATCCTCTCCTCCCTCCGTCACTGAACTCTCTTCCTCTCCCTCTCCGGCCAATCAATCAGTAAATGTTGACTCGGACGACGACTCATTGTCAATTGCTACTGTCATCCGCAAGAAGGCCAACAAGATGGCTCCCATCGTCATGGGCACCGCAGAGGAGAATGCTCGCCTTGACGCCCTACAGGCCGAGATCCAAGACTTCATCAACCGACCCCCCTCTGAGCTCCCAAGGGAAGAGGGCACCCGTTCCAACATAGAAGGGGAGGCCCAAGAAAAAGGGAACCCAGGACCGACTGATGGTGCTGGGACAAGTCAAGGTCATCCAGAGGGAGATGATGACGAGGACATGGGGTTGTCCTTCGACGATGAAGGGACCTCGGATGGTGGAGCACCCACCGAGGTTCTTGACCAAGAGGGTCTTGAAAAGGAACATGCTCTGGCACTCGCTGAAGATGAACAAGAACGCCAAATGGTGGTGTCGGAGGGTGCTACCATGGAAAGGGACCCTCCCCTCTTGCTCAAATCGGTTGTCTCCCCCCCAGTAGAAACGCAAGGCTGTGGCCACTAGGGGGAACAAGAAGAAGAAGGGGAAGGGAACAGAACCAAAGAAGGTTCCCATCATAGAGGACCTCAAGCTCATCCCTCCCCTCATAATCACTGAATCACATCTCCAAGAGCAAAGGCTTGGGGAACTCTGGGACCTCATCAAGGCCCAAGAGTGGGAACACGTGTGCAACACTACTGTGACCATCGACCCTGCCCAGGTGCGCCTCTTCTACAATAACTTTGTCGTTAATGATGAGGCCACCAAGGGAACTCTCTCCCTCTAGGGCGACGACTATGTCTTCACCGCCTCCTCAATTCGTCACCAATTACACGTCCTCGTCAAGGGTCTGGGTGTTGTTCCCATCAAAAACTGGGGAGATTTTGACAAGGATGTCATCTTCAACGACATCTATGAAGGTCGCGTTCCCGAGACCGAAACCCCCACTCACAACCTCTCCCTCATCGGCAAATTGGCTCACTAGTTCATCATAACGATTGTGATCCCACGGCGGGAGAAGCGTCATCAAATCAACATTCAAGACGCCATTCTTCTCTACCACTTCCTCCACAAGATGCCCATCAATCTTCCCTGCATCAACTTTGGGCACATGGAAAAGTGCATGGCCTCGACCTCCCACTCCCTGCCCTACGCCGGTCTGATAAAGAAGTTGATGATCAAGGAAGGTCTCTATGACGCTACAAAGGAAGAAGTGACCATTGGAAGGGAACTGGACCTTTCCGTGGTCCAAAAGATGTGTCATTCAGAGCAAGCTGAGGATCAAGGGACACTTCCCTCTGGTGACAGCCCAAGTGTTGGGAACGCCCAAGTGTCGATGCACATCACAGCAACTCTCGAGAACATGGCGGGAACTATTCAGAATATCTTGTCCGTCATGACCCAACTGTGTGATAATTCGCTCCCCAGGGCCCCATGATCTTCCCTTCTTTTTTCCTTAGCCCTGTTTTCTCTACAACATGTAATGAGTTCCTCTTGTACATTATTTGCTTAAGTAATATAAACGGCTTTTAGTATGATTGCGTGTTCCCTTCTTCCTTACTTATGTTTTCTATTTTCAATGATGCCAAAAGGGGGAAGGACAAAATGTGTGAGATGAGTCATGTTATGAGTTTTCATAGAATATGCTTTTGCTAAGGGGGAACTAATGCATAAAATGCTAAGTAAGAACTTATTGTTTCATAGAA
This sequence comes from Fallopia convolvulus, assembly GCA_964016875.1. Lineage (NCBI taxonomy): Eukaryota > Viridiplantae > Streptophyta > Magnoliopsida > Caryophyllales > Polygonaceae > Fallopia > Fallopia convolvulus. The sequence goes on from OZ024729.1 coordinate 25,590,048, forward strand.
GTGGTTCTCTAGGATCTCACATAGGAACTCTGTTGCATGTCATGCCTTCACACATTGAAATACTTGGTTATTTTGTGATGGGTTTGTCATCATCAAAAAGGGGGAAATTGTTGGGACGACGTTGGGAACTCCTATTCCAAACATCGGAACAACGACACTAGTCTCCAATTTTGATAATGACAAACGCCATATGGGAACTAACGTGCTACATTCAAGAATTTCAAAGGAACACCAGGTCTAATGAAGAATATCCAAAAAAGCTAAAGGAACACAGAAATACATGATGGCGAGTTCCTATCAAAGGAACTCTGGAGAGAACAGTTCCCATCGAATGGGAACTCACATGTGCAAACAAGACCACTCAGCGCAAATCACGGGATCTTGTCTCAGACAAAACAAAGGCTCAGTCTGAGGAACAGACTGAAGTGAGTGATCCAACGGCCCGGTTGATTCTCAAAGTTGACTCAATTCAAATCAAGTCACATGTGAAGGACAAAACTTGGCGTGCAAGACAAAGGGCATTTCGGACACAATGAAAGTCAAGATTGCAGCCCAAGCAAGGACAACTATAAAGTCAAATGAATAGTGCTTGGATTAAGTACTTCTCCCATAACTCACATTCACTCACAAAGAAAGAAAGAGAGACAAGAGAAGAGAAGTCCCCGGCGGCGAGTGTTCGATCTCGACGACGGCGAAACAAAGTTCCTTGGAGATAGGTGATACGCTTTAGTTTAGTATAGGTTAACTCTTGTATTTTAGGTATGATTTGAGTGTGTTTAGGTTAGTTTTGATCATAATTGTCATATGAAGACCGAAGACACGATTTGAAGAATTGCAAGAGTTTTGAAGACAAGTGTTGATTTGGAGTTGTTTTGATGCCATTTTCTTGTGACGCATCGTTCGGGAGCTACGGTTATCGGATGGAGCTGAATTTGGTATCATTGGAAAGCTAACTCAAAGAGCTACAATTCATCTTTTTACGGAGAGTTCAAATTCCAACTTTAATTGGGTCAAAACCACCTCCGAAGTTGAAACCAGAATGCTGTCAGAGGACCCGCGCTCGCGGACCATGGTCGCGCTCGCGGTTGGACGAGGATCCGCTGCCGAGGGGAGATTGATGGAACCGCGCTCGCGGTTCGTGACCGCGCTCGCGGTTCGTGACCGCGCTCGCGGTTCGTGACCGCGCTCGCTGTTCGTGACCGCGCTCGCGGTTCGTGACCGCGCTCGCGGTTCATAACTACGCTCGCGGGTGGCTGGGTTCCGCGCGCAGCCTTTGCTTTATTCTATCTTTTAATTATATCTATAGTATCTAGTTTTATTCGGTTGTTTTTATTTTATATAGACCTAGTTCGTGAGTTTTAGGTTATGATAGCATACTTCAATTTCTAGATTTTATTTCAGTTTTTATTTCTATTATGGAGAACTAATTTCCCTTGGAGTTTGTTTGATCAATGAAGCCTTTTTATGTAATTCGTGAGATTCTGGTAACTTTTCTATCCCTTAGTTAATATCAAAACTCTTGTTTTTATTTATATGATCTATGTTTGATTTTATGAGCCTGATCAACTTGTTTGATTGACTTAGATCTACTGTTTGGATTAGGTTTGATTGTTGTATGTGCAATCTTATTTATCCTTGAAACAACTCTTTTCCAGGACCGTGGACTGGAATTGAGAAAGAGTGTTTGATGATTATTTTATGCATGAGACTCGTAACTTGATTGCATGAATTAATTTCCTTTTATCCTTAATATCTTGCATGATTTGAATTAAGTGTTCTTGTTCATATCATCCTTTCGCTTGGACCGTGGACAAGCGGAAATCTTTTATAAGGATTGGAATTAAGCTGGGAATTATAGAAAAGTAGATGAATCAATGATCGAAGGATTAAAAAGGTGGAATTGATTGAATAAACTCTGCTTTCCTTTAATTGATTTGATACTTTAATATTGTTTGCTTGTTTAAACTCCCAAAACCCCCTGTTTTGTCTTTGCTGATTGTTCAGAATACCGATTCTCTTGGGTTCGATCCCTTACTTGCATACTATACTTAGTTTGTGGTTTAGGGTAATTTATTTTTGATCCTGGCACGACGACTTTAGCCGAGTCAATAGGGAACTGCGACATTGAGCTCAAGGTGTAAGGTTCGATCTGTCTTAGAATTAGTTGAGGTATTCGCTTAGGAACAAGGTCGAGAAGGCTTACTAGTGTTACTAGAGTTAGGTAGAACTGCTAGGAACAAAGAAGTTTAAGTCTTGCATGTGTAATTAGGAAACAATCAATAAGATAAGAAGATCGTTCAAAATCCTCCAAGCAGAGGTAGAGGTTTACCCACACAACTAGTTGGTTGTTGTGGGGTTCCTCTATAAAGGAACTGTGTCGTTTACATTCTGTCTTACTTGCTTTTAACTTTACTTCCGCTGCCTTGGGAACAACTTAACAGCCAGTTCCCAAGCTCTTACTAACGCGTATCGATCCAACAATCTCCGTCACTGTTGCCGCGGTACACCTTTCTCCTTTCTTTTGTCGCGCTAAGTTGGGTCTCGGATCAGGAGTTTGATGCAAGAACTCGGGATCGTGGTCGAATGGGTTGATGATTCGTTCTAGTTTGATCAATAGTTTGGGGCAGGATCATTAAGAGGAAGTAAGTTGTCATTTTGGGTTTATTAGTTAACGTAGGGTAGTTGTTGAACGTGTTCTACTAGGCTGGTTAGTAGTGGTGGTTGTAGCCGGTAATTAATGGGTTAAAGGTGATTAAGATCTTGAGTTGTATGTGTGGCAATTTTAATTAAGGAACTTGATCGTTGTTAATGGGTGATCATGCAATTCAGTTAGCTTTCGTTGATTAGGATTCTAGTTTGGTTTTGGAGATTGGTTAGTATTTTGTAGAGGGAAAGTTTCGTAGGATGGGGTCTTGTTTTATTAATTTCTTTTTATATACAAGTGTTAGATTAATGATCTATAATGATTAGTTAAGTAGTATAGTAGAAACTTAGACTATATAGTTATAAGTTATGCCTTTGTGTAGGCATTAAATAGCAGGTACTTTAGTCTTATTTACTTAGTCATGTTTAGATTAGTTAGTGTTAACTGGTGGACATCATGCCCAATTTTTAACTCGGTAATTTCTTTATATTTTACGCCTTCGTGGTTACTTAATTTATTGTTATGGTGTTTAGGAGTTTTTCGTTTATTCGGACTCTTAGCTTTTCTCGTTGCCAAAAGTCCTTCATTTGAGGTAAGTCGTTTTCGACTTGCTCGGTTCTTCTCTATTATGTTAGATTCAATGTCGTTATTGGAAGACGGGTTTTGGGAACTAGTCCTGAATATCTTTTTGAAGTGTTTTGGAATTGCTTGTGTTGTTGTGTGAAAATTGATTGTTAAATGAGTATTTATCGGAAATCAGTTTTTGAACGTTTTCTCTGTGTTGGTACCGTTTCCGGCACGGCCATTATAGCTGGCGTAGAGGAAGAGTTGTCTATGAGAAGTTCAGGAGATTGTTCTCAGAATTGGGTATCTTGCATCAAACCAGTATGCCATACACTCCACAGCAAAATGGAATAGTGAAGAGAAAACACAGGCATTTGGTTGAGACAGCAAGAGCATTCAGAATTCATGCTGGATTGCCTAAGGAGTTTTGGGGAGACTGCATTCTCACGGCCACCTACTTGACTAATAAAATGCCTTTGGTCAGCATCCATTGGAAGACTCCTTTTGAGCTTTTACATGGAAAGAGACCTGAATATGACAATCTCAAGATCATGGGATGTCTATGCTATGCAGCAGCTACAAAGAGAGGACGTGACAAATTTGATCCTAGAGGTAGGAGATGTGTTTTTATTGGTTATCCATCTCAAAAGAAGGGCTATAAGCTCTATGATTTGGTCACCAAAGAAGTATTCTATAGTAGAGACGTAGAGTTTCATGAGACTCAGTTTCCTTTTAAGGAAGCAACATCAGATCAAGTCATATCAGCAAGTCATGGTCCTTCCACTTTTCCACAAATGCATCCTACCATTACTGGTGAGGAAGATGTTCCTAGGCAGGTGACTCATGAAGAGATAGTTACACCAAACATGCCAATTCCTGTTATTCTAGAGTTAAGGAGGTCAACCAGAGACAGAAGTGCTTCAATCTGGGCACAAGATTATGTGATGAATGTCAATGCAGAATCTTGTTATGATAGGTCCACTGAATATTTTGCTTTCATGACTCAAGTGCCATGGGGGGGTTGTCAAGACTACAAATCCAATGAGAAGTAAATCCTGCTAGTTACTTTGAGTCAAGGATTAGACTGCTCAAGCAGGTTTCTTAGTGCTTCAACCAAATCGGGGCGTTGGAATTGAATACTTGAGTAATGGAGCTAATGGAGAAAGAGTAAATGCACTGATTCCTCCTCTAAGGTTTTGTGAGCCTACTCTTCTTTATAAGAGGCACGACTGCTATTGTAATCCTCACGTCTAGTTTAATCTAACTTGAATATTGAGTAGAGAGATTCCTCCTCCCTTGGACCGAGCATTAAACACATCTTCCAACCCCTTCCACTCCCGTTGGCCCTACCTTGGACCGACGCCTCTCAACTCTTAGCCTCACCTCGCCCTCGTTCTAACGAGCATTAGAGGCCTGCGAGTCCATAACGTTGGACTTGTACCTATCCGGTTACTGTTGTCGGAGAAGATCCAGGCGTTTTGATCCTAGATCCGCGCCTTGTGGATCGTACATGAGTAGGTTCACATCAACTGGTATCAGAGCAAAGGCGGCTTGAATGGACCCTTCTCCGTCTTGTCAAAAAAATACGAAGTCGACTTCATTCCCCATTTCGATCCCTAAAAAAAATCTGCAATTGTTTTCCATAATATTGTAGATCTTTTCGATACAAGTTCGGGCATATAATATACGCCAAAATTGGACATCGTTTGCCCCTCCAAAGGGTTGAAACATCACTATCGCGCGCGTTCCCGCACCCATCCGCGCCGCAAGCCCTCGGAACTCTAGTGATCCGAGATTCTCTCCAAATTGGTTGAGTTATTTTGTGTCACATATCTTTTATTATCTTATTTGATTTTATATTTTTATTTGTTTTGATTTTGTTTCCATTTGTACGGGATCATATTCTTTTAAAAGATCTCTTTTGATTTTATTATTCTAGGATAGCTTAGTTATTTCCTTTCTTGTAAGAGATCTTTCAGATTGTGAAAGATCTCGTAGTATAAAAAAAATAAAAAGAAAAGAAAGATTCGATCGAGATATGTCATCGTGGGCCACGACTTTGTCACTTTAGGAGGACTAGGAGCCTTGGGACCGACCACCCGACGAGCTAAGGCCTAAAATCGGCATCAACCCGATTGGATTCCCCCACATAGACTCCCACAAAATTGAGACCACTACTATGGAGAAACTCCTAGACCCCGTCATCGTTCCAACGAAGAGCGGGATTGGAGTATGACTCCTCGGCACCCACGCGAAACTCCCAAGTCCCGGCATTGTAACCTTAGCCCTCCTCCCTTGGACTGGGCGTCAAACACATCTTCCAACCCCTTCCCCTCTCGTCGGCTCTCCCTTGGACCGACGCCTCTCATCTTTGAGCCTCGCCCGTTGATAGGCTAAATCCAACCCGCAAGTGTACGGGATCAGTTGTAATACCAAGGTGTCGAACTCTAGGACTAAGTAAATTGTAGTCAAATCAGTAGACTAAGTCGTAAAAATTAAGAAAAAGATTGAGATGTGATTTTAGCTATGAAACTAATTATGAGCAAGCAAACAAGTAAATATGAGAGAAATCAATGGATGAAAAGCTTCTAAGATCAAGGATCCCCCACAACAATGCTTCGGTAGACTATAAAGGATGATTACACAATCTTAATTTTGACTTTGTTTGGAGACAATTGTCTAATGTATCCACTAAATTCTTTCGAATGTTAGCACACACATCTAGACTCAATTAAACATCCACTTTCATGACTTGCAAATTAAAATCTAGACCTTTAAGCACTTAGAATTTAAGATCAAACTGACTCAACATCCGCTTTCACGACTTGCAAAGCCAACATAATCTCAAGATTTCTATGACAACTTTTATTCCACAAGAGAATTCAAAATACTTTCATAATAAAGAAAACTCATGTTTAAATCCTAGGGTTTCAACAGGAAAAAGTAACTTTTAGTCTTAATTCCATGTCTGGCTACTTATCAAAGTTATTACATTTCAGTCTCAAACTTTAACAAGTTCGATCTCATTCATAAAAGTTACTAAGGCTATAAGCATCTAGGATTGAATCAAACAAAGCTTAAACAGTAGATCATGCAATTTAATAGATTTGTTTACCTACACATCATTGGGTTCATCCCAATCTTAGAATTAGGGTTGAATAGGTGCATATTGGGCTTATGTGGCATAAATTTTACTTATGTGGAAAAATAGGCTTATGTGGCACACAATTGGAAAAAATTGTGATATGTCAGGGCACATGTTTTACACGCAACGAGGTTGTCAGAGACAAGGTGTTTAATAGGCCCAAATTATTAAGTTTAAGTGCTCAATAGATGTCTATATGACCAATTTGCACAAGTTCAAAGGGATGTATATGTTTTGAGCCTAAATAGATAGACATATAATTAAATAGATAGAATATACATGTCAAAGCATCATCTCCCCTCCATAGAATTCATTTTGGAAGTAGAAATTTTATACGTTAGTAGGCTGGTTTGCAATGTAGAAGGGTAATTGGGAAGCGTGGGTGGAAGATGTCCACTCAAAGTTAGAGGTAGTGAAACTATCGGGCGCTCTAAGACCCATCAAATGTTGAGGATCTCCTTCCCACATTGAAAGTTGAGAGTTAAATTAGCCTACATATATACCCTTGGGTTACTCCTTCTATTGCCAATTGGTTTTAGGATGGAACCCCATGGGCTTATGTGTTGGGCTTTCGTATGCGCACGACCCTCCGTTTATGGCCCACGGATTTTCACATGGTATCAGAGCTCACGGTCTGGTCCTGGGCCCTTATCCTGGCTTCTTTGGGCTTCGGTTTAGCGGTTGTTACTACCCGCCCGTTATTTGGGTTGCATTTGGCTATAAAGAGATTGAGATGACACCACCCGTTCTTTGGGCTAGCTATAAAGAGATTGAGATGCTAGACTCGTTTGTCCAAGTGTCAACTGGGCCAGGCCAGTTGCAGTTGCGGGGGCGTGTTGAGAATCTCCTTCCCACATTGGAAGTTGAGAGTTAAATTAGCCTACATATATACCCTTGGGTTACTCCTTCTCAATGCGGGTTCCAAGTCCAATGTCGTCGAGGTGTTCGAAGGATTGCGTCAGTGGGACAGAACCATCGTCCATGTCCGAATCTTCGAGCTCACCTATTGTTTGTGCATCAAAATTGTGACTCTATTCATCAAAACTGCGATTTTGTGCATCAAAAAATTATTGTTTGTGCATCAAGAACCTATTGTTTGTGCATAAAAAAGGGTCGAATGTGCATCGAAATTGTATGCATTAATATATGTGTATGCAACATGATTAGTTGTATGTGAGATAAAACTAATTGTTTTGATGTCAGTCTTGGTATTGTCTTGCTTGACTCGTTTGGATTCATCAGTGTGTGGATGCTTCTTGGAATCTAAACATAGCAAAGGCACAAACACTCCTCTTCGGTTTGCAGCTGGCTCGTTCTCTTACCGTAGATCATATTATTGTAATGTCAGATTCTTTATCTACTATCCTTTGCATTCAATATTCTACGTCAAACTTATCTTATTTAGGTACTATATTAGATGATATACATTTATTGGGCACTTTGTTTGTTTCTTTTTGTTGTGCTCATATAGGTAGACAGGGAAATTGTGTAGCTCACTTTATTACACGTTTGTATCTCAATCCGGACATAAACAAGTCTTTGTAGCTGATATTCCGCCATGTATAATTGATTTAGCAGAATTGGATATTTAATATATTTATACTTTGGACATAAACAAGTCTTAAATGTACAAATGGATGAAATTGAAACACAAACAAAGATTTATTTCAATTCATAAACAAAAGGATATATTAATGAAAACATTACTAAAAGCGATGAACAAAGTGTTGGTAGTTATGCACAAACAGATTGTGTTAATGAACAAACATGAGTATATCAATGAACAAACAAGAGTACATCAATAAACAAATAAGGGTATATCAATGAACCAATACGGGTACACCAATGAATAAATAGGAATATATCAATGAACAAAAAATGATATACCAATAAACAAAAATGATATATCAATGACCAAATAATGGTATATCAATGAACAAACAAGGATATATCAATGAACAAACAAGGTTGTATCAATGAACTAATAATGGTATATCAATGAACAAATAAGGATATATCAATGAACAAACAAGGTTGTATCAATGAACAAATAGAGTATATCGAAACTAATTATATGTGCATCAAAAACTAGATAATAATCTATTCAAAAACATAAATAAGGTTAAAAAAGAAAATTAAAAAAAAAAGTTTGAAATAGATGAACAATGTATATTAAAAACTCGATGGACAATTGGTCAGTATTGATGCACAATTAACCAATATTGATGAACAAATTGTGTGCGTCTTTCAAAAACGTATTTTTCGAAAAATACGTGAATAATACGGGGAAAATTCGTCCGTACAGTTGTTTATCCAAAAATACGCGAATAATACGGGAAAAATTCGCGTGTGTCTTTTTTTAATGAATGTCTAATCAAGGACGTTGATTTTTTGGAGAAGACGACCGAAATTTATTCTTATTTCTCGTCCGAACGCCTATTCTCATGTGACTTTTTCTCGGAATATTATTTCAATAATTTCTCATTATTTTTTAGCTTTTAAACAAAATAATTTTTTATTAAAAGTAATTTTTCACGCAATGAAACAACAAAAAACGGTGGTGGGCCCTTTTCTTCTCTGTATTAAAACAATGTCTAACCGTCGTCTCTCCCTCCATATATTTCTCTTCGGAAGTAGAAATTTTACAGGGTAGTAGGCTGATTTGCAATGCAGACGGCGAATTGGGATGCGTGGGTGGAAGATGCCATCTCGAAGATGGAGTCGCAGAAGCAGCTGCTCTCTCCGAGACCCATCAACCTTGGCAATTCCGCTTCCAAGTCCGACGTCCTCGAGGTGTTCGAAGGATTGCGTCAGTGGGATCGAACTGCTGTCCAAGTCCGAATCTCCGAGCTCACCTATAACAAATGGGTGAATGATATCCGAAGTTGTGGTACGGTACTTACTCTGTCGGTTTCAGAATTGATGGAAAGAAGTTGAACAGTGTTAATAATTCGTTATACTTTATGCAGGAGAAACTGCAATTGATGATGCAAGTGGCGAAACAACTGAAGTGGATTTGAACTCCCAGCCCCACAGAATGGTCGTGCTTTTCTCTGGAAATGATTTCTTGGCCCTGAGTTCACATCCAGCCATTCGCAGGGCAGCTGCAAAGGTGTGGTCAATGACATAAGTGACTCGTGCATTTTTTTATTGCGTTTCTCTTGGGCGTTTTATTTGAGCATTCTGAGTCCTCTTTAAATTAGGCTGCCCAAGAATATGGAATGGGGCCAAGAGGCTCGCCCATTACCTGTGGCTACACAGACTTCCAATGGTTGCTAGAAGCACGTTTGGCAGCATTGAAGAAGAAAGAGGTATGGCGCACAGGTTTTTCTGCAAAAATGACCCTAATGTCATCCTTAGCTGATTACTGATGATTTTTTCTGTCAAAATGTTATCCTCTAGGATTGTCTTCTTTGTCCCGCGGGTTTTGCTGCAAATATGGCCCTAATGGTGGCAATTGGTAGTGTTGCCTCTCTATTGGCTTCCACAAAAAGGCCCTCAAGATCTGAAAGGGTTGCTGTATTTTCTGATGCTCTTAATCATGCTTCGATTATTGATGGGCTCCTTCTTGCTGAGCGTCAAAATTCTGTTGAAGTTTTCGTCTATAGACACTGTGACATGAAGCATCTTAACACTTTGCTGTATGTCTTGTCCTTTGCTTTGTTTGGAACCCATTTTACTTGACATCGTCAATTTACCAAGATCCACAATATATACTTCCGATCCTGTTTTTGCTTTCGCAGATCAGAATGCACAATGGAAAAGAAAGTGGTTGTGACCGATAGGTTAGTGCTTCCTTTCCATATAGCTGTATATGTAGCATTGAGATGTTGTTTATCACCCTTGTCAGTTTTTCTAAGATCCAGATCTTCAAAGTTATCTATATGTTCTATGAATTTACATCAACAAGGTTTCTCATTGTCTTCAGAAGCTGCTCATCAAATATCTTCCTATCTTTATTATGAAGTGCTAAATCCATTGGCTAACTTCCTTTATTTTTGTCCACATATGAATGATTATATTACCAATTCTTGTTTTGTTGCAGTATATTTAGTATGGATGGAGATTTTGCACCAATTGATGAACTTGCTAAACTCCGCAAGAAGCATGGATTTTTGTTGGTTATTGATGATGTAAGTATTCTGGATTTACAAATTCCCGGAACACTAGAGATGTTTTCATGTGACATCATTTCCTAAAATGGAAGGGGTGCACTCTTCTGTATGCTATCCTGGAGAGTACAGGACTAAGAAATCCTCTTGCTGTACTAAGTAGACGTATTAATATTTAAAAACATGGATCTTTCAAATCCCTTAGAATTAAGCATTTTACTTCCATTTTATCAAAATAAACTTACCTAATTAAGGATTTCTTTTACTGTATCATGGACAGTGTTGAAGCTAAGTTGGTAAAGAACGGATGTGGGCAAGATATAAGTCACTGATCCTTATTAATAAAAGCTCATAAGCTAATCCTATTCTTGAACATGCCCAAGAGATTCTCCATTTTATTGGAAATTGAATTTTTAGAGATTTTTATGCTATTTTTTAACCTAATAGATTCCCCATTCCATTCTCCATAATAGAGAAGGGGGAAGAAAAGTGGAGGGTTGCCTCTAAATTTAGAGAATTCCCCAAAGTATTTGAAGAATGCATTAATTGTATATAATAAATCATCTCTTCATGCAATTGGTCAAATTAGATTTTTTTAATATTTTATATATAAAATAATAATAATAATATAAGTAGTATTCTTCAAATTGGAAATTTGTTGGAGTTGGAGTGGAAACTTTTTAGAGAATATGTGTTTTTATTCCCCATTTTGAAGAAAGTTATAGGGAAATTGTTGGAGATGCTTATAACTCTACCGAGATGAGATGTTCTAAATGCTTAGCATTTTCTCAGGCTCATGGAACATTTGTCTGTGGTAAACATGGCGGGGGAGTGGCTGAGGTGTTCAATTGTGAAAAGGATGTTGATATATGCATTGGCACTCTAAGCAAAGGTGCAGGTTGCTCTGGGGGATTTATTGCTTGCAGGTAATCTCTTTGTTGACTGCACTATAACTTGCTGGTGGCTTTGCAAATAAACCTTGAATGATTTTCATATGACTGATGAATTCATTGATGTCAACCACCCTTTAATAAGATTAATTGTATCTTTCTGTGTGAGAATTTTATCTTTATTAATACATTAAGAAAATCAATTTAGTTATTGGAACTTATTTTCCCTGGCCTCGCATCCAACAGTAAAAGTTGGAAGCAACTCATTCAATCAAGGGGCCGTTCCTTCATATTTTCTACCACAATGCCTGTACCAGTTATTGCTGCTGCCCACGGTAACTAAACTGATATAGCTCTCTCACAAAGAGAAATCTCCATCACAATTTAATTTATGATTTCTTTCTTTCTTGGCATTTTCTTAAATTCTAACGGAGTGAAATATCAGCTGCTGTCATTGTCTCTGAAAAGGAAACGTGGCGTAGAACGGCACTTTCAGAACGTTTAGAGGACTTCCGTAATTTCACTGGAATCCCTGTCACCAGCCACATCATCTCTCTTGTAGTTGGCAGTGAAGAGAGGGCCCTACTTGCAAGCCGGTAAATCTTTCCTCTACCAGCTGCTTCTTTTTCCTAGTTTCTGCAAACAATTATTAAATGCCTTATCCGACCTCCTTTTCTATGACACTATATTTTTTTCAGGCATTTGCTGCAGTCAGGATTCCATGTAACTCCAATCAGACCACCAGCTGTGCCTCCAAATTCTTCCAGGTTTGAATCTTTATCTCCCTGCCTGTACATGTTTTCCCTTACCTAGGGTGTTGCTTACTTCATTTTGTACACATGAGTAACCCAATGAACTAAATTAGCTTCTCAAACATGGTTGAAACTTCTGTGTAAAATTTGCACTTGAAATAAAACACTATCAATACTTGAGAGAAGCCAAAGGGGGTTAAACTAGAAAGCATTGAGAGTCTGTGTGGATGTCATGCAGCATAAAGAACTTATGTATCACGAAAATATAATGTTTCATGCTTGCCATAGAGAACCTAAATTATTTGCCTGTATAATGCATAAAACATGCTATATAGAACATGCATTATGCATCCACCATGTCTTAGGAGCTAATAGACTGTTTAAGCACTGCCCTTGTTGGTCATTGATGCCTAGTCCAGCACTTAGAACCAATCGACATCCGTACGTCTATGTCTCGTGTTAAAAGTCATGGATGATGAAACAAGTTTGTTTTCCCCTGTTCCCTTTCAGGCTAAGGATTGTTCTGAGCTCTGCACATACGAGGGACGACATCAAGAAGCTTGCAATTGCCTTGTCCCAATATATCAACTCTGATGATTCTCCCAGTCTTCACACTTCTCGGTCACTTGCAAAACTCTAGGCAATTTTTGTTTTGGGATTAATGTTCATTCATGAGCTCCTAAGAGCAACATTTGTGTCGTCAAGATTTCTGCATGTATGAAGGATTTCAGTAGTTGCAAGTTTTCATTTTTAAGTGAAATAATGTAGGTGGTGATGCCAAGCAATTATGCAAGGCTCCTCCTTCTGTTTGTGGTTGCAATTTTTTGTTTAAAGGGTATGAATGTACTTGGTGATGCCATGCAATTATGCAAAGCTCCTTCCTGTGTTTGTATGGATTTATTTTTGAGCTCCTGCGCTCTAAAATCAAGCCTGATATAACCCCTGAATGATTCCTCTACCAACCACTAAGAATTTCAACGCCCCTCACGCCAATAAGAGTATCTTCTACCCCGTGATACTCCTAGTATCAAATACGGAGTAATTAGCAGAAATTTTGTGTGAATCAAAATTTGAGTAACTGCATGATACTTCTAACAAAATATCACTGGTCATTTCCATCTCCATATTAACAAGGGGTCCAATAAAAAAATATAATTTATTTGTTTTAAAATTATATATTCAAATCCTCATAACTTATAAAATAAGATTAATTTGATAAAAAATATTATGAAATATTTTTAACTATCTATTAACATTCGTATTAAATATATTAAATTATTATAATAGTATAATAATATAAATGATGTGGATATAAGAAATTTGTATAAATATCATTGATTTGAGATTAGAGTTTCATAGATGAGATGGAAGAGAGAAAATTGAAAAAACAAGTTATGATACTTGAAGTAAGTGCAGGGGCGTAGCCAGGATTCGGAGTCAGTGGGGGCTAAATATATAAACTTAGCGCCTTATCCAAATAAAGTCGCAGGAAAATCATAATTCTAGGTTGACAAGGTCCCTTTTGCAAATAAGCTCGTCTAACTCTTCCTCTATCCTTCAAATTAACCCTGGATCAGCAAACAAATCATCAGATCTAACCTCAACATCAGCAGTAGACAGATTTGATAAATTCAACACACATTCATCAACTCAACACACAAACACAAATACCTAGAATCTGAAATTGGGGCTAACACAAATTTGAAATTCAGCACACACAATTACACAATTCATCAAACTACCAATCCATAGAAGAGAGGAGTCAGACTACTAACTCAAATTTATCAAATCTAACACAAATTCATTTAATCTGAAATTAGGGCTAACACAAATATGAGGATCAAAGAGTTATGGAGGAGCGTCTACAAAGATGGGCGTGCGTTTAAACCTAAAAAATTGGATTTTTGGTATAATTAAAAAAAATTATTTTTTTTAAATTTCCAGTGGAGGCCCACTGGGCACTAAGTAACTCCGCCAGTGAGTAAGTGTCACCATTATAGATGCTCTAAACACTCTCCTCTGCCATAAAACCAGTGCGCAGTCTCCCAAATTTTAGATCACTAGATAAATGAAGAAAAGGGTTTTGCTATAATATCAAATCTCCAAACGATTAAAATCAGAACGCCATTCACCAAATTAAATTAATTTGGGACATGGCATTCTAATTTTGTCCAATCCCTAAAAAAATGAGAAAAAGACATCACTAGACTAATTTCAAAGATCAACTTCAAAAATATACCTTGAATTAATATTTTTCCAAAAATAACCTATTACATATAATTGGACAAAATTACCCCTATTATAACCTACCAATCTCTACCTCTCAAATTAACGTATCTCCAAAAAAACCTCCATTTTCAGGATCTCCTTCTCCAACCTACCACCACCCACTAGCCAATCTCACCGGAAACTACTCGCCACAACCACTGTGCCGACATCATAGTACCATGGGCCATCATATCGTCGGCGCTCGTCGCGCCTCCATAGGGCTGCCGCCCTCCAGTCGACCACCATTGTTGGGAGTGTCGCTACCCTCCTCGCCGACCACAACTACGACTCCTCGCCGACCACCACCGTTGGGCGCCGCTTCTCTCCTCACCGGAGTAGTTATCAATTTGATACAATAATTTTTTAGGGTTTTGTTACATTAATTTTTGCATTGTAATTAATTTATTGTAGTGAAATTGTTATATAGGGTAATTTTATGTAAATTAATTAGTTATTTTAATTTTATTACAATATTTTTATGACATAAATTAATGTAGAATAATTTTTGTAGTTCAAATATTGTTATATAAAAGTTGTTACATAAATTAATGTAAGACAAATTTTTTACATTAATTAATTTATAGAATAACTCTTGTAGGTTAAATATTACTCCCTCCTATTTAAATTAATTGTCGTTTTAGCACTTTAAATTTGATCCATTTTATATGTCGTTTTAGGTTTTCTAGGCAATTGATTAGGAGTGAGTTATGAGAATTGTTAGTGAAATGTGTTTTTATTATTTAATTTTATTCCATGCATTGGTTGAAAAAAGGTGATAGGTGGTAAAATTTGTAAAAAAAATTACCTTTTTGAGTTTAGTTAATGTTTTTCTTAATTCTTGTGTCGAAAGCTAAAACGACAATTATTTTGGATCGGAGGGAGTATTACATAAAAATTGTTACATAAATTTTATGTAGGTAATTTTGTTAATTCGTGTAAGTTAAATTTATTACACTAATTAATGTAAGGCAATTTTGTTAAATTAATTAATGTAGATTAAATGTTGTTACATAAAAGCTATTACCCTAATTAATGTAGCTAATTTTATGTAAATTAATTCGTGTAAGTTAATTTCATTACACTAATTAATGTAACTAATTTTATGTAAATTAATTCGTGTAAGTTAATTTTATTACACTAATTGATGTAACTAATTTTATGTAATTGATTCATGTAAGTTAATTTTATTATACTAATTAATGCAAGACAATTTTGTTAAATTTATTAATGTAAATTAAATATTGTTACATATTACACTAATTAATGTAAGTAAATTTGTGTAAATTAATTCATGTAATTTAATTTTATTACATTAATTAATGTAAAATAACTTGAAGATTAAAAATTATGACATAAAATTTGTTATATAAATTTTACGTAGGTAATTTTATGTAAAGTAATTAATATAAGGCAATTTTGTGACATGAATTAATGTAGAAGATATATAAATTTTTAGAGTTTTTATTTTATTTTTTCCTTAATGTAGAAGTTGGCTTCTTTTATTTTTTTCTAACTAACCAAAAAAGTCAAAGCCATTAAAAGAGAAAAAATCGGCTGGTCGTGAGGGATATTGGATAGAGAAAATTAGTTAATAAGAAGAGGAGCTATTAATTAGGGATTTGTACGATTACAAAGGACAGTTTGGAACTTATGAATAAAAAGGTGTAGTTTTGAAAATAATATAGGGTGGGGGTATATTTTTGGAATAATTAATTGAAACTAGTACTATCGTGGGATTTTTCTCCTAAGAAAATAGAACGGCATGTATATATAATTCCCTGCCATCATCTTCGACCAGTTATTTCGGCAACGAGAATGAATTTCAAGTAGTATGTATGATCTTTTAAGTTGTGCAGGGAATTATAAAAATAAAAATTTGGACCCCTCTTTTGAAATTATCGATCTGATTTGGAGGCGGAGGGACGCTGGCAGTGGCAGCTATATAGGTGGGCAGCGGCCATCATGTAGGTGCTCTCGTGATTCCAAACCAGTGAAACCACAAACAATCCTTAATTTTATTTTATTTTTTGGTAATAAATATAGGTAAATATATTATATGTCTCTTGCTTCCTTCAACGTACATTTCCCATCCTCAAACTCAAACGTACCTCAAAAAAGAAGCCGGAAAAATGGCCCTAAACTCGGAAAGCGTGATCACTTGCCTTGTGTGGTGGCTACTAGCCTCATTGGTCGCCACCCAACTTGT
This sequence comes from Fallopia convolvulus, assembly GCA_964016875.1. Taxonomy (NCBI): domain Eukaryota; kingdom Viridiplantae; phylum Streptophyta; class Magnoliopsida; order Caryophyllales; family Polygonaceae; genus Fallopia; species Fallopia convolvulus. Next base: position 25,606,629 of record OZ024729.1, read on the forward strand.
GCTTTCCCTTTTCAAACGCAAGAACCTCCCTCCTAGGCCGGTGGGCTGGCCCGTGCTAGACAACCTCCTACAGTTGGGCCGCAACCCACCGCGCCAGTTGGCCCAACTTGCGGCCAGGTTCGGGCCCGTCATGACGCTCCGCCTAGGAAGCATGGCAACTATCGTCGTCTCGTCCGCGTCAGCCGCCAAGGAGCTCCTCCAGAGCCACGACGCCAGCCTCCGGGATAGGGAGACGTACGATGCGATCACCACGCAGCGCCACCACAAATTCTCTCCCATATGGATGCCCGGTGGGGCCCACATCTTCTCCAAGAAGAGCCTAGACAACAGTAGAATCCTCAGGGCCACAAAGGTATGTGTGTACGTAAGTGACGTATGCATAACTTAACCTATGCAATTATGAATACAGTGATACAAATTCATACATATATATGTAATTCAAAATCATGAATATAAACAATAAGAGTGATTTTACTTGATTTTAAATATATATATATATTTAGTATTAAGAACTATTAGTACTAGCTTTTATAATGCTACACACTGACGTAATTTGAGCCATAGGATCTGATTTAAATGGATGGCCCAGATTCATTACCTAAAATACAATGAACATGCATTTCACCCAATAAAAGTTCCCTAGCGTAAAATAAGGCAAATTAGAGATTTTATTTTAATTGCTTACCAAAATAAACAAACACATATCTGATTTGGATGATTCAGTTCAACGTTAAATCAAATCTCTATCTCTCTCCCACTCTCTATTATCGAATTTCTCCCATTTTCTGGTTTTCATAGCAGGTTATCGGCGACAAGAGAAATCAGATCCGGTAAGATGGCTTTCCGACTTCTTCCTCGTCGCTATAGAACTGTATCGCGTATGAGATCCGGTATGTATCATTGTTTTGGGTTCGGTTGAGTTAGGGTTTGGTGTTTATGCTAAAATTTTACATTGTTTGCTTGAATGGTGAAGTAAAGTGTTCAATTTCAGCAAGTTTAACTTTTCAAATTAGGTATTTCATATCATCTATCTTCGCTTCTTAATGTTCAGGATTTGTGCTAGATTTTGATTTAGATTTGGTAGTTTGTACTACATTTTAATCTTTTATGTTTGAATTTGGAGTACCATGTTGAAACTCATCCTGATTTATGCATATTTTTTTTCAGATTCGTGTTAGGCTTTGTCTTTGTGACCAATTTCATAGTTTAATGGCACCCAAAAGAAGTTCAAAAATTGCTAAAAGTAATATCCATGATCGATTGGTTTATCTTCGTACAAACTGAATGTAATCTCGATTTTCTTATGGTTGTCGCTGAATCGATTGGTCCCGACTTTACTTAGATGTATACATGCTTAGCTTTGTTTGTATACATGTTTGTATACACGATTTTTTATGGTTTTCGTTGAACCAATTGGTGTATATACACGACTTTACTTAGTTGTATACATGCTAAGCTTTATTTGTATACATATTTTTATGTATTTACATGTAAAGTTTATATGATTTTAATTTATATATTCACGGTTTTATTGTATATTTACATTGTAATTATTGGATGCATGTATACATGGTTATAACTTAATTATAAGCATTTGCATGGTAATCTTAGTTTGTATGCGACAATGCACTACATGACTTTAATTTACGTATACACGGTTTTATTTACATATATACATGATAATATTCTTCTTTATACATGATATTGCAATATAATATTTTTTGTATGCATAATTTGAATTTATATATGTATTGTTCTAATTGGGCTACATACATGGTTTAATACATGTATATACATGGTAATGTTCTTCTTTATACACGATCATGTGCAGGTTATTGGATTTACGACTTGTGCAAAAACATGATGCCATAAGAGATCAAATCATTCTGACCGATTGGATATACAATGGGGAAGATGTTGAGATTTGTCTTAGGCTACCATGGTGTTGGAAAGAAATTGTTAAAAGGCGGTCAATGAAAACAAGGAGCTTGTTAAGAATGGAGAAACTACATTGGAAAAGAGTTGTGTTCATTGTATAAGGCCTTCTACAGTTTTTAGTATAATATACACTAGTGTTGCTTTGTCATTACTTGTATAAATGAAGTCAAATAAAAATGAGACAGAATGTAAAGTCATGTATATAGATAGTCACAACCATGTATATATATACTCAAAACCATGTACATACGTGTTCTACCATATACACAAATTGCAATCCATAATTGCAAATATAAAACATTGAATACTGAAAAATAAAACTATGTATATATATACTCAAAACCATGTATATACGTATTCGAGCAAATTATTACATGAATTGGATTTCATCATTGCTCATGAATACAAACATATAAAACCATGAATCATATGTTCAATATAATGTAAACACTCGATATAGATCATGAATAATATGTTCAATATCATGTATACACTCGATACGGATCATAATCATGTATATAAAAATTACAACCATGTATATACATAACGGGTTTCATGTATATGCCAGGTTTCATGTATAATGGAAATTGTAAGATTGGATGGAGAAAATCACGTAATATCAGATTTAATTGCCATTAATTTTTTTTGCATATTTAAGATATTGTAGTTATCTATCTCTCTAGGTAGTTATTGCATACAAAAGTCCCCATAATAAGATTGATACTCCCTATAATTACCACCGTAGATTAGGTTCAATCTAACGCGCTATATTGCGTCACAAGGTAGCAATATAAGAATGATCTTATTAGAACCTACCTCTATATATATATATATATGTTGAATTATTATTGTCCCCAAATCATCTCGATCACTCAGCCGAATCATTTCTCTTATTGATCGTAAAGGTGGAAGAGTTGGTATCCTGGTGCGAGCGTGCTGCAACGACGGCGTTCCAGATGGGGCTCAACTTCATGTCCAACACCATCTTCTCCATCGACTTGGCAGATCCCAACTCCGAGACTGCTCGGGAGTTTAAGCAGCTCTTCTGGAGGATGTCGGCTGTAGTCGGCACCCCAAACTTAGTTGATCATTTTGCGCTGCTGAAACCGTTGGATCCGCAGGGCATCAGGCGCAAGATGAATCAGCATTTCGGGAAGATGGTGGATCTCATTAATGGTTTAATCAATCAGAGACTGGAGGATATGAAGCCAGACGGTGAGGGTGGAGATTTTGATGATGTCTTGGCAAATTTAATCAAGATTAGCCGGGATCCTGAGTCTGGCATCAATGCGCTCATACATAGTGCATCTCCTCATGGTAACTAACTATATATTATTTATGCTCTACTAGCTAGCTACACATGGACGTGCGTAGCATATTTTGATTATTTTCTACTTGCATATCCACCCGGTTAAATATTATTGTAATGTTCTTTTTATTTTTTGAAAATTATATGAATAAAAGTTCTAACAAAATATTTTTAACTTTAATTTTTCGCCTCAAATCTAAATCTATATAATTTAATACTTTGTAACTTCAAACATTTTTAATAAGAATTTTTAATAGATTTTAGCAAGAGATCATTGGATTATTAAAAATATATTGTCAAAAATAATTAATTGAGTCCATAAACCTTAGACTCTTTAATACAATTTCATGGCATTAATCATTGAGCTAAGGAGATATTTTTATCATTTAACTAGAAGGCTTAACCTGTTCGATGGACGGTGTGAATTTTTTTTCTATGTTTGTTGAATTTCATATGTACATGAATTTATAAGTATGGAGCAATTACAATTAGAATTAAAATGCAAAGTGCGTGTGAAAATATTATTAAGAATGGTTATTTGATGGTAATTAAACTTTATTATAGTCCTTCATTAACCATTTATGAAAAATATAATAGTGTATATATAAACTATTTCATCATATATTTATAGTTGTTAAAAATAATTTGTTTGTATTTTAATTTAGTATATGGAGTATTGTTTTAAATTTAGTTACTTAACTTAGAAGAAAAAAAATTAAAACCTAGAATTTGAAACATACATGATCTGATCGGATGTAGAATTTATACATCAAGAATTGCAAAAAAAAAATGATATTTATTATGTGGCCCAATAACTAGTTGTAGGCCTAATAGAAATAATAACTAAATTAAGTTGTAGGTCTAATAAAAAAAATTTAAACTAATACAAAATAAATACTAGCATTTATTGACAATAGAGAGGGAGAACTTTATATGTTGTAAAGATATAATGAGTTTGGTTCAAATGAAACAAACTCGTATCCTAAAACGTGAAACGGATGCACTTTTTCTAGTTCGTAATGCACTTTTCATACAAAAGTGCATTACAAAACACGAAAATTGCACTACAAAAAGTATGAAAAGTGCACTACAAAATACGAAAAGTGCAAATCCAAAAAAGTGCACTACGAACTAGAAAAAGTGCACTACGAACTAAGAAAAGTGCATTTATTTCAGGATAAGAGTTTGTTTCATTTAAACCAAACTCTTAATATAATTGACATTATAAAAGATGAGATGATTTTTATAAGTTAAATATGTATAACAAATTTACCTTGTACAGTAATTTTAAATGTTATATATATAGATTATAGATTTGTATTATAGCAAAATTATATATGTATTATATAGAGGTTGATTCACATGAAAATGAGGCTTATTATGAAAACTAGAAATAAATGAGACCCTTGGATTTGAAAAATGGATAACTAAGATTTAAAGAGATAAAGGCAAAATAGTAATTTTGACGAAAAATAAAATAATAAATAATAAAAATGTTTTTGCCAAAATCATGATGTTTGACTTTTTACATTCTATTTGCATATTTTATGCATATGTTCATACTATTATAAGACATAACATATTATCACCCTAACAGTTCAGAGATTTTATAATATGCATGTTCACACATATTGTAAGTGTGTTTACATATTAGTACTATTTGTTCATTTTTTATGATCATATGTTCATGTTCGATTAAAACATTATACAAGCGTTAAAAGTAGAGTTGTCAAAAGCTGACCGGGCCAGAAAAACCGACCCAAACCGCTCGAAAATTTAAGGGTCAAGCCCCGAAAATCTGAACCCGAAACCCAAAATAAACCGAACCCGATAGACCCGAAACCCGTTGGGTTGACCCGATTTGTTATAATTTTAGAATATATATAATAAATTTTGATAATTATAATAAATTTTATTATTAAAATATATAAAAATAATAGATTATTATTAAATATCATTTTTTAAACAATATAATATTTTAATAATTGTAAAAAATTCGATTTTCTTGACATGTTGGGTCGACCCGACCCGCCCAAAAACACCCGACCCGATTTGACCAATGACCCGAGCCCGACTTAACCCGAACCCGAAATAATCGAACTCGAACCCGACCTGACCAAAAATTTTGATTTTGATTTTTGTTTTTTCGCTTGTTTTTGCCAAAAACACGATGCTTAATATTTTACATTTTGTTTACATATTTTATACACATGTTCACATTATTACAAGGGTTGTTCACATATAACCACATTTTAACTTTAGAAAATTTACCATATGTTTACATATAACATAAGTAAGTTCACTTATATGTATTGTATGTTCATGTTTTATGGTCATATTTTCATACTCGATTTATGTCATTCTACCTAGGTAAAAAGACTTAAATAAATAAATGAAATTATTTTTTATCAGATGACCCAAATTCATTTCTAGTTTTTATTTGGATGACTCATTTATTTCTAGTTTTAATGATAAAGGCTATTTTCATTTGAATCAATACCGTATTTTATATATAAATATTGTAGGGGTGTTTAATTTTTCTGTCAAAGATCCTTGAAAAGATAATTTAATTAATTTTTTTAAACAATTTAATTTAATTAATTAGGGAGCCAATCTTT